>OX467110.1:3254597-4504597 GCA_950106695.1 Biston stratarius
TATATTTCAATAGAAAATAATCACGGATTATACATTTGTATGTACATGAAGAAAATAATATGATTGATGTTGCAATGTAAAATTATTGAAATCACTGTCATATCATTCAGTTTTATGTCATTTATTTATTTATTTATATATCTATATCTTAGTGTGTGTTCTCCGGTCTGCTGAATGCTGAATAACCTATTTTATATATAATGGCTAGTTTTAAATTTAAACTGCTGTACATATTATTGGGGTTCTGCTTTGCTTGTCTAATAATTTACAGCTTGTACTTGTACATGTTTCAAAGCTTAAACAAGAAAAACGTTCATATATTCGGTTATAATATGCTTACTGTTTGAAAATGTATGTAGAAGTATGCATTTGTGTGTGATGTAACAAATTAATTCAACGACTTAATAGGATCGATGCGCATAGCTGCGCTTCCCCTCGTTTTTGCATCAGTAGAGATGGCAATAAAGCCATTCTTCAAAGACATCTGATGGTGTGAAATTTCAGTCAACTTAACACAAAGGTGCATATAACTGTACAATGGATCCATCAACCAACCACGCGCTACTATCCACCAATGATATGTCATTATTGAGGTCACCTTGAGTAAGCCAATCAGTGATCAGTATATCAAACGTACACTTGCTGAAAATTTTTGTATTACGAATTTGTAATGATTCGTTGAATGAATTACCATATTAGAAAACATTTTATTTGTAGATAAAATAAAATTGCACTGGAAATTAATTTGTTGCACACACGAATGCACGGTTGAAACGCGTATTCAAGCGTATTTTACCCTTATTTCTTTATTTTGCTCTTTTCTCGCTGTTGAGTTTAATATTGTTTAAGTTGTTATTATTTCACAACTTCAACGCTATAGTATTTAGGTTATTACATTTGGAATTCCTGGGACTTGGTATTTTTATTGATTAAAATTATTAGGCCATGAGGCTAGTTGATAGATCCTTAGCAGAATAATTCTGTCTTTTTCATTCCAGTCTAGACAAGATTTTTAATAAATTTAAATTAATTAATAAATAAGTAAGCCTTTAATATTGACCTTGATGTGACTGTTTTTTTTAATCCACCTGGAAATCTTTGAAGGACTAGTGCCCGCTTGGTGGAAAACGAAGCGTCGGGCGATAGGGCGTCCACCAGGTCGTTGGGTCGACGATATAAAAAATCGGGAGCCGAACCTAGTAAAACCTCGATGATTGAATACAAAATTTAATTCTAGGCTTTATGTATTTACCATCTTCGACCACACCCTCATTAAATAAGCTGTGGTCAAACCATAAAAAAGATACCTGTGCTCAGTAGTAGGCAATTCAGGGCTGAGAAAGATAACGACAAGGTGCCGAAAACTTTTCGCCATTTCGTGTTAGTTGTTTTTCAATCTCTTACAAAATTTTCCGAAATATATAATGTAAATGTAATCCTTAACGCCTGTCATTTAAAAAGGAACGTTGTGCGAACACGGCTAAAAGGTGAATTCGTTATGCTACAGCATCTTGTGAAAATATTTATTTTGAGCGACCTTGTGCTGGATTGAAGTGTAAAATACTTATGGCATAATACTGTAATGTATGAACCACGAACTGTTTGCACAAATATGTACCACATACGTAGTGAGATATAGCTGCTGTGATATTGACAAGATGCAGCTGACTTGAAATGACACTACAGTGTTAATGTGAGCATTTAAAGTGTTACCATTTCTATTCTCCTAAAATTTGAAAGTATGAATAATATAGCCAAAACGTATTTTAGCTTTTGAGTGAAATAATAAGTGAAATTATTATTTTTGAGTGAAATAATAAATCCGCTAAAAGGGTCCGCTGTCATATCTATTAGCACTTGTTACATAAGTCCATGTATCTAGTATTGTTTCTCTGCTATAAATAAATTATTATTATTATTATTTGTATGAAGCAAAGAAACTTAGTTCATTGACTACATCACGGCGGTTCACAGGCTCTTATTACGCTATACGCTCTCAAAGTTTCGTCCTAAGCTCCTACGCCAAGGGGTACACATTGGCCAGAATGTGAAGTGAAATACCATAAAGTTGCGACCCTTGTGATGCGGAGCCCTTATTATCAATTTAAATACAATATTTTATTGATAATACCAGCGTTACATGGTATAAGTTCCTAGTTCCCTCCTGAATCTGGACGTTTCTGCTTCGATTATGTCTACGAGTCATATCGTGGCCTCTACTTAGGATATAATCCCATTGTTTGTAGGTAGTCTTGCGTCATCGTACATAACGACAAAACTAATTAGCATAGTGCAAACAGTGCACCGATATAATAATTATAAATAGAATTGATTTGTACTTGTGTTGTTGTTCATTTACGGGGTCGAAGAGAAGGAATGCAGAAATGAAGCTTAAAATCCGTTACAGACGAAAATCACTACATATTATAAAAGAAAGTCGTCCGCCGCGTCTGTCTGTCTGTTTGCGATAAACTTAAAAACTAAACGGATTATTATGTCAGTTTCACCAATAGATAGAGTGTTTCATGAGGATCGTTTAACTATATAATTTGTCAAGGTTTTGTGTAAATTGGTTGAAATATGGTGATAATTGTTGTAAGTGTCGGAAAAAGTCAAGCCACCTGGGAGCTTTCATCGAAAACGCTGCTTAATCCCTTTGAGATAGATCGATAGCCCCATGTAAACCCGTGCGTAGCCGGGGCGGTTCGCTAGTATAATGTAATATACTTATTGTGTTATATATTATAGCAAAGGACTACAGACGGTAGCTATGCTTTAATATACTATGCGGTCATTAGCTCTGCCATCGTTATCGATCTTCATAGATAAATAAACAGGTATATTAAAGATGCTTGTATGGTTACTCTCAGGATAGTGCTGAAAATAAAACGTAATATGCCTATAATATATATCTATATAGCCCCGATGAATTTTTGGTTTAAAACAGCATCTTTTTTATTATGAGCAATAAGCAAGAAACGCCGTCTACTTGTATTATTGCAGCGGTACCTAACACAGTCCAGTAGAGATCACTTCATTGGTGCTCATCACTTTTGGATCGATGATAGCTCAGTGGATAGCTCAGTCGGCGTATGTTCAAACCCCAAGCTTGAGCTTGAGCTGACGGTGAAGGAAACATCGTGAGGATATCATAGCGTGGTAGTAGGGTATTTACAGGTACTCGCCTGGCTAGCTACCACCCTCCGGCAGCCTCACTTGAGAGTCATTTTCATTCTAGGTTAGGTGCGCTTTACCATCTTCAACCTCACCGTCACTTAACATCAGGTGAGCTGTGGTCAAACACCTAACCTGAGAACAGTGAAAAAACAAACTTGCAATGGCTTTCAATGATTCGTTTTTTGACTACAATAAATCTAGTAATAATATTGCCATATGCCATTTTCTATAAGCCGATCGTTTTGAAACTTTGGGAACTAGAACACCATAAAATCTTGTCATTTTATTATAAATCCACTATTATAAAATGGTAGTGTTTAATATTCGTATTTACATTACGAAAATGTATATAATTGAATGTCGATGAGCCTGGATTTTTCGGTCTATTTACACAGATGTACATCATGTGACATATTAATGAAGCAATTATTTTGGTTCACACTCTTATGTCTTTTTGTTGCCAAAAAATTACATGATCATTGAACGAACGGTTAGAATATAGAAATATTCAACCGTACCAATCTGTTTTTTTGTATGGTTGACAAGTTAGGTGTTTGACCTTAGCTCATCTGATGTTAAGTGGTTGAAGACCTTAAAAATACCTAGCTTGGAATGGAACTAGCTCTCAAGTGAGGTTGCCGGAACACACCTTTAGGTGCTTGGCGGCAGATACGAGTTTTTCCCTTACCGATAACTCAAGCTCATTGTTCAAGTTCAATTTAATCGCGTCGCGTTTTGCATTTAATGTTGGGGTTTGAACCCACGCCCTTCGGTGTGTGAACCGCCTGCGCTGTCCACTGAGCATCAATACAAAACAAAACTTTCACTGCTCTCGTTTAATAGAACTATACAATTCAACGAAATATTGTTTTCTGTACGAATGACAAGGACACACACAAGGTGAAACAGCTGATTTCTCTTAAAATACAGTGATATTACTATATCTGTTCGCGATTTTATTTATATTATAATACCGTCCTTGGCGCCAGACGTCGCGACGTGATATATGCGACACACCACGTCTACAATATAAACAGTAATTTGACGAATGCCATATGACTCACCAGAAAACTTATTGCAGATGCTGCCTTTTTTATTACAAATAGGCTTGCGTTTGGCCGCTATCTCGCCTGATGTTAAGCGTAGGTGTGATCAACAATGTAGGTACGCTTGCTTAGATGAAACCGATTCACTCGCGACCTAAGTTGTATCAAGGAACTTGGGCAGCAAATTCCATTGCTTAGAGCTTTAGCGGTACGTACAATGAAAGTGAAGTCCTTTATTTGATAATTCTCCCGTCATTTCTCTCTGATCATGTACCGGTACTTTATATGAACTGAAACATGGTTAAAAACCGCACTAAAGATTTATGCTGTAACTGAGCAAATATTATAAATGCGATAGTTTGTATGTGTAGTAATAACAGATAATATAAAATAATGCTGTTCAGTAGAAAACCGTTTGAATCAATAAATTCAGTTAAACAAAAGTAAAACACGTAGCGAAAAATTTCAAGTAGGTAGCGGAACTTTGCATTTATATTCTACTAGCTTAAGCCCGCGACTTCGTCCGCGATTATTATTATTATTTATTTATATTATTATTTTTTTTTTAGAAGAAATAAATCGATTTGCTTATTTATAATTATGTCTTATCTTATATTAATTAAACGGATTTCATCCAGTTAAAAATCCAACACATCGAAAAAAACATTCTTTATAGCACAACACGCACTTTTTATTACTTCCTTAAAAAAATTATAATCAAACATTTCTCACCCTTAATTCTGCTCTGCTGATAAACTTGATGAATATTCATAGTAAGTACATCGTTTTACTAGATGAATCATCTATTATTATCTGCATATTTTATCAAGCCTTGTTATAGTTGACAGGAATATTCATGTAACTGGGAAACAGGGTCAACTTTGATTGACATCCTATTACGAAGCAACCAAATTATCTCCGGAGTTTGCTAAATGGTAGAACCACAATTTCCCTAGGGGATGTATCAGATTTGTTTAGAAAGTTCGATGGTGGCTCCGCCAATCAAGTTTATCGATAAGTAAGAGAATTGTCACTGAAAGAACTGTAGAGATGGCTGGAGCCAGCGGATGGCGCCAAGGGACGCGACTTGATTTGTAAATTATTACTTGCCAAAGCGTAATTTTTAAGCAAATTTAATGTTGCCGTAATTGACTGTTGAGCCTAGAGACTAGTATCCTCATAGCGTGTTAGGTAATTAGTAGTTTTCTATCGTTTCTGTTTTTTTACTAGGTTAAAAAATAATAGGTACAAAATTCAGTAGTGGGATGTTAAGAAAGGAGAGATGTGGTATGTTAAAGTTTCACCAGTAACTTGATGGTAGATTCTCTTAGCAGGATGTCGTCAAGATAAATACCCCCGCCGTATCAAACGTTCTGCTGCCAAGCGGTATTGTAAACATTACTATTTCGATTACAGCGAGCGATATTATAGTACTATTGGGACTCTCTAGGTGCAGATGTTGTCTCTTACCATCACAAGAGCGCATCGTTCGCCGTAGTACTACTCCCCATAAAGTCATAATTATGGATTAAACGCTTTTGAAATTTTGTGTACTTAAACTTTTTTAAAAGAGCCATAAAATTCGAAATCATACCATAAATCATTATAATTAACATTGTATAATGTAATTATAAATGGCTATGGGTATATCACACAACTGGCGTATTGCCGAACGTAAAATTAGCTCCCTGTCCTGCGTTATTACACCGCACCTCACCTACGTCATTCTGCTCCCTTCGACCTCTTACCCCGCAGGCGATACACCTGTTATACGGTTAACTTATAATTTGATATACATATATGTATATGATGTATTACTCTTGAAAAAAATTAAACAAAGCGTCACTAGTACATGGTCGGCGTTCCCTGTGTGCGCACTAACCGCTTCAAATCCACATTCTTTATTCGCACAGCGAGGATGTGGAACTCTTTGCCGGAATCTGTGTTTCGCGAAAAGTACAATACGGGTGTCTGCAAATCAAGAGTAAACAGGTTCCTTCTAGGTTAGCGTGTTTCATCCTAGACCACATCGTTGCTTAACATCGGTCATGATGTGGTAAAACGCGAACCTATTCCGTATTAAATAAAAAATAGCATAATATTGTTGCGAATCTACGTTAGGTTTCTTGTCTTGAATAGGTTGAGTACTTAGAAGGGCTGTGATATAGATATTACTTGACTTCTATTTGACTTCAAAGGAATCCGGAGCCCCTGGGGGTCAAGTACACGGATATTTTCGTCGTGTCTCTGACAGTGCTGTTCATAGTTGCTATTGTCCGTAAATTGATCAATGCTGTCAGATTGAGCCAATTTCCGTAGGATGAGGTCACTCCTGCGCGTATAAAATCATTATGCGGGATGTAAACGTCGGTGACGGTTCTACCTTCACAATGCCTAATTATTATGGATGAAATTTCGCAGTAAGGAGAATGGTATGTAACTTGAGGCGAATTGGTACAAGCGGACGAAACGGACTCGCTTATTGATATCATTGGAGGTTTATTTTTACCTCACTATGTCTGTGACCTGCGTACTGGGTAGGTACATACAGCCCTCGAAACGTAGGATAAAACTGACTGACCGGTGAAAACTTATGTTGTAAAAAACAATCATGATCATAGACATGCTTTGGATAAATAACCTATAACACGGGCCAATATTACCTATATACATTTTTAAAAATTAAGGATTACTATATTCAGATATTTCGAATACAAAATGTCGGAGTTACGCCGGAAACATCATGTCGTCGCATTTACGAAAACTTGTGCGTTTTCGAGTGTTTGTGCATAATGTGTTTAGACCGTTGCTTAACGTCAGGTGAGCTGTAGTCAAACACCTAGCCTGTCAGTCAAAAAATAAATACTAGCTAAAGCTTGTAGTAAAGTCACTTTTAACTAGAGCATAACCGGTCTTTGCCTAGATTTGTTTTCTGTGCTTTAGTCTGCACTTGAATTATAATTTCGTCAAGTACTTGAAAATACCGAAATGCTAGACACTGGCAAATGAACAAAGTACGTAATCAAAAAGAAAAAGATAAATCACATTGTTTTTTAAATATTCACTGTAAAATTTAAATATTTTTACTTAATTTATAATCAAACTAGCTGTTACCCGCCCGCTTCGGTCGCTCAAGGTAGGTAAGTAAGTACATAAAGAAAATAATTAAATCACCCCCTATCTTGCGTAATCAAAAACGCGGAAACAATCTTTATTTCTTACCAAAAGTAAAGATGTAATGATTTTTTTATATCTGTTACTTGAGAAATTATTGGTTCCCCATACAAACTTTCATCCCTTATTACACCCCCTCCAAGATTTATTTTCGCAAAAAACGTAAGAGACGGACATAGTTACTTTCACATTTATATTATTAGTATGGATGGATGGATTGCAGTCAAAGTATGTACTCGTAAGTCAATTAGTCAGTGACCAGTTTACAACCTGAATATCATGTATTCAGGTCAGCCTGAAAACATGTTTGTGTCAAAATGACTTATTTTACCTATTTCGATGTAACTGATTTCGATAATCTATATTCTTACGGGTTAAGCCGCAACGGATCTACGACTTTGCCTAAGTAGATTGAAGAGCTATGACATCTCTTGGCTGTGATCCAAACAGCTTTGCTCGGAGCAAACTACAAACTCGAGTAAAATTAAGTTACATGACAAGTCTTCCGCTAAATTCATCGTAAACCAGAGTCGGCTTGAGTTGCCCTAAGCCAATTTTAGTTTAGATAGAATTTAATCACTGTTTCAAATCAGTTTGAGGGTAATCGTGAACTATGCCTAGGTAACTGTAGAGACGCGGTTAGTGCTCGACGAACCTCGACAGGAAGATCCAAAAGAAAGATATAGCTATCTGTTAATTTTAGTTGACGTGCTTAAACTCTACTTAGTTTTTGTCGGACTGGGTTATAAATATTTGTAATAATATATTAGGTAAACAACTATGATTCCGCAGTTTTTTTTTTCAAAATTCAAATATTTGTAAAAAAACTGATTATGCATTTATGTTCCAAAGTATTGTCCATCGTTTGCCACTACTTTCTTCCGTCTTTCCGGCAGCAATCGGATCCCGCGTTGAAAAATCTGATCATCTTTTGAAGTGATACATGAATCGATCCAATTTTGGACTTATTTGTAAGACTGGATGTGCTGGTCAGCCAGGCCGTATGCCATCGATCGAAATAGGTGATAATCAGAGGGAGCAACGTCTGGAGAATATGGCGGGCGGGGTAAAACTTCCCATTTCAACGTTTCAACGTTTCCAAGTATGTTTTGTCATGTTGCAAAATCAGCTGTTCACAGGTGCACGAACGCCTTTCAACATCTTTTAGTTTCAACTCGTATGGTAACCAATATTCTTGTTTCTGAGTCATTTCCAGATGGTTGAAGCGTTTTGTAACTGCTACGTTGACTCACTCCCAATGATTTTGCCAAATCCTCTTGACTTTGACACGAGTCTTTATTGAGCAAATTTTATAATTCTTCATCTTCATAAACTTTTGGTCTTCTACGCAAAAATCACTGCTCTTGAAGCGTTATTTTACTTATAGCAGCTTCACCATAAGTGTCTTAGAGCATTCGGCGAGCCTGATCCACAAATTTAATTATATGACGTAAATACAAGTCAACTCCTGGTGCTATCAGGTTATGTTTATAAAATACCCAAAAGTATTCCAAGCCGTCTATGATGTATTTATTTAGACGCCTACTTATCGTCAAAGCTGTCTATAGAAAAGCAAAGTTGTATACCGTATATACATATACAGACAAAAATAAATAACTTTTTTCAACGGTAAAAAGAGAAACAAAAGCTATGGTATTTAGTATATGTCTAAGCGCAAACTTGTCAGCCTCACACATTAAAAAATAAGTACTCAGTACAGATATAAAGTTGCGTAGAAAATGATCGAAGACCCCTTCTAGGTCCTACATTTCAATTGTCATAGTGGAACTATTTTTAAAAGGCAGGTACTGTAGCCCTCAATTCCATGAAACCTACACGTACAATCTCTAGTAAAACACTTCTCATCTGATTCCACGCACGACTGAATCTAAATTAGGAAAGAGCACGATATCAGCGAAGCAAATGACACCCAAATAACACTAAGCCTGTCTCTTCACATTTTTATCAGACGATATTGGAATGCTAAAAACGGGATGAAGATTGAAGACGCTTGAGAGTTGAGACACATGTAACGTTTCTTATTTCATAGATCAAATTCACATCGCATGCGACGGTGAAGTGCCCCTTTTGTACACTGGCGTTTGGAGTCGCAATGTGATTTTTGGTGTGAGCATGTATGACACGTGTGCCGTGGTGGCGCCGGCGTAAGAATAGTACCCCACCCTCTCTACCCGTGGTTGCCGTAAGAGTCGGCTAAGGAATGTAATTCGGAAGATGGCCAGAAGCGTCTTCCTTGAACAATCACACCTAACTGCGCTCGCCAACCCGCCTGCCAAGCGTGGCGAGTATTGGTTATCTTTTACCGTCAGGAGAGCGCCTAGTTCGTTTCAATACTATTTCATAAAAAAAGGATTATCTGACACTGCGGTGCTACTTACCCAGACGACCTGTGCGAATATTGCTGTATGGAAAAGTATAGGGAAGTTTGAGTGACAGAGAAGAATATCAGGAATGGTACGAATGATTTCACATAATATGGTATGACCAAAGCTAAGGAGATATTAATGGCATAATATTTATGGCCATGGAAATAATGATCTAGGTCAAGTATCTTATATGCAAAATTGGGAAAGACTCGACGAGATTATGTAAATCTTTAATTAAGATAACTTTTATTGTATAACAACACAATTGCAAAAATCTAATATGAAAACTTACTTGAAAAACCATTACTATAGGTAGTTAATTCATTGACATATAATTTTCTAGGATAACCTCTTAATAGAGAAATTATATAAATATATGTCGTAACAATTGTCCAAAATCTAATTTAACATTATATAAATTGTAGGACACATTAAAAAATAAATATAAGGTATCTTAGGTGTCTTTGTAGCGATGATAGCTCAGTGGTTAGCGCGGTCGGTTCGCATGCCGAAGGGGGTGGGTTCAAACCCCAACAATGAGCTTGAACTGCCGGTGAAGGCAAAAAAATTGTGAGGAAACCATAGCGTGGTGGTAGGGTACTCGGCTGGCTCAATGTGAAAATCTGCCGCCAAGCATCTAACGGTGTGTTCCGGCAGCCTCACTTGAGAGCCAGTTCGAACATGTGATACTTATGACTGTCAAAAATTTCAAGACATATTGTTTGCTGCAATAACTCCACTGAATGTGTGCTACCTATTTCCACTAAAATTAACCATTTTGCGTAACAAAAGGAGTCAAGTCTTTGTATGAACAGCGTTGAGATAACTCGCAAACAATGTCTGAAACTTGGAAGAAAAATTAATAATTCAAAAGGAAAAACAATATTCGAGTGGCGCAGGCCATCTGAATGTAATTACTTGCAGTCAATCACAGCTGTTCAATTCACTCGTACTTGTTTTGCTCTTTCGCTTTGTTTTCTAAAGCGTTTGCCTTCATTTCTCACTGTAGAACAAAGAATACTTGCCTCTGTTTTTCCATTTCGGCCGTTGATTTTTATAGAATATCGTTTGTTGAATAAAATCTTCTTTAAATCAAAATCAAAACACTTATAAACGTTAAGTTACATGTTTGAATCTACCACCGGCTTGTAATTACACTTCAACTGAGAAGACTCCGGCAAGAAACTCAGCAAGGCTTTTTTTGTGGATCTTTCTTTTCATATTAGGTTACAGTTTATACAGTTTACAGTTATAGATATTAATACATTATGCTTACTACAATTGTCACTTAGCCAGGGGGATGCAACTGCAGAGAAAAGCTACTACAACCATATTATATTCCTGTCTTCCACGTAATGAGCCACCCTATGGTATGCTATGTCAATTAACCTCTACTTTATAAAATCTTAGAATATAGATGCGTATGCGTGTTATCCTTAATAAATGTAGCGATGATAGCTTAGTGGCTAGCGCGGTCGGTTCACACGCCGAAGGGCAAGAGTTCAAACCCCAACAAATAAGTTTGGGCTGCCAGTGAAGGAAAACATCGTAAGGAAACCATAGCATGGCATATTTTCTAGAAATCGACTGGCTAGCTACTAGCTACCTAATTTTATTTAATTTGACATCAATGTTTGGCATAAGATTAATGTCAAATTATGCGTATCGATGGGATCCCTTTTAGTAGTATAGTATGTAGCACCTAAACATCTGATTTTAATGAATTAGGTGTCTCTCGATTTATTATGCTCCGGATGACAGGCTAATTTTCACCTTTAACTATAGTTACCATAGTCGATAGCCCTGTTAGCTCATTGGTAGTGGTAGCTTTAAGAGCTGTAGGGCGTGGATTCGATTCCCAAACAGGACAAACATTTTGTGGTTGTCACAAATGTTTTTTTCTGTATCTGGGTGTTCTGTATGTATTTACAAAAAAAAAAAAAAATATTCTATCAGTTATCTGACTTCTGTAGTACAAGTTTTGCTTAGTTTAGTGCCAGATGGCGCTGTGTGTAATGTCCTACGATATATATTTATTGTAGTTTTTTAATCTTTTCAGCTAATTATGTATTCTGTAAGAAACTAAGGTACTTATGATATGAATTCAATAAGCATTCTGTTATCAAAATTAATTCATATTTATTCAGATAATAAAAACATAATAGATAGTAAGTAGGTGCTCGAGTTATCTAAAAGTAGGCATTAGTGTTTAAGTAGGTACTTAAACAAATCTGGGGACACACAATATTGTAATGATAAGAGCACTTCACACTTCTTATCTTTGTCAAGTGGCGTTATGACATAGAATAAAATATCAGTACAAATACGATAGCATCACTTTAGTAATTTCCTATTTTGTGTAATAAATATTATCATTTTGTTATGTTTACATTAAACGACATCTGATAATAATTCATATTACAATAGTATTATGAATTACATTACCAGATTGTCCAACAATTTTATAGGGTTTATTTACTGTAAACGACAGTCTCTGAGAGTTTTGTAAGTAAATTCGTTTGTTTGACATTCAAATTCAAACCACTCTTCCAAATTTTATGAAATTTTGCTTATAAATAGTTCGAGAAAATACAATTTTCAACTCAAAAATATGAGGCAAACCGCTCAAAGAGTTGTGAGGTTGGAGTTCGGGGCAAACCTCTAGTACAATACTATGGTGATACAACGGGCCGTGTTCGCAATCACATGTCTCATATTGCAAGAATAAAGTAATTTTACACTTATCCATTATAAGGTTGCCTGGAAGATAACGCTTTTGGCGATAAGGCCGCCAATTATTACACTAATTTTTAAATGTATATTTTTCTATTGTACTAAATAGTAATAGTGTTATATTGTATTATAGTCTTTGCTGTGAACAATAAAGAGTTTTACTATCTTTATTCTTCTATGTCTAAGTACAACTATAAAAGATAATCACTTGTTTGCTATAATTATACTGTTATTAAATTAAGTACAATGTTTATCATATTTGATTCATCATTACTATTATCTTGTCTTTCATTTTGTTTCCGTTATAGCTATTTTATTTTGTCTATCTGAATAAATAATATAAAATGATAGAGGGACAAACAAGCAGTCGGGTTACCTTAAAGTAAAATAGTCACCTCCGTTTACCCGGTAAGGATTTTTGCCCCAAGCATAATGCGAAAAGGTCTGCGCAGATATATTCGAGCATTTCTCACCAAGTATTCTCTAGTGTTGCGGAAAAAACATTATTCAAACTAGTCTCTACTTCGAAACTCTACCCACGGCGAGCTTATTAAAATTTTACTCGTAAATCACAGGCAAAATGCTACGAGCTGTCGTAAACATCGTGGTCAAATTTTATTCGGAAAATTAAGATAAACATCTCTTAGTAGGTACATATCTAAAAAAATATAAATACAAGAGCCACTGGAGATGTGTTAACTATAAGAGAAATTAGGCCTCTGCATTGCAATATTTAAAGAAAACTTGTTTTATCGAATGTTTATTTAGAAATAAGTGATATTATGGGAAATATCTCTTTTCCTGTTGCTTCTAAAACTCCATCGATGTTTCTAGTTAAGTTGCTACTACTTTATTAAGGCATGAACGGACTTTGCCTATCTTACTTTGTGTAACTTAGACGTATTTAACAATATTTAAATATTTGACGCTGGCATAATAGATAAAGTGCGATGCCAAAACAAAGAGAAATAAAAAGAGACGCCAACTTTCAGTCTGGCGACATGTTTTATGTACTAGCAAACCGTATTTCCTATATCATTATACCGTATATACATATTTCCCAAAGTTACACTGGCATGTGCAATTGTGCATAAAGACTGCCTTGTTTCAAAATCTCGGACCGATACACTGAAGTGGCGTTCGTTCAAGCGATTTTTCGCATTTCGCCCTGACGTTTTCGGTTCAATCGCCTGGCTGCAAAATTCAGCACACATTTCCATTGCAAATGGGGAATTGCTGTAACATTGTAAAAGGCCGCATGAGTGTGATATTAGTGGCTGCACAATTTCTTGAGTGGATTTTGTATGCCATTTTTTACCCGACTACGGCAAAACCAAAAAAGGGATATGTCTTTAGCAGACTATGTTTATTTATGATAATGTTTTTAATCATGATTGAAATGTTGAAAAAAAGGAAAAAAAATAATTTATTATGAAAGAAAAAGATTGTAATTGTTATTTTAAAATAAAATTCGGTATAGTTAGGCATTACACCACGTGACCGTGAACATAGCAGTTACGTCACGCCGTGCGAAACGCCGTTGATGTTCAGTTTCGTAGAACTTCTAAACACAGATTTGTGATTGTTTCATGATTAGATGATTGTTACACTCTAAGTGACGTCATTCAGGAGCCACGACAGTCCTAGCATTCATGGTAAATTTTAATTACTTTTTGAAATCGGAAAATAAGCTTGATTTCACTTAGCTAACTGCTAAAAAGTTGCCGTTACCTATCTAGTTTCCGATTGATGTTATATATGAATGCGTCACTAGTGAATTCATTGATTTATTTATAAAGTCCGCCAACACAGTGGCATCTTCAAGGGCGTTCTCCATCGCAGACTGTATAAATGTTCAAGAGAGATGGCGGCTAATCGCAAGCTTACAAAAATTCTCGTTAAGGCAACAAAAAGCCTAGTTTAAATCCACCCAAAGGCTATCAATAAGCTATACTAAGATAAAGTGAAGTTGTTTCAATTGTTTTGATTAAGGACTGTTGACCACTCGCTGTGCCAATTTATAGGGAGTGCTTGTAAATAATTATTTAAGTAGGTACTCTGTGAAATTGAGGCGAATGAAGTGGCTACTCAATAACTGTATTTTAATTCACTACACGCCTAGTCATTGCTTCATTTACCTAGACTTTATTATTAGCCGCGCCCCGAGCACTCTTTTTAATTTGCTTTATAGGGTTCCGTAGGGCCATAAGGCTGAAACGAAACCGCTATTTGCGTTAAAAAACTTAGTTACTAAATACTAAAACCTCAAAAAAAAATCGGTATGTGATAAAATATGGCTATGGAGTTTAGTGAGGTATCCGACAAAATCATTTAATGTTTCTCCAAATCCTTATGTTTAAAAAATAAATTAAAACAGTGTATTTTGCATTACAATTTGTGAGAATTACGTTAGTACGTAAACGATTGTTTCCATTTACGCCAGGGGTCACATTTTTGATACAATTGACCAACCTTAACGTAGTACGTAAGGTTTTTTTTTTTTTTTTTTTTTTTTATATATATGTAACAGTTGTGAGACGAACGAGACGCTCTCCTGATGTTAAGAGATAACGCCTGTCCATGACCATTGTAGCGATACACAGAACTTTGAGTAGTAAAACAAAGTCCAGGGCATCGCTGCCTTGGCGCTCATTACTTTGAGACTAGATGGTTAGTCTCAATAGCCCTGTAATTTCGCAAGCTGCAGTACCCTTCAAACCGGAACACAGTAATGTTTACACACTACTGCTTGGCGGCAGAATATCTGGTGCTGCGGTGGTACCTACCTAGACGACCTTCTGCTAAGGAAATCTACCACCAAGTAAATGATTACAGATTAATATTCCTTAACTAGAACCCATATAGTGGGATTTAGACTCTTCCTTTTGAATATATGTAGGGTAATTAGGCGTACGTCGATTGTTTGCAAAAAGTTTCTAAATAAGTAGTAAATACCTACATACATATGTTAAGTGATGATGCGGTCTAAGTTGGAGCACGCTTGCCTAGAAGATACCGATTCACTCTGGACTAGAAGACACCCATATTAAAAAAAAAAAACTAGTTCTAAAAATTCTTGTTACTGTACTTATTTAGCACTAACTACTATTTTGAATTAAGTTTTTGTTGAAATTGTCTTTTTACAGAAAACAAAAAAAAAACATTTGATCCAAAATTAAATTTTTAATATACAAAAAATTTTGAAACCTTTGTTCAATTATTTCTCAATTCGATTTCGATTCGTATTCGCGAATATCGGATATGAATATTCGCATTCGCGAATGTGAGAAATCTAACATTCGTTACATCACTAGACCATACTATTGTAAATTATACGAAGTGTTGAAGTATGTGTATTATTTTTAGTATTATACTAAAGTGCAAGAGGATAATTTGGAAGGAAGGAAAAAAACTTATATGTACATTTTTATTTATTATTAATCAGCGACATTTAAAATACAGAATTTCTGCTTATCATCTGAAGAGGAAACTGTTACATCATTGGGCTTACCCAATTACTCACACGTGTGATAAGATTTGGTGATAGTTTTATTAAAATGGAACTTCTTTTCAGTAGTTTGTAGTGAAAATGTAATATTGTAAACCGCCGGAGCCAGAATATGCTACTCTAGTAGCACTTTACAAATTTACACATTATCCCACTAATATTATAAATGTGAAAGTTTGGATGGATGGATGTTTGTTACTCAATCACGCCAGAACGGCTGAACGGATCTGGATGAAATTTTGCATGTAGATATTTTAGGCCCTGGAATAAAACATAGGATACTTTTCATCATCATCATCATCCATCACCACGCGGGTAAAACCGCGGGGCGCAGCTAGTAGGCATATATAATGCTAAAATATTAACGGACAATGAATTGCCTGGCTGTATTACCGAATGAAATCATACAGAGTTTAATAAAATATTTCAAGTCGGGGAGGTCGGTATACATTCTGGGGCCCGCGGTCTACAACCGCGTACCCGCTTCCAGTCGGCATACACCTTCCATCGCGTGCTTAGGATCTTGGCTTCATGTTGGACCATGTTTTATGACTTTGACGAGATTATTGTATGAGTAAGTACTCAATTATAATTAGTGATTGTCATAATTGACATATTTTACATTTGATTTATTGCATTGATATTTTCATCATATTCACATATGTTATGATTTTGATATTTTTAAATATGAATGGAAAAATGACATGTAACTTCGGTGTTATCAATAAAGTATTTGTACAAAATCACCAAGATCACCTTGGCAAAGACGAAGTTAAACTCATAATGTACCTACCACAGGCTATAAATAGAACATGTAAATAATCACACATCCAAAACATAAGTTGTCAAAAGTATGTCAGAGCGTAACATGAGCTTGGAGTATGGCGTATTCTGTGTCTATGTAAAGCGTGGTGATCACTCACTGACATAACTGGATTACATGACACCCTGCACAGATTTGTAACTGTGCGGTTTCTCTTACAAACTGCGAAATACGTAAGTACTCATTACTTTCTTGTTTGTTTTTGGCATCGTACTTTGCGCATTATGCCAGTGTCAAGTACTTATTCTAGTAGGTAAAATGTTTCGTGACAAATCAAGTTAAATAAGTCTTTGTTAAAGTTACACGAAGTAAAGCTAAGTCCAGGTCATGTCCTAAATAAGCAGTGGCGACATTACTAGAGCTTGCACGTAATTTTAAAAACAACATGAAAATTCTTTTTTTATATTATGCATACATATCTTTTGACGATACTTATCGAGTTCGTGTTTAAAAACACCACATTTTTAAACACTAAAAAGCAAGATTTTGAAAATAATGCAGTGCAGCAACGTGACTGTTTTATGTTCCCTCAAGACATCCATATACAGATATTGCAGTAAAAAAAAAATGTTGTTAGCAATCTTAAGTCAATAGTAAAAACTCTTTTCGCAGCTAACTTTATCTAACTGGCAATACTCGCATTCCAAAGTCGAAACAACCCGTACAAGCAAACGAATTGAATTTGGAACCTGCCAACTGTCAACCAATCAACGCATTCCACTCCATTATAAGGAATTCGATCAGATTCCTCAAATTCCAGACTATACAGTCATACACATAAAGTACAACATGAATGAGTAAAAGTAGATATAGTATTATGAAATCAATAAGTGAATAGTATTCAACTATATTGTCTTTTCGGTATTGGCATGCGAACGCGAAATGAACTAAAGGTAGAGTAGTAGTTGCTGGTATATTATTATACCAAAAGTTAGCGCCAATGCCAAAGGGCTTGTTTATACGGAGCGAGCATTCAGTTGTATATTTGTTACAAGATGACAGACGTGGATGATCTCATACATATTCAAAATTGTGTGCGGAGAATACAGAAGGGGACGTTTCATAAATTGAAGTCGAAGAAACTAATAAGACGGCTTAAGGATTTCCGTAAGTATATATTAACAAAAAGAGATAAATGATGTATTGGAAATGGAATTTCTATTACTGTACCTACTAGTTCTTAGTTTTTTTCTTCAGTTTTCAGTTATTCAAATTAAATTTCAAAATTATTTTATTTGATTAAACGATACAATACAGCAACAACAACAAACACTATATACGTATAATATTATATCGATATGTCCTGAATTCCACACTAGGGTGACCTGTGTCGTGGGCTCCAGGCTCTTCCTTATAACAAATATTTACAAGACAATTACATATACATATATTATCAAATTATTATTGTTATCAAAGGTTCTTAATTTTGTCTGACACTAATAATTTTTAATGCAGTAAATTTGAGAATTTATCTCTGATTACTGGAAGTAGTTTTTTTTATAAATGTGCATTCGCTGTGAAGTCGCATTTTGCGTATCTGATAGTTCTTTACTAACTAGGAACTAACCGCGTATGGGCTTAGTGTAATGGAGGCAGTTGAATAAATTATTTAGACTAAGTACCTACGCAGTCAAAACCGCGCCCTAAGCTTGTTAAACACTTATAAATTGACCTAATTTCGTTGCACAAATTTTGCGCATTTTCTCATTCCTTACATTATCTGTGGTCTTAATTCCGATTTTAATCTTCCTTCATTTCCAGCCGCATCATTTGCGTTGTGTTGCCAGTCTCGTGATAAATTAGTATCCGCGCTTCTCGGATTATTAATGACTACATTCGTAATGAATCGTTACCGTTGCTGTAATTATCCACTTAGCTTTACAATAGTCGGAGCTTACTGAACGGACAATAAATTCGTGCGTAGGTACAACAGATTTTTGGAACAAATAGACTGACGGATTTATGGGCTAAACCAAGAATAATTAGTATGTTTCGCGATAATATTTCAGTTTTAAATTGTTTTAAACTGTAACTTTATGTTATATTGTGTACATATATTTTTTATTCAAAATTTTACGACGTTTGTAAGCAATACGAAAAATTATGATCACATTATATCACTTTCCCACACTCATGCAAACCACCAACACTAAAAAAACAAAATACCACTATTTTTATACATATCAACACAAAAAAAAAACAAGTTTTAAACTAATAATTAAACTAATATTGTGACTATGCTATTATATGACAAGTAATGTAAATATGTACTATTAAATTTGGTAAAACCTGTAATAATGGTGGTATATTGAATTAAATGACATAAAAAATACTTTTTCTATTTTTTTTTTCTATATAATGACCCCTATGGTTTGGGATTCGCGAGCGTATAAAAACTACATTTTATAAAATATGATTGACAGGCTAGGGGTTTACCACATCTCACCTGATGTCAAGTGGTCGAAGATAGTAAATGACACCTACCTTGGAATGGAACTCGCTTTCAAGTTTGGCTGCCGGAACATGCCGTAAGGTGCTTAGCGGCAGATTTTCAACTCGAGGGTGGTAGCTAGCCACCCAAAATACCTTACCACCATGCTATGGTTTCCTTACGATGTTTTCCGCCACCGGCAGCTCAAGCTCATTGCTGGAATTTGAACCCTCGCCTTTAGGCGTGTGAACCACTGATCATCGCTAGTTCATTTTGTAGTGGTGTAAGTTCTGGTAAAGACAGTTTGGGTTTTCTCGAAACGCAATCCAGGCGAGATTAACATTGTGAAACTTGTTGATCGACTGCTAAAGGCGTTATACAGAAAGATCAAATACACGGGGGTTTATTGCAACGTAGAAAATCCCTTAAAACCACTGTCCTAACCCCGGATCGGTATTTAACAAGAATTTTCCTGGTCAAAAAAGGTTACGTTAGTTCAAAAGGTTAGAACAGTCCGATCTCCAGAAGGGCCAGTGTCTCAAGTAGGTTACCTATAAGAGTAACTGATTTCTAATAGGTACTTCGTTGCGCACTTTATTCTAAACCTTGAACCTGGTGCAGTACCACAATATACAATACAACCCCTTGTACCACAGCTAGAGACCTAAAACGTACTCGATAATCGTTGGTTGGCCTTACCTACTTGATAAACGTAGAGTGGCTCGAGTGAAATAATTCACAGGCTAATCTTTTGAGGGATCTGAAATGGTCCGCTGTCCCGTCGTGGCCGTCTTATCACCGCAACCTATAAAAAGAGGTACACTTTGCATCGACCATTTACCATTTTTAGTGTTGTAAATAATACTTACTACTTATACTTTTTTGGACTTATTAGTGTTACGACATCTCCCGTCTGTTCTTAATCTGTATCGTGTTTTCCCATTCGTGGTTGCCTGGAAGAGATCGCTTTTAGCGATAAGGCCGCCACTTGTAGCACTGGCTCACAAGACTATTTTGTTCTCTATTTTTGGTGTGCACAATAAAGAGTTTCTATGTAATAGTTTAAAAAAATTATTGAAAATAGGCTTTCGTTTGTCCGCCATCTCGCCTGATGTTAAGCGGAGATGCGGTTTACGATGGCGCACGCTTGCCTAGAAGAAACTGATTCAATCGCGACCTGAAGACACCCAGATTGTATCCATCCGGAAACATACTCAGGCACTAAATTCCATTGTTTAGCGGCATCGTTTCAATTGTTTTACATTTCGTGCCATCTAAACCCTTATTACCTTTATTCAAGGCCTAGTATTCGAATGGTGGGCCATTTGCTAGCGTATCACCTTTATTATCATTCAGGTTAAGAGGAAACAAGTCGTCATTTTCTTCATACAAACGTTTTCCCCATTTTCCTTCCAGGATTTTAATACTAGAGCAATAATTTTTAGATAGGAAGTAGATACTTGCTAGTTTCATGCCTCTCTGTTTTGATTTTTTGATATATGTTTTTTTTTATAAGAGCTAGGAATCTTCAAAAATCTTAAAATTTACCTAGATTCAACGCTGTGTTTCAACGTCCAAATTCCCATTCTCATAAACATATTCTTAAAAAATAAAACGCACAAGCAAAGAAAACATTCTTCTTATTTACTTGTTAAAAGAAATACTAAAATCGGTCTAAATTTGGAGGAGGAATACGAAACCTCGATTTTGCTTATTTTATTTCGGGTTAATAAGCCCGAGGTGCAGTTATCCCTTTCGCTCAGTATGTACGCGGGTGCTGCGTGCGGCGCGACAGAAATAGCTTGGTGAAATACCTAATGTTCAAATGTCTCAGCCAACTGCTTTCCTCTTAAGGCCTAAATACCGTGCTATGTAATTTTCATGTAAAAGTACCACCACTGGTACACCAGTTAAATTCGAAAAAAGTCCTGAATTTTTACGAAAATATTTGCGCGGTTCGTTTTGGATAGTGTGAAAAGGCAAGGTAATGCCAGTTTTATTACAAATCGATATGCTATACCTAAATATATTAGAATAACTAACTATAATAGAAACAGTATTTTTTCTTATAAACAGTTCACATATAGAGACATAGGAATTTCCAGAACGATTACATATGTATGTTCAATACGAGTAGTATAGTTGATTTATCCCATGACGTAACAAATAACAGTTACTAGGCATATAGAGAGAACATTCGTAGATTTATGTCGTTTATGTGCTTGTAGTCCTTTGATCTGATAACGTGAAATTAGTTCAGGAAGGATATGAGAGAAATCCTTTGGCAGTTAATCAGAAATGATTTGAGTCGTGAAAACTAAAATCACTATTCGCGGAGCACACTGCGTTAGATTTTGACGACCCAAAATTATATTTTACAAATTCAGAAACTATTGAAAAATGTAATAAATGATTAGGGGTATTGTTTAAAATTAAATAAAATACATATACTAGCTATTCCAAATTTATGATTTTCCCGTAGATTTTCCAAAAAAAATTATCATGCAATTCTTGTCCTGTTTTGTAATTACGAATATAACAAAAAAGAAATCTCCTAAATCGGTAGTTCTAAAGCGATACTCCGTCATAAATGTGGTAATTGTTTTTTATTTATATTGTGCTACCAAGCAGTAGTGTGTGTACATATGTAAACATTACTGTATTCCTGTTTAAAGGGTACTGCAGCTAACGAAATTACAGGGCTATTGAGATTAATCAATCGTTTTTTTTTAGGTCATTTCATACAGCACAAAACTTGAACTTGAACATATTTTGATGCATACAGAACACCCAGATAGAACAAATGTTATTGTATGTTAATGTATAGTTATTCCAACAAATTTCTATGGAAAAGCGTTTCTCTTACCATCAGGAGAGCGTTTCGTTCACATCATTACTTTTACGTAAAGAAAAGATATTTGTTAAACAAGAACTATACAAAAACCGGCGACACCAACGCGTACTTATCCCGATTTCGTGGAAGCGTGTATCTGTACTAAATTGCAGAATCTGTCTCGGAGACGCAAAGAACAAATTGGATAATATATCTGCGATAATAAACGCTGTACGCAATTTCCGCGTGCGCGCCACGTCACGTCTCTGTTTGTCGATAGCTCGTGTTATCATAGTGCAGCCATTCTCAAAGTGGGCGATACAGCACTCTTCTCTCGATTTAGCAGACAATAGCACGAGAAGGGTTTAAACAAACAAACATCGCATGGTATGCATGGCATGGTTTTTCATTGGTTAGGACTTAGGTCATTAAGCAACAGTACGTAAAAAAAATGCATCTTCTTTACTGTTTTCGAGTACTGATTCCTAATATTCGCAGCACCTGAAACAATTTACATGCTGGTTTGACAGTAATATTATTATTTTTAAGGTTTTCTGGTAACGCAAGCGCAGAGAAATGGACGGGGGCAATACTTAGTTACCGTGACGATATTGATGTTAATTCTATTCAAATACGACAAGCGAGAATTCTGTGTGGATTTAGCTACAACTGATTACACGAGCGAGCTGTAAGCAGGATCTAGTATAAAAATGTAATACTTATTGACGTATAATGATAATAATACACTGTGCTACTCTTTTTTTTTAATAGTTAGACTCCAGCTTATCTGATGTTAAGTGACGGTGTGGTCGAAGATGCTAAATATACTTAGCCTGAAATGGAACTGGCTCTCAAGTGACGCTGCCGGAACACACCGTTAGGTGTTTAGCAGATTTTTAAATTGAAATTTAAACCATCCACCATGTTTTTTTTAAACCGTCGCGTGGTGATAGGGTACTTTCTAGTACTCGACTGGCAGCTACCACCCTTAAAACACGTAGCCTGCCAAACATAAAAAAAACATTCAAAAAATATGTTGTTGCGTTGTTTAGAAGAAACAAACAATCAAAAAAGACACGGTCAATGTGATAATCATTTTAGACCATTGATAAGATGAAAGGTAAGGTTGTAAAAGACACGGTCAATGTGATAATCATTTTAGACCATTGATAAGATGAAAGGTAAGGTTGTAAAAGACACGGTCAATGTGATAATCATTTTAGACCATTGATAAGATGAAAGGTAAGGTTGTAAAAGACACGGTCAATGTGATAATCATTTTAGACCATTGATAAGATGAAAGGTAAGGTTGTAAAAGACACGGTCAATGTGATAATCATTTTAGACCATTGATAAGATGAAAGGTAAGGTTGTAAAAGACACGGTCAATGTGATAATCATTTTAGACCATTGATAAGATGAAAGGTAAGGTTGTAAAAGTTTGAGAACTTGTAACATTATTTTTTGTGCAAATACAAACCACGTAGCCGCAATCGAAGACGCACGTGTTTAGTCTAACCATTCTACCGCAATAAGCGATACGTGAGCTTACGAACTGTGTTACATATCGTGTTTTTGCTGATAAATAAAGCTTAGGCTGTAGTGTTTAGTTGTAGTCATGACTCACTTGCTTCGGTCCTATTATCCCATATTTTCGTATTAAAATTTACGAATTCAAATTATTTATTGACATGAAAATCGAAGTATTTACTTCACACACATCACATCATCAGCCATAGATCGTCCACTGCTGGACATAGGCCTCCTCCTGGGGGGGTTTGGCCAATACTCGCCACGCTTGGCAGGCGAGTTGGCGAGCGCAGTTAGGTGTGATTGTTCAAGGAAGACACTGCTATCCATTTTCCGGATTACATCCCTTAGCCGACTCTTACGGCAACCACGGGTAGAGAGGGTGGGGTACTATTCTTACGCCGGCACCACCACGGCAATTTACTTCACTACATAGTATACAATAAAGACGCTTCCCGCCGTCTGTACGCTTAGATCTTTTAAACCGCGCAACGGATTTTAATGCGGTTTCCATCAATATACAGTGTGATTCAAGAGGAAGGTTTATATGTTTAATACATGCATATTATAATCGAGAAAATCCGAGAATTTCAAAGATTTGATGTTGTAAAACATGTTTTTGTCCGTTTATTATTACAAAAACCCTACGAGATAGATCAAAATAATGTAGGCACTACGTTAGTATCAACATTGCACCCGTGCGAAGCCGGGGCGGGTCGCTATTAACTAATATATATGTATGTCGGATATTATGTACAGCGTGATCCAGTTCCAAGCTAAGCAACATTTGTACAGTTGTTACCTTCACTCAAAATTACGTATATACTGTTACATTTTCTATGACAATACATTATACGCAAACTTCAAAGCAAAATCATATTTAATTACGCATCATCGCAGCGAGGGGCGTTTTCATTCCAGTCACGCGTCGCAAACGGAATTCACAGAGAAATTATTTTTATGGTGCCACCGAATATGACAGTTGTGACTGGTTACGGAATACTAAATCACTTAACACGAGAGCTGTAATGAACATACCAAAGTGTTTGAAGGGCTGGCATGTATAAAAAGGACAAGAATACTAAACAGTAATATCGTTCCTGCCAATTTTTCGCCATTGAGGCAAGACAATACGGAATACGATGCACGTATTCATAGAAAAAAGTCTAGATTTAACCCACCCTTAAATGCGTTTTAAATTTTTTTCTTTATTTTTGGCATCGCACTTTGTGAATTTTGCCAGTGTCCAGGATTTCGATATTTTCAAGTATTTGTTAAATGATCAAGTTAACCTTAGCTAACTTCCCAAATATCCCTTTGAAACTAAGCATCCGTCGAAAAGATGAGTATATAGAAAAACGGATTTTAAATGTGCATCAGACAGCGGAACTCCATAAGTACAAAACTAACTAAACTAACACCTACATCATCAATCAGTGGCGACAAACTACACTTGCGCACCATTTGAAAGATACACATATAGCGATTTTTCTTTGCGGTACTTCTTGAATTGATGGAGGTTAGCTATCTAGGATTAAATAAGTCTGAGTCACAGTCAGAGTCAAACAAAAGAGGTCAGAGTCAAGTCCAATCATGCCCTAATAATGTAGTGGCAACTTTGTTAGAATCTTCGACAGAGTTTTAGGACAATCGAAGCAAGTGAGTTAGCGACGAGAAAATATATGTTTTATAACAAATATAATTTTCGCACATTAGGTACGTAATGCGTGAACAGTGAACACATGAATAAACATCATGATTTTTTTCCAAAATTGTTGCTTCTTTATTATATGCCAACGTTTTTACAAGTTGATAATAGGTTGATGTTACCTGTTGTTTGGAACAGTGACAAGATAATTAAAATTTAAAAAAAAAAAACAAATTATGTAAAGCGACAGGCACTAACAGATGACGTATGAATATCATCAAAAAAAATTGCTCTTTGCTCAAACGGAAACAACATTTCTAAATACCTGAAATATGTATGATTTCATTATAACTTAAATTTCTCCTAATGATGTGCCATTTATAAGTTATGTACATACATGTACTTGCACACACGTGTATACCTACTCTAAGGTTGTTAGCTTTCGTAAGAACGTTCAATACCAGTAAGAGTCTTCGCGAACTTTCCAAAGACGTCGTAACTTCGGTCGCCGTTTGATACAATTTCCCCGACCAATAATAATCTTTTGTCCGATATAATTGTATTATAACTTGAGCGAGTCGTTTGGTGCCCTCGTCCTAATAATGTTAATCTAACTTTGCTCCTCCGGACATAGAAAGCTTTGTCGAGATATTGTTCGAAATGATTGATGGACTCTACCTACACTGTACAAACCAGCTAATAGCTATTGAGCCAAAGATCTTATAAGTGAGGATATGCCTTCTTGTTTTACTTATGTGGGACTGTTTACTTTAATCGGGAACTCCGACTTTAGTTTCGGACACGTCCGGTAGCCTACATCATGGTGACAAAACGGAAAACAACGCGCGCACGGCGCCGAAGTAAGCAGAAGTGCAAAGCAAGACGAGGCCGCGCGCGCGTTGTTCTCTGATATCCCCTTCAGAAACATTTGTGTCCCAGTATTCCTTAAAAAATAGAAATATTCATTATATTCCCCAAAATTCTATGTGTCATGTAAATCACTACATAGTATAGAAAACGACATCGCATTTCGCGTGTGTCTGTTTGTTTGCTACTCGACTAAAGAGCAGTGTAAACAATTCGTGCAGTAGATACGCCACGCAAAAAATTTAAATGATTAAATAAATACGAAATTAACTCTATCGGACAGCCAGTAGCTCAGAAAAGCATCTTCGTGTCATGATTGACGTTCCAAAAACTCGAACGAAACGATTTAATTCCATTTTAATTGTGCGATTCGCTTAAACAGTCAAATGTTCTGCCTGAGTTAGATACAATCTGCCTTAAAGTCGAGAAATAATCAACATCTTTGCAAGCGATTTCCATCGTAGACCGCATCTTCAATTAAGATCAGGTGTGATGGCGGTTAAGCGCAAGCCAGTATTATTAAAAAATAATAATTAAAAAAAAAAAAACAATAAAATAACTCATACACATAACAATCACGCAGACTGGCTAGACGTTTTGTACAAACTTCTTTGTTTTGAAGTTCTCTTCTAGGTACATACAACTCGTTGAGTCAAACGTGTACAAAGGAAGACACGGCCAAGGCCAAGTGGCAATATACCTAAAAAAACTGAAACTTTACTAGAAGTTTCTATTGAAAGAGTATAATAGAATGTATACTAAGAGATATAAGCGTTCTGTCCTCCACTTTATATTATCTCGATTGTCGCCCTTACAGAAACAGGTGTCGAAAACTCCAAGGCAGTCAAAACTGATTAGCATACAGTAAACAGCTTTAATTGAAGATATACAAATATGCTTGCTTATATAAGCAAACCAACCAACTTGGGTGTAGAGTAAGATTTGATTTTAGATCGTTGCTATCTCGGTTTAAAAATTTATCATTATTATGGAGCGGGCGTGCTACAGTATATACCTACTGAAATAAAACACACACACACACACATACAAACACAAACAAATAAACACACAAACGCACACACTGTAATCTAGTATTGAAGGGTACTATAGGAATTATCTGAACGTATTCCCTCCCTTCTAAACACAAGTAATCTAACCTAGCAGTGTTCTGGAAAGTACTATGCAGGCAAACATGTTTAGAGAGTGTATTAAATTAAGATTTTTTAGTGTTTTCAGTTGCTGGGAGGCGAAGATCATTTTCGCGAAAGGTCAATGTGTCATTTGGGAGAAAATAACGCAACTTTTATGTGCGTTTCGGGTCGGGACTGCAATAAGAATTTAGTATTTCAGGGGTATTACAGGGCCAAAAAGTATAGCCAGTAGGGTTCAGGAGTACAAACGACACAGAAAAATCAACTTTAAGTAGTTTACTGATGGTTAAAAGTGGTATCTCATTAATTTAGTCAGCTCCGAACAGATGTGAGCGCCAAAAGTTGGTTAATACGGTCGCTATCGCAGGCCGCGTCACTGTGAAATAGGTTTTATTCACGACTTTAAAATGCAGTGCAGAGCGTGCAACTTTAAACTTATGTTAAGGTAATAAGGTATGGCGTCTACGCGCAGGTTTAACGCTACTCAACTCCGATATCCTTTTTGATATTTTTCGCTTTAATAAAGAAGAAAAGAAATATGGAAAGGAAAATATGTATGTAAATGTGTTTAAAAGGCAGACTAAAGGAATTTTTCTTTTCAGCAAGTTTTCGTTTTGAAAATATGAAATAGCAAGTTTCAACTTTCGGTGAAGGAAAACTTCGTGTGGAAACAGATAGTGCTTAGTATGCCACTTCTTTAGTGCTCGTCTTGTTACAACGTTCATGTACTTTTAGACCGGTGTGAACTTGGTAGCCAAATCTAGCTGCCTATATGTATTTATGGGGTTGCTTATTTCAACTTATTATACCACTCTCGCGATTCGTATTCCCGTTCCATCTTAAAATCTGTTTGGATCGCGTTTATATGTTTCCCAACCTTTCATTCCAAATTGAAACCTAAACATTGCAAACGTCATAAAAATGAAACGTAAGAATAAAAATTTAAGGAATATAACAATTTGAAGACGGCAAATGGGTTCGTAGCGCAAACCAAAAAAATCCTTCCAAGGGTAAAAGAAAAAAAAAGTAGGACTGCGATAGTTTTGTAATCAGAATATGTGATATGAAAGTACGTAAACGTACTACAGCCTTTCCAAAAAAAAAATTATCATGTGCGTTACGTTGTACACATAATGGTGTCTACCATTTTTATGTTATAAAAAAATGTATGACATACTATCGACCCATACGGGTAGTAAGAATGGGTATAGGAAGTTATCCTTAAAAGGTAGATATATGCAACCGCGGACTTTTTGTAGATATAAAAGAGAAATATCTCACCATGCATTGTTTTGTTATATCTCAAAGGGATTAAGCAGCGTTTTCGATGATAGCTCCCAGATGGCTTGACTTTTTCCGACACTTCCAACAATTATCACCATATTTCAACCAGTTTACACAAAACCTTGACAAATTATATATACCTAAACCTTCCTCATGAACCTATTTGTGAACCTCAATCTATTGGTGAAATTCGCATGATAATCCGTTCATCGCGAACAGACATACAGGTTCGTGGTGGACGACTTTGTTGTAGAATATGTAGTGACGTAGTAATAAGATTGTATTTATCAGTTACCTGACTTCCATAATACAAACTTTGTTTAGTTTGGCGTCAGCTGTGTGTAATGTCTTACGATATTTATTTATTTATATTCAAGAATATGCATGTTAAATCGGGTTTTTATTTATTTATTTCAAACTGTATGTGTGTCCAGAATTTTAACAAAAAATATGCAACGCATTAATACATAATCAAATCAGGAACGTGTATTTACTTTGGACTTTATTTGAAAACCTTTTATTATTCATCCCACTATTTTTCTAAATATTGTTTCCACAAAATAGCAATATTTCTCTCTTTGAGCATAACAAATCTCTCTTTATGCAATATTCAACACTATTCTGTAGTCATAAGATTGTAAAACCCTAATACAGATAGATTCAGCAAAATGATAAGGGTTCCTTAATCGGGTACGGAACCCCAGAAATCAGATAAAAAATATACCCTGTAAGTAACTGCGGAACCGTGAGTCAAGTTGGGTTGACTTCCGTAAGTCTTTGAGATGTGATCTTGTTCGAAGTAATTTGAGGAAAAACTGGCCCTCGGGAGTATTTGGTAGACTGGGGGCTATCTGCGGACCTGGAACTTGAAAGAAAAAGCCGTGCAAAGAAGTCGCCTAACTATACAAGGTTACTGTTGAAACTTACGTGATTTTGACACATCCATGCGAGGATTGTGTGAAAGAAATAGCTCGTAGCGATAACACCGTCTTTTTTGTATTTTTCCTTTTTGTGGTGTCAATGAAGAGTTATTCTATTGTAGACGCATTGTAAGCTAGACGTGTTTACCGCCTTCGGCCACACTGTCACTTTATTTAATAATTTGTTTAAAATAAATTGTTACTAATGCTAATCACGAACGCTGTTTTTCAATTAGTATATGACAAAAAAAAAAAACTACAAATCACTGTCCATTAATATCAGCTGAGCTGTGGTTAGACCAAGTATTTCAAATTCATTTGTTTATGACAATAAAGTAATTTAAATATCTAAAATCTAAATCAAATCACTATCACTTAACATCAGGTGAGCTTTGGTCAAACACTGCCTGTCAACCATAAAAAAATATACCTACGTAAGTTGCGTTCATTTTTTATTTATTTATTATAGAAACATAAAATAAATGACAACCAATTATGTAGTACAAACATATTTAATTCAATTCTAAGACTGGATTATAACTCAAAATATGTACATACAGAACAAATAAATTGTTAAAAATAAAAAAACCTCCGGCACAAAATCAAACATAGCTAAGAACACTCCCGACTAATTCACCTTTCAAACAAAATCAAAATCGGTTCATCCGTTCGGGAGCTACGATGCCACAAACAGACACACATAGACGCGCCAAACTTATAACACCTCGTCGTTTTTGCGTCGGAGGTTAAAAACGAGATAACAAACTATAACATCCGCAAAGCACAACACATGAGTAATCAGATACGGCACAACTTACTAAAGCTATTTATTACTATTAATAATGGCATGATTTATTGAGACACAACAAGTCATTTGGATCTGAACAAATCGATACAAGTTAAAGTTTTTTTTTTGTTTTAGTGATTATTTGTTTGTTTTTATTTTCATGGCTCTTTGACTTGGCACGTAAACTAAAAATACAAGCATCAGCTGGACAACCGGTTTCATTTAACGTGGTAAAACTCGTAAATGACGAGAAAATCTCGGCGCACAGCTAGTTAACAATCACAGAAAGAACGGGAACAGATGTTTCGTGCGCCCCGAACGCTACAATACTACCAGTAAAAATGCTTTATGAAAACATTTGCATAAAGAAATGGACGTAGATATGCAGCCATTCATATCTGAGATACGACGGCGCGCGTTTTAACGAACGGAAACGGAAGGAAAATTTTGAGATAAAACTAAATGATCACGTCTATGTCAATGGATGGAATAAAAAATTTTTACGTATATGTCCGCGTTTGACCACCAACTCGCCTGATGGTAAGCGATGATGTGGTCGATGATAAAGCACGCAGACTTAAAGTTACGTATTCACTCTAACCTTGAAAATATCTTTTTTTAAGATTTTGTTTGATTTGATTTATAGATTTTGTAGCGATGATAGCTCAATGGTCAGCGCGGTCGGTTCGCATGTCTAAGGGCCTGGGTTCGAACCCATCAATGAGCTTGAGTCTGCCGCCAAGCTAACGGTGTGCTCCGGTAGCCTTACTTAAAAGCCGTACACCATTCCAGGCTAGGTGTGCTTGACCATCTTCGACCACACCGTTACTTAACATCAGGTGAGCTGTGGTCAAAAACCTAGCCTGTCAACCTTAAAAAAAAACTAGATTATATCTGTCAGGAAACAAAGAAGCCGGCAGTTTGTTGCGTTCCATGGCCGTACGGTTGAGAAACGTAGAATCAAAACGTTAACGTAAAAAATATAGTAGTTAGTATGATGAATGACCAGCCTTAGCCGTGACCGGGGCGTGGTTTTCTGATTCTGTTTTGAGAACATAAAATTTTATGCATGTCATGCTATGTAGTACAGCGCTTATTTTTATATAGTAGACAACCCTTCCGGCGACAGACTTCGTGGCATCGACCAGTTGTGCCAAACTACTTACAAATACATTATGATGGCGGCGGTACAATTATACGAATATAAATGAATAAATGAATTGGTTTTTTCAAGGCAAGCGTGCTGCATGGTAGACTAAATCTTCGCTTAAAATCGAGCAAGATGGCGGTCAAACGCAAGCCTGATAGATGTGATAAAAAAATAATATCTAAACTAAATTATGTGTACTTTTTCAGACCAAATTTCGATTTTGCCTGTTTTAATATGCATATCACCTGAAAATTAAAATATTACGTACGTACGAAAATCGGATAAGCTGGCTTATTGAGATTGCGTCAAAGATTAATTATTCCTTTCATATCACTCCTGACCTATTCATAACGCATCCTATAAGTCCCATCAGCCCTCCTTATCAGACTAATAACGCAAGATAACACACACAGGGTATATTAATTTTTATAGGACCCTATTCAAAACGTGGTTACACGAAAATTAAACGTTGAGCGTTTAAAGCTTGATTCACACCACTCTAAACTGTAACAAGCCCAACCCGAACAATGAAACCTAAGTATTAAAAATAATGTATATTAGGCCAAATTTTTGAATATTTCTCTGTCAAATTGCTAGCAACGTCTCAACTGTTTTATGTTGACTATCATTATTAAAACGTTCCCATTATATGATAAATGACTAAGGAGACTGTGGAAAGTTGTAGAGTCGTAGATTTCTGAAGACAATATCGATGAAAGAGCGAATTAGGAAAGAAAAGTAGATTGACCCTAGTCTTCTATAAACTTAGCAGAGTAGAGAGTTTGATACTGGTTATACAGTTTTCTCAGCCTTTTCAAGGCATGTGGCATACTTCCCTTGCCATGTATGTACATTAAGGACATTTGTATTTTCACCTAAGAACACCCGGACTATTTTAAGAGACGTAGTGAAGTTATTACTCGTCAACAAAGAGCCAAATTCGCTAACCTATTATATCAGCCTCCTGCCCGAAAAGATTTATATTAAAAAAATGTTTTTAATATGTGTATTGTAATTTATAATAATTTACCAAATGACATAAAAATTCTAAATGGAAATAAATTTAAAAAATGTTTGACTGATTGGCTTCTTAACAACTGTTTCTACAGCGTTAAGGAGTTCATGAATTTTTCTTATAAATAATAATTAATAGTAATGTAATATGGACTAATTAAATTAATGTATCTACTGTTAACATTTGCACGTCTGCATGCAGACTGAATACATTGTGACACAACAAAAAAATATTATAAGACCTATGTATACCTACATGTATTCTTGTAAATAAATTATTTGATTTGAATTGATAATTTCTCCTTCTTCGCTCGCTGTTTTTAAGGAGAACGTAAAAACGTTTTATCTGTTGCAGAACTGATCACGTTGATGTTGTTGTATTTTTATTGTTATTTTTTACTTAGTTTTATTTCCATATATGTTTTTAATATGTTTTAGTGCATTATTTTAATTATTTCTAATTTAAGTATTAGGTTGTATCATTATTGGAATGTATACCTATGTTATACTTATGTATGTTAACCTGGTTATATCCCTAGCTTATTATCATACTCATTATTGGCATACACCGTTTTCGACTTGTTTTTGAACGTTATCTTATTACGGGCTTATCGTTACAGGACGATAACGTCCTGTAACGATAAGCCCGCCAATTGTCACACTAGTTTTAACTTTATATTTAACTATTGTATTAGATAAGACCGACCCGCCCAGGCTTCGCATATTTTATACATATAAAACTTCTTGAATTACCTACTGTTTATTAATAGAAACCGCATTAAAATCCGTTGCGCAATTTAAAAGATCTAAGCGTACAGACGGCGAGAAGCGACTTTGTTTTACGCTATGTAGAGATGTATTGTCAAGAAGAAACTACGCGTGCCCGGACAGGGCTTGATTGTGTAATGTGAATCAAGCAGTAAACAGCGTCGAGGGTTTAATTCTAGATAATGAAGAGGGTCGACAAGAGTAATGATAATGTTCTGTGTCGCGACTGCAGAGGGCGCTGACGCTGCGGACAGGGTTTTAAGCCGGTAATTTGAAAAAAAAAAGTTAGTTTGTATGGGCTAAGTTGGAAAGTAAATTATCTGTTATAGCTACGGTAGGTGGCAGAGTTTTAATTGATGTACTTTTCTTTTTCTCTTGCTCAAATTTATATGGATTTTAAGCTTTGTTTTTTGGCGAGGATGAACGCTGAGTTTTTCTCATAACGATTTAAGAAACGTTACTAAACCAGCATTTAATCTTACGGTTATAAGACCAGTTTTAAAACTTTGTTATCCCAGCTTAAATAAAGTAAATTTTTAAAAATTATAAATATGCTTGCGTTTGACCGCCAACTCGCCTGATGTTAAGCGAAGATGCGGTCTACGGTGGAGCACGTTCGCCTAGAAGAACCAGTTCATTCGCGACTTAAAAGCACCCAGATTGTATCTATCAGGGAACTTTAAATTTATTTAACCCAATTAATTTTTTTAGAGGTTCGTACAATGAAGGTAGATTCGAACCGTTAAGTTCAAGATTTTGGAATATCGACCATTATATCGCTTCTTGGAGTTTCTGGCTGGCTGAATTTGTTCTAATTAACATGCATATATAATATGTGTTCTGAGTCTAGGTGGACTGGTTATATTACAAGTATGTATGTATTTACAATAAAAGTTTATAGGTAGGTATTCAATCAGCTATCTCGTTCTTATAGTACATGCTTTGCTTGGATTGGCATTGTGAAAAATGTTTTACGATATTTATAAAAAAAATCTTTTTTTTTCTCAGGTAATAACCAGTTTAATAGCCTCCCCACTGGTGAGTTACTCAAATGAACTATAAATAAAATCGCACTGAGAAATTTAGCCTCGACGTTGCAATCAAGAAATTTAGATCAAATTCCATGAAAATACGTGCACGCGACTTCGAGGTGCAGTATTAGAATTTACTGTTAGAAATGCATGTTACGTAAATACCTTGCATGTATTTAAGTTATAAATAGGCTAAGCGTAAAATTGTACATTTTTCCAAAATGTCTCCGGCGTGTAAAGATGCCGAATTCTGTTCTTTACTGGGACCCAATCTTTGTATATTTATATGATCCTAACGTTCTTTAGCTTCCATATCTGCACTCCACTGTTTTAAAAAAAAACGCATGTTCGTAGGTCAAAGTATTTTGTTTCTATTCTTGTGATGCACACTACTTTCATGGAAATTAACGCCAATGTACTATGAAGACTGACATTATTTTGAAACATTTAAATTTTACTTATACGGGTGATTACGTAATTATAATGCGCGATTGACAAATAATTAATGGCCTAGAAAGACAAAGTTAATATCAATAGTTTTTCATTTGTACGATTCGAAGTAGTTGAATTTAAAAAAAAAAACATTAACTGTTTTTTTGGCGACGCCAAAAGGGGAATAAATAATAATTTTGTCAAGTAGACAACCTTCACTTTTTAACCTTAAAGGATGGTCCATAGTTACAAGATAAAACTTAATCAAGAAAACCGACAAAATACATCAAAATTTCATTGAGAACTAAGTTTCGAGTGCCTAAATTTATTTTGCAAACATTTGCTCACGAATAAAGGTGCATTCCTCCAGTTCTCGCAGAATCGTTGTTATTAAGGCAGTTCTATACTGTCAGTGAGTTTAGAGTTATATTTGGCATACCGAAGTGAACCCTCGGGGAGCTTTAGGGCTAATTTACACAGATTGCGATGCAAGAGTGAAATTCTCACCTAGACGTGACGATGACAAATCGCAATGACGGTCCTGTGCTTATGAGTTCCCTATCTGTACATGTATACCAAATTTCGTCAAGATCAGCCTAGCCGTTTCATCAAGAAATGATTCCTCATTTGTAATATTGGCTAAGATCTGAGGCAAGAAAAAGTAAGATGTCTTCAAATCTAGACCGTACTACAGCTTAACATCAGCGAGTGGTTAAACGCAAACCTGTTTAGAATTAAAAAAAAGGCAGTTAATACACTTCACATTGTGTCGGTGACGTGGTCATATTAACATGTCGGTGATGTGGTCATATTGGAATATCGGTGATGCGAACCCATATTAAAAAATCTTTCACTTTAAAAAACTTTTTTAAGTTTCTTGGAAACTTTTTGACTATTTATAATCGTCTTTGTTGTGATTTATATGTACACATTATATTATAATGAAATTTCTATAGTTAAACATATAACTTATAAATATTTTGTAATCATAAGTTGATTAATTAATTGTGATTCCTTAAAATCAATATACGTAATTAATTATTTATTTACTTTAAAAAAAGTTGCCAAATCCTACAAAATATTTGAACATTTGGCAAATTGTGTATATCCACCTTAATTCGTTCGTTGTATTAACTCTGCGACGAAGTGAGATATTCCAAGACAATGGGCTGACGACGTGGCTCGAGGACCTGCCAAGCTACCGTGTCAAGTAATCTAGCGTCAGACGATCTGAGGAGAATACCGTTTCAACTTATAAATGTGTCTACCATTTGATAAACTACACCTAGAACGCGATAGAATTTACGATCTTGACTTTTCTATTTGCCTAGAAAGATAGGTACTTTTTTGTTATAATGTTTGTTCGCTTTTGTCGTACAGGCGTGATAAGTCACTATTATCCTTTCATTGTAGAGTTAATCGTTATTTCAAGTGAATATCTCAATGTGAATGGCGTGAAATATTTCGAAGCGATGATATAAATCACCGATAACCACCGAGCTCGGTGGTTATCGCGATCAGTTCACATGCCGAAGGGCGTGGATTTAAATCCCAACAATAAGCCTGAGCTGCCGGTGAAGGAAAACATCGTGAGGAAACTAAAGCGTGGTGGTAGAGCAATTTCTAGTACACGGCTATCTAACTACTACCGTCAAGTTGAAAATCTGCCGCAAGCAACGGTGTGTTACGGCAGCCTCACTTGAGAGTCGGTTCTATTCCAGGATAGGCGCGTTTACCATTTTCGATCACATGGCATCGATAAAAAGTTGAAAACATTTTTAGCAAAATTTTTGTTTAGTATTTAGTTTAACTGTTTATTAATAATTAATTTACATCAAAAAATTACATTCTCAATGTATAACGACGCCAAAAATAAAGAAAAAAAGAAGACTTTTTTCTTCTTTATTTTTGGCATCGCACTTACATTTGTCAGTGTCAAATGGAATCTTGGAATGGAACAGGCTCTCTAGTAAAACTGCCGGAACAGATTTTTAGTATAGCCACGTATTTGAAAGTACCCCATCATTTGATTTTGAATACGTACGCAATGCACGCTGCGTTATGTAAGGCGTCCATGTCAATGAATGTAAATGTAATATTTAAATAAAATACGAGACCTACGATAGTAGGCTAAATCTTGCACATGCACAAAAAATCTACTTAGAATTATATGTTTAACTATGAATATGGTTAGATAGTTAGACGTAACGTAATATAATCTAATCTTGTTTTCGTCTGCAAGTTACGGCGCACATGACAGGACATATTTTAAATCTGTGAGGGTGATGTGTGCAAGGGGGACGCCATTTATCTCTAGCAGTGTCAGCTGGTAGAGCTGGAGACCAAATTGTTTGTGAAATTACTTACATTTTCTACTACGCACCCATTTATACTGACGAATTGCCTGACCTTAATTTCTATCCGAAAAAAAAACATAGTCGACTCAAAATGCATATTCGAAAACGGAGTTTGATGTTGAATAAATTCAACATTCTAAACGGTAGACCGCAGTCAAACAATAATTTTGCCGCTAAGCAGTAGTGTGTAAACATGACTGTGTTCCTGTTTGGATACTGTAGCTAGCGAAATAACAGGGCTGTTGAGACTAACCATCGAAAGTCTTAAAGTAATGACCGCCAAAGCAGCGATGCCCTGGACTTTGTTTTGCTACTCAAAGTGCTATGTATCGCTGCAAGTCATGGGTATGCGATATTTCTTAGCATAAGCAGAGCGTCTCTTTCGTCTCATTACTTCTATACAAAAAAAATATATAAATTATATATGCTAAAGTATAAATAACGTTATTTTTAGAGTTCCGTTTGTTGTCCGTCTGTCTGTTAAGATCCTTTTTCTCAGGAACGCGTGGATCAAGCTGAAATTCATATCAAATACTCAGGTCTACTATCCCTTGGAGCTGTGAAAAAATCAAACTTCTAAGCCAACGCAATCATAAGATACAACGGTTTATGCTGCAAATTTTCGACACTCGCAAGGGAATCAAAACCTACAGGGTACTTCCCGTGAATTTGAAATTTGATACGAAGCAACGTCTTATAGCACAGATAAAGGAAAAATTGCGAAAAGCATAAATTACCATTAAAAAAACATTACTTTTACTTTTATACCTCCAAGATTGTACGGAACCATCGGTGCGCGAGTCTGACTCGCACTTGGCCGGTTTTTTATGGTTGTAATACCCAATACAGTACCTATTTCAATACGTTTTGATTTTCAATTTGATTTTTGATTTCAAAACAATAATGTAATATAAAGTGATATATCTAAATATATATAACTCAAAGGTGACTGACTGACTGACTGACTGACATAGTGATCTATCAACGCACAGCCCAAACCACTGGACGGATCGGGCTGAAATTTGGCATGCAGGTAGATGTTATGACGTAGGCATCCGCTAAGAAAGGATTTTGATTAATTCTACCCCCAAGGGGATAAAATAGGGGATGAAAGTTTGTATGAAACTTTGTCAATTTTAAACCGATCGGGCTGAGACTGCATGCATAAAGCTACTATGACGTAGGCATCTAGCGCGGGTGAAACCGCGGGGCAAAGCTAGTCTAATATAAAATCGTCTTCAAGGAAATAAAATTCTACAAATAGTGAGTAGAAATGCGACCACCAACCATGTTCCTCCCAGGAGTGTTCCCCTGTGAATCTTGTGCGAAGAGATATTTTAAAATAGAAAACTTATTTCTTTCAGTATAGTTCGAGAGTGCTTTTGAATCTCGAGACTATTCAATTCTTTTCAATACCTCGCAGTACATAGAGTATTTCGGATATACAGAATGTAAGTTGTTATCTTAATTTTAAAAATACTCATGCAAGTACCTACGTGTTATTGTAAAACATTTGTACATAGTTAATAAGGAAATTTACATAATAATAATTTGTGCTGAATGAGGTTGAATAAGCTGTTTTAAAATGAGGCGTAATTTACATATATAAATACGAATTTAAATGTATAAGTAGAAGTTTAAACGCGAGCCAGTAGAATCATGTCAACCCAAATTATTTTTGTTACAAGTATAAAATTAAGTCGCTGTCTGTGTCTGTCTGTTTCTTTGCTTTTTAAACCACACAACGGGTTTTGATATGGGTTTTATATATGTTCTAATAATGTGTTCTTTAAGTATTTGTAGCGATGATAGCTCAGTGGTTAGCGCGGTCGGTTCGCATGGTGAAGGGCGTGGGTTCAATCCCCAACAATGAGCTTGAGCTGCCGGGGTGAAGGAAAACATCGTGAAGAAACCATATCATGGTGTTAGGGTACTTTCTAGTACTCGGCTGGCTAGCTACCACCCGCAAGTTGAAAATCTGCCGCCAAGCATCTAACGGTGTGTTCCGGCAGCCTCACTTGAGAGCCACTACCATTCCAAGCTAGCTGTGCTTTACCATTTTCGACCACACCATCACTTAACATCAGGTGACCTGTGGTTAAACACCTAGCCTGTCAACCATAAAAAAAATATGTACCACTGCGGGGCGCGGGGCTCTTCTCATTGTGAGAAGGGTACGGCTACCGCGCTGGCCAAGTGCGGGTTGGCAGACTGCAAAAATCTTCAAGAACTTTATTTTTTTAAACTCTCGGCTATGTCGGTTGCCTCACAATGTTTTTCTTCATCGTGAAGACAGCGGCGACAAGCACATAACTTAGAAAAAACGAGGTGCGTGCCGTGGGATTCGAACCCAGGACCTCCAAATTGGAAGCTAGACGGTCCCAACGAGGCTGCCGGAACTTCGCTAGAAAGATTTGTATGTACATACTAAATAAACTTTTGTATACGTAAAGAATTCCAATGATTTGTAAACATGTCAGTAGATTATTTAAAGTTCTGGAGCACAGTCCAAAAAAAAAAAAAAGTTGATATCCTCCTCCTTTCTGAAGTCGGTTAAAAATGTTAGGGGAAACGAGGAAACCAACCGCAAAAGGGCCTACAAGCGCGTTAAGTGACTTTTTGCTCTAACATAATCTGTAATAAGCTACGTAAAAAATAATCTGGCAGCTAAAACCGCGGAACGCTGCTTGTACTTCATAAATCAGTCTCATAAAAAAGCTACCCGAAAATCCTTTCAGTCCTTTCCTATATGAATTTTAAAGTCGGGGTTCCATGCAACGGTTGCAAACGGGTAGTTCGCTAACAATAGATAAGAGCGCTCTTAGAACTCCCAGACAGCTTGGAGTTGCCAGGTCTGGTAGTTTTCCTAAATTTCGGGAAACCCTATTTCTCGTAATCAATAAATTTTAGTTCTCGGAAAAAGAAAACTATCGGCGTAATCATATTTACTATAATAGTTTCGTAGTTAAATAATTTTGATGTGAAATTAAAGTGTTATGTAATAAACATAAAGACACACAATCATCCCTTTATCCATACTGTGCAAATGTATAATCTGACAATGACGTTGACGTTTCGGTATGAAGGGACTCCGCTAGTGATTGCTGTCATAGGAAAAAAATGTGTAAGCGTATACAAATAAGGATCGTGTGTATGCCTCGAGCATTCTTGCTCACCATCGAAGGATTCATGCGGCGGCGTCGTGTGTCGGGTCGCTCTTTTCCCTCGGATATGGTTGAGGAGGGCGATGGCTGGCACATGCGTCATACTCGTAATCGGGCGCTGCTTGCGGGTCGCTGGTCTGCCTGCGGTTTACACACAAACTAGTAATAAAAAAATTAAAAAAATGATAGACCTAGTGTTGTGGAGTGTTTGTGGAGTGGTGAAAAAAAAAACATATATTTTACAAACATAAAATTAAACGAGCATCGTTAAAAGTAAAGCAAAAAAACTTTTCTGTGCCGAATTGCGAAAAAAAATCTATCTCCTTATGTTAGTTTCGGGGAAATACTGTGGAAGATTTTCAGTCATATCTTGCAATCCCGGGTTAGGGTAAGCCAAGGGAGCTCATTCATCACGTCATGCCCTCCCCATGCCTTCCTTCACGACGGAACATAACAGTACGGCACGGCTTTTTAAAGGTTTTCATACTTGGGTAGGTTTTATTTGCATTTTATTTTAGTCCAATATTCTGGATGATACATTTCCTTAGCAAAAGGTCGTTTATGTAGCTACAAGCGTACAATAGTTACAAGCGCGAGTGTGGGAAAGTAATATAATGTGGTGAATCATGACTTTTCGTGTTACTTCCAAAACTCCATCGAAGCTTATAGTAAAGTCGCCACTATTTTACTAAAGCATGACTTGATTTGACTGGCATGGATTGGACTTTGACAATAAAGATAAAGAAGCCGAAAACTCAAGACTGCACACAAAATACAGAAACATTGAAACTGGCAGAATGCATAGAGTGCGGTGCCAAGAAGAAAGAAACCAGAAGTTAAAAGAACCAGTTTAATCCGCACCAAACCAGTTTAGCATCGGTATAGAAATAACAGTTTTGTTTAAGACCTGAGTCCGTTATCGTCTCGGATGTTTTATCTATCTTTATAATATTTGATTATGTCAGTAACAAATCTGACTGCAAACATAGCATGGATTCAGATTTCACCAGTGTTTTAACAGTTTTGAACTTCACAATGAAATAACAAAAGCATCCGGTTTTAATTAGTCTCATTAATTTTACAAAAGATTGTAGTTAAAAGACGCAATATGTTTTCCATATTGGCGATCGATCATGCGTCGGTTGGTTCGCAATCGACATTTTAAAATTAATATACTACCTATAATTGTAATTATACGGTCTTCGTTCCTTTTCCTGTTTGACATTGCTTCTAGCTTAATGATTCTAGGTCAATGGGAAGTTTTTTTTAAAGATTTACAGTCTAGATGTTTGACCACAGCTCACGTTAAGTAACGGTGTGATCGAAGACGGTAAACACGCCTAGCCTGGAATGGAACTGGCTCACAAGAGAGGCTGCCGGAACACACCATTAGATTACTTGGCGGCAGATTTACAACTTGAGAGTGGTAGCTAACCAGCCGAGTACTAGAAAGTACACTACCACCATGCTATGGTTTCCTCACGATGTTTTCCTTCACGGGCAGTTCAAGCTCATCGTTGGGGTTTGAACCTACGCCCATCGAATTGCGAACCGACCGCACTAACCACTGGGTAAGTCAAATCATCGCTATAAAAAGTTTAAAAAAGTACTAAAAGAGTATTCTATAGGTTTTGATTCCCTTGCGAGTGTCAATATATAAATAAATATCCTAGGACATTTCACACAGCGCCATCTTGCCCCAAACTAAGTAACGCTTGTACTGTGGGAACCGGATAACTGATATATATCCTTTTTTCAAATATATACTTTTAATCCATAACACCCAGACACAGAAAAAACATATGCGACATAAACGGCCGTATCTTTTGATTGCGTTGACATAGAAGTTTGAATTTTTCACATCTCTAAGGGGCAGCTTTGAGTCACATCATCATATCATCAGCCATAGGACGTCCATTGCTGGACATAGGCCTCCTCCTGGGGGGTTTTGCCAATACTCGCCACGCTTGGCAGGCGGGTTGGCGAGCGCAGTTAGGTGTGATTAATCAAGGAAGACGCTGCTGCCCATCTTCCGGATTACATCCCTTAGCCGACTCTTACGGCAACTACGGGCAGAGAGGGTGGGGACTATTCTTACGCCGGCACCACCATTGCAGCCTTGAGTATTTGATATTAATTTCAATATGATACCTCTACGCGTTCCTGAGAAAAAGTGTTCAGACCTCAAATTGATTATGCCTTTTGAGATACGCAGCCCTAGAAAATATTATATCAAAATCTATTTTGCTAATTCACCATAGTGATGTTACTTTGTGTAAGACAATTTTGTTGTATATTTTATGAGTTATTGTTTACCTTTTTAGGAAAACAAAGGCTGGGACAAAAAAATTTTTTTTTGTGTCAACCTTTATTATCCTACTGCTTGGCCTCCCAAGTATGTATAAGTAATGTAGTAAGATTTAGTTTAGGCCAAACATCCCTATTATTACTATTCAAGGTTTTTTAAAGTACAAGCAACATTCAGTTCACACTAAAGGTTGAGGTCACCAGATGACAATAGATAGCGTGACGCGGCCGGAAATGAGCAATACTTTCCAACCGTTTTATAACTATGTTTAGTTAATTTTGTCAAATTATAAAACCGTATTTCGCAGGAATTATAACTTTAACGTAACGTTAGCTTTTCTTCTTTATTGGATTTCGGCATCGCACTTTTTTACATTTGCCAGTGTAAAATATTTCAATATTTATAAATATTTCAGGACAAATTAAGTCACACAATGTATATCGTGGTCATCTGGTCGAGACCAATCATATACTAGTAAATTATTAGCGACTAAATTACAAGCTTGAATAGAGTTTTGGAAGCAACACGAAAACTCCTCTTCGTGTCGATCTAATAACACTTAGCTAACCATACAACGTTTTTGTTTTACTTATGCGGGATTACTCACGTTTAATTATATCGCATACTCCGACTATAGTTTCGGTCACATCCGGTGGACTTTTTCACGGAGACAAAGCTGCGTACATCGCGCGCGCGGACACTTCTTGCTCTTCTACGGGCCACTGCGCGCCTCTAACGTTACGCTAAACAAGCCGCTGTCTGGTTTGTGGTTTCCACAGTAAAATACAACCATACAACCTCAAAATCTGACTCTTGTTTACTCACAGCTAATCTGTAGAAGATTTTCCCGCTTGCATAATAAGTGTAATTACTATTTAGCTATAAGTTTATATACATGGTAGATTTATGACTTTAATCGACTTACAGCGACATCTATCCACGAATAGTGAAACAATTTTCATAGTGTGTTTATTATACTGTTGTTTAACTTTGGAATATTTGCTTAATATTTCATTATAATTCGATCATGAGTTCGGGCCTTACAGAAGGCGTTTAAAAAAAAAATGTAACGTGACGACCAAAACGCTCTACCAATGGTAAGAGATAACTCTTACCCATGACCATTGTAAGAGTACTCAGAACTTTGAGTAACAAATCAAAGTCCAAGGCAACGGTTGTTTTGGCGCACATTACTTAGAGGCACTCGGTGGTTGGTCTCAGAACCAATCGCCCTGTAAATCTTCTTAAACTTATACCAACTACAACTTAACTACAACCAACCTAAAAGCCCTGTAAACTCATTAGTTAGAAACTCACTCAAACTAATAATCTTGACTGTTATTTGTTCTGTAAACGCAATCAGCGCTAAGCTTCTTTATTGACGTGCTGAGTTCGGACGGGAACGCTGACGTCACTTGGCGACGCTAGGGCGCCAAGCTAACCTACACAATATGCAAATTTCCTTGAATACGGTAAACACTTCCACCTATCGTTTACTGATTTGTAATCAATTTCAATACTAACCGTCTTTATAAGAACGTAAGGCTCGATCCCCACGCAGAGCTTCGCTTTGTTTCGCTTATAGCGAAGTGCAGCGTTGCGAATCGGCAATTTTAAAATGTCACCTTTCCCAACTAATTTTATAAAAACAAAAGTATATCTGCATCTATCTTTCTGACTAAACGGTTCAAATTTATAACCTGGCAGAATGCACAAAATGCGATGCCATTTAGTGCACAATACGAAATTGTAGCGATGTAAGCTGTGGTTAGCGCAGTCGGTTCGCATGCCGAAGGTCGTGGGTTCAATGAGCTTGAGCTGCCGGTGAAGGAAAACATCGCGAGGAAACCATAGCATGGTGGTAGGGTACTTTCTAGTACTCGGCTGGCTAGCCACCACCCTCAAGTTGTAAATTTGCCGCCAAGAATCTATCGGTGTGTTCCGACAGCCTCACTTGAGAGACTTTACCATCTTCGACCACACCGTCACTTAACATCAGGTGAGATGTGGTCAAAAACCTAGCCATTCAACCTTAAAAAGAAATGATTTAGTCAATATTATTTTTACGATCATAAAAAACAACAATACAATCTGTGTGTCTTCAAGTCGAGACTGAATCAGTATCTTTTGGGGAGCCGTGCTCGTCGTATATAGCATTTTCAACATCAGGTGAAATGGCAATCAAAAGCAAGCCAATTAATAATAATAAAAATATTACAGAACAATTACGCAGTTAGTTTTATTTGGCCCTTTTGTACACAATTCTTTGTTCTTTTCTAATAAAATTCATTAGGTTTTATATTTTTCACTGAACGGCGGTACCTTAAATCACATGTAACTAATGAGCACCGCCCCGTTACTGTGTATAACGGATAACGCCGTTAGTGCACGAACGGCTGAGACGGGGAAACGTGTGAAGTAGCGGCCTGAAGTAGTTATCTCTGTGATGAAGTGGAATACGAGAGATTGACGGTTTTGTGGTCGTGGTTTAAATTGACTCATTATTTTGATTTCTTGTCTTTAAGGTTAAAAGTTTTGGACGGATACGTATATAACTGTATATAAAATTAATGGTGTTTTATTTATGAAGCGCCGAATTACTCGCGTGTGAGAAACGGAAATGTAACTAATTTAATGAAACATGACTTTTCATGTTGCTTCTAAAAAAAACTCCATCGAAGCTTGTAGAGTCACTACTACTTTACCGTTTATTTTATTTTTTGTCCAGGGAATATACTTAATGTATACCACCGGCCCTGGGGCGGGCAGGGTGGTTATGTGGGACTCTCCATCCTAATGACGGCCTACTCACTAAAAACCCTGGAGTGTTCCACCATGTTAAGTGGTGATGCGGTCTAAGGTGCAACACGCTTGCTTAGAAGATACTGATTCACTCTCTACTTGAAGACACCCAGATTGTATTCATCGGGGAACACCCACTCAGGCGGTGAATTCCACTGTCTAGCAGTCCGCGCAATGAATGTGGAATCAAATCGAGTTTTGCTGTTTTGCTAAGGACATCGACCACCTATCAAACAATTCTACAATTCTAGTAAAGTCGTAACGAACTCGTGGAAATTTCTAACTTTGACTAAATCTGTCGAGAATGATCTACGGAAGTTCCAACCACCAATTTAAACGGAAACATGGGGATATCGCCTACTAAATTTACATAACATGTGGGGCCATCATTTACGGCTTTACTCGGTTTAGGTCAACAGTTCCCAATTCAACACTATCCTATTAAACCGTTGGAAGTCCGAATAATCCTCGCCAATCTCAAGTACCCTCGCACCCTGAGGGTTTCCGCATGATGAAGATTAATTACCAGAGGGCATCCCTCTAGAGCCCTTCGGCTAATGGTTACTTTTGCCCTGAATAAACTTACGGTAATGGTACTCGATAAACGGTTGATATCGATTTGGAACGTCACTAGTGGGGTGTGATCGATTAGCTACAGCACTAGTGGTTGATCTTCTAAAGCCGCTTGACTTGCGTGAGCTTGTTGTTTGTAAATGTTAGTTGAAAGAAAGAATTCAATTGGCTACATTCACTATATTTTTCTGTAACCATTAGGCGTTGAATGGTTGGGATGTCCTAACAATTTGACGTCCATAGTAGAATATAGAAGGGATGTTCTATGGGAACTAGATATATTATAGAATACTTATGTACATATAAGTATTTTTTTGTTGTTAATACATACTTGAATATCCTGACAAAGATCAAACATACAAATACAAACAAATGTCTTACAAAATTAAATGTTTTTTTTTTAAAGTGAGAATCGAAGCCACGGCAAGCCTACTAATAATAAATGTGAAAAATTTGGATGGCTGGATGTTTGTTACTAAATCACGCCAGAACGGCTGAACGGATCTGGATGAAATTTTGCAAGTAGATACTTTAGGCCCTGAAATAAAACATAGGATACTTTTCATCATTATCATCATCTATCACCACGCGGGGCGCAGCTAGTATGTACATACATACATACACTGCAGGCCAAAAGTTTAAGACCACCTTCATTAAAGTAGGAAAATAAAATAAAACTCCAATAAAATATTAAATGTTTAATTAAACTGTTTAATCATCTAATAAAACAGTGATTGACAAACAATATACTTTAAAAGCGTAAAGAAATATTAACACTTCATGCTAAAAAAGGCTATAGTTAGCTAAACTGATTTTTCATCAAAAAATCCTCCTTTACATTCTATGACTTTTTTCACAAGTCTCGGCATACGGGCAATCAATTTGTTGATGGTGTCTTGTGATATATTGCTCCAACTTTCGCATAAAGCATTCCACATTTCTTCTTGCGAGGATGGGCCACGATTACGGACGTTCCTATCAAGCTCTTCCCACAAAAGTTCAATGGGATTGAGATCTGGGATCTGTGGAGGCCAAACCATGTTTTTTAACACCCCTTGTGCCTCTTTCTCTTCTAAATATCCTCTGCATAATTTTGAGCTATGCTTTGGATCATTATCTTGTTGGAAAATGAATCCATCTCCAATTAATCGCAAACCGGAAGGAACGGCATTTTGTTCTAAAATTTTTTTGTATTGTTCCTTTTTCAAAATTCCTTCAATTTTGATCAAATCGCCAGTTCCTTGACTAGAGAAACAACCCCAGACCATAATTGAGCCACCACCATGCTTGATTGTTGGGACTACACAGTCTGGCACCATCTTTTCTTGGGCACTGCGTCGTACGTAAATTCTTCGTTTTGAACCGAATAGTTCAAACTTGGATTCATCGGTCCAAAGAACTTTTTCGAAATCTTCTTCAGCCCAATCTCGATGGGCAAGAGCCCACTGCATCCGTTTTTTCTTGTTTTGTGGCCTTAGCAGAGGTTTTCGAACGGCAACGCGACCATACAACTTCGCATCTCTCAGTCGCCGTTTTACTGTAGTCAATGATAAAGGTTTAACTCGGGTTTTGTTTACTTCAACGCGGATTTCTGGTGCTGTTAAGCGTCTATCTCGCTTGCTGGTAACAACAATGAAATTATCTTCACTAGACGTGGTAGCTCTCGGCCTTCCCGAGCGTGGACGATCTTGAAAACTGCCTGTCTCCCTGTGTCGAGTTATTGTGCCATGAACACAAGTCTTCGATAACTTCAGTGAAGCAATCTCACGTTCGGATTTGCCTTCATTATGTAAAACAACGATGGCTGAACGCACTTCACCACTAATTTCGCGTGCTTTTCCCATTTTAAAACGTCTTCACTGTAGAAACCACAAGTTTAGACTAATTGAGATTGTTTTTGAACAAACCCAAATAAACTCAGGTAATAGAAAGTCGGAAACACGTGTTTTCAGGAGCTAAATAATCCTAATTATTGACCAATGCGAAACAAAAGCAAAGTAATTAGTAATGAGCACATCATAAAAATATTATTACGACTCTACCACCTGGCTCTAGCGCAGCGTTTGTCGGTGTTTGAAAACAATAAATGTTTATTGCCCCATAACTTGAAAGTGGACAAAAGAATGACTTCTTTAAATATTCGATATTAACAATAGAATATACAGATGTGCATTTCTTTTATTTATCTTATGGAATTTTATTACAATTGGTAGATAATTATGTTGTTTAAGTGTGGTCTTAAACTTTTGGCCGGCAGTGTATATGTACTTATTCAATATTTTTTCTTCTGGTCGAGAGCTGCCAATTAATAAATGTACTTTGCTCGATTGTGTTGTACTACCAAAATCATTCTAGAACAAATAGAAGTTTTGGTTTCAGCTAAGAGAGTAGCTGAGATAATTGTTATTTTCGTTTATTATTCGTCTCCCTTCAGTTTTTGTACCGCTCGATTGTGTTTTACTGACGATATCCTTCTCGAAAAAATATAAGTTTTTATCTGAGAGTGGTGCTAAGACATTGCGTATAAATTTCTCTCAACAATTGTTATTTAATTTAATTTTGATTTTGTATAATGCATTTTAAATTTATTAATTATGACTTTTCTTTCATCTGTACAATTTAATATTATGTTTTTAAAACTATTGTAATTGGCGATTGCCGTGTTGGTCTATATAATAAATCAAAATTAAATTAATTATAAAAATAAAAATATAATTTCATTTTATATCTGTATAAAACGTTTTTTTTTTTGTGAAATATAATAATTTTTAAGTTATTGGTGAACAGGAGAAGTTTCCTTCTCGGCATAAGCCTCCCCTATTCTTTTCCATTCGTCTCTGTCTATTGCTTTAGCTATAAAGTCTGGACCAACTCTCTTCGCAAACATGCCCCTCCATCTGCCCTGCTCTGTTAGCCTCATTTGGTAAAGTTCTGCTTCGAGAGCTGAAGCGTGGGTGGCGTGGGTTCGATTCCCGCTTGGCACTAACATATTAACATGTGATTAATATAGATGTCTGTTCTATGTTTGGGTGTTCCGTATGTATTTATTTAAAAAAGGTATCTAAGTATTCTGTCAGCTGTCTGGTTCTCATAGTACAAGCTTTGCTTAGTTTGGGCCTAGGTGGCGCTGTGTGAATTGTTCTCCAATATTTATTTATCTTTTTTTATGGTAGTCAGTCTAGGTGTTTGATCACAGCTCACCTGATGTTAAGTGACGGTGTGGTCGAAGATGGTAAAGCACACCCAGCCTGGAATGGTACTGGCTCTCAAGTGAGGCTGCCGGAACACACCGTTAGATGCTTGGCGGCAGATTTCCAACTTGAGGGTGGTAGCTAGCCAGCCGAGTACTAGAAAGTACCCCACCACCACGCTATGGTTTCCTCACGATGTTTTCCTTCACCGGCAGCTCAAGCTCATTGTTGGGGTTTGAACCCACGCCCTTCGGCATGCGAACCTACCGCGCTAAACACTGATCTATCATCGCTACAAAAGTCTTCGCTACTCTTTCTTGGTCTTCCTTTTTTCCTGTTTCCATCACGTGAAATCCATTCGGTCTCCTACAGCAACTGTACGGATTACTCATGTATAATTACTTCGGATACTACAACCATTCCGGCTGCTATCAATAAAGTATATTTATTTGTATTTGACTAGTTTCGACCATATATTGGCCCTTTTCAAGGATTTAAAGCAGATAACGTGCACGCGGCCATTTTCGGTGGTTCTTTTACATTGTACAAAAATTACCAAAATCATATTACGTTATTATATTTAACACATGCTATACATGTTTCTGGTTCATAATGCGTGTAGATAATTGAACGCACTTTACTCGCACGATACTACGACGAATGAAGCGTACCTAAAGGTACGCGAGGTACGAGAACTAAAGGTTCTTTAAACAAAAAGTTCTTTTTTTTTTGGGATATGTATTGTGTTTTGGTAAAGGTTGTAGGACAAAATTTGCTTTTTTTATTATACAAAATATGCCCTTAAAAGGATGCTGACTGATTACCAGTACCTCTGTATACTTTTTTTTTGTTGTAAATACGTACTCATAATATGTACACACAGACCACCCAGATACAGAACAAACAATAGTTTATACCACAATATGTTTGTCCTGGGTGGGAATCGAACCCACGCCCTACAGCAGATACACTACCAATGAGCCAACAGGGCTGTCAAATATACCGTGAGTGAAACCGTTGCTAGTAAAAAATCTTTCATTTATCTTATGCTGTAAAAAATATTGAACATAGTAATTCAATAAAAACCCACTACTACTGCTTAACAAGTTAAATTGAAGTTTTCGTTATGAAATTGCTTCGGAGCTTCGTAGGTTTAATTAAGTCCGATGAATTCTCAAGCAGAAAACTTAATAAATATCTTCATAAATTATTGTAAGCTCAATAATCTGTTTATTTAGGAGGCTTTGCATCCGTTCCTCTAATCTTAGGGATTTGAGCGCCTAATCTCTCATCCTGGCTTCACTGCTGGAGACTAGAGAATTCATCTTTGTATAAATTTTACATAGAACTACCCACAGATATGGTATTCTATAGAGATGCCTATAGACTCAACGTTTTAGTTTTTGCTCACTTTTTCACTGCTTGCCCAGGATAGCCGTAAAACCATAACAGCCTTAATTTTTACCTGACTACAGCGAAAACAAAAGGAAAGGTTATGTTTTTAGCAATTTTTCTATTATTTAATATAAACTGTCATAGGATATTTACACACAGCGCTGTCTCACTCCAAATTAAGCAAAGCTTGTACTATGGAAGTCGGATAACTGATAGAATGCTTAAATACATTTTTTTGTTGTAAATACATACTTATAATACATACAGAACACCCAGACAGGCCAGGGTTTAATGTTATTTTTCCGTAGTCGAATTATAGTTTGTTTTTTAGCTAGTCCTGAAAGGATTAAAAACGTGCTAGCAAACAATTTTAATTAAAATGTCAAATTTTGTCACAAATTGTGTATAAAAGTAAAAACTGTAATGAAAATATAAACTATTAGTTATCCGGCAACATTATTCGACCATTTTTAAGAATAAGTATTTTCCCTGAAATCGAAAACAGCACTTTCCAATATATATAGTAATAGTAATTCTACTTACATACTATATAAAAATATATAATACTATATACATGTATACAAAAATATGAAATGAATTGAGAACTTCATATTCTTTGAAGTCGGTTAGAAACTTAAAATCCACAATCGAAAACACAAAACCTCTTGAGGATTCTCTTCTGTGTTCTAGTGCGTGACCACTTCACATGACCAAGTGGCTCAGACGGGGGGATTTCAAATAAAGCCACGTCACTTACAACTCAAGGAAGATTTGTAGAAATCAACACGGGTGACATCACAAAAGACGGATTACACACTGTCAGATAAGGACGGCGGAAACAAATGCTGGATTTATTTAAAGACCGTAAAAAATAAACCAAAATAAAGACAACTCGATCAGCGCACACCGAATATACAAAAGATACCAGTGTTTATTTTTACTAAGCTAAACACATTTAAAAGTAGAAATATCGCTGCATATGCCATCTTCATCGGATCAATTATTAAATTTATCCACATAATGACTAATCTGTGGAATTTGCAAATAGTGGAATTCATGCCGTACCATTTTTCTTGCCACATTTCATCATCATTAGCCATAGGACGTCCACTGCTGGACATAGGCCTCCCCCATGGGGGTTTTGTCAATACTCGCCGCGCTTGGCAGGCGTGTTGGCGAGCGCAGTTAGGTGTGATTGTTCAAGGAAGACGCTGCTGCCCATCTTCCGAATTAGATCTCTTAGCCGACTCTTACGGCAACCACGGGCAGAGAGGGTGGGGTACTATTCTTACGCCGGCACCACCACGGCAAATTTGCATAGTTTGAAATTAAATTTTAAGAACAGTGTATAAAATAAATTTCGATATTTCAGACAGCGCCATCTAGTCCCAAACTAAGCAAAGCTAATACAATAGTAATCCGACGATTGATATATAGTTATCGTACTGCATATTATATTAACTATATTTATATATATAATATAAAACCGAAAGTTTGTATATTTAATAATATTATAAAAGCATGCATGGTGCATGCATGCATACATGGTGGTAAGGTACTTTCTAGAACTCGGCTGGCTAGCTACCACCCTCAAGTTGTAAATCATGCATCTAACGGTGTGTTCCGGCAGCCTCACTTGAGAGCCAGTTCCATTCCAGGTTAGGTGTGCTTTACCATCTTCGACCACACCGTCACTTAACATCAGGTGAGCCGTCGACAAACACCTAGCCTGTCAGCCATAAAAAAAAGCAAAAGTTTGTATGTTGGTTACTTCAGCACGCTGTAATTGCTAAACGGATTTTGATAAAACTTGAAATGAAGATGATGATTGCTTATCGCCATTCAACCCGTTTGCTCGTTTGCCATTTTTTTGTTCACAGACTAGGTGTTTGAACACAGCTCATGATGTTAAGTGGCGGTGTGGTCAAAGATGCCAAAACATCTAGTCTGAAGGCTGCCGGAACACAGATTTTTTTGAGATTGATATCTTGCCAGCCAAGTACTAGAAAGTACTCTACCTCTATGCTATGGTTTGGTCACGAGGTTTTCGATCACCGACAGCTCAAACTCATTGTTGGAATTCACGCCCATCGGCTTAAAAACCGACCGCGCTAACCACTACAACATCGATACAAAATAATTTTAAAAAATAGTACTCCGTATTATAGGGTAAAAAGGCTAATGGAAATTGATTCCAAAATTTTACGAAATTCTTTTGTGCGTCAACACCTATAGCGGTAGGCTTTAGTAGAACGAGACAAGAAGACCTTCGAGGGTTCGTTAAACAGGGCCCGTTTGTTTTAGTAAATTAGGTTTTCTTTAACGAATTGAATTAACGTTAACGCGGGTAGGTTGAGCTTTGTTTGCTCCCGCTGATTCGGTGGAGGTGAGAAGTTAATTGCAATTGTCTTCCGTAGACTGGATTGTTACATATATTTTATTAGCTCTGTCCGCGATTTCGTGCGCAACACGTGAATATTTTATTTGACGAATATATTTTCTTCACTCGCTAGAAAAAAAAGTTCTTTTCAGTTGTGAATACTACTTTGGGGCAGCGCATACTAAGTAGAGCGTAGATCAGCTAGTTTGCAATATGCTCTTAATAACATAAATTTACAATTAAAAAAAACCGAATCCATGACTCTTAGGCAAACTAAATGCTCCAATGAAACAGCGAGGTTTCGTAGCAAACGAAAAAGAGATACAAAAATTAAAAAAAAATATATGAAACCATCTCTGAAGTATGATCTACCGAACAAAAAATGAATCATCAAAATCGATTCATCGTTGGCGGAATGATCGCGTAACATACATATAATAAAAAACATACATACATTAGAATTACACAATTCGGTATGTTTTCTATGCCGTATTTGATTTTTAATCCGTTTTCAAACTTTTTATGACGTCATAAAGTATGCTGAATATTTGTATACTCTTGCCATGTAAAACAAACAATAATGTATACATAGCTATTTTGACACATTTTATTGACTTTGACAATTGAGATAAAGTAAAAAAATCTTATATCATAACTTCATAAAAGCGATATCAGAGTCCGAGTAACGTGCAAAGTGAAATAATCTAGATATATGTATCAATAAACCGAAATCAACTCGACGTACCTGTACGGAAGAGGTTATTATGTCTGCCATTGACTTAACATTGACACCGTTGACTTAACATTGACAGATTTTGTTTTGATTTGCCATTGCTTTTTTTAGGCATTTAAAGTAGTCCTATACAGCCCACGATGCGACGTCATTAGAGGTCAATTGAAAGTCAAGTTTATTTTATTACAATATATATCCCATCTCTTAGTTTAAACGTAAAAATACACACTGAATTATAAATACAGAATACAATTAAGTATTTGTCATTATGTGAACTAGTAGTTGTTGACGTCGGGTTTTGAATGGGTCCTATTCAATAGAGCTTTCGTATGCTCGATATTGTGTTTCCCGATATACATCAGATGAATCGTACACATAAAAAACATGACAAACATAAAAAATTCATTTAATCTCGAAGCTCTCTGGAGCTGTAAAAATATCTAGAGCAATGCTGCGATAAATATTGAGCTGCCCCTATATCCTATTACAATAATTATAGCATCGTGGAATCGTGAAAAAATAATTGCACACTACAAGTGGCAAGCAAGCAGACGGGTTGTCTGATAATAACCGGATAATAAACAATCACCTTCGCCTAAGGATATTTGCACTACCAGAGACGCTACAAATAGGTACGTTGCCGGCCTTTTGAGCAGAGTTTTGCGTCGCGAACCGTAGGGCGTGGGTTCAATTTCCACCCAGGATAAACATTTATATGGCGATTATAGATGTTTGTGCGTTAGCTATAAGCATCTATTTATTTAAAAAAAGTATTCTATCAGTTATCTGGTTAGCATAGTACTATCTTTGCTTAGTTTGGAGCTAGATGGCGCAGTGTGTGATGTCCTCCAATATTAGTTTATTTATATATCAGAGATGGAAATGGATTTCCTTCTACGTAGATCTCGATATCGTCCGTCATGTTGATAATATTTTAGTCGTCAGTGCACCGTGGTGTCGTCGGTGGTGGAACGCCGAATGAATCCTACTCACTCGCGCGCCGACCGAACTACTGACGTTCAGATTAGTACACTCGTGAGTGAAGCCTTCAACTTGTTAATTATATTCATACTCTTGTTTCATTCTCTGTAAGTACTAGGTTGCTGGGGCAGATAGCGCTAGTAGTAACAAAATATCGATACAATACCTCGTATATATATTTTATTTGAACACAACTTTTGAAGAACTTAATATTAATTGCGTGTGGGATCATTCCACAATTTGCAGGCAACAAATTCAAATTAGAAAATAAAAAAATACCAACTAATATATTTTTATTGTAAGTTTGTATTATGTAAGTATTCTAACGATACATAGTACATACATAACATTACTCTCCTTTATTGGGCAGTCGTGTAAAAAGGAACGCATTAATCGCAGTGATCAAATTCCACAATTATTTAGCTATTAAAAGAAAATCAGCGTTTATTTCATTAGCGGTTTAATAGTTTTTTTTTATTACACTGCTTGCGTTAGCCCTGCAACTCGCCTGATCTTAAGTGAAAATGTGGTCTACGGTGGAGCACGCTTACGTAAGTAGAAGAAATCGATTCACTCGCGGCTTGAAGACACCCAGGTTGTATCTATCAGGAAACACCCACTCGGGCAGCGAATTCCATTAATTTAGCGGTTCGTATAATGAAGGTAGAATCGAACGGTTTAATTCAGTTTTTGGAACATCGACCATGAAGCGGTGCCGGTTTCATTCCATGTTGTTATCTTGACGCGAAATTTTATTTCTAAACATAGACATTATTTACTGTTCTCGAGTGAGCCCCTATGTCCTCTTCAAATATCAGAGCAGCTTGTTAGCAACTTAGCAGGAATTTCAACTTAGCTAGTTATATTAACTTCAGCCAATCGGATAGTCTTCTCAGCTGAGTAGAGCTCAAAATTAATTATACTGAAGATCGGAAATACTTTTGTGTGACCAAAAGTTTGGGTGCAGGCTTGTTGATTAGCTTGTACCTAATTAATAAATAATAATTCAATAATAATGGATGTAATAAATTTAATTTGTTTATAACATGTCAGAAAAATTGTCATTTAAGTTCATTCGTTCGTTTGTAGTATTTGCTCCTTTTTTTTTGCAAGTTAAAATATAAATAATAATTACAGTTTAGTTATTTTAATTTTATTTTCTGACATTTTTTAGATTTATATGTAAGAGACACATATAAGAGAGATATTTCACATCATCAGCCATAGGACGTTCACTGCTGGACATAGGCCTCCTCCTGGGGGGGTTTTGCCAATACTCGCCACGCTTGGCAGGCGGGTTGGCGAGCGCAGTTAAGACGTGTGATTGTTCAAGGAAGACGCTGCAGCGCATCTTCCGGATTACATCCCTTAGCCGACTCTTACGGCAACCACGGGTAGAGAGGGTGGAGTATAATTCTTACGCCGGCACCACCACGGCAAATAACAATTTAATCTAACTTTTAACTGATAAATATAAATAAAATCTTGTTCGTTGATAAGCGCATCAATAAACATGGCTAAACCGATGGATATATTTTTTGTTGTACCTAATACGTTCCTCATAACGAATTACATACGTGAAAAGCCGGGGCAGTTCGCTAGTCATCGGTAATTTAACCCATCCTAAAATACGTTGAGCAGAATAAATAAAACTAAAATTAAGTCATTATTATTGGGATATCAGTTTTTAATGAAAAGTGTTTTGCATGATTATTCACTGATAAAGTTCACGGCATGTTATTGTAAACAAGCAATTAGTTATTTTATATACCTCATTAGCGTGTTGCGCTTTAATGATCTGGATATTTTTTCTGGAAACATATTCACATATACACACTCACGCACACACACACTACTACTATCATCATCATCAGTCGTATGACGTCCGCTGCTGGACATAGGCCTCTCCCATTGACTTCCACAAAGACCGGTTGGAAGCGGCTCGCATCCAGCGCGTTCCTGCGGTCTTTATTAGGTCGTCTGTCCACCTTGTAGGTGGACGTCCTACGCTGCGCTTGCCGGTCCGTGGTCTCCACTCCAGAACCTTGCAGCCCCATCGGCCATCGGTTCTGCGTGCTATGTGCCCTGCCCACTGCCACTTCAACTTGATAATCCGCTGGGCTAAGTCGGCTACTTTAGTTCGCCTACGGATCTCCTCATTTCTGATTCAATCTCGTAGGGAAACTCCGAGCATAGCCCTCTCCATAGCTCGTTGTGCTACTTTAAGCTTACTAAGAAGGCACATAGTGAGAGACCACTACTATACTCGTATAATAAGCTAAACATATTTTTTGTATACCATTTACGTATTTCTTAGTTTAAATTACAGTACCTGGATGACCAATCTTTGCTCGGCTGAAAACACGGATAAAACGACGTTTTCTAAAAATGAAACCTAGCTAGATCGACTTATCGCCCCCGAAACCCCTGCATACTAAATTTCATGAAAATCGTAGCCGAAAGCCGTTTTCGAGATTCAGAATATATATATATATACATATTACAAGAAAGGTATTAGATTAGATATATTATTGTTAAACATCATTTATTTAGTGGAAGACACTGGCTGCAGCAACACAGGGAAAGCTAATGCTGCAGACAGGGTTACCGATATTATTGTATTTATTTACACTAAACAATAAAGTTATTTGTATTTGATTGTTAGAACAATAATTAAAATTGTATACCGGACCGGTTAATTTAAAGCTTATGTTCAGTTAGTATAAAAGAGTAACTAAATATCGTAGGACATTTGATACAGCGCCATCTAGTCCCAAACTAAGCAAAGCATGTACTATGGGAACCAGATAACTGATAGAATACATAAATACCTACTTTTTGTTACTCATAATATACATTGCATTTTTCTAAATATCACTATTTTTTACATAAACCCTCGGAAAACACTAGTTTTGGAAAAAAAAAAAAATACAATGACGCTACTCTTCCCGCGTTCCCGCCAAACTCTCAATGACTATTGTCAAACGCTATTAATCAGCCGAATAAAAAGAAAGTAGCCGAAATAAAACCTAATAGAGGATTTTATATTCATATTTTTCATCTGAATCAAAAACGTGTCTTTCCAGAAAACTCTAAAAAATCTTGACAAGAAAATAAGCATGTGTCGAGTGTGATTCTAGAAATATTCAAAAGGTCTCGAGTTGTTATTAACGCCGGCGAGAATATTCCTTTCCGTCGCAAGTAAATAATAAAGGACTTAGGATTTTTATGCGGAAAATTTGAACTTGCAGAGGTTTTTATTACGAATTATGTGCGCAGATGCGCCAAATTGCTATCCGAGCTACAGACGTGTTACTGTAAAGTCGACGCTCTCTTCGTGAAAAATCAAACCAATGTCTTATTGGAAATTGAAAAATGTGTCATGGTCTAGGTACGAGTTATCTTTTAAGTGAAAACTTCTTTATCCGCGTAAGCTATTTTTCGTTGGGGCAAAACTTATGTTCGCGTCACCGCCATGCTCATGTGACGTGTTTTTTTTTACTCTTGTCGAACCCATGACTTTCAACTTTCTTTTCTATTTGATTTACCTGCAACACTCCGGATTAACCGTGACTCTACCGTAGTCAACGTGATAAAAATTTTGCTCAAACACATCTTCAAAAACTCGTTATAAATACTATTACTAGTAAAATTATAACTTCAAAAGATAAGCTGTTATAAACCTGTCTCAAACATCAAACTGCTTAGTAGAGAAGTTTATTAGTAAGCATCCAACCCTCCTTGACGTCGTGTCAAAGTATAGACAACCCTAATTACGTATTTCATGGGAACCAATCGATAGACTTCCGTCTCTTTCTTGCCGACTCGTTTAATTTTTAATAACCGAAAGAATTATTCTTACGGAAAAATTTCAGTAGCTATACAGGTTTATTCTGAAAAATGATAATGAAATAATACTGAAAACTACAACCACAACTTTTTTGACTAGCGACCCGCCCCGGCTTCGCACGGGTGCAATGTAAATACTACACAAATTAAACCTTGACAAATTATATACCTTAACTTTCCTCATGAATCACTCTATCTATCGGTGTAACTCATGATAATATCCGTTCAGTAGTTTTTAAGTTTATCGCGAACAGACAGACAGACAGACGCGGCGGACGATTTTGTTTTATAGTAGTGTTTAATTTACAACATTTTGAAATAGTTCACGATAACTTAGTATTGAAAAAACCATTTTGGTTAGTCTCGGTACAAAAACACACTGCTAACAAAAATAAAATACAGTAAATACATGTAATATAAAATACCTAAATTAAAAAAACAACCTACTTACAACACTACATTAGAACCAAGAAGTGAAGTCACATAAAAGTGTTTTCACTTTGGATCCATATCGGTTATCTTGCTGGCTCCAGCAGTTATGGAACCAGTTCTGACACCGGGGTAAACAGCGCTTCTACAGAATGTAGATAAACATAAACCCCAAGATGGTATTACTAGATGGTAACTGTTGAAGCAGATATTCTAATAGATAGCTAACAGTCACTAATGCACACAGAGATAGTTAGACTTCAGACAAACGCAGATTTTGCTATTCCTGATGCAGTGTGCACTAAGAGCATAAATTACGGATTCATCTGAGATAATATTAGTCAAGGAAGGCAATGGGATGGATAGCTAAGCCCTATCAGTTAAGCTTCCCATTAAGTCTGCTGGTCTAAGGGTCCAAAAGTCACAATAAAGTCATAGAAAAGAAAACATAAAGCCTCTTTTTAAAATGTCCCTTCTGAATGTGTCACGCGAGTGAAGCTGCAGGTAAAAGTTACTAATACCATTTAAGTATTAGTTAAGTATTCGCAGGATAGAGGCAAGAAATACGTGCAAGTAGACGGTGACGCGGACTTAACCATGGTGTCAAATAAAAAAAGGATCATCAAAATCGGTTCACCCAGTCGAAAGTTCTGAGGTAACACACATCAACAGCTATAAAACGTCCACTGCTGAACATAGGCCTCCTCCTGAGGGGGTTTTACCAATACTCGCCACGCTTGGCAGGCGGGTTGGCGAGCGCAGTTAGGTGTGATTGTTCAAGGAAGACGCTGCTACCCATCTTTCATATTACATCCCTTAGCCGACTCTTACGGCAACCACGGGTAGAGAGGGTGGGTTACTATTCTTACGCCGGCACCACCACGGCAAACAACTCTGAGGTAACAAACATAAAAACAAAACCAGTGGAATTGAGAACCTCCTCTTTTTTTGAAGTCGGTTAAAACAGTTTCTGTTTGGGTGATTTTTAACAAATTGCTCCCTAATTCTACAGCTGTTGCTAAAGACTAACAGAGGGATGGACTACGAATTGCAAGGATTGTATTACGCCGCCCTTTCTTTACAAATTAAAGTTTAATGGCGCTTCATTGCTGCCCTAATGACTGTTCCCTTACTATGAAACCTATTGAGAATTAGAATAAGGATCGAGGGGAGCCAGAACGGAATTGTACTAGATAGAAGTTAGACTTCGGGGAATGGTGTATATATAGTCCAGTTATTCCACATTGTGGGGCTCGTGGCTTAACTTCATTAGGTCACGGCTTCTCAACACTTACTTGGTGATAGTTCGATGGCACTATGTGATATATTATTTATATTTATTTTTTATTTTAGTGCTAGCGTGTATGTCTATGTATAGTTTTAGTGCTAGGGGTACTGAATACTGAGGATAATTTTTCAAATTTAATTTGTAAGAGGCACAAAATGGCAGTCGATATTGCAATATCATCGCCGCAGCTCGTCGAGTTTTCAGACCAAGCGTTTGGCGAATTCACTCCTTTGTTAAAATTTCTTTTTTCCTCAAAAGAAAAGGGCTGAAACTCGAAAGAAATAATTTACATAACAATGTCGCATTTGATGCCAAACCTTTCACAATAATCCTATAAACTTCTTTAAGACTGAGAATCTAGACAAGTATTAAGAAAGAAGAAAACTTTTTTCTTAAAATAACATTGTAAGTAGGTATGTTTGTATAAATTGAGTGGGCTAACCTTAGTGTCGGAATTAATGTACCGCCCGATGGCTTTAGACATGGCTTGACTGTTATTGATATAAAACAGCAAGCCGGACCAAGTCATATGACCGCTGACGTATGGATATTTTATGGTTGACAGGTTAAGTTTTTGACCACGGTTCATCAGATGATGTTTAGTGACGACATGATCTAAGATGGTAAATTCACCTATCCGGAAATAGATCAGGCTCTCAAGTGACGCAGTTGAAACACATCGTTGGATACTTGACGTCAGATTGCCAACTTAAGTGCTAGAAAGTATCCTACCACCACGCTGTGGTTTCCTCGCGATGCCTAAAACCGTGGGTACAAACCCCAACAATCAACTTGAGCTGCTCTTGAAAGAAAACATCGTGAGGAAACCATATTATGGTGGTAAGGTAGGGTACTCTCTAGGCCTCGGCTGGCTAGCTACTACTTTTAAGTTAAAAATCTGTCGCTAACCACCTAACAACCACAAACTGTAAGGCAGCTTCACTTCAGAGCCAGTTCCATTCTAGGGTAGGTGTGTTTACCATCTTCAACTACACCGTCACTTACAATCAGGTGAGCTGTGGTCAAACATCTAGCCTGTCAACAAATAAAAAATAAATAAAACCATTCATCCATCATGGGAGTAAATGGTTTTTTTGGCACTGTATCATTTTCCATGCATTTTCTATCGCTTACTAAGATTTGAAGAATTGTACTTTTCGAGAATCACAGACACCGCATCCATATCTCAGCTAACATTGTGACATCAACAAATGTGAGTAATTTTCGAAGGTCCTAAGGCATCCGTCCGAACCCTTAGCACGATCAAACGACCATTTTAACAACGTCCGCTCTTAATAATCGTAAAGTGACCTTTGAAATAGTGTTCTAAGTTTGTTTTATTGAACGTCGAGTGACATTGACAACGGTTAGTTGATACTAGTTTTATATTTTTCTCTTTTGTGACATCGCACTTTGTGCATTCTGCCAGTGTCAGGTCGGATCGCTGCATTATGTTATTTCCGAAAACTTGTGTTTTTTCGAGTGTATGTATAAAATAGTTGTGTTTTATTCATAAAGTGTCAAATTACAAGCGCGAGCGTGGGAAAATGATATGATGTGATGAAACATGACTTTTCATGTTGCTTCCATAACTCCATCGAAGCTTGAAGGAAGGTTATCAATAAGCACTTTACTAGGGCGTGACAGGACTCAACAAATACATACTTTCATTGACTTAGATTTATTTCAAATGATTTTTTTAAAAAATACTTGAATATATCAAAACACTTGACTCTGGCAAATGCACAAAGTGCGATGACAAAAACAATGAAGAAACAGTGTATAATGATAAAATCAAGTTAAATAAGCTTACAGACAAAAAAAAGTCAAGTCCTGGTCCACTAGAAATCTAAACGACACATGTTGCATGTAGCATGTTGTTTAAAAAAGTGTGAATTTTCATATAGATATTTTAGTATCCATAAATTTAGGAAAGTTTTTTTCACATTGCCATTCAGTAATAGACAATTTTACGGGCTAGCTGAACGTTATAATAATTTCGCATACGTAGAGTGTATTCCCGTCGAAGTTGTTGGAAACTTTCTAATGTTTATTTTTCTTTCGTTTCAGGTAATGATCGAGATGTACGAAGCTGATTGTGACAAATAACTAGCCCAGCAGTAACTATCTCCGAAACAATTATTAATTTTTCGAGATGATAGAAAAATGATAATAATACAATGTTTACAACAAAAAAATGACTGACTAGACCCTCCGTTTTACTACGCCCTAACACGGCTAGCTTTCTTACGGAGGTCCAGTACTAGCAGATCCATCATCAGATGATGATGAAACCTAAGGTATAGGTAGTTTATTGGGACTATTTTAGTCACTGTAAGCACAAGTGAAAAGTCACAGGAAAGCAAAATACGCAATTTTGTTTACATGGATGACATATTTTTTCCAGTTATTTTGGTTTAAAAATGTAACAAACCACCCTAATATTGCCTATTAGATAAGCCAAAAATGTGTACAGTACAACAACACTACAATATATGTACTATAGCGCCGTTTTGGAAGTTTATGTCAGTCACAGTTTAGTTCGCCCGACCAACTCCCGAAGCTTTTAACTAGATATTTGCATTTCGGCCGAATTACAGCTATCTGAAACCGCATACTAAATGTGTCAGCGGTCGCCAACTCTGCCGCGTGGGACGTCTCATTTACATTGCAATGGCGGCCCTGAAACAAACGTGCTATGGAAATGTGAAAAAAAACCGAGCAGCGCTTAAGTGGATATGTCACATATTTTTTTCTTTTTCTTTGACCATATCACAGTGCATTGTGCCAGTTCTCGAGTTTTCTGTCTCATGCTTACTGTTGTTGATACCTACTTATTCTATGCAAACTTTACTTTTTTTGACATCGCATTTTTTGTATTCTGCCAATGTCAAGTTATTCATATATTCGAATGTCTCATGATAAAATCAAGCACCTAAAATGAGTTTTAGCTATAGTCAAAATTTTAAGTGGAGAAAAATATTTCGAAATTTTTGTTTTTAGCAAAACTCTTTAGTAAGTCCTAGGTTTTCTACCCAAGTTATCTCATCCCTATCTCATACACCGACTACCAGGCCGCAAAATAAAAACTATAAATAATCCATGCAACATTTATCTGCTAGTTCGTCGAACCTTTTTATGAACCGAATAAAATTTACATGTGTAAAGTTTGGAGTAGTCATTGGTCAAGCTACAAATCTGAAAACTATGGCTATGAATGTTAAAAGCATGTAAATTGTATATTTTTACTGAACAGTGAACCTTTCAGCTTGAATACATTTTTTAACACGAGCGTTCAATATAGGTATCTAGCATAACATCCTGTTTCTGTTTCACTAGTTTAGAATTTTAGTACTTGACGTCTATTTATGTATTTGCATTATACCGTGAAAAGTGATTTTAATGTTTTTTCTTTTACTTCTTTCGTTTTTGACTTGTTTGATGATTTTTAAATACATAATAACATAGTATTAAAATACTTAACACTAACAAATAAACAACGTTTGAAGCCATAATGCTGAAAAAAAGTCGGAGTTTTGGCGGGAACGCGGAAAAAAATATGTATTATTTTTCGTAACTTGTGTTTTATCGAGAGCTTATGCATAAAAAATTGTGATGTTTCATTCATTAGGTTCTACTATAGAGCGTGAATATGGGAAAGGGATACCTAGGTATTTTGGTGAAACAGGACTTTTTGTGTTGCTTCCAAAACTGCATCGAAATCTGTAGTATAGTCACTACTACTTTACTAGAGCATGACCGGACACAAATATAACTTAATTTGTCACACAAAGTAAGTTATAGTCTAAGACTCTTTTACCTTAATTTTTCATAAAATACTAGAAACAGTCAAAATACTTGACACTGACAAATGCATAAAAATGACTTTAAAAACAAAGAAAAGGACAAATGGTTTGATGTTCAATGTAATTTATTTTTGTTTTAATTGGTCTACATAGTAAAATATATGTTACCAAAAAAAATATTAAAAAAAACACGAGTGCCCATTAATATACATAATTGTCATGTAAGTATTTACTTAAATTTCTATCTAGGACAATAATCCCAAGTCAGATAACCGTAGCAGCGTTACTGTGTTATAAAGGTGATTCGAATTAACTAAATTACATGTAACATGAGAAGGGGACCCCTCATAAGTCCCGTTTTACATATGAAATCAGATCTACAATTTTGAAAACTTTCGGAATAATGAGTAAAGTTGGAACCGAGTTGCCAGTAGGCGCTTGAATTAGTGCACTGCGTCGCTTCGGGAATTTATAGAATCTAATTTCAGTTCTATAATGTAATTAAAAAATAAATTAAGGTAGTATTTTATTTAAAATAATACAATTTTAATTTCGGCAAGTTTCGGCAGCCTATATCGTGTGGTCTTGGGTTCGAATCCCGCGGCACGTACCTTTGTCTTTTCTAAGTTATGTGCGTATTGCCGCTGAATTAAAACTGTGAAGGTAAACATTGTGAGCAACCCTATACGTCCGAAGGTCTATTAAAAAAAAGTTCTCGAAGATGTGTGAAGTCTTTCAACCCGCTGGCCAAGTGGACAGCGTAGTGGACTATGGTCTTACCCTTCTCACAATGAGAAGAGGCTCGCGCCCAGCACTGGAACAGTTTATGAAAACATGGTTGATTTGGACTACATCTTTTAACTTAATAACGATTTTTTTTTATTAAAATGGCTCTGCACATTTACCTTTACTTTTGTATTGTCCTCAATGAGCAAGTTTGACACACAAAATCTCCAAAGGTAGTCTAGAAGAAACCGCTCTAGGCGATGAGGCCGCAGTTGTAGTACCACAATATATTAGCAGATGTTGTTTCTTTTTTGAGTTTTGTTTGTTATAATGTATGTATGTTTGGTGTACAATAAAGTTATATTCTATTGTAAAATCTCCATGTTACCAGATAAAGATTTTTAATGTACCTTAAATGGCTGTAAAACCTATAACAAGCTGCCTACTTCAATTGCCTCATTTAAGGACATAGAAGATGAAGATTATTTTATTTACCGGTTGAAATCAATCCTAATGATGAATGAATGAATAAATGAATGATGATAATATTTATAGTGACTATGTAACTAATTATTATTCTAATTTTAATTTAATGAATAAAACGTTCTGTAGTAGTTCCAATTATTATTATTTTGTCATACCCTGATGGTCATATGTATTAGGCATAGCAATGTTATATATTTATAAGTCCTGTAACTATATATATACTGCAATAAAAGATTGAATATTGAGTAAATTTAATTGAATATTTTAGATAAATCGTGGATTGTATCAAATTAAAAGCGCTTGCCTGCTAAAAAACAAATCAAAACGTGAAATGGGAGTAAATACTTTAATTCAGAGAGTTCAGGCGATGTAGTTTGAACTAAAACGAAGACTGTGAACTCCGGAGATAGCGAAGTTGGCTCTATTTGAATAAGAGTCGCTTTGAATTGAAGTGAGCCGAATTATACGTACGCTTTATGTGAATATCCGCAAGCACAGTGGGTGTTTGCGGCAGTTGTCGGTAACTAGAACTTTGTAGGGTTAACTGCGCTATTTTATATCACTTTGTTATGTGAAATTTGACCGCTTAACTGTAGATTGAGTATAAATTACTTAGTTGTTTGATATGGTGATAAAATGAACGCTACATAACTATGTTTATGTTAGCATAAAACTCTGGTCAAATAGTACAATACTACAGTACTAACACCAGCCAATGTAAAGACCGTTTTTGTTCGGACCGAAAGCTACCAACATATTATGTAGCTGTAAAATGTACATTGTCTGCATCTGAGACGATTGAAACTTTCGGATACAAAGATGGTACGGTTGTAATTTTCGGTCACCCATCAGAAAATTGACCGGACCAACAATTAGGCATGTGAAGTTTTATTTTAAATCAATTTAGTATTTTTTACTGATAGTAAAATTTATTATATGCAACTAAAACATTTTGGCTTTCTATGCGGTAATTAATTATTAAGTACCTGGATGACCGAGCTTTGCTCGGCTGAAAACACGGATAAATAGACGTTTTCTAAAAATGAAACCTAGCTAGATCGATTTATCGCCCCCGAAATCCCCTGCATACTAAATTACATGAAAATCATTGGAGGCGTTTCTGAGATTCAGATTATATATATATATACAAGAATTGCTCGTTTAAAGGTATTAGATATCTTTTAAACTTTTTATAGCGATGAGGTCATAAAGTAGGCTGAATATATGTCTGTATGCCCTTGCCATATAAAACAGAAAAGTATACATAGCTATTTTGACACGTTTGATTGACTTTGACAATTGACATAAGGGAAACAAATCTTATACCATAGATAAATCATAAAAGCTATATCAGAGTAACGTTTAAAGTAAAATAATACAGATATTTATATCAATAAAGCGAAAAACAACTCGACGTACGTGTATGGAAGAAGTTATTATGGGCGCCGTTGACTTGACATTGCCAGATTTTCTTTTGGTTTGCCATTGCTTTTTTTAGGCACTGAAAGTTGCCCTACTATGCGATATTATACAGCCTACTATGCGACGTCGTTAGCGGTCCATTGAAAGTCAAATTTATTTAATGTCTTTTATTCAAATAAACCTCAACTAATAATTTAAAGAGTTTTAAATTTAAAAATTATGTACAGGAATGTAATTTCGAAATAGTTTTGTAATGAGTATTTTTTTATCTACATACCGAGTTGCGCTCTATTCTATCTTTGTATCTGTTTTTACGTTTCTTAGACGTTACCAATATATACTAAGTAAGTACTGATCTAAAAATGCAAGCATGTTTATAGTTGTTGGCGCTTGAAGTGTAGGTACGAAATCGAAAAGGCTTCCATAAAAGTTAAAAAACAGTTGCTCCATACATGTAATCAAGGGTCAACTTTTTAAACTACTTTTTGTAATATTTTTTTTTCTTTACTTCGTAATCGTGCTTATAGTAATAGTTGCTCATTATGATAAGTATAATGACCTCCTTACTTAAGTATACACAAACTTATATTCGTTATAATTACTTATCTATGCGATTGTATAGCCTAAAGTTAGCAAAGATATTTGCAGTGAGCTACAAAAAAGATGGGAGTATAATATCAAAATCCGTCATATCAGTTCTTAATTTTGTGATAATACATCCTATTATTTTACTCTCATAGAGAGTGTGTCCGTACAAGCGTCTCACTGCATTGCGGGTCGCGGTCCAGGTCGTTGCGTAAACTTCCGAATCGCCCAAACTGCACTGCGCTATTTTAGCCACAAATGCTCAAAACAAAACTAGCATAGTTCCGTGTAATAGTATGAAATATGAAGTTGATATGCGTGCTTATATTAGACGTGCAGATCTGGTTACGGACTATTTAGACGGTTATGGGTTTCCGTCTCACCAATAAGAAGAAAAATAAATACATATTTTCCTCTTTTACTTGGTCTTGTCGTTCTCTGTAAAGCGTGCAACTTTTCAAATTTAAACATTAAGTAGGTACACATTTGCGTCCATTTTTTCCTGATAACAATCTAGGTAAGATTACATCTCGCCTGATTTTAAGTGTCGCTGTGGTTAAATATGTTAATACATCTAGCTCGTAATAGGAACCGACTTTCAAGTGACACTTCGCCGATTTTCAACTTGAGGGTAGTTGCTAGGCAGCCGAGTGCTAGAAGCTACCCTAACACGCTCTTCTGCATATAATACGACCGCGTTAAGCACTGATATAGCTATAATCATAAAAAATATATACATATACAAAACATTTTTTCAGCCTAGGAAAAGTCACATAGCTATTGCGAAGATCAAGTAACACATAATTAAATCGATTTTGATACCTAAATCTATTAAAAAAATATATCTCATACATATATATAAGTGCTGTCATTTTCCATTTTATTGATTGATAAAGTCATCAAATGTTGATAAGTAGTTTAGGTGCCGAATACGGGGATTATTTGTTCACGTTTAATTACATCGGTTACTCTGTTTTGACTCCTTAAAAAGGCCACCGCATGTACCCGAAACTAATTGGAGTAAGTAAATCAAAAATGTGTCAGTCAAAAAATCACGTCACTTGCCATAGACTAATTGATTGAATCAGGCGTTAATTTGCGGACATCCATTTTGATTCTGTTGTAGCTGGAACGACTGTTATGCGGAAACAAACTAAATATATACCTAGAACACTCAAAATACATAGACTGTTATAAATATAACATTTCTTTTCGGCTTTGCCGTAGTCGGGTTTAAACCAGGTAAAACCGGCGCCAATCCACTCTGATACCCCATGTCAAGAAAATGTCAGTTAAATAAATGGTGGTGATGTCATATGTTAACCCGTTTTTGAAACGTTGGCATGGGACTTGTGGTCGTACGCCTCATGGCGGTGATTTTCATATCCGTATCAGTGTAAGTGGGAGCAGGGTGAGGGATCGTGTTATTTTAGCTTTTATGTATGCAAGATTTGTTTTGCTATTCGAACGTCCAAATACATCTGACGATGGTGAAAATTTAAACTTATTAAATAACTATTATGTAGTGACCACAATAATCTAAATTAAATTTTAACATACATGTTTGTTTGACTACAGATAATAAACGATGCTGTGATGAATGAGAAAAATAAAGAATAATGATATAGACATCACAAAAGTTATGAAACCTAAAACCAAGCATTTCACAAAAAGTTTAAGAATGTTCTTTTTGAGGAACGCAATAATAACGAAATGTATAATTCATTATTTTTATATTGTACGTATTTTTGTTTTTTTCAAACTTCATATTTCTTACAGTGCATATTTGCACTTCTTCAATATTCTGCTTGAGATCACCTGATTCATTCTTGGTTGTGCGTGAGTCCACTATAAGTATTTTTAACCAAAACACGACTTTCATTACAGTTTTCTTTTTAATTTAAATTTAGAATAAAGATAGAATTAAACGGAAACATATATGGCTCCCATTTGTTAACAGGTAATACCGCGAAGCGCTACTAGTCATATAACATAAAGTTATATATCATATAAAGCTTAGTCACGGACTTCAAGTGTCTTTTGTATGTTTGAACAACTGGCACGAGCCGATTTATTACAGGGTTCTGTAGCGGTAAGATTGAGGGTAGACGAGCGACAAAGCTACGCGGCGCGACCGTTACAAATTGGAACGCAGCGGAAAACTGGCGCCCAAACCGGGACCCGAGCCAGGTCATTTGTCGGGAATTGAGATATAAACGCACCGTTTGTTTAAAGTTTACTTTAAATAATGTACTTATAGATTCAAGATAATTATATAAAATATACTAGCAGTACTTTGCGATCTTCTTTTTATTCTAAAACCGAAAGGAACCAACTTTGAAACAAAATCAATAAAATGTAATGCCCTATGCTTACATTACTATTACAAACTACTTCTACTCAGTTTTTTAATGATTTTGTTACGAATAGACTTGTATACATTATAGAGCCTTACTTACAAACGTTGCTTAAAGTTAATCTATGCTTTAAGTAAACTATGTTGTCGATATGTAAGAATCTCGAATAGTTCGCCTTTGTCTTTCTTTTTGCTGCGTAGGTACCTGTAAAATGTAGACTGCTTTCCTACGAGAACGCCTTTAGCAGAGCTTTAACTTGGGGCGCTTCAAGTCTAATTTGAGCAAACTCTTACCCTATGGACCCTAACAAGTACGCAACTGACCGCCAACTCCACGGCAACTCCTCCGGTGTTGTAGATGTTCATAACTTACCATAACACGGCCCGCATTTGTCACTATTATATAAAAATGACTATTTCGTTTTCACGCGTGACATTTCGCGTTAAGAGAAGTTACAAGAGCATTAGAAGCATTGATTAACTTTAAGGTTTAAAAGTACGGCCCTTACGTCTATCTAAGAACTCGTAAGACGTAGGAATCTATTCGAAAGAAAAAAAATAAGAAAAAGGAAAGAAGTTTTTAGAGAACGGAACAAAGGAAGCTTACATTAGAAATCGCAGAGTTGCAGAGCATCAAAGGTTTGTGTCGGCCTTTGGTCGGGGTTGATAAATAGTACGTTCTGTTCCAATGGATTGTTAGAGAAAGTGGAGTGAAGATTCAATAGGAAACGATACGATTTATTTTGGTAGGAGTAACAGTCTGAATAGAAAGAGTAGTTGCTTTGGTTTAGTTTGCTTATGAGAATTATATGCTTATTTGAGTGCTCAGTTACTTATTATAGATGTAAGAATCTATTTATGAATACATTTTACTTACAGTACTATTTTTTAACTTTATATTTTTTTTATGTTTGACAAGCTAGGTGTTTGATCACAGCTTACCTTAAATGTAGGTCTGGTAGAAGATGGCTCCCAAGAGAGGCTGGCGGTAGATTTTTAACTTGAAGGTGATAGCTAGCCAGCAGAGTGGTCCCTACCACCATGCTATAGTTTCCTCATGATGCTTTCCTTCACCGGCAGCTCAAGCTCATTCTTGGGGTTTGCCCAGACTCGATCTTGACTTGCCTTAGGTTTTTATTTTGAATTATCATAAAATACTTGAAAATTTCGCAATAATTGACCCTGGCAAAGCACACGGTGCAATTTTAAAAATGAAAGAAGATATTTCGCGAGTAAATTTCAATATTGCTAGTAATAAAAAAAACGGACAAGTGTGAGTCAGGCTCGCCCACGAGTGTTCCGTACAAACTATTAGGTATGATAAATAGTTCGGGAATCGAGTTTTGAAGTTTATGGATTTGATCCAATTTTTTTGTGACTTAGTTAATAATATACAGTTTGCGGATTTTTCCTTTATGTTATAAGACAATGCTTCTTGTCAAATTTCGTAGTTCTAGGTCAACGGGAAGCATCCTATAGGCTTTGATTAAACTTTAAAATAAGCGGCTGTAACTTTTTTTGCAATAACTGAAAAGTTTGGTTTTTTTACAGCTGCAAGGGACTACAGGTCTGCGTATATGATTAAACTTCAACTTGATACCTCTACACATTCCCGAGATAGAAGGTCTTGACAGACGGACGGACACAGATAACATAGTAATCCGTTTTTTTCCTTTTGAGGTACAGAACCTTTTAATTAATAAAAAAAACTTTTATAGATGTTATAACAAGCGCTGGTAAAAACGAAAAGCGTAGCTAGTATAGCAATTAAAATTTCTATAAAGCGAACTGCGTATTGTACCGAAGTGTGGTAATAATCAAAATATCTAACCGATATTAATCATAAACACGCATACGCCTACATTCCACGAGATAAACAAAGGGCGGGAACAAAACAACTCCCACAAACTCTTCAATTATATTATTTTCTATTAATTAACATGGCAACCCTGCGGGAATAATGGCCGTGTTTCCGGTTTTGTGTATGGATATTATAACACAATATAAAATACCATAATACCCGTTTTTTGGGATGCGGACTTCATTTCTATATTATCGTACGCCAATTCGTTTTTTCTAAACATTTTTTGGACAAAGTGTAGACTCTAAATGTGACTAAATGTAGAAAAAGATATATCTCGACCGAATGTATTCTAACTAATTTAGAAGCTATCTTGACGTTACAATTTCAATTACAATTACAAATCTGAATCGCTTTCGGAAAGTAATAAAAGTAAAATAAAACGCAATGATACCACTTGAAGCATTATCAATTCTTTGCACATTTTTACGAGTTTCGAAAAATTCCAGGAAATACGATGAAATAGTATACAGGGTTGTGAGCATGGGGTACTAAGTCAAAAGGGGGTCATTGTACACATCATTATGAACAACATTTATGGGGGCGAACTCTGGACCGCGAAAAAATAATCAGCTATTCTATAGAAAAAGTACGTTGACCCTAGGCCAAATGTCACCACTTGTTATTTTTTCGTGTTTTTAGAGTTTTTCAAAGTTTCAGTTAGTAAAAGACGTTGATAATGATTATTGATCATACATTATTATATACTAGCTAGCCCCCGCGACTTCGTCCGCGTTGACTTAAGAATTGGGTTCAGAGAGAAATGAAACATGTGTAAGTAACAAAAGAGCTATAATAATTATCTAGATTATATTCCATTATAGATATTTTATATTCAGACATTATTTTATATTAGATTATAGATATCTTAATGTATAAGATACCATTTATACCAAATTTCAAATGAATACGTCATGTAGTTCGTTTTTTGTTAATTCCACAGAATCTTAAAAATTTACCGGGATAAAAAGTATCATATATATTAATCCAGGTAATAAACTATATATGTGCAAAATTTCATCCAAATCCGTTCAGCAGTTTGTGCGTAATTGAGTAACAAACATTCAAACATCCAAACAGGTAGTAGGAGCAAGTAGTAGCATGTAGGATTAGTAGGATAAAAGGTTCCAAAAGGAATTTTCAATAACTAACAATTAGCTATTCGTCCTGAACTGTGGCTTCGCGATATCTACATCTTAAAACTCTATTGAGGAAGAAATTCCTTTTAGTCCTGCCAGTGTAACTATCAGGTAAAGCTACTGAAAATAGCCATTTTACCACGTGGTCAGTAGATATTCGTAGTGTAGTCACAATATTAACATTCAAGTCGTGTAAAGATACAAGTTCCGTTTCCGGCGGCTTGCGCCTTGAGAATCTCTTGGAAATCTCGCATTCTGCGGGTAGTGGGGAGGCTGAAATGAGATTATTTGTTGGCTCTAGCTAGAGTGTGAACGGGAATTGAACGATATATCTCTGCCTTAGACGGTACGAAATCGGTCGTGTTTATTTTCCACACGTCTTTTAACTTCACTTCTTCTTTATTTTTAGGGTTCCGTACCTCAAAAGGAAAAAACGGAACCCTTATAGGATCACTTTGTTGTCCGTCTGTCTGTCTGTCAAGACACTTTTTCTCAGGAACACGTGGAGCTATCAAGCTAATATTCATACTTAACATCAGGCAGGATGTGGTAAAACGCAAAACTAATAAGTTAAAAAAAAATACCGTTATCTCTTACCATCAGGAGAGCGTCTGGATCGTCTCATTACATTCCCATTAAAAAAAAAAATTAATCGGTTTTCTATCGGATGCGCTTTGGAGATAGCTTTAGATCGGCATGATTTAATTCTACCCTGTACATTTTACTATCGAACCGCCCCGGGAACTCATTGTCGATGTTCCAATAAGTCGAACAAAACGGATTGATTCCACTTTCATCATACAAACCGTTATACAGTCGAATTTGCTGGCCGAGTCAACGTTCTCCGAAAGTTACAATCTGGATGACTTCAATTCACGAGTGAATTGTATTCTTCTAAGTAAGCGTGCTCCATACCGCATTTTCGTTTTACATCAACAACGGCCAGTCAGTTGGGGTTAAAACGCAAGCCTGTTCTGTAATAAAAAAACCGAATCATAAAACAATGAAGTAGCACTATAACTAGCCATTGTTTAACATCGGACGGGATGTGGTCAAACCTATTAAGAATTACAAGAATCCCCTCCGTTTGAGTCACAAACAATCGATTACAGTATCGCATTGCGAATTGCTCATCTAATAGCAAGAGTTCTTCTTTCCTGCTATCATTATTAATATATTCCTACATATGATGTTGAAACAATGCCGTAGTTCTATGGTTTCCCCAGCCCACATTGGCATTATCGGCACCTCATAAATACGGGCCATAAATACGTTATCCTGATTCGCTGTTGGGAATTCGGTGAACAGGATACAGTTGTATACCAGTAAGGACGTTATAACAAAACCTAAACATCTATTCAACGACTTTGGGGTATCTACATCTATAATATAAGTTAGATTTAGACTTTGTTTTATTACTCAAAGTTATGTTACCTTCGTCTCAATAACACTTAGTTTTTTTTATTTTATTTTACTTATGCAGGATTACTCGTGTTTAATTACGAGTATATCAGATATTCCGACTATAGTTGCCACATCCGGTGGCCTTCATCATGGTGACAAAGCTGAATACAACGCGTAGCAGCCAGTGCGAAGCGAGATAAGGCCGCGCGCGCGTTTTGGTCAGCTGTATCTCCATGATAACGGCCACCGGATGTGGCCAAAACTAAAGTAATGAGTAATCTCGCGTAAACCAAAAATGTGTACACGTCAGTTTCCATAGTAAAAATATAACAAAGAAATATATCGTCATTCAAATTTTACAACAATATTTTGCATGTCTCTGCTTTGTTTTGTTATTCAAAGTTCTGCGTTTCGCTGCAATGGTCATGAACAGCTCTTACCACCATTCTTAACAATTGAATTGAATTTGACCAAACTGTTTTGTTTCTACCGCATAAAAAAAGTTTGCAGTACCGATATCTGGCGACGAACGAAAGTTCTAGACATCGGTATCGCAGTTATAAACTTTAAGTGGAGCTGGGCAGGACGCGTTGCCAGGCGAAGTGAGGACAGGTGGAGTAAGGTTGCAACAGAGTGGTGGCCTAGGCAAGGTTAGCGGAACGTTGGTTGTCCAGCCGCAAGATTGGTCGACGATATTGTCACCATTGATATACCCAGCGGTAAATAAAGAAGGCTGTGGACGATGATGATGAAGGTCAAACAACGCAATTCTGCAGGATGTCGATTAACTTAGACTAATGGCATCTAGTATGAGTATATATAAATGTATATATGTATGTTTATAGTTCGTTTTATTAAAATTCATTACATTTTACATATTTCCTATACTATAATATGTATTATTTTATTAGTTTAGGTTTTTGTACTTAATAGTGTTACAACATCTCCCGCCTGTTCTTAATCTGTATCGTGTTTTTAATTCTTGGTTGCCTGGAAGACATCGCTTTTACTGATAAGCCACTTGTGACACTAGCTTATAAGATTATTTTGTTATATTTTTTTTCCGTTTTTGGTGTGCACAATAAAGTTTGTATTTAGTTCTTTTTGTTTATCTTTACTGTTCATTCGCTGTATTGCAATATTCCCACAATTACATTCAGCTGAATTCAGTTAAGTTGTCGACGGTGTGGTCGAAGATGGTAAAGCACAACTAGCCTGGAATGAAACTGTCTGCGTGGAATTTAACAAAAAGTTTGTTCATTTTGCAGAACCAGGTGTCGTCAAGTCATAAGTAGAATACTCATTATTATTGTGTATTGTGACACTTGACGACATCTGGTGATGGGCAGTGGTAGTAACCTTGAAAATTTTTGGTAATCAAACAGTAACCTAACATTTTTCTAATATAAAAAGTATCCTACATGTTAATCCAGGCCATAAACTATATGTGTGCCAAATTTCATCAAAATCTGTTCAGTTGTTTTAGCGTGATTGAGTAACACACATCCAAACATATAAACTCTTACATTTTTAATACTAGCTGTTACCCACAACATCGACCGCGTGAAATTTAACAAAAAGTTGTACTTTATTAACCGTAGAGATGGGTTTGAATCTTGCTCTATGATGTATGAGATTTCCCCCGTTTCATGTATATTTTACCCTTGACTTTGATTGAGGTTGAGGTTACCCTTTTTGTATCGAGAAAATCAAAAGGCACGAATATATCAAATATGTCTCTTGTGCGGTGACTCGCAATTTGTATCTTGATTAAGTATATTTCTGACAATATATCATTCTTATAAATACTCCTCAAAGTTAAACATAATCTAAAATGATTTAGTAGAAGTAGGCATTAAACTTTGGTTATTTTTTTTATATAAGGCGTCACCCGTACATGGTGGACGTTCCCCATGTGCGCACTAAGCGCTTCGAATCCACATTCTTTATTCGCGCAGCGAGAATGTGGTACTCTTTGCCGGAGTCTGTCTTTCCCGAAAAGTACAATATGAGTGTCTTCAAATCAAAAGTAAACAGGTTCCTTTTAGGTAAGCGTATTCCATCCTAGACCACATCGTTGTTTAACATCAGGCAGGATGTGGACAGACGCGAGTTCAGTTTACAAACGTATATTTTGTTTGCAACGGAATATAAGAAGATGATCTATAACTGCTTCCTGGTATAAGCCTACCGTGGCAAAGAGATTGGATTAGATTCCCCTAAGCTGGCGCAATACGGGATGATTGGTTCACATACGGTACTGATTTTACGTATGGTACGGTATTGAATTGGGTTGAAACCGTTTTTTTTTATAGTTGACAGGCTAGGTGTTTGACCACAGCTTACCTGATGTTTTACTTGGTGGTAGATCTCTTTACCTGGAGGTTGTTTAGGTAGGTGCAACCACAGTATCAGATATTTTACCGCTTATTTTAGCAGTGCTGTGTAAACACTACTACTTTGAGACAGTCGACGGTTAGTCTCAACATCCCTGTAATTTCGCTAGCGGCAGTTCCCTTCAAACCGGAACAACTGTTGTCACACTACTGCTACACGGCAGAATATCTGGTACCGCGGAGGTATCTAAACGACCTCCAACTAAAGAGATCAACCACCAAGTAAAAAAAAATAGAAACTTTTAAAAGTGGCTTTTAAATAAACCTAAAATGTCAAAATTAATTTTCCGAATATGAAATATCTACTAACGACAAAATTATGGTAGTTACGTGACAAACGCCGTAATTTTGCCCTAATGCGACTTCAAAAGCCACTAAAGTGGGCCCAAAACTTCGGCATCACGAATTTCGTCAGCCGTCGCACAGTTTTCTACCCTATAGCGTTAGAAATATGGTTAGTTTCCTAATTACATTTCGATGATAAGGGAAAAAACAATTTTACTAAACTGGCCGCTGTCTTAAATGTTTTTACGTGCTACGTGAACTTAAGCCGAAACTTTGATATTGAGAACGATACATAAAATATTATCTCCTGGCAACGCCCAGCGGTTTTGTCCTCTATTATTCAGGCACGTGCATTATGCGGGATAAAATGTAGTATGTTTTATGGTCTAAGATATAATACAATCTATTTGTGTTCCTAAATTATACCTAAGCACGTTGAGACGTTAACATTTTAAATTGTAAATATAGTGTGATCAACAAGCTATTTAAAGTTTGTATGCTGTGTATAGGCAATTATTGTATTTTTTTTTTTTTTTTTTTTTAATATTTAATATTGTGCAATTATTGTTACTAAACATGTAATATCAATAAGTGTGGTTGACAGTTGTTGCACTATTGGTTTTGTAACGTTAAACATAAAATTTGTAAAAAATTAAATCCGGGATAGGCGAGTTTTCTTTTCGAATGCTACAACTTATATTTCATTTTTATTACATTTAGTTCACAGATAAAAAAAGAACGGATACATTGTTACTTCTTGATCTCACAATTACATAAATGCATATATCTGTGTGCGTATAATTTGTATAAAACAAGCATTCAAAATTGGCCACGGTGTCCTTACTCATTTTCCACACCATATAGTATAGGATATTTTTTATAATCTATGCTTTACATTTTTAAATTCTTTTCCCCAGATACGTTGATAAGGCTCGTCAGATGTAAGGATACCGCTCTTTACCGCTCGTAAAAAATGAGGGTAGCTGCGAATGACGTCAGTGGGTAATCGATCATCTCAGCCTTACCCTAAGTACTTTTACAATAAGCCCACGTGTGCACATTTTCCTGACAGCTGGTGTTATTAATGTAACACCTTTTTTGAATGAAAACTTTACACATTACTTAGAATAGATAGGTAGGTGCCTGCCGTGGCATAACAAAACAAAAAATCGTGAAGTGTCTTGTCATGTTGTCAACATGTCTTAAAAACATAAACGAGGGTAATCATCATTTTGCAGTATTTCATATGGTATACTCATATAGTTGCATCTCGTAATATAGAGACATTAAATTGAAAGACCTGCCTCCTATGCTACTTGTCGTATATTAATTAAAGACATGTCTATCGCCGAACCGATAAATAATCGCTACGGCATACGTATTGTATAGTAAAGACCGACATACAGGCAAATGTGTAAGATGACCTGAGACTCTATGGAGTGACATAAGTAAGGCAGACTGTAAGGCAGCTGGCAGAGACGATATGAAAGGCAGAAGTTCGGACTGAGAGGGGTATCTTGGGAGAGGCTTATGGTAGGCTAATTATGACGATGATAAATATTACTGAGTGTGATTAAATGGTAATAAGTGATTTTGTAGCGATGATAGCTCAGTAGTTAGCGCGTTCGGTTCGCATGCCGAAGGGCGTGGGTTCAAACCTCAACAATGAACTTGAGCTGCCGGTGAAGGAAAACATCGTGAGGAAACCATAGCGCGGTGGTAGGGTACTTTATAGTACTCGGCTGGCTAGCTACCACCGTCAAGTTGAAAATCTGCCGCCAAGCATCTAACGGTGTGTTCCGGCAGCCTCACTTGAGAGCCAGTTCCATTCCAGGCTAGGTGTGCTTTACCATCTTCGACCACACCGTTACTTAATATCAGGTGAGTTGTGGTCAAACACCTAGACTGTCAGCCATAAAAAGAAAGCAGTAAACATCGGGCTAATAAAAGCGTAAGTCACTTTACTAATCTGGATGCTGTGAAATATGAACAATGCCGGAGCCACTCTGAAAAAAAAAACATTCATTTTCATTTATTACGCCATAAACTGGTTTTATCGTCTACGCAAAATGAATAAAACACAATGAATAATTTGGTCATGATAAACACACCCATGTAAACACAACCAGACGACGACGTCTCGCTTTGTTTGATTTTAGAAATGTCAACCCTGTGTGGGCATTTTTACCTTTTATATGACTTTTACCCGGCTTTTACCTGATACGTCCACGCAAATCCTACCTTCAAAGCTCAAGGCACATAAACCGATTTCAAGTTTTGTTTTAATAAACAGAATGTAAAGGGGCTTACGTAGTGTAACGTATGTGAGAGTCTTATAATCTGAAATAGAAATGGTTTTGTTTATTTACTTTAATATCAATAATTTTCTTGGCTTTTAGGTTGAATTATGTACACAAAACGATAAATTGTAAGTACGTGTTCAATTAGACGTGTGATACCTTGTAAGTGGTATACGAAGTAAATGGTTAAAACAACTCGATTATAAAGAAATAATCGATAAGAAAAATCCAATTCGCTTCGAAGCTAAGTATATATACCATAATTAGAAATTTTTATTCTAACAAAAGCGATTAACAAGCCCTTGTATTTATTTACCTAGCAACAAGATCAGTTTCGGAGTTTTAGCGGGAACGCGGAAAAATCATGTCGCATTGCGCTATTTTCAAAAACTTCTGTTTTTTCGAGTGTTAATGTATACAATTATTGGTGTTCATTTATAAAGTGAGTGAGAAAGCTTGTTTCCAAAACTCAATCGAAGCTTGTAGTAAAGTCACCACTACCTTACTAGGTCGTGACCGGACTCGACAATGACTTACTTTATGTGACTTTGACTGTGATTTACACTTACATATTTTCTTCGATAAAATACTTGAAAGACACTGGCAAATACACAAAATGTGACGTCAACGAAGAAGAATATCGAAATGATTGACACTGGCAAATGAACTAAAAGCGACGACAAAAATAAATAAGATCAGTTTCGTATAGGTCAAACTTTTTGTAATGTAGATGACCCGTCTTCAATAATAGATTGAAATATTTTAGTCGCAACTAAAGTCTATCATCCATACATTACCAAAGAGAGCTTGAACGAGAGAGCTTCCAACTTTTGGAACAAAACTGTTTTCAATCTACTCACATTTGTGTGGTTCAAAGTACGAACTTTTGCCATCAAAACGATTCTAGGTTTTAGCAAAGTTTCTTTAATTCGCGCGACTGTTCTGTAGATACATGACTTGTCATACATATACCGGACGTTTTTATAATTGAAAAACTATATCAATTTCTTATTGTATCATTGTATTACGTCACAAAATTCTTAAAAAAAAAGCGAGTTAGTTGATCTGACCAAAGTGAAACTTTTCGATACTAAAAAGAAAGATATAGGTGGATGCGACTCTGATTAGATAAACGCCTGGATATTGTAAAGTTTTTTTTATATTATTAACTAGCTGGCACACGGTGCGTTGTCGCCGCAAGAAAAGACATACTATGCCTTACACCTTCGCGCAAGTGCAACTAGTAAGTTTCGTCGCTAGAAGATAACGGTATGGCAGCGTTTAAAACACGAACAAACACATAACACATTCCAACATCACGCACACAACACATATCACATTCTCACCACAACAAACACACACATTCAAACACTAATTTCATTCATTCAACACAAATTAAACAGAAGATAATAAATAGGCTTGCAGCTATCCGCCATTTTGCAGTTTACCATAGAGCACGCTTGCCTAGCAGAAACCGATTCACACGCGACTTGAAGGCATACATTGTATTAGGGAACACCCACTCGTCCAGCAAATTCCATTGTTTAGCAGTTCCTATGATGAATGTAATAAATGTTTTCTTTTTGTTACATAGATACGAAATTATTTATTATTGACTAAGCGATACAACGAACAGAGAATTAATCCATTAAAACTACGCAATTTACGCAATAAACGCTTTAAATGTATGCATTAGCTTAGAACGAACAGTGGGTAAGTTATTGTTAACGTCCAAAAGGGCAATTGAACATAATAGGAAACTCCGAGAACTGTCTTGAAACAAAAAAGCCTATAATACTTCACTACGCGCAATTAGGCGCAACACAATCGCGAAAACGCTCGAAAATGGGATTCTTTTATCGCTCCAATCTCATAAGTTCCACCAGACGTCCTGATTTGAATCTCAAACGGCGAGGCCGGCCGATCCCGACAATGCCCCAATCTAGTCGAAGTAATTGCATTTTATCTAATAAAAGCCCTTGTATTGTGGCCAATGTTTGGCTTCAAAGTCTCTGACAGTTTTTGTTTGTCCCTTAGAAGTACAGGGTTTCACAAAAATATTTTCGTTGGTGCAGCGACGAAAAATATGTCTTGGCTTTTGATACCAAAAGCCGCCATATTTCTCGAACTCAAACTACTTCATTGCCGTTCAGCACTTAAAAAGTTTTTGCCTCCTCGTTTTTACCCGACTGTTCAGGAAGGGTTATGTTTTTCGCGCGTATCTTGTATGTACATAAATGTAAATTTATTTATTACCTCGTATCTTCCAAACGGCCGAATTGATCGTTAGATTCGTCTCAATAACACAAGTGTAATTAGCCCTCTAATTACACTTGTGTTTTAAAAAATCAAGATGGTGGATTTTTGGCTAGAAATAGTAATACTTTAATTTAAAAAAATACCAAACCTATCAAGTAGGGTATCTAAATATAGACATTAAAAGAGGATTACAAAAATATATAAATTAATAATATAGTTTTTTTCCTTTAATTATAGCAATTGTAATCGCAGTCGGGTTATAGATTTTTTTAACTCTTCAGCTTGTTCCATCCATACTTGGGATATTAGTTAGAGCACATCATACTTGAGACATCTATAATTAAGAATAGATATCTAATTTTTTGACACCGTATAGTCTCATTAGAAAGTCGCACAGTCAAGAGCTTATGCCATCCTATAGTCTTAAGTCAGTAAATCGCTCCGTCGAGGGCTTATCTCAAGTCAGAAAATCACACCGTCAAGGGCTTATGCCATCCTTTAGTCCCAAGTCAGAAAATTGCACCGTGAAGGGCTTATGCCATCCTTTAGTCCCAAGTCAGAAAATTGCACCGTCAAGGGCCTTTGCCATCCTATAGTCTCAAGTCAGAAAATCTTCCAAAAATTTACTTATGCTTTTCAGATGGCAAACTAGCGGGCTTATGGAATTTTATCTCACCAATAACATTAAGCACTGCGATCATTTCCTCTTCTTCAGTTATTGCAGATACTTCATCAGCTGTCATCCCGCCTTGCCGCATCGTCATCAGTCATCGGCATGGAGCACACTCAAAAGGCATCTCTTACCATCATGAGCGCATCATTACTCATTACCATAAAAAAAGGATCACTGAATTTCTGAAATAATTTAGTCCTCATATTTTACCCCATCGAGACACTATTTTGAATGTATTTAATGACAGTAGCGAATTGTATCTTACCATTATTGACTGCCCTGTTAGCCCATTTGATTTTGCTGCATAAGCTGTAGTTTGCGGCTTGATTATGCTTTTTGAAATGTCGCACGATTTATTTACTTACATATTACAAAGTACCTATGTACCAAACGCTTAACTAACAAAATCAACTATATTTACTACGACATCTTTAGCTGCGTAAATTGTTGCATGTAGCTGATGATACCACTGTTTTATGTGATAAAAATAATAAGGTTATTACTATAAAAAGTGATGTGGTTTTTAATTTTTTTGTTCAACTAGATTACTCACATTGATTAGGGCGGGCTCCGAATATAGTACCATCCTTTCTCTTTACGTACGAAGTAGTGTTTTATCGTGACGTGTGAGCTTTGACTCTTTAAAGAAGGTCACCGGATGTGGCCAAAACCATATAGTTGGAGTATTCAACTTAAACATGAATAATCACGTTTATATGAATTAAAAATAATATGCTTGCCAGACCAATATTTTCAATAAACCCTGTACAAAGGGCGTGGGTCGAATTGTTGACGAAGCTTTATCACGTGGAAAATGAACAAAATGAACGACTCGGTTGTAAGTACTTTCGAGGTGATATCGTTAATGAAAATCTGAAGGTTCAACTTTGTTCTTTAAAGTAAACAATTACCCATCGAGAGTTTGTTATGAACTTTAATAAGTACCAAGTGTTCATTATTTGTTTAGGAGAATCTCGTAAACTAGTTATTAATTAACGTTAGTTTAATCTCAATTTAAGTTTCTTTTGCCGCCTAGGAAATTGATAGCGTTATAGGTATACCGAATTTTAATATTATTAAGTAAGAAATTTACTAAATAAACGGGCCGTGATATACAACCGAGAAGACATAAACAATAAAAATAAGAAAAACCTGTAACAAAATAATAAAAACCCTTATGGTAGAATTACAAGCGCGAGTGTGGGAGAATGATATAATGTGGTTAAACATGACTTTTCGTGTTGTTTCCAAAACTCCTTCCAGAAGCTTATAGTAAAGTCGCCACTACTTTACTAAGGCATGACTTGATTTGACTGGCACGGATTGGACTTGACCAAGACTGGACTTTGACTGTAACTATAGATGATAAAGAAGCTGAAAAATTAAGACTACTCACAAAATATAGAAACATTGAAACTGGCAGAATGCACAGAGTGCGATGCCAAGAAGAAAGAGAAAAAAAAAAGTTTTGTTTACGTATGTGTGTAAGTAAGTATGTGAAAGTTTACATGCAAATAGAAAATAGTTCTTAATGTAGTAGAATTAAGTTACATTGTTCCATTTGTTAAGTAACATTGACGTCATAAATCTACTGGCGGATTTTGCTCTGTATTCTCGATTGAGTAATCAAAACACTCACGTTTTCAATTCTAACTCAATAAGAACTCGGTTTTGTAACCGAATATCTCGGAATATCAGCGCCCCTCGATAATCGATTTGGGATCATTCGATTCTGAATCTGTTTGACTTGGTAATGAGTCACCTCACCGCTTGCGGTTCCAGCGGTTACCGATTACCATTTTAACTTTCAAAATTGAAAGTTGTTAAGAACACTCTTAAAACCGATGAATTTGTAGCGATGATGGCTCAGTGGTAAGCGCGGTCGTTTCGCATGCCGAAGGGCGTGGGTTCGAACCCCAACAATGAGCTTGAGCTGCCGGTGAAGGAAAAACATCGTGAGGAAACCATAAAAAACATGAAAAGAGGTAAATCGCCGGGTCACGACGGTCTGAGCATTGAACACATACAGTGGGCAAGCAGTCTTATTGTTACTAAATTAAATAATTTATTTAATCTATGCTGTAGGTTCTCATACCTACCTGACAACTTAATGAAAACCATAGTAGTCCCAATCGTGAAGAACAAAACTGGAGATCTGGGTAATGCTGCGAATTATCGACCCATTTCATTAGGAACAGTTATTGGCAGATTGTTTGAGAGGTTACTGCGGCCTTCACTGGTAAATAATGTTAAAATTGATGATGCGCAGTTTGGTTTCCGTACTGGTCTCTCAACGGATACAGCAATATATAGTCTAAAGCAAACAGTCCAATATTATACAGGCAAAGAGACATCTGTATATGCTTGTTTTCTGGATTTGAGTAGGGCGTTTGATCTCGTGAATTATGAAATTCTCTGGAGCAAACTGTCATGCTCAGATGTACCGGATGACGTTGTGAACATCCTGAGATTTTGGTACGGCAACCAAACTAACGTAGTGAGGTGGGGCGACTCGACTTCCAGCGAATATATGCTGGACTGCGGTGTACGCCAAGGTGGTTTGACCTCTCCTGACCTTTTTAACGTTTATATGAACGACCTAATAGAGGAGCTGAGAAGCACCAGAATAGGTTGTCATGTTGGAGACGTTTGCGTCAATAACTTAAGTTACGCTGATGATATGGTGCTTCTCAGCCCCTCTATCAATGGCCTAAGAAAACTTCTAGCCATCTGTGAAAGATACGCAGTCAATCACGGTCTTATTTATAACGTATCGAAAACGGAAATGATGGTTTTTCGAGCTGGAAAGGGTCCGGAGAGAATACCAAACGTATGTTTGAATGGCTTGCCAGTGAGGGTTGTACGACATTTCAAGTACTTAGGGCACATTTTAACAGAAGATCTGACTGATGACATGGATATGGAGCGTGAACGAAGGAGTCTGTCCATCAGGTGTAACATGCTCGCGCGCCGTTTTTCCAGCTGTAGCATCGACGTCAAAAAAACGCTTTTTCAAGCTTACTGTTTGTGCCTTTACACATGTCAGCTGTGGACTAATTACAAACAGAAAACGTATCACACCATAAGGGTGCAGTACAATGATGCGTTCCGCATTCTTATGAAAAAAGCACGTTACTGCAGCGCGTCGGGCATGTTCGCTGATGCACGGGTGCCGGACTTTTATGCCGTCATTAGATCCAGAGTAGCTTCCTTCTGGAATGGGTTGATACATTCGAAGAACGGCATATTGCAAGGCCTGAATGACTGTCTTAATAGTCCCCTTTTTAGTAAATGGAGGAAAGTGCACCAGAGTGCGAATCGAAAATAATTATAATAATTATTAAATAGAATTTCAATGTTGTCAGATTCGTTCTGATGTCCATAACGTCATAGCATAAGCTACATTTTGCAGTCAAATTTATTTAAAATATTTCTTTTATTCTAGTAATTTTTTAATTCATTTTACTATTGACTACTTTCAAAAAAATCAAAAAGTCCATAACACTAGGATTGTCAAACAAACCCTCAAATGGGGAATTTTTCGGCTTAGTACACCCTAAGCTATAAGCTTAATTTGCCGTCATACTTATAATTATGAACAACTTTTACTATGAGCACAACTATGAAATGGTGAAATACTATAGAAAAAGTGGTAACTTTTGACCGAATGTATGGAACTACTGATTTTTTTTCGCGACTTCTGAGACTTCTTATTTATTATTATAAAATAGTATGTAAGAAATTGTGTAATATGGACCAAATGGTCTGCAATAAAAATTATTATTATTATTATTATAGCGTGGTATTCTTATTTTCTAGTACTCGGCTGGCTAGCTACCACCCTCAAGTTGAAAATCTGCCGCCATGCATCTAACGGTGTGTTCCGGCAGCCACACTTGAGAGCCAGTTCCATTCCAGGCTAGGTATGCTTTACCATCTTCGACCACACCGTCACTTAACATCAGGTGAGTTGTGGTCAAACACCTAGACTGTCAGCCATTTAAAAAAAAACAGTAAAATTAATACACCACTGCTTGGCGGCAGAATATCTGGTACTGCGGTGATACCTATCTAAACCATCTGCTAAAGAGATGCACCACTAAGTAATTGTGAATAATTCTAACATGTTGAGCAATTGCCTGTAGAAGTAACAAACATATACACGCACACACAAATTTTCATGTTTATAATATCAGCGAGATGAAATTAGTGTCATTCCAGCACATTTACAGGGCGATCACAATCCTTACATCATTGCAATAATTCGTTGCAAATGAAAAAAATATCCAAAGCCTGCCAATTTCCATATTATATACCGTTATTGTTATATCTCTTTCCTGAGAAGCCTACGTTATTCATATTTTCCGTGATTTTGCTTCGCAAACCCGTCCTTTATGATCCCGTTGTGAGGGTCATTGAAGTTTATGGTCATTAGATTACGCCCTCTCCGTTGGATGAAAGAACCGACAGTAACCCTATTCTGATCCGCTCGAAATTAATTTCGTCGCCACAATGCTACTTTACAGAATCGATGCTAAGTAACGCCTGAATCAATACATTATTTGTATATATTGGTTGAAATATGGTGATAATTGTTGGAAGTGTAAAAAAACCAAGTCAAGCCACCTGGGAGGTTTCACCGGAAACGCAGCTCTTTGAGATATAACAAAACAATGATGGTGGGATATTCCTCTTTTATAGATGTACAAAAAAGTCCGCGATGGCATATACATATCTACCTTTTCAGGATAGCTCACTATACCCATTCTTACAACCCGTGCGAAGCCGGGGCGGGTCGCTAGTGAATAATAATAAGAGCTGTAATAATTTTATGGGATTGACGTTATATGTTTTTTTTTCTCTTTCTTCTTGGCATCGCACTCTGTGCATTCTGCCAGTTTCAATGTTTCTATATTTTGTGAGTAGTCTTCATTTTTCAGCTTCTTTATCATCTATAGTTACAGTCAAAGTCTAGTCTTGATCAAGTCCAGTCGGTCCCAGTCAAATCAAGTCATGCCTTAGCAAAGTGGTGGCGACTTTACTATAAGCTTCTGGATGGAGTTTTGGAAGCAACACGAAAAGTCATGTTTAACCACATTATATCATTCTTCCACACTCGCGCTTCTAATTCGGCACTTTATAAATAAAACACCACTATTTTTATGCATAAAAACTCGAAAAAACACTAGTTTTAGAAGAAACGTTATATGTAACCTTTAGTGAAGGAACATGTCATTAATTTTGTTGAATGTCATATAAGTTTACACCATTATTTTTAGATATATTCGGCAGCGATACTCTTTTTAAAGCATTTACTTTCGTCATTATTACTCGTTAAAATTGTTATAAGATTAACCGTCGCGTCGTAATCTCGAGGGAACTAGAATATTACTTCTGGAATGATATCGTTATGTGTACAGCACCGTAACTAATGGAATATAAACAGTAGATACATAATGTGTGGATTACGAGGTATCTGAAACTCCGGATCGGAAAATTTAGGTTTCTTTTGCTTTATATTTTATGCCCATTCAAGTGTTTTCAAGTATACGAGGCCCAAGTTTTTTGACAGACTGTGTTTGTCCACAAAGCACCTGACGTTAAGTGACGGTGTGATTGAAGATGGTAAAACACATCTATTTCAACCAATTTACACAAAACCTTAACAAATTACATAACTTAACCTTCCTCATGAATCACTCTATCTCTTGGTGAAACTCGCATGATAATCCGTTTAGTTGTTTTTAAGTTTATCGCGAACAGACCTATAGACAGACGCGGCGTATGACTGTTTTATAATATGTAGTATTACCATTTCCTGTTCACCGATGCTGTAAGTTTACATGAGTTTTGTTTATTGTTGGCTAGGCGTTTGGCCACAGCTCACCCGATGTTAAGTGGCGGTATAATCGAAGATAGTAAACACACCTAGCCTGGAATTGAAATGTAACTATAAATGTTGGACATGTGTCATAAAAACCGAAGACAAGGCAGTATGGCGTTACGGCTTTAGAATGCCCGACGGGGCAATATACATTTAAAAAAAGTTAAAACACGCGCGTAAAAAAAACACATTTTATTTCAAATATTCGGTTTGCATCACCACTCCTTTTTCGATTAAAATAACGGTATTTTATTATCATAACATTTCATTGTTATCTGTGATTGTACTACATATAACCCTAAAGTTGAAAGTACATAATTTACCCAAAAAAGAAACAATAAAAAATGCAAATTCCCCTGAAAGTCTGTCCAATAATGTCGTCCTAATCCCTTGGACCCCAAATAAGCCGACATTCCTGCCTAAACAAAGGTTCAAATATTCGGAAACATCCGGGATGTTTTCCAACACGACTACTCTACAACTTTGCTGACGACATTGACTAGAACCCCTTTGCTGACGTAGTTAAGATAAATCTTTACTCCTACCTCAAAGTGAGGGAAATAATTTTGAGCGCTCATTATATGGGTCCCAGTTTGATGCAAACGTCAAAATTTGAAATCTTGTTTCTTACTTAACTAGTCATAAAGTCGTATAACATCTTGACTGATTTTGTTTATTTTTAGGCTTTAAAATTGTATTTAAACTCTTTACAAAAATCACAGGTTATTAAGTTATCGTAGAATAAAATATAACTAGCTACCCGCTCTGGATTCGTACGGACATTTAAATCTTCGAGGAAAAAATCTCTAAATGATAGTAAAACCGTATCATAATCAGACGCGAACAGCGACTTTGTCTTAATACTATTTAGATAAATACGAACATGGTCTTGTTTAGTTGAACAAATGATGATTTAGATGAGCAAAAAAAAAGCGACATCATTTCATGGTCGATGTTCCAAAAACTCGAACGAAACGATTTAATTCCGCGTTCTTTGTGCGGACTGCTAGACAGGGAAATGCGCTGCCTGAGTGGGTGTTCTCCGTTGGATATAATCTGGGTGTCTTCAAGTCGAGAGTGAATCGGTATCTTCTAGGTAAGCCTGCTCCATCTTAGACCGCATCATCACTTAACATCAGGTAAGGTGGCGGTAAAATGTAAGCCTATTGTTTCATAGTTTTCAGAGTTTCACCTTTCTCTGCTATGTATATTTAAATAGATTAGACACATGACCAATTTCTAAAGCTTTGAACAGTTCTTAACCTATAAAAAAGTCGTGTGGTTTTGTTCATTGTAGTCTAAGGACAGCAACATACTTCTCCTTTTATTTTGGCGTTTCACTTTGTGCATTTGCCAATAATAATAATGTAAATGTAAAATAAAGTTAAGTCTAAGTCATACAAACCTAGTCTTGGTCAAGTGAGGTCATGCCATGGTAGTGGTGAGGTACTACAAGTTTTGGTGGAGAAGCAACACAAAAATTTATGTTTTGCCACATTATATCATTTCCCCACATACATTCACATAATTCGGCACTTATAAATATAATAATAAAACACCACAATTTATAAACATAAACACTCGAAAAAACCCAAGTTTTGGAAAATAATATAATACGGGACCTTTCCACAATCCTACAAAAAAAAACTGACAGCTACATTTTTAATATGTATTTTTTTTTTCAACTTTCAAAGATTTTTTTTTAAATCTTTTCTTTGGTACACGTACTTTGTGCATTTTGTCATTTTTAATGTTAGTCAGTTTCTAGCTCTAAAATATTGGTTTTCTAGCTTTATATTTCTTAAAGTTCATCTTTATTATTAACTTAAAATTTTGACCATATATTTCCCTTTTTAACAAAGCAATCGCTTAAAACTTCGTACAGAGACTCGTAAAACCAATTGACGGTTGAATCGGTGCTTTTTAAGTCGATATCGAGTTTAGGCTTTGGAACGTGTTAGCTCTAACTGTTATTGCTTTACTTTGTACATTTCTTAAAACTTTTCCAATAAAAACGAATGTTAGACTCTTCCACTGGTTCTTTTTGAGACTTTACTTTTAAAAAGCTCAATAGTACCATAGGAATCTGTGTAAAAAAAAGCCTACTGTAAGCTACAATAATTTTCAATAAGCTTTCCAACGATCTCCACTCGAAAAACTAAATAAATAAAACAAAGTCGGGTTAATTACACAATTAATGTATAACTCAAGAACGGCTAGACCGATTTCAATGGTCTCCTATTTATTGGATTCGTCGCCGCCCTGAATAACTATTAAAATATCGAAAAAGATAGTCTTCCGCAACTGACAGCTCGCATCACGCTATAATATTATAAAAGCGAAAGTTTGTGAGTGTGTTTGTTACTTCTACGCGCTCAAACGGCTGGACCAATTTTGTTGAAATTTTGTATGGACGTAGTTGACATCCTGGATTAATACATAGGCTACTTTTTAAGCCGAAAAAATGTAGCGGGCAACTTAATTTATGTGACTTTGAATGTCACTAAGACTTATTTCACTTGTTTTTATCAAGAGGCACTCACACCCGCGACTTCGACCGCATTAACTTTAGAAATAGGTTCACAGAGAAATTAAAGTAACTAATAAGTAATAGTCGTGAAACTTGTGCTATTTTATTATTAGATTCAGATATGCAAACAGTCAAACTTTCGCATTTATAATATTAGTAGGATACTCGACACAGGCATTGGCAGAATGGACAAAGTGCGAAGCGGAGAAATAAAAAAAAGAAATAATAGAAATGCAATTGACTTCAGAGATCGTTTTCCGAATACGTGTCGCCAATTTTAACAGACCACTTTAAAAGAGTAAAATGCTCGTCGCTCCCATAACTCTTTGTTCCAGTTTAATATCAAGCGACTGACCCCGATTGAATGGTGTGTTCTTTTCTTTGTATTTTTTTTAGGATCATAATATCGGAGTTTTTTCATAGCAATATTTTTTATAAATTATAGTTTTTTTTTTATTACTAAATTGGCTTGTGTTCTGCCGCCATTTTGCCTGATGTTAAGCGAAGTTGCGGTCTAGGATGGAGCAGGCTTACCTAGAAGAAAACGATTCACTTGCGACTTTAAAGCAACATTGCAACTATCGGGAATGGTGTTCCCTGATATCCCTCGGGCAGTAAATTCCACTGTATGTTCGTATTATGGAAACATACCGTTTAATCAAATCAGTTGTAGTCTTTTTGGTAGCCCAGAATTTTCATAGCTTTGGCTAAATAAAACTTTATTGCTGGACTAAGTATACATATTTATTTAGTAGAGATCTGTTATTTATATATATATTTTATTTTTTATAGCGATGATAGCTCAGTGGTTAGCGTGGTCGGTTCACATGCCGAAGGGCGTGGGTTCAAACCCCAACAATGAGCTTGAGCTGTCGGTGAAGGAAAACATCGTGAGGAAACCATAGCGTGGTGGTAGAGTACTTTTAAGTACTCGGCTGGCTAGCTACCACCCTCAAGTTGAAAATCTGCCGCCAAGCATCTAACGGTGTGTACCGGCAGCCTCACTTGAGAGCCAGTTCCATTCCAAGCTAGGTGTGCATTACCATCTTCGACCGTCACTTAACATCAGGTGAGCTGTGGTCAAACACAACTTGAGGGTGGCAGCTAGCCAGCCGAGTACTAGAAAGTACTCTACGACCACGCTACATCCAAATCTGTTCAGGCATCGAAAAGTTATGGTGAAATCAAGAAACTCACGAACAAACCAACATACATAAACCCTGAAAACATTATACGACTGCCAAAAAAAGCATTCCTTTTTTAGGCAGTTGTGTATAAAGTAAATTGTGTTATTGAAAATACTGAAGTTCTATTTTAAAAAGAAAACACCCGTAAATTGGCCCAGTTTCCCCAAACATCGATTCGCGGTTCACATCCCACAAAAATAATGTTTAATAAAAGCAATAAACTAAGCAACCCTATGAAATAATCCCGAAAGCACTCGAGTACATCTTCGGAGGGTCCCGTCCAATCTGAATCGCAAATAAGCCGGTATTTACGTCCGCAGACTAAGTTGGAAGTGATGAATGCTCACAACATTCTGTCAGAATCGCCACTTTGAGTTAAAGGTTGTGGCTATGCTGTGGAAATGTAAGTTTGTTGATATGAGTTTTGAATTGCTTTGGCGATGTGTGAGCAAGCTGTGGCTGAATCATAGCAACTTTAGCGACAAGATATCGTAAGCAAGTAATAATGGTGTACAATATTTTGTTGTTATCCATGATTAGTTTTAATTATTGCATAATTATACATTTTGACGGGAACGCAGACGGGATTTAAAGGGGCAATTATGCTCGTAAGGGTGCGAATGTGATATAATATAGTGAAGCGTGAATTGAAAGCTCCGAAGAAGTCTGTAGTAAAGTCACCATCACTTTACTAGGGCATGACAGGACACGGTTATGACTTACTTTGAATGTGACTTAGACCAATTTTTATGTATTTAAGTTTTATTTAATTATATTTTAATTCTTGAGAAAATACTAACATTAATAACTTGTGACGAAATCTTTTTTAGGCTTGCGGTTGACTGCCCATGTTGCCAGATTTGTTAAATCAGCCTTCGACGCAAACAATTGTATTATAATTTAAGCAGTGTTGTGAGTATCTGTGTGTATGTCTGTGGCATCGTAGCTACCAAACGCCTGAACCGATTTTAATTTAGATTTTTTGTTTTAATTTAGATTGACTTGATCGAGTGTTCCTAGCTATTCGAGAAATCTGTTTAGCCGTTTGAACATTACGAGTGGATGATTAGATGTGAGCATCTTCGTCAGATCTGATAAAATTGATATTGAATTATTCTGATGTTTGTTTTCTGGGAGGTTTTTTTAAATTTATACTTGTAATAGTAATACTTGTAAGCCGTGGTGGTGCCGGCGTAAGAATTGTACCCCACCCTCTCTACCCGTGGTTGCTGTAAGAGTCTGCTAAGGGATGTAATCCGGAAGATGGGCAGCAGCGTCTTCCTTGATCAATCACACCTAACTGCGCTCGCCAACCCGCCTGCCAAGCGTGGCGAGTATTGGCAAAACCCCCCAATGTCCAGCAGTGGACGTCCTATGGCTGATGATGTGATGTGATGATGTGACTTGTAATAAATGATGTGATATATGTATGTAACTGCACGCTCGCCTAGAAATAATATTTCGTAGTACTGTGAAGTAGCAGTTTGAAGTCAACCGCAATTTAAAACTATGATCTACATTTCAGTCGTTATGACATTTACCGACTTTGATAAGTTACTTCGTGACTAAACATAATAATAACTCATTTATAAATAGACAACCCAATTGAATACAACCTTTGCATGTCCGTTTAGGAAGCTAGACGGACCGACAATTGGATTGTCATATGTATATAATTTATTAACTATATAACCTTGTTTGTAGTCAAGAGAAAAATTAATAGAATAAAAAAAGGTTTTCATGTGATTTCACGGAAGTGATATAATGTGGAGAAACATCTATTTTCATTCTACCAAAACTTCATTGAAGCTTATAGTAAAACCACAACTACCACTAATTTACTAGGGCATGACCGGACTCTAGTTTATGTGACTTAGACTTAATTAACTTAATTTTTTATAAAATAGTTGAAAATATAGTAAGATTTAACATTAGCGCCAAAAAACACAGGAAAAAAATAGATTAACTATTTGGTTAATATTGATATACAATTTTTTGTTAAAACATACGTTATAATAATATATGCAGAACACTAGACACATCAAACATTTATTGTTCATCACATATTTTGTTCTTAAGGAAGCATTTAAAAGTGAAATAAACGTATTTATAATGCCATGCCAAAAACAAACACAAGGACTTATTTCCTCAGGGGTAGATCTTTCGACTTGTGTGATCCTTTTGAATTGGCTTAACGCTACGACTAAGATATGGGTTCTGTTATATACTTGAGCTATAAGGAAAATGACAAAATAATATGCATGATATATTATTACCAAACTGCACAAAATACATTTCGTGTGCCTGTTTGTTCACTTCTTTTAAATTTTGTAACGGATTTTAATACATTTTTCACTATGATTTTGAGAATTTCTTCCAGATTTATACGTCCATACGAAGTTGGTGCGAGTCGTTATTTATGTATACGAAAACAACTTTATTATTCCCAATTGTGGAATAAAGAAGGTTGTGGTTGAAGTTGATTATGAATAAGTACGTAGAATAATTATTATGGTTGTTTATTTTTGCACTTTCAGCATAATGGCCAATTTTACGATTGGATTGAAAAATAAATTTTGATGGTATTTTTTTTTAAATCTTTTCTTTTTCTACTACACGGGTTCGTAATCATGAGTTACTGCACAATAATTAATTGCATTTGAACGATAATTCGGACGAAAGTGCTTTCGAGTAAATAAAAAATTATGAGCTCGAACAAATCGCACTCAATCTTATTCTTATGTCTTTTTTTATGAATAGTGATCGATAGAAATCGTTTTCAATAAAGACTCGAGCAAACTCAATAACACAGGATGCTCCAAAGCACCGGTATGTAAACAACGCCTTTTTGCTCTTTGTTACCCGAGAGAGATTCTGCCAGCCTTGTTATAAAGTAACATCTTTTTTCTATATTTTAAGCATCGGTCTTTTTGCATGCTACCAGTGTTAAGTATTTCATATTTTCAAGTTTCATTATAATATTAAATAGCATAAGTCACAGTCAGGTTTATAAATAAGTTACAGTCTAGTATAATAATTGTGTTTATGGGATTATTTAAGAATTCTAACGATACCCCACACATCTTAATCTGTTCAGGCATTTAAAAATTGTAGGGGAATAAGGAAACTCACATACATACAGATACGAACCCTGAAAACATTACACTCCTTTTTTGGCAGTCGTGTAAAAATAAATGTAAAGTTTTGCAATTGTTTTGTTGTTGGTAAATCGTTTTTAGTTTCATATTTGTATTTTGGTTTACTTACAAGGTCTCACCGGAAGACCAGCGCTAGTCTTTTCACCAGCATTATGCGGAGGTGAGCCCATATTTTGTAACTGTCCCTTATTCGTCTCCGTTTGTTTTTGTGTTTTGTGTTACAAAACAAAAATTAATTTCTTTCTTTCTATCTTTCTTCAATACCGGAGAAGCATCAAATAGACAAAGTATTGGAAAACATTTTATTTACATAATAAAACGACAGACTTTAGTAAATGGTGAACAATGTATTCAAGAATATAATCTAGTTTTCTCTTTTGAGATAAGGGCGCGATTAAAGCAAATGGTGACATAAAACAGGCTTTATAACCTTATTTATGGCATTGTCCGTCTTTCCCTGTACAAAAATAATATTTCTAGCTCTAAACCTGTCTTGCCGTGTTTATAACCATTGATAATATCTTTATTGACCAAGGTTGGACGCTAAATATGGATCTTTATCGTAGGGTAATCCCCTCACTTCGCTATTACTACTTTTCTCTTCGGGAAATGACGTCATTGCATTAGCAGTCTAGTTCTACTCATAGAATTAGAATAAATTAGTTTTGTAACTTTTTTTTAAACTGAAGATAGGCTTGCGTTTGACCGCCATCTCGCCTGATGTTAAGCGAAAATGCGGTCTACGATGGAGCACGCTTGCCCAGAAGAAACCGCTTCACTCGGAACTTGAAGGCACCCAGATTGTATCTATTAGGGAACTCCCACTCGGGTAGCTAATTCTATTGTTTGACGGTTCGTACAATGAAGGTAGAATCGAACCGTTTAGTTTGAGTTTTTGGTATATCCATCATGAAGCGGTGACGCTTTTTAAAGCTCCTGGCTGTCTTATAAAACAATGGGCAGGGTGGAATAAGGTCATCTAGGTCTGAAGCTCTTCCCATAGTTATCCTATAGAAATCCAACGGACATGCAACTTTGCGTCTATGTTCAAGGCTTACTGTTGGCAGGTAACTATTTTTGCTGTAAGTAATTTTTCACATATGTGTATGTTTATTCGTTTGTGTGTCTTCGACGACAACTTACTTGTTGCGCGGATAGTTAGTATCTGATTAATTATCCAAATTTAACTATAGTGAAATTGAAAAAATACTGTAATAGTAATCTAAATTACATTTATTTATTATAATTTTTTCATTAATTTAGATAAAATTTCCATTATACACTAAACATTAATAAATCAAATTAAAATAATATTAAATAATCAACTTACGCAAAGAAATAACCCACCCTTAACTGTACCTGATCCAAAGGTATCCATAACACGTATGGCAATGGTTTACCTCTGCACCAAGTATGAGCCGGATTTATTTTCTAGAGTTTTTTCCACTTTCAATTACTTCATAATATTTTCTTATTTCTTGTGGCAATACGTAGCTGTTGGTCTGCTATAAAAGTAATGTTTGTTTGACAAAATTTTTTTGCTATATTATTGTTTCTTGTAGAAGAAAAGCTTAAACAAACTTAAACGACAGATGACTTTAGATGAACAATTTTATTGAAAATTGGCCAAATTATAAGTCTTACCACTAAGTTATACTACGAACTGCTCTTATTGCATTTACAATGATCCACGGACATTAGTGAACAAACAAAGCTAATATAAACTTCTCTTTACGTAACCCGATAAAATCAAACCTCGAAAACGGTTGGCCAATAGAATCTTTTGATCTTCATAAACTTGGAAAATTCAACAAATTGCTACAAATTTGTTAGATAATAAACTTTACGATTCAATAGAAACTAGTCTAAAATGGTTTCCAACTCGTTCGCAATAATCTTGCAAAATTACGGCGAGAGTTGCGCACATCCAACGTTTTATGGCCGGATACTCTTACAGAGACATACCTATTTGGTTTACTCGTAGTTGAGTCGTAAATAGACTACAGTATTCGGTCTGAATTTGTTGCAATAGACGCAGTATCATTTTGTTTTTTATCTTTTAAAGATGGTCTTCACACAAAACGTTGCTTCCCTAAAAAATCTTCGTGAAATATTTTTGATTACTTTCGCAAAGAGTTATTTTCGCAGATTGTCAATATCCCCATATCCAAAAGTTACTATACTTTTGCAAGAATATTTTTATGATAAAAAATTATTATGATATGAATCGCACTGCTCCACACTTCAAAACACAACATCTACAAAGTTTGATCATTTTACGTGTCAATTTCGCATTAAGTTACTTTCTTAAAACGTCATTTTTGCAGAACGTCAATGTCCTAATATCCAAAAGTTGCTATAGTCTGCAAGAATATTTTTATGATAAAAAATTATTATGATATGAATCGCATCGCTCCACACTGCCGTTACAGGGCGGTTAGGAAATATGTAGTGCTTAAAATTAATAAGGACCTATGTACATTTAATCACCTAATGATGTGTTCCGGTGGCCACTCATGAGAGCCAGTTCCTTTCCAGGATAGGTGTGTTTACCTCTTCGACAACACCATCACTTAACATCAGGTGAGTTGTGGTCAAAAAAATCATCTGTCAAACACAAAAATTATGCTGCTATTGAGCTTCAGGGCAATTATAAGTGTTGCGCATTTATCATCCATTTTTATGCAAAACGTTTTAAATAAACATAATAGGTTCTACAAAGCTCCTCGTTTAGTAGCAGACTGCATAACAGCGGGTTTTAAAAATAAAGGATTAAAAACTGAAACACGGGACGTGCAAAATGGAAAAGTTTTATTCTACCCGCTGAAGCCCAGAGTCGGATTAAGGTGTTAACCTTTGTGCGCGTGGATCATTTAGGTAAAATATATATCGGAGGACATTTCATATAGCGCCATATAACCCCAAACTTAAGCATTTGTATGGTGGTAGGGTACTTTCTAGTACTCGTCTAGCTAGTTAACCCTCAAGTTGAAAATCTGTCGTCAAACACCTCACGGTGTGTTCTGGAAGCCGAGAGCCAGTTCCATACCAGGCTAGGTGTCTTTACCACTTAACGTCAGGTGAGCTGTGGTCAAACACCTAGCCTGTCAACTATAAAAAAAGCAAACCTTACAGATAATTAGAACAAAAACGTGTCAAAATCTTTTTTTTTTTATGTAAAAGTAATGAGACGAACGTTACTCTCTCCTGATGGTAAGAGATAACGCATGCCCATAACCATTGCAGCAATATACAGAACTTTGAGTTACAAAACAAAGTCCGGGGCACCGCTACTTTGGCGCTCTTTACTTTGAAACTTTCGATTGTTAGTCTCAACAGCCCTGTAATTTCGCTAGCTGCACCCTCCAAACCAGAACACAGTAATGTTTACACACTACTGCTTGTCGGCAGAATATCTGGTACTGCTTTGGTACCTATCTAGATGATTTCCTACTAAGGAAATCGATCACCAAGAAAACTATTGCATAAAACTATTAAATTTCTTCATTGAGATAAAAACGACAAAGTCTATTTAATTTATCTCATACATCAAAATAATAATAAAAAACATAACACAAGAAAACAACCAACTATCTAACTACCAAATCTAATTCAACGTACCTACACAAAAACAATTATTAGAGAAAGAAAGAAAGAAAGAAAATAATTTTATTTTGTACATAACACACCGAAAAACATAAAACAAACAAAAGACTAACAGTTACATACAAAATAGGGCTCACCTCAGCATAATGCTGGCCATACTAGGTGGTATGACCAGCGCTGGTCTTCCGGTGAGCCCTAGTAGGTCTAAAAATTGCATACATATAAAAACATAATCACCAACAACAAATCTAAATAAGACAAAACAGAAGACTTAAACAATAACAACAATCAGGCCAACTCAGTCAGATAACATTTTTTTTTTTCCTGTATGCTTTGTACCTGTCACGCTGTCAGTGCCAAACTGATAAAATATGAAATAAATTAACGCCCCATTTTCCATTATAATTTTTATTATTTTAATTATAATTATTTTCCATTATAATTATTATTATACTTATATTACTAAATATGACTGTATCCTGTTTTGTGTAATATAAATTGAAGATAGAAACTTTACTGACGAAGTTGTACTGACACTTATCTTTGGACCGGACTAGTTATATCCGAGTGAAAAGACGTCCGGACGCGTAAATACCCGGATAATCGCACCCGGCTGTGCTCCTATCCTTTGCAAGACCTCGACATAGTTGAATGATTTTCTTATTTTAACGCCTCAACAGTCTTATTGATACTTACGGTAGGTAAGTCTACCCAAAATGTAACATGTATATTTTATGTATATTTTTATATGAAAAAGTATTGAGGCGGTTTTTTTTTTTTATATGTAACAGTAGTGAGACGAACGAGACGCTCTCCTGATGTTAAGAGATAACGCCTGTCCATGACCATTGCAGCGATACACAGAACTTTGAGTAGTAAAACAAAGTCCAGGGCATCGCTGCCTTGGCGCTCATTACTTTGAGACTAGATGGTTAGTCTCAATAGCCCTGTAATTTCGCTAGCTGCAGTACCCTTCAAACCGGAACACAGTAATGTTTACACACTACTGCTTGGCGGCAGAATATCTGGTGCTGCGGTGGTACCTACCTAGACGACCTCCTGCTAAGGAAATCTACCACCAAGTAAAACGTTTACTTGGTGGTAGATTGACGTTTACTTGGACGTGACGTTTCCCTGATGGTAAGAGATAACCCATGTCCCCGACCATTGTATCGATACACAAAAATTTGAGTAACAAAGTCCAGGGCATCGCTGCTTTGACGCAAATTACTTTGAGACATTCGATGGTTAGTCTCAAGACGACCTGCTAAGGAGATCTCGTAGCTGGAACTACGTTTACAGCACAGTTTTAGTTTCCAGTTACAGTAGTGACTACGTTCGTAGCATTATGTTTTTAGCAGTATCAGAGTTTTTGTAGCAACAACGTCATGTTTTGCAGCAATTATAATAGCTCTAAGTAATTGATGAGTTGAGTTCTTTCGCTCGTAGCAAAAAGTACGTTTGCAGTAGTGCGAGTTGTTGTGCATTTGTAAACTTCTACCTATATTAATTGGATATAGAGTCTCCGACTTGTGTAATAATTATTTTTTGATTTCTAACCAATAAATAATTATAGTCAATGATGCTATACATATAGCATTGTGTAAAATATCTATAGATAAATAAAGTACACCCGTTATATTGCATATGTCTATTGGCGTTAAGTTTACGACCAAACGAACTGTCGACAAATCAGTTTGCTACTCTTTATATGAAAAACTAGCAACCCGCCCGGCTTAGCACGGGTGCAATGTAGATACTAATGTGATGCGTATGCATTTATACAAATCCATAAATTATCATCATATTTCAACAAATTTACACAAAACCTTAACAAATTATATACCGGAACCTTCCTCATGAATCACTCTATCTATGGGTGAAACTCGCATGATAATCCGTTCAGTAATTTTTAAGTTTATCACGAAAGACAGACGCGGTGGACGACTTTGTTTTATAATATGTAGTGAAGTCGGAGTGAAGTATTATTGTCTCTGCTCATGACAAACAAATGCTCTCGTAGAAATGTCAACAGTGCGCTCGTACAGTGAATAGTATATAAGCTTATTTCTACGAATCGAATCTGTACGCAGTTCTTCGTAAGTAGATTTGAATTCTATTTTGAATTCAATAGCTACGAATGCGTCTTATCGAGTTTCCTTTCTATCAAATCAAACTCAACGCGTCTCCGTCATCGTTCTAACTTTTCCGATTGATCACTCATGTGATTTTGTTTCTCTGTTACAGGTAAAAGAAAACCTGATCGAGAAAAGACTAGACGTTGAGAAATATCTTCCATAATACAGCAATCCATGGCACACACGAAGGCGAAGTTTTCTTGTTATGGTAAGGTAATAATGGTGGTTTACACGCCGAAAACCGTGGGTTCAAACCCCAACAATGAGCTTGAGCTACCGGTGAAGGAAAACTACGTGAGGAAACTATAGCGTGGTAGGATCTAGTACTCAGCTGGCTAGCTACCACCCTCAAATTTAAAATGTGCCGCCATTCTCCTAACGGTGTTTCCGACAGCCTCACTTGAGACCCAGTTCCATTCCAGGCTAGGTGTGCTTTACCATCTTCGACCACACCGTCTCTTAACATCAGGTGGTCAAACACGTAGCTTGTCAAAAAAAATTAATGAGACGATGAAATGACCTCATGGTAAGGGATAAAGTCTGACGGTAACTCTTACAGTGGTACCCAAAACTTTGAGTAATAAATCAAAGCCCAGGACGCCGCTTCGGCGCTCATTACTTAAAATATTCAATACTAATATTATAACAATATTTGCATGTTCATTTCTTTATCAAGGTAGGTAGGTAATTATGTTGTTATATTAATATTCATAGCCAAAAACAGGAAAAAAATATTATACACAAATAAGGAAACTGGAGTTTTGATACATACAATGACAAATAAAAGTTAAATTCTTTAGCCATTCTGGTATTTTTTTATTTTTTTTTAATGAGAACATTTTTTTAACATTTTAGAAAAACATTTTTCAATGTTAAGTATTTCGATGTTTTAAATGTTTGATGAATGAAATTAATCTCTTCAATGTTAGAAACAAACGAACTGACGCGTGATGACAGCAAGAGACCCGACAGACTGATATTCATTCCATAGAAGACAGGACGGCCTTAGGTGTGTGACACTACATGCGTCGACACCCTGGCGTCGTATCAATTTTCTGCGGCTACGGAAAGCAAGCTGGTTCTGTCTAAAGTTGAAAACAAACGGTACAAATATAGTTAGATAGATTCGTGCCGTTTGGGGTTGAAACTTTAAGATCGTGGGGGCCGATCGCTCACAAATTATGGAGCATGGAACAGAGACCTGGTGAAAAGTTTAGAGGAGGCGTCAATTAGTCGAAATGCCATTACCTCATCATCATCATCTCAACTGTAGGACGTCCACTGCTGGATATAGGCCTCCCCTATTGACTTCCATAAATACCGGTTGGAAGCGGCTCGCATCCAACGCATCCCTGCGGTCTTTATAAGGTCGTCTGTCCACCTTCTGAGTGGGCATCCTACGCTGCGGATCTCCTCATTTCTGCCAGTACTTCTACCTACTTCGGCCAAAAACTTTGCATTGAAATCCAGCGCTCTGGCCACATCTCCCTCTTGTGTACTTTTAGTGTCAGTGGTTTTAGATTAGGTTAAATTAGTTTGAATAACACTCAAAGTCAAAGTATATAGTAGTGCTGGATTGTATTATTACGAGTTTAACTATTAGAAGTCATAGTATTTCTCTGAGCTAATAATAACTTTGTAACGTATCTGCTCTTTTCTATAATCTATGGTCTAGGTACGCCCCACTTGTTACCAATTTGATTGGTTCGATTCTGTTCTGCAAACGTATTAGTAGAAGTTTGTTTTACGACTTTTGTTACCGTTTACTAGTTGACTTTTATGTGTTCTTTTGAAACGTATAAAGCTCGTTTTAAAGGCTCTTTCGAGCAGGTGTTGCTGCATCCGATATGTTGCGTTTATTGTTTGGTTTTAGTGGGGCTTTAGTGAAGAAATGTTTGCGAATTATTCCTAAATATTGCGCATTGGCTAAAGTGAATTAATTGCGTTATATTGAGTACTCTAACATTATGTTTTGCGGTATTAAAATAGTCATTTAGAAATAAAAGCTTTTTATACTGTCTTTAGAAAATTGGTCGTGATGTGTTTCGCTAGACTCACTTGAGAACCGTCATCAAAGCTCGGTCAACCAGGTACTTAAGCATTAAACATGCATACACATTTGATAGGCTTGTAGGCTGACGACACAAAGCTATACAAAGTCAAACTGCAAGCGGGTCAAGAACCGGTTCTAATTTACAGACTGTGGAGTAAATAGATTACTTTACTCTCGGTTGCAAGGTAATCAAAGATATGGGCTTAAAGTACACAACCACAACTCATATTTTCTTTTATATATATAGCTATATTAATGTCATCAATTTTCTCCAGCCAGAGACAGAGTGTCAAGACAAACTCGCTATCTCCATTGTAAACTTGGTAACAGAAAAGTTTGCCTTATGTATAGAGAGGTTTTTTCTGCGCAAAACGCGGCATTTTATAGCCAATTCTTTAATGTTTATGACTCGTTTGATATATTACTTTGTGTTTGGAACGTCAGCAGTATTGTTGCCGTATAAAAAGCTTTTCAATCTGCTTTTAGCACATGAAATAAATTTGCGCTATACATTCTATACAATTCGATTTTGATTTAATTTCGGTCTTTTTTTTTTTTTTTTTTTTATAGCTGACAGGCTTGGTGTTTGACCACAACTCACCTGATGTTAAGTGACGGTGTGGTCGAAGATGGTAAAGCACACCTAGCCTGGAATGGAACTGGCTCTCAAGTGAGGCTGCCGGAACACACCGTTAGATGCTTGGCGACAGATTTTCAACTTGAGGGTGGTAGCTAGCCAGCCGAGTACTAGAAAGTACTCTACCACCACGCTATGGTTTCCTCACGATGTTTTCCTTCACCGACAGCTCAAGCTCATTGTTGGGGTTTGAACCCACCAACACAGGCCTAGAACGAAACATTCTACTATAGAAACTGACGTGGTTTTGACACATTTTTGTTGTACTTATGCGGGTTTACTCACGTTTAATTATATCGGATATTCCGACTATACGGGCTGACAGTTTGAACATTAGAGATAACGCCTGCTCATTATCATAGCAGGGCATTTCTTTGAGACATTCGATAGTGAGTTTCTTAACCTTGGGAAGAGGCTGTATTTCTTCAAAGTAGGCTTCGTTTTAACTGGTTTTCTTGACAAAATGTACACATTACAAAGCGACAGTAAATATGTACATATAGTATTTCCCCAAGAGACACAATATACTATTATTTATGAAACAAGATACTGTAATGAGAGAATATTTATACATTCTCTACAAAAAAGAATAATGAAATACGAGTTGATTTTTTATGGATGTATGTATCGTTAGAATCCTTACATTTTTGAAAACAATGATGTATGGTTAGCATTTGTGTTTTTTTTTTTTTGTTTTTTTGGCAAACTTTTCTCATTTTATTAATATTCTGCAATATGTACAATTTTTCAATCAATAAAGTTCTTCATTTCCTTTATTTTCCTATTATTACTATAGTGAACAGCCGTGATGGTTCAAAACGGTGATTACCAATTTATATTTTCCGGTCCAAAGTACAGTAAAAAAAGAAAATAAAAACCCTGGAAATAGGAGAGTTGGATAATGTTTTCGAAGGCGGTGGAAATCCCGATCTTAGCTTTATTTATCGTGTTTTTTCGGACCATTACCTTCCCAGCTGTTCTAGACATGATAAAATTGAAATATGTCTGCTACATTCTCGCACACTAATCACGCTATATGTTATTATAAAAGAAAACTTTTGTGACAGACTCAATGTACGATATCTATTTAATAAGTAATATTTTTGTATATATGTGTATGTATTTTTTTATGGTTGACAGGCTATGCATTTGACCACAGCTCACCTGAAAATATATAAATAAATAGATATCGCATGAAGCAATAAAATGACGGTTATGAAAACTAAGAAATTAAGTTTTAAATTATATTAATAACTAATTATTTTCTCTTGTTAACACATTGTTGTATTGCCAGTTTTTAATATTTTGTCATTTTACTGTTATTTTAAGACACGAATTGAAATATGAGTTGGAACTTCGATGTTATCAATGAAATATCGTGTTGTATTGCAAAGTTAGTGTTGTTGTACCTACTTCTACGAAGTTATTATACGGGCCTTGTTGTAAATCGGAAACTTTGTCGCCGTATCGAAAGCGACTGTCGCCGCAACTTGCCGCGATAACTTATCGATTGTATCCTATAGACTCGCTGACAGTAGTCGTGTTTGTGTGCCAATACTCGCCACGCTTGGCAGGCGGGTTGGCGAGCGCAGTTAGGTATGATTGTTCAAGGAAGACGCTGCTGCCCATCTTCCGGATTACATCCCTTAGCCGACTCTTACGGCAACCACGGGTAGAGAAGGCGGGGTACAATTCTTACGCAGGCATAAATACGTCAAAAAAAAATTATATTCAAAATTATATATCTGTGCCTTTTTCGAAAATATGTATCTACGGTATAGTAGACAGAACAAAAATCAATGTTTGTCTCATAAATGTTTGCCTTGGGTGGGAATTGAACCCAAGCCCTAGTTCGGAAAGTATACTACTACCAAAGAAGCTAACAGAGCGTGTAAGTAACTTAACTGTCTGTTAGCTCATTCGGTATTCTGTAGGGCGTGGATTCCATTCCTATTCAGGGCAAACATTTGACGAACAGAGACATTTCAGTATAAGTATGTACTATTTACTTATACAAAAGTAGCTAGTATAAGTATTATATTAGGCATTTTAATCTCGTAAATATTGAGATAGTAAGCTTCTCATACACTTCAGTTCGCCAGGACCATTCCAAGTTAATGTTCCAGCTAGAGCTGTGGTCAAACAGCTAGCCTGTCAACCATAAAAAATACTATCTGTGTTACAACTTTGTGTTGTTTGTTATCATAGATTTTAATTTGATTCTATTGTTTTCCATAGCTTAGTCTGCGGCGCCAGCTATATTATCCCAACTTGTCACTTTTCCAAGGTTGCGCCGGACAAAAGGGCGTTCGGATTAGAGCGTGGGCAGATTGTCGGATTAACATCGCCCATTAGTCGTGTCAATCCTTAGCTTTCACTCCATTATCGAAGCGGCAGGCTTGTGGCGTCTGGCGCCGCCCTCTACTTGCCCTATAAATAATTGTCTTAATGCTGACGTACGATCAACAGATTTTATTATTATATGTAATACACATTATAATTGTCTGTATTCCGATATGAAGGTTACAGCTAGCGACACTAACCATGGAATGTCTCAAGGCAATGACCGCCCAAGCAACATTGAACTTACTCAAAGTTCTGGGAACCGCAATGGTCATGGACAGGCATAATGTCATACCATCAGGAAAGCATATAGTTCGACTCGTTATTTTAACCAACTGCCAAAGAAGTGTTATGAGGAATAGGAAATAGAAATACATTAATTAAAAAGAATAATTAAACCTATCAAGTAGGGTATCTAAATAAAGGCATTTAAAAGAGTATTACATAAATATAAATAAGTTATATGTTGAAATTTAATTAGAAATTACAAATTTGTTCAAAAAGTTTTTTCCTTTAACTATGGCAATTTTAATCGCAGTCGGGTTATAGATAAACAAATTATAATTTTTTGCGGAGTACTCGTGTATAACACTCCTTTACAGTTGATCTGGACGATGTCATTGTTAGATTTAGTATTCAGTATATGAATATCACTGACTTGACAAGTTTTAGCTGCGCGTACCATCATACAGCCACCGGTCCATAAATATATTATTTTTTGCCATTTTAAATGTCCAACACAGCGTCCAGCCCGGTCACAAAAGGTCTCTATTTACATGTAATAATTGCAAACTGTAGTAGTATCCCGGGATTATACCTGCCTGCTTTTATGTATAATAAATAAATAAGCAGCGTTGGAACAAAACAAAAAGCATCGCTGCTTTGGCGCTCATTACTCTCGATGATTAGTCACAATGGTCCAGTAATTTCGCTAGCTGCAGCATCCTTCAAACTGGGACACAGTAATACAATTTATATACTGCTGCTTTTCAACAGAATATCTGGTACTGCGTTAATATCTACCTCCTGCTAAGGATATCTACCACATATTGTCAATATTTTTTATTATAATATAAAATGGTCTATGTTACTTTTCGACGGATTGTTGGCGAATAACGGTTTCAGCGATACCTAGAACTTTGAGTAATAAACCAAAGTCCAGAGCATCGCTGCTTTAGCGCTCATTACTTTGAGACATTCGATGGTTAGTTTTAATAGTCCTTATTTTAGCTAGAAATCATGTCGATAAGTTAGTCGGTTGTTTGTAACAACCCGACCAACACTTTCGCAGTAAAAGTATTAGATGGAAAGATAGAAATGAGTATACCCAAATATCATTATTTTTGATAAGTTATTGCGTGTCAAGTTTTTCAGATGTGACGCGCTTCTAACATGATTACATTTTGTGTCGTTAAAGCCAATTCTAAAACACAACAGTAAAATGCGTAAAATACCAAGTAAAATTGCTTCCGCATGTTTCGAGCCAGCTAACGCCATTTTACACCATCTCACACTTCATTACTCAGAGAAGGAAAATCCATTTCAGTAATTTAATATCATTTATGGGCGCATACAGATTGTAAATCATTCTTATGTTACCATTGTCTAATATTATACTCTCTTTCTTGTTCGATAAAGTCGTAAGTAGAATGGATTGATTGTTCATTAGACGAGCGAAAAGGTTGAATGGCGATGGGATTTCAAAGATTTATTACGGTTGCCGTGCTTAATTTAACATCATACTTATGTAAAGTCCATAGAACAAAATTATTTTGTTTAATTTGCCACGCCAATCTTTACTTAATTGTTACATTTAAAAATAAATCAAATTATGTGGTATTTATTAGTGATGTAACCAATTTTAGATTTTATATAATATTCGTAATGTTCGCCAAAGCAAATATTGGTTTTTGTTATATGAAAAATGAAAGATAATTGAAAAAATAAAAAAAAGTTATTAAAACATTTAAGATATTAGAAGTTTAATTTTGGTTAAAAAATTTTTTTTGTTTTCTGTAAAAAGTCATTAGAAATTTAATTTAAATATATTTTTTTAAATTATTTTAATACTTATAACGGCTAAATAGTAACAACGCTTATTAGACCTAGATATTATTAATATTATAAGTAAATAAAAAATACAAATCATAACAGTTGTATTGTCTTTCAGATCCAGATTCCAGACCAATCCATAGATAATTTCCTTTTTGTTTGTCAAATACATTCGCCAAACATTCGCTTCGTTTCTTGCGAATACGATTGCGAATGTGGATGGCAAAAAATATGCAAATATTCGAGAATGCGAATGCGAACATTCGTTACATCACTAGTATGTATGTTTTGAGCTTATATTTCTATGCACAGTTGCACACGTCTTATTTTTTTTTTACCACTCCATAGACACCGGGTTCCATGACCTTTGTTGACTTAAAACAATATTAAACTATACAAAGTTGTATTGTATTTTATTGTTATTTATTTCGTTTAGGTGTTTTTTTTTTATTGTAGACAGACTTGGTGTTTGACCATAACTCACATAATGTTAAGTGACGGTGGTAAAGCACACTGAAATGGAACTGGTTCTCAAATGAGGTTGCCGGAATACACTGTTAGATGCTTAGCGGCAGATTTTCAACTTGAGGGTGTTAGCTAGCCAGCCGACTACTAGAAAATACCCCAGGAGCATGAATTTCCTCGCGTAATTTTCCTTCACCGGCAACTCAAGCACATTATTGGGGTTTGAATCCACATCCCTCGGCGCGTGAACCGACCGCGATAACCACTTAGCTATCATAACTAATAACTAATATATATGACATACAGTCGATCAAAAAAAAATAGTTTTTTTTTTTAAATATAGTTCAAGCTTACACGTCATACTAAAATTAAAAAAAAAAACCGCCATTTTTGCACACTCTTTAATTTTTTTGTATAACATGAGAACCAATAAAATTCCAACAACGGCTGATGTTATTTCGTTGAAAAAAATGTGTTGCCACATTTAATCAATGACAAAGGTTGCTACAGGTCGTTCCCGTAAATTTATTGTTCGGTGTGGCCATAAATTGCCATGTTTTGGTTGCTTTAATTACAGCGGTGTCGCAGGCAAATAGCGGATCTTTGCCGCAGAATTAATGATTTAATTAGCTTACTGTAGCCAGCGTTAAATATTCAATGTTTACTAGATTTAATAAGGTTCAGAATACGTTTAATTTCGACGCCGGACTCGAATATTAATTCGCAAAAAGGTTTTATGTTTTCTTCCCTCGCTAGTATCCACCTATTTTGTTAAAACAGAGGAGGTACGAAATAATTTCAATAAGTATTCTAAGATCTTTGTACCTACAAGTGTTAACAATCTAAAAACCAAAACAAGTAATACATTTTGACACAATATCAAATTTTTACTAGATAAGTTCTGTGGTAGATACATCCATTCATCAACTGAAAAAGTACAGATAGTAATTTTCGAACGGCTCAACAGGATTTTTGAAACATTTCTTAAAACAGTTCGATCAAGTTTAGAAGCTACAATTCCACAGACAGACAAACACATATGCACGTTAAACACGCACACGGACGGAGGTCAAAAAATGTTAGTGCTTATTAAAATCTGTTATGAATTTCTGTTGTGTTAGTTTGCTTTTAACAAACTATAATAGCACGCTTCTTAGGCCAGCCTTCCGAGTCGTTCGATCCTCTCTCCAGCATCTGCTGCGGAAGACGCTTCTAGCAGAAAGTAGCTCAAAAACGTGACCTTAGAGGCAGTTTAGTTTATTACTTTATTCTTATTGTGGTGGAGAGATTCGGCAGCTGGGGCTTATTTGGGGGGTATTGCGCTCGCCAACCCGCCACGCTTGGCAGGCGGGTTGACGAGCGCAGTTTAGTGTGATTGTTCAAGGAAGACGCTGCTGCCCATCTTCCGGATTACATCCCTTAGCCGACTCTTACGGCAACCACGGGTAGAGAGGGTGGGGTACAATTCTTACGCCGGCACCACCACAGCACTGTTTGTGCGCGCGTTGTTCTCAGCTTTGTCTCCATTATGAGGGCCAGCGGATGTGCCGAAACTATAGTTGCAGTTTCCGATAAAATTTAACGTGAGTATTCCCGCATAAATCAAACAAAACCACGACAGTTTTCATAGTACTATGTATTTTGTATTTGTTATAGAACTATCGCTATAAAATGTCACCACAGTCTTTTTTAAAGCGTGAGCGTTATTTATTAGACTTTAAGTCTAATAAATTAAAATCTAGTCCTTGCTATATAAATACATATAACTGTAGATTTTACCTAAATCACTAAATTGCTCAGTTTCCCAATCCATCATTTGAAATTATTTCATTCAAACCATTCGTCGATGTATCGATTCATTACCGCTGCATTCAATTCTGTGTTCAAAGCAATAATCGATTAGGCCATTCGATTCGAATCACTTTGAATAGAAATCATCGATCAAGTTTAAACAGTTTCCGATTCAGAGATAATCTATGAAGATAGTAGGTAAATATGTAATACCGATTCCGATTCGTAAATCGAATGGTTTGGTTATGTTGTTAGCTATTCTGGAATGCGGGATGCATTCTAGATGGCTATAATAATGCTTAGTTCAAATATTTTGAATAATCTGAAATAAATATTGGATAACATTTCACACAGCGCGAAGGCCCAAACTAAGTAAAGCTTGTATTATGGGAACCAAAATTAACCAAACCTAATTTTACTTAGTGGTAGATTTCCTTAGGAGGAGGTCATCTAGATACCACCGCAGTATCAGATATTATGCCACCAAGCAGTAGTATGTAAACATTACTGTGTTCCGGTTTGAAGTCTCAAGAGCGCCAAAGCAGCGACGCCCTGAACTTTGATTTGCTAATCTAAGTTCTATGATAGCTGCAATGGTCACGACCATATCTTATCTTTTACCATTAGGAGAGCGTCTTATTACATTTAAATTAAAAAAAAAAAATTACGTCGTTTATAAGGCAAGTCAGAATACAAGACCGTCGACTTTCATTTTTTACTAATAATTCCCAAAATTAAAAAAAAAAGTAAATTACAATGAACGATTAATGTTTAATAATGAAATTAAAATTATCACTCTACAAAAAAAATGGTTTCGAAATGATGGAATATTGATGAAAATACTTGCACCACTTCGGCCTTTTCAATTTCAATTTCACACGGGTACATTTTTAATAAAGGCTCGACAGGCCGTTGATAGCATTATTTCATTCCTTTGATGTCAACTTCAATAATAACATACGGCGAATACGTACAGTTGATAACCAGTAAAACAACTTGAAATATAAGACGCAATGCAAGAATAAATTATTCTCTCCCCCGATTAAAATATAGATCTATTATTGTAGAGAATACGTCCTGTTTTTGCGGGATAGCAAGGAATTGATAAACTTTTATCATGGCTCGCATTTTAGGTGGGAGAAAGTTTTTTTTCTTTTTCCCAGTTATGTTAACACCGTAGAGATGAAGTGAAAGAAGACCTCGATTTACACTATAGGTAAACATAGTATAGTGAACTATAATAAACCGAATTAACGCAAAAATCCACGTCAGTTTCCATAGTAAAATATATGGTTTTCATTTAAAAAAAAGCACACATTTTACACAATTTTTTCACTTATATTTAAATACATTTTATTTGTTCTATCAAAATATAAAATAAATAAATATCGTGAACGCGCCTTTATTTTCTAAGGAGACATGAGTTGAAGAAGACGTTAAAATTCCGCCATATTTTGTTTAACTACTTCCTACATTTACTAAAATAAATGCTTTTCTATGTCACACTCATTCTGTGTCATCCCGTTTTCCAATATGGTAACATTCGACTGGTCTTAATTGCCATTTAAAAATGTTTCGTTTGGCTCGCAAACGGAATATAAAAGTGAACACTCTATTTGTTTTCAAATAAAATAAAATAAAAACATTATGTTTTTTAAACAAACAACTGAAAGTCAACTTCCATTTGTGTGGTTTTGTGTTGCTATTAATAGTAAAAACGATAAAAGTTTGATTTTAAAATACAAATTGTTATAACAGAGGTAGCATAGTTTAAAAAGGACGTTCACATTCCCGAGAATTTGGTTTCGGTCCCGTACCAAATAGTGTAAAAACAAAAAGAAGGAACGTTCACAATTTTTTTATGTGACTTCTGACATTTAGAAGAGTAAAAAGAAGAAGAAAAAATCTCAAAAAAAATAGTCGGTACCTACTGCACTCCAAATCTCAGACCATTCACGTGACCCAAAGCTACTAAACTAAGCCTTAAGATTCATTTGACTAACTTTCCTCTACCTATATAGTAAAAAAAAATATGTTATTTCAAGTTAATAAAGGTCACGGACCCTGATGGTGGAAGTGTAATTATTAAATATATAAAAAAAACTGACTAAGTTGGGAACGTCTATTAAATACAAGAGTAGGTTATGTTCGAAATTCACCATCGATTGGGTTTCGGAGGAAAAAGTGCCACCAGGCCGGTCTAGAAGGAGCTGCAAAGATAAGCTCGATGCTCTTGACAAGGATTGACCCGCAATATCAGTCTACAGAGGCATGGAAAAGGGGAAGAAAAGCTTTTGTCCAACAGAGGGCAAAGTAGACTAAAAAACGGTGTGCTGTCTTTTAGACACATATGTATATTGTTTTAAGTCCCCACTAATTAAAAGTTCTTGAACATATGTAAAGTCTACCGACCCGAACTTGGCCAGCGTGGTGAACATTACCCTAATCTCAATGAGCAGAAGCCTGACCTCCAACAGAGGGACAATTTCAGACAGAGGGACAGGCCTGATTGGAAAGACCTCACTCAACGCATTCTCTGTTCCATGATCGAGTCGTGTAATAAAATTTTGAATGTAGATGAAGCTGCAACAAACTGTATTCGTCGATTTTTTTATCAGTTTTCTGACTTGTCTTCCACTGTAAAAGAAAATTCAAAATTGTATTCACGTCAATAACAATAATAAAAACAGTATCAAAATCCGTTGCATAGCTTGTAGATCTAAGCGACCAAATACGATACGTTATACGTTTTCACGAGCTTCACGGACTAAGCGTGGAGCAGCCTTATGGTAAGGTAAGGTCGGACCCATGAAACCATCACGGTGTTTTATAGGCCATATACTTATACGAGTCCCGTTTACGGGCCACACCTAGGCCTCCCACAGCCCATGTAAAGCCGTGATCATACGCCTTGTTGTAAAACCTGTTTTATTAGACTTTACGAGTTTTCTGAAGCGTAATTAGCATTTGGGATTTATAGTCGTGAAGCGTAATGGTTATTGGTCAATGCTGGTTGGTAATTAGTCTATGCATGATGTTCAGGGTAGAAACTGGTTCAGTTTACGTAACCAATAAAAATTTTGTTCCTCCATGACTTTTCAATGTCAGAAAGGTGTCGTTAGAATCCTTACATCGTCCCGAGTGACACTGGCTATAAATTTTATTAAAAAAAACATCATTAATTATGGGGCATTCATGTTTTTTAATTTTCTTATGTAAGCTTGTCATATCAATTGTCTTATTAAGAGGAAACAAGTCGTCATTTTCTTCATACAAACGTTTTCCCCATTTTCCTTCCAGGATTTTAATACTAGAGCAATAATTTTTAGATAGGAAGTAGATACCTGCTAGTTTCATGCCCCTCTGTTTTGATTTTTTGATATATGTTTTTTTTATGAGAGCTAGGAATCTTCAAAAATCTTAAAATTTACCTAGTTTCAACGCTGTGTTTCAACGTCCAAATTCCCAATCTCATAGACATAATCTTAAAAAAATAAAACGCACAGGCAAAGAACACGTCCTTCTTATTTACTTGTTAAAAGAAATACTAAAATCGGTCTAAATTTGGTGGAGGAAACAGAGGAATACGAAAACTCGATTTTGCTCATTTTATTTCGGGTTAATGAGCCCGAGGTGCAGTTGTCCCTTTCGCTCAGTATGTACCCGCGTACTGCGTGCGGAGCGACAGAAATAGCTTGGTGAAATTCCTAATTTTCAAATGTCTCAGTTGACTGCTTTCCTCTTAAACGAGGGTTTCTTTTTATTGTGAGAAGGATAAGACCGTAGTTTACCACGCTATACAAGTGCGAGTAAGCAGACGTAACACATCTTCAAAAATATCAAACCTACAATATAACACTGAAACGACAGCGCTTTATGGTAGATGTTCCAAGAACACGAACTAAACGATTCGATTTTATCTTCGTCGTACGAATTGCTAAACAATGCATGTTGCTGCCCGAGTGGGTGTCTGATGAATGAATCAATTCATAGAGGCAAGCGTGCTCCATATTATGCCGCATCTTCGATTTACATTAGGCGAAATGGCGATCAAACGCAAGCCTATTTTTTATTAAAAAATATAGTTGACTCGAGGGCTATCTTTTGGGTAAGCAATAAAATCGGGTTTTTTTGGCGGGAACGGGGAAAAAATTGTGCCGTCCATAATGTTTTTTTTTTGTGTTTATATATAAAAAAAAATAGTGTTTTATTCATAAATTGAATTTAATGTGGGTAAATGATATAATTTGTTGAAACATGACTTTTCGTGTTGCTTCCAAAACTCCATTGAAGCTTGTATAAAGTAGCTATTACTTTACTAAGGCATGACTAGACTCGACCCTAAATTACTTTGTGTGTCTTTAACTATGGCTTAGATTCATATAAATAGATTTTTCATTATATACGTAAAAATATCTAAATACTTGACACTGGCAAATGCATAAACTGCTAAGGCAAACACGAAGAAAAAAAAACCTCTATGTTGGTGCCACGTATACCGTGGTAACCACGTGGGAGTTGAATGTGTTCTAGCATATCTTTATTCTTCTTACTATATATTCGAAACACGTATTTCAAAGTTTTCATCAAAAATTTTAATGAAACTTGGCATCTTCGCGGTGTAATTAAGCAACATCAAAGGCCTGATTATGGACGCTACAAGAAACTTTTATCTCGAACCATTATGGAAACGAGCCAATTAACCGAACCTTGCCTTTTTGTGCGTAAATTGTTGATAATTTTTCTGATTAGACTGCTATAATTCTGTTGATTATGCCATTACTCTAGGCTTGAATTTTTCAAATTTTTCCGCATAAAAATGTAATTATGCATGTCTTTTTTTATATTTGACGGGTTTATAGGTGTTTGCATGAAGCATGAAGATAGTGGTAAGGTACTTTCTAGTACACGCCTGGCTAGCTACCACCTTCAAGTTGAATTTCTACCGCCAAGTATTTAACGATATGTTCCGCTTGCCTCACTTAAGCCAGTTTAATTAAAGGTTAGGTGTTCTCACCATCTCCGAACAAGTGGGCTGTGGTCAATAACATAGCCTGCCAAACTTTAAACTTACAAGAAAACGGCAAGGGTGTGGGATACTCTAACGGATGGAAGTTCCGCGTGTAATTAGTATTCAGAATGTGTATCCATATACTCAAAGCGTAGAGCGCAGTACTTAACAATTGCGGAGAAAAAAAACTTAAATGAAAACTTCTTTTGAATTAAAATTTAATAGCTCGTTATAAACAATATCTTTTAGACTTTTATACATTATTGAACCGCGAATTCAATAATTTATAACTCTTTGAACATCAAACACATAGAAATTTAAAATTCGCATGTGGTTAATATTAAATAAAATTTAATAAGTCATATAAAGAATTAACAAAACAAATTCTAAGTACCGCTGCAATGGTCATGAACAAGCGTTATCTCTTTCCATCAGGAGAGCGTCTCGTTCGTCTCATAACTTATACATTTAAAATAAATTGTTAATGCTTCTATTTTAAATGATAAATATAATAGGAATGCCTCTAGAATTTTCAGGATAGTACGTATGGGATAAATGTCTCGCTTCTGATCTGGTGATTGTTTTTTTCAGCTAATTATTATCATATACTAAAGGATTTCCTATGATCAAAATAGAAATATAATAGTCGGCATTACGCCGAATTGAGACCGATTTGTGTTTTTTTTAAATCTTTTTTGTTCTTTTTCTATTTTTGTTTTATTTGTTTGTTATTTCTTTTTGTATGTAATGTAATGTTGATTATTATTATTTAAATGTAACAGAAATTTTATGTCGCAAATAAAGTGTTGTCTATTGTCTAACAGACCATTATAAATAGACGTCAGTTGCTTACAGTTTTATTTAAACTCTGGAATGGAACTGGCTCTCAAGTGTGGTTGCCGGAACCCACCGTTAGATACTTGACGGCAGATTTTCAACTTGAGGGTGGTAGCCAGTACTAGAAAGTTCCCTTCTACCACGCAATAGTAAAAGTATTTATAATGCCTTCCTTTAAAAAAAAATCTTCACCCTGAAGACTGAATTAAGGCACCAATTTCCTAAAATTTATGAGGCTAATAAAGCCTGAGAAAAACCGTCATAAAAACCGCCCCATAAGCTGCAACGTTAGCTCATTCACACACGAAACATAACCTCAAATCCCTCTAAGCTCTCCCCTAAAAGATTATATCCCTAAACGAGCTGTTTACTTCAAATAATGAACCAATGAATAACAGCAGCTGTCTACTGAATTATTTAACTAAAAAATGTCATCTGAGGGTACCGCGGTCTCTTTATGGAGCCAAGATGATATTTTATGGGAAGTCTTTCCCGACGTCATCTACTTTACGACCCTGCATCTTATAATGGTGATTTAACTTTTAAATTGCCTGCTTTATATTGCCTGTTGAATCAATAAAGTCACGTAATAAATTTATTGCAATGGCGTCAATGTATTTAGTCTCGTACGTTTATACGATTCTTACAGGCCTGCACAATTTTAGATAAAACTTTAGTAGTTTGAAAGTGTAATCAATAAAAATCATAAAATCATTGCTTAAAAAAATAATTAGTTACGTTGTCTCATTTATGGCCAACAGGCCAGCAGGCTGCTTGACCACAGCTCACATGATGTTAAGTGACGGTGTGGTCGACGATGGTAAACACACCTGGTGTGTAATGGAACTGGCTCTCAAGTGCGGCTGTAGTGTAATACAATTTAAGGGTGGTAGCTAGCCAGCCGAGTACTGTAAAGTACCCTACCACCATGCTATGGTTTCCTCATTTTTCTTCATCGGCAGCTTAAGCTCATTGTTGGGGTTTGAACAAACGCTTTTGGCATGCGAACCGACCGCACTAACCACTGAGCTTTTATCGCTACAAAATAGAAGGATAAATTTTATATCGCATGTTCTAAAATATGAACTCTGCATAGTAAAACAAATTCGTAAGCATTTGAAGCATTTTGGCTTGCACTAGTTCGGGGACTCATTACTAAGGCATGTATAAATGATCAACTCTACAGAGAGATTCCTTATGACAAGTGCACGTTGTGGAATGTAGGTACATTTATTATGAGACACTCGGGGACCGAGTGCAAATTTTGCATTGTGCACTTTTTGGTCCTTCTTTCTATTCACAATATATATTCGGCTTACAATAAATGTTTCTGATTTCTATTATCTTTGCTCATTATTATTAACAACTTTTACTCTAGGCGCAACTCTGAAATCGATCAATAAATCTATCTATCTATATAAAGATATGTTGACTTGACCGAATGTATCGCGCACCTGATATTAGAATTGTGCCCACAATAAAAGGTGTTCTTAGTGGCAAGTGCCATTTTAGACTAAGTGTGTTTACAATCTTTAGCAACACCTTCGCTTAACATCAGGTGCTGTGGTCAAACACCTAGCCTGTCAACCATAAAAAAGTGTAATGACTATAAGTATATCTTCTTATATCTCCGCAGAAGATAAAGATAATCTTGTTTGTTTCACATAAAAAGTAGCGTGTGAAACCGCGGGGCAAAGCAAGTGATAAAGTCATGAAACGATTCCCTGTGAGGGCCAGCCTTTGAAAATATTTTTATTGTTATTGAAGTGCGCTTTTATTCTTTTGAGGGGTTTTCCGAAAGCGCGGTTCAATAAAGTAATTGTCTCAAGCCTTGAACTGTTCACCTTGTGTCAATAAATAATGATAAGAGCTTCTTTATTTATTGAAAACTTTTATGTCTTTTATGAGCCCTTTTATTGCCTTTTATATTCACGTCTAGACACTTTTATAGTGAATATTCTTGCAAGTATTTGTATAATGTTTTTCAAATTGAGATATTTGTGTAATTGGTTTAATTTTCGAAATTCTAAGGTACAGCTGTATTTACTTGGCAGAATTTTCTGTACTCTACAAGTAAATATATAAAACAATATACGTATTGCATAGTAACTTTGGATCGAAGATAGCGTAATAGGCATTTTGTTATCACCGTTTCGATTTTTACTACTATTTATCCAAAAAAAAAAATACAGGGTAATAAACTTGGAATGTGCCAAGCCGAAAGCAGTTCAGATCTTCATTATAAACAAACTTTTACTATGAGCACAACGAAGTTATTGTTTTTGATCATAAAAACGTCTTGAATGCCTAAGTCATCTACAGAATAATTACGCAAATGGTTAGCCGCTTTGTACACTTATACTTGGTGGTAGATCTCGATTAGCAGAAGGTCGTCTAGATAGGTATCACCGCGGTACCTGATATTCTGCCATCAAGCAGTAGTGTGTAAACATTACTGTGTTCCGGTTTGAAGGGTGCTGTAGCTTGCGAAATTGTTGAGACTAATCATCGAAAGTCTCAAAGTAATAAGCGCTGAAGCAACGATGACCATGACTTTTTTTACTACTCAAAATTCTGATTATCGCTGCAATGGTCATGGAGAGGTTGCTATCTCTTACTATCGGGAGATCGTCATGTTCGTTTCATACATTTTAAAAAAACATTTATCTGTCTCAAAGTTATCTTCTAGGTACCTCCATAGAATTCGTTGTTGGAATAATTCTAGTTAACTCTTACCAAGATGCAGATCACTCAAATACCTGATTTAATATACTTTACAAATACAAATATTTTAATTGATAGCACCAATGTTACAAGTCAACTTTATATTTCCGTTTGGTAACATACATGTGCAGCGAGACATAGTTTTTTGTTTTATTTATAACTTGTGTTGGACCGCCATCTCGCCAAAAGTTAAGCGAAGATGCGGTCTACGATGGAGCACGCTTGCTTTTTTTAATGTAAAAGTAATAAGACAAACGAAACGCTCTCCTGGTGGTAATAGATAACGCATGTACATGACCATTACAGCGATACACAGAAGTTTGAGTAGCAAAGCAAAGACCAGGGCATCGCTGCTTTGGCGCTCATTACTTTGAAACTTTCGATGGTTAGTTTCGACAGGCCTGTAATTTTGCTAGCTGCAGTACCCTTCAAATAGGAACACAGTAATGCTTATACACTACTGCTTGGTGACCCAATATTTGCTACTGCGATGGTACTTTTGTCGGTTGCTTATAAGAAACTAATTCATTCGCGACTGGAATGCAATAGCTTTGTTGTTTGACCGGAACTTTTATGTTTAACCAAGATGAAATTAGACTCAAGACTTTTTGCATCTTTGTAGAATATTGTCTCTAAAATTACTCATGCTTATGAGCTTGACGCTACTACTGTGTACGTATATTATTCTGCGGAAAAGTGAATGTAGTTCGTCAGAAGTGCAGGGCGTATGATGGCATCGATCGAGACTCGGTGGCGCTTGGCAGTGGCCCAGAGCTCTACAAAGCCTTCAAATTTGTCTATAGGCTTTTTATTACTATTGTTTTTGCGCTATGCGGTTTCAAATTTTCCAACAGAAACGTTCTTGTATCTTTTCTGAAACTAATTTTAAAGGATATACATTACTGAGGTAAATTTACTAGTGGTATTAGTGATGTAGTTCATTAATATCATAATGCGAATGGCTTCGTATATTGTTTTTTTTTCATTATTGAAGATGCGATTTAGAAGCTTATAATAAACCGAGTGACTTATGACTTGTAGGAACAAAAAATATGAAACGTTTCGGCCATGGTTTTCTTTTTAATACATACTTAAATTGTTAGAATAGAAATCTATTCTAGCGAAAAACAATCTCCAACAAGAAATTGCAAACAGCAAGTTTTCATATCTTTCTAGTCACCATATAAATAAGTTATTTAAAAAAAGTTTTTATATGTGTAACATATTTTATTGTACATAATTTCTTGTCTTAACTAGTGAGGAGTTCTTTCATCTGAAGCCTATCCTGGATGTAAAATCAGGTCAAGCTTACCATAAAATTGCTAAAGAAGAACTGGTTCTTATTCAGCTTGCAAGATTTGATCTGAACTAACAAACATTGTAAATTAAATAAAACCTTGTAAAAATACTCATAAGTTTGCTTTTTACTTTTGATACTTCAATTCGAAACCAAAGCACACCAGAAACCACATCAAGGCAACATATCTTAAAACTGCAGGAAGTGGCAACTTTCTCAATTTTTTCAGTCCTACTAAATATCCGTGTCCACTACAGTTATAATATATTAGATTCTACATTTGACTTTATTTATTTTTACAGTAGTTAAATTTGCAATCTCTCAGTGTTTTGGCACAAATTAATGTTCAGTTTATCAGCACCTAACATAACCTCTCGACTGCGGCATTCAATATGCATCATAATATGAAACCAATATCGAAGTCGAATGCAATACGCGCACACATACATATATGATTCCACACAAAAGTTCTGGTTCAGCTAACAGTCTAATAGTGTAAGGGCCAACTGGACTTTTCATTTACTGTTGCAACTGCTGAATCAAAGTCAGTTATTTTAGCAAGTGCTTTACCAGTTTTAATATATTTTAATAGTTTTCATACTTCAATTAGTATGTAGGATATAATAATGTTAAAAATTAGAACTTCTAAAACTCAGGATTGTAAGTGTAAAATAATTTACAAAAAGACCCAGACCATCACTAGAGTGGCTCTTTTTAATAACGAGTAAAATAACTAATTAATCTAAATTAATTTATTTAATATTAATTTTGCGTCGTATTTTATTCTTGTGGTGTAATATTGCCAAACCAATATTTATAAAATACTTGTTACCTGAAATTGATATAATAATCAGATTTACACCCGATTTCTTATAGTCACAAACATTCTGTAATTTCGATACGCTCTCAGATATCTCTCAACACGTATAGGTACTTAACATTTTTATTTTACATGCACTTATTTTCTAATGACAAACGAAGCTGAGCTTGTTTGTGATTTGAAACAACCAGCAGTAACAAAACCCTCCCTCAGTACCCGAACTAGCCTCATAGAATAATAACCCTACCGCCGTGCCGTGCCACGACACAATACCTCGGAAGCCCAGTTATTGGCGGATGTAATGAAAGCTTCCCCGGACCTACACCGCAGATTATATTGTAGTTACTATCCCACTAAATTGAAACAAATAATTAACTTGCTATAAATTATGATGTGCAATTGTGAATAAGTACATTTAGCCGTATATTTTAGTATGTACGGTCAATTTTGCTGATGTCATAAAAATTTGCGTGCTATAATTTTGTAACATGTATCAGTCTTTTGTAACACGTAGTTCATGCAAACATACACTTAGCTGATTAAAACACAGCTATTTTAGCGAATGGAAATATTTCTCGAGTATTTTTGGCAGTTGAAAGTAAATTTTCAGCATGATTTGTGTTTGTACTCTGAATTTGCTTTTTATAACAATCAAATTCCTTTTATTTATCATAAATTTTTTATATTAACAAATATTATATACAATCCGTCGGAATCCGGCAATGAATTCTGTTTCCCGGTACCAATTTCTTTTCAATTTCATCTACACAAAATATTGACTCCATTAATTTCTTATAACTAGAATAAATAATAAAAGTATACTCAAACAATGAGTAAACATTATTACATAAATACAGTTGTCAAGTAGACTGACAGCGGTGAACGGTTGCCACACAACTACAAATCAGTCCGTAAACATAGTGCAAACAAGTCTACAAACATAACGAAATAACTTTTAGTAGAGACCAAATTGTCTATGGTATATAGGTACTCATTACTCAACTTATACAAGACTGATAAAATCAAACTGATAGGTAAACTTGTAGGATAGTATGGAGTTCGATTCGGTTTGTTGACAAAAAACAATTGATAGCAACGAGGGGATTATCTGTGGGTAACATTATTTTTAGTTCTTTAGATTTGGATACCTCGTCTCAAAACATGAAATCCTATTAAAACAACTCTTAATATACACTAGCCCTCAGTAAAAACCTTAATAAGTTGGATCTGTTCTACATAGTTAGATATCTCGTTTCGTAAAATAAAAACATTTATCAGTTTCTCATTGACAAGAACAAACGCGACACAGTCTGTTCGAGTCAGAAAAGGGATTTAATCAAATCACATCTCCCGAACGCATAGACATTTATTGTGCGAAATCAAAAACATTTCGTGCGCTGGCGGAAAAAGTTACCACCGCGAGCTAACTCCCTGCCAGTGCGATCTAGTTTAAACAGGAGTAAACTACCTTTATAATTTAACTATTTAGACAGTCAAAAAATTAAATATTGTGTTAACTAACATCTAACTAAAAGAGGAACTTTAAAACTTCTTCGTTTTTATTTTTAACGTCAAACTTGTCGAGAGTTGGTTGAGAGAAGTTCTTAAATTGGCTGTTACATTTTTTTTTTATTCATGACTTAGTACAAATAACACGTGTAATTAAAAAAAATTATAAATATCATAGGGCATTTCACACAGCGCCATCTAGCCCCAAACTAAACAAAGCTTGTACTATGGAAACTAGATAACTGATAGAATACTTTTTTTAAATACATACAGAACACCCAGACACAACAAACATTTATCGTCACATAAATGTTTGTCCTGGTGGGAATCGAACCCACCAGGACAAACATTGATTGCCCTTGAAGCAGATATTCAAAAAGACATCTTGATTTAATTGACATATTTCTTTGGAACTTGTACGAATTTTTAATTGGAGAAATAACTTAAACACCCTATTTCAGCGGGCCATGCAATACGAGCGGTAGATACGGTATCTAACATTTTTAGCAATATCCGGGGTATTAAGGGGCTATGCTACCAGCTGCACCGCATTACTGCGGTATGTGAAACTAATATTAGATTTAAGGAAGCTTTACTGGGATATAAAGTTTGCATTTCTCGTGGCAAGTTTTGTTAAGTCTTTGTTAAATATGGTACAACAGTGCATTTTAATAAAACATTAATAGCATTCGTACTTACCAACTAAAATAGTTTTACTCGACCACGCGAAAGGTCAGGGGTACGATTTCAGCATTTGCATGTATTTCGTAGCCTCTTACATGTTGGAAACTACTAAAACATTTACAAATGAAGTTGTCTTCAACATATGATATCACTTCGCATGACAAGGGATGGTGTTACAGCAAATTCAATAAGCGGATTTTATAACCTGAAAAAACTAACTCTAAAACCTCTAAAACATTTCTTCGACAATATAAAAATGACAGTAATGTCAAAATTTTCATTTACTTTTAAAGTCAAATGAAATGACTTCTAACACAAAAATATGTTTCTCCATATTATATCACTTTCCCAAACACATAAATTAGCACTTCATGAATAAAACACTACTATTTTTTAACATAAACACTCGTAAAACACAAGTTTTGGAAAGTATTACAATGCCCGTCACGTGATTATTTTGAGTTCCCGCCAAATTTTGTTATTTTTACTTTAAATTTGACAAAAGTAAAAGAAAACGTAAAATAAATTGACGTTTTGTGCGTCAAAGAATCGGACGTTACTTACGCTCAAATTGATCGCAACAAATGATTCAATTCGACTTTTTAGAAGGAAAATTACGACTGTCTTCACGGATCATTTCATGACGATAATACAATTTATGCAATGAGCAAAATGGGTCCGAAACCTTATTTTGAAAAGCAAATAAATGATAAAGTTTTCGCCAGTAAAACCTTTTTGTAGCGGACTTTTTCTTTGTTTACTTGGATTAAAATTTCCAAAGATAAAGGAATTTAAAGTGACTAACGCTAACGTGAAAATATACGTACCTATTAACTATATGTATCGAGAATAATATTTACTACGTAACGTATGAATACTGAAACAGTGAAACACTAAACAGAATATAATTTTTACATCAGCATTATGTAAGGACAAAAAGGATTCGAACTAAATTATATTCCTTGACAAATATGTATTCAACATGTACAATGTACTACAATAAAAAGTAAGAAGCAGCACTAAATCTGCGGATCTTCTGATTTCTGATTCGATATCGTTGGGAAGCTCCGAGCATAGCCATCTCCATAGGTCGTGTTGCCACTTTGAGCTTACCAAGAAAGCGCATAGTCAGAGACCACGTTTCAGCGCCATAAGTCATTACCGTTAACACACACTCGTCGAACTATGCAAATTTTTTTAGCACATTTTTGTTTTATGCATGCGGGATTACTCACGTTTAATTAGACATATCGGATACTCCGACTATAGTGTCGACCACATCCGGTGTTCTTCTAGTTTGTATATTATCAAGTTGGAGGGTTAATATTTTGTCAAGTTTATAAGATTACGTGATAGTTAATGAATCTTTTCCTTCCATGTTATTTTCACCAAAACATTTTAAAGTACTACAACTAAGTTAACCATTGTAGTATGCATGCAACCGAGACATGGCTAGGACTTGACCTTGATACTTTCTTTTACTTTGACCAACGCTCATTTTATGTTATTTACTAACAATAAAATATTCGACGCTGACACATTTATATAAAATACTTGACTCTGGCAAATTAACATAAAATACTTGACTCGTGCAAATTAGCATAAAATACTTTACGCTGGTAAATGAACATAAAATACTTGACGCTGGCAAATTAACTTGATGCACTTGACGCTGGTAAATGAATATAAAATACTTTACTCTGTCAAATTAACATGAAATACTTGACGCTGGCAGATTAACATAAAATACTTGATACTGGCAAATTAATATAAAATACTTGACGCTGGCAAATTAATATAAAATACTTGACGCTGGCAAATTAACATAAACTACTTGATGCTGGCAAATTAACATAAAATACTTGACACTGGCAAATAATACTCGACGCTGGCAATTTAACATAAAATACATGACGCTGGCAAATTAACATAAAATATTCTGTTGCTGGAAAATTCACAAAACGTGTGACGCCAAATGTATTATGAATTGTGTGTAGGAAGTCGTGGTGAATTCTAATTGCATATCTAAGTTTTGCTTAAACATACACACTCTCCCGTAAAATGCGTTTTATCATTTTACTATACATATTAATTTATTGTTCTGTAGTAGCTTAAGCGGATTATCAAGTTAGTTGTCCGTTAAATGCCTTAATATAATTTAAAGTTAGCAGCTGCTCTAAAAGCGTCCAACCATGACGTAACAAGATTTTCTATTTCCATTTAAACACTTTGCCAGCTATTAATTTTGTTCAAATATTCATAAAGCACGGCTTAAGGTAAGTTTCCGAATTCTACCGCGCCCCGTTCTGTTACGCACTTTCATCCCTGGATAAAGGACTTCGCACACCGTTTCGACTAAATACTGACATCACTCGGGTTTATACAGCGCCATTTAGTGCTAAACAAAGCAACGCTTGTATTTTGAATACCAAATGATAGAATACGTATATACTTTTCTAAATCCTCAGTCAAGCGCTCGAAGAGTCAACTCGTCCTGAAGATGCCTCGTGTAGAGGCAAAACACGTATCGGCAATGGTTACTGCAGCGAGAAGAGGATATAAAGACTTAGTTATTTAAATTTATTTGAATTTCATGTTTTTTCGGCTTTTAATTTTAGATATTTTAAATTGTCGTCAAGTTAGTTAAATTTTAATTAATATCTTCATCAATGTAACCAAAACTACTTTGAAGCGGAAATACACTAAATATATACCTTGGACACGCATATAAATAAAATAAATAAAAATAAAATAAGCCTTTATTGCTGTTAGATTTTAACTTAACTAAACATTACTTTTTAAAAGAAAGATAAGATAATAGAGATAAGAAAACTATAAATTAACTTAAACTAAAACATGTTCTCGGCATTCGGCTTATCTCTTCTCTTAACAGCTTGTCTTTCGACAAAGGCCTCCTCTAATGATTTCCATTTGTTTCTGTCCTTTGCTGTACGTAACCATTCTGGTCCAGCTACTTGCTTTAAGTCGTCTTCCCATCGCTTTGGCTGTCTTCCTCTACTTCTACTTTCTCTAGGGTACCATTCTGTTATTATACTGGTCCATTTCTCTTTCTTTTCTCTCAGCACATGTCCTGTCCAACGCCATTTTAATTTTCTACATATTGATTGAACTTTTCCAAACTTAGTCTTTTCTTTGATCTTTTTTAATTGTATTTTATCCCTTCTTCTTACTCCCAATACGCTTCTCTCTAACCCATTCTGACATATATTTAATTTGTTTTGTTGTTGTTCAGTTAAGGCCCAAGTTTGGCATCCGTATGTAAGACATGGCAGTATGCTAACATTGAAGACTTTTCGTTTCTCTGCCATAGGCTCTGACACGCATATACTTTTGTTTAATTCAGACTTATTATACATACATTTAGGACACCCAAACACAGAACAAAAAAAAGGTATAATATAAATGTTAATCCAGGTTAGAAAACTACAAGATATCGTTTCTTTGATCCTCTCCTCTATAAGGTTACCTAGAAGATTCCTAATAGCAGTTATTGTATATTTGTTTTGATTCTTTGTGTGTAATTTTTGGTATGAACAATAAAGAATTGATTTATGAATTGACTTTTTGAATTGAGCGATAGAACGCAGTCTTCAAAAGAGCGGGAACTCGCGCCGTTGGCAGGTGACAGTTGAAATTGAGGACATGCTGAAAGATGCATTGTGACATGGCAAAATCCGTGAACACTATCTATACCGAATGTTGACTAAATCAAATCAGCCATTGAGTTGAGTGGAAACAAAAACACTCGCGTACTGACATAATTAACGACTTTTAAGTCAATTAGGTGTGCGGCGGCCTCAGTAAGTTATTGCGTTCAAAATTTGTCAAGATTAGCTTTTCACTGAAATTTTGGTAACTCGCAGACGAAGCGAACGCTTTTGTAAAGATTTCGATCATAAAATATTTATTTCAAAGTACCTACTTATTCATTTACTGTAACCCAGTTTGAAAGTTGATGAATCGCAGTGAATCGTAAATGAAATTCTGATTTCATTTTAAATGAGCATCGACGGCTTAAATTTGTGACGAAATTGTATTCTATTGAGACATTTATAAAATTTCATTTACATTTCATTATAAAATACGAACATCACTAGTAATGCATTTAAATAAAACTGAAACTACATCGCTGTGCCCTGTACGGTAAGCCACTATATGTGCTAAAATTTATTCAATGCTTGCAATGCTCCGTCAACTTCTCATTAACATGAAATGTCCACACCTGATGAGGTAGGATTTCTTAAGGTAAGACTCCTTATATCTATAAAAAACCGGCCAAGTGCGAGTCGGACTCGTGCACCAAGGGTTCCATACAAACATGTAGGTATAAAATTAAAAGTTATGTTTTTTTGGTTTTACGGTAATTTATGCTATCGCAATTTTTCCTTTATCTGTGCTATAAGACGTTGCTTCGTACCAAATTTCAAGATTCTGAGTTCACGGGAAGTACCCTGTAGGTTTTGATTCCCTTGCGAGTGTCGAAAATTTGCAGCATAAACGACTGTATCTTTTTATTGCGTTGGCTTATAAGTTTGATTTTTTCTCAGTTCCAAGGGTAACCTGAGTATTTAATATGAATTTCAGCTTGATACCTCCACGCGTTCCTGAGAAATGGGTCTTGACAGACAGACAGACGGACAATAAGGTGATCCTTTAAGGGTTCCGTTTTTTTCCTTTTGTGGTACGGAACCCTAAGAACAAGGATTGCAAAGCTGGATATTATTAACAATATTTATAAGTTTTTGAGGCTATATTTTTGCTAAAGATTACGCTACCGTATAGGGCCCACCATAGTTTGTCAAGCGAAAATTAGCGGTGGTCATCGCAGGTCAACTGTGAAATTACCAATGTCATCTGTTACAAGGTCACGCATACCGTCAGATAATCATAACGAAATTATAGTCAAAGCTGTCGTAAAGGTCTAAAAAATAACTTAATTAAAAAAAGAGTATTTATAAGAGTCCCATTTGTAGGCCATACCAGAGTAAAGGCGTCCCACTATGAAACCAATTATAAAGATGTATTCACGTCAAGAAAAAAAAAAGCAAATGCAAAGCAAAAAGTAAATGGCGAAATACCAATGAAAACACTTTAAAAGCCATGAGAAATTGTACAATCTACTGCACATTAAGTGCATCTGGCACAGCAAACTTAACGCGGTAGTTAAGATTAAAGCTTATTATAGGAACTAACGCAATAATGACGAGGCTGCAAAACTTCTTCATTTCTCCTGCACGTCTTCACACAAGTTAACGCGTATTCTTAATTTAATTACACGGTTATTAGCAAGCAAACTGTAGTCGCTTTTAGCAGCAATAACGAATTAAGTAATTACCGTAGCCCTGTCTGACAAATTGCAGTAGCTTAGACACAGTGATGGCGATAAGAGTCGGCAATCGATATTTTTGTTTTGTAATATAGTAATTTCCATTTTTTTTAATGTACGAGCCATCTGATGTCCAATTTGAACACCAATATAAGGTAATCAAAATTCTTTGGCAATAAAAGTTTGGGCAAAATGTATTCATTTAGTCTTGATGATTTTTGAGGGGAGCATTTTTCTTGAAACACCATTAGTAACTAACATTTAAAACAATTTTAAATTTATTCATTTATTTCCAAGTAATTAAAGACTTTTATTATATACTTAAATTAAAATTTATATCAATAGTAAAAAGTTTTTTTTTTTTTGTTACGTAATTGACAAAAATGACTTGAACCCAATGACATTCCTAGACAAATGTGTATACATAATTTAAAATGTCAATAAAATAATAATAATAAAATTTTGACAATATTAAGCGTGTGCCCCAAATGCCGGTTAGGAACTTCCTGTAATATTGAAGTATGTCATCCTTGTTAATTTTATATCAAGTATTAATTAAACTATTGAACGCACGGTTACTCTTTTTTTTTCAAATAACTCAACTGTTTCATGCCATTAATATTTTACATTGTGTGAATGACAACATCGACACGTAACTGTCATATTTTTGCCACACTGAACTGCGAAATAAGTTAGGTAGTCAGCCGAGATATCAAAACCCACTCAAATTATCTTCTGCGAGCGCTTTAAAAAAGCTTCAATAATTGGGAAAAGTAATTTCACAGGATTTAGCTTAAAATACTTGACACAGAAAAACGCTAACATGTGACGCCAATAAATAAGAAGACAAATAATTTGAAGACGATGATATAAACAGTCGACTTTCACACACACACACTTACAAACACAAACATACACACACACACTCAAACACATAAAAATACAAATCTACCAACGCCGCTTTGGTTAATCTTTCTAGCAATTAATTTATAGATGTTCTTGGTAGGCCAAGGTCTTTTAGTTGAGTATGGAGATATTTTGCTGGATTTTATTTCTTCTGCTTTTGTTTTATATATTATCTGTGTGGCGATACATTGTTCTCATATCTTTACCTACTGTGCTTAGTACCCTGTGCCCTTATCTCAACATTAATAATCTCGAGGGTAATGCAGCATACTAATTAACATATTTACGCAACACCGTCAATATTTGGGTCGTTAGCGACAGAGAAGCTCTGTGTGTGTGAAACTTGACGGAATAACTTTAAGTTTACACTAATAGAAATTTCTGATTTATCACCCTAATATTAATAAGTAACGGTACTTGTTCATGTTAAATAGAACATTTTGCGAAAGGGACATTTTGCGAAAGAGACATTTTGCGAAAAGGGCATACCGCAACCAAGCTTTTTTTCTTGTAAAATTTTAGCATTGCATTTTGTAAACTAGGCAGTGTCAAGTATCTTTTTATATAAAACTAATTTAAAATGTTTTCCAATTTAGGTACTTGTATCAGAGAAATGTGTAGATAATGGCTATCACAATTTACAAAAAAACTGCCTTTCGGATTAATAATGTTCTCTAACTGCAAATTTAAAAAGAAACTGAGTTTGTAGTTTTTGTATAAATGTTACTGCAAGATTTCAGACTATTTTAAAGATAAAAAGATATGCTTACGATTTTTTATACGATAATTATTCTAAAAATAATTGGTACAAATTTAATTATTATATATGAATTGTGTTATTAAAGGCTAAAATCAATGTCATAGATTGTATATCTCTTTGTGTAGTACCTTTTCTTACCAACACTCAACAATAAACATCTTTTAAGACATAAAAAACTTAGCGGGAAGCACACTCATATAAAAATAGAACTTCACTTTATTAGTTCATTTATTCCGGCATTTTGGTGTAATGATTTTGACGTCTGTCAAAAATTCATTCATTCATTTACTCAGTCTCGGCCAAGCGAGTATTCTGTTCCATGGGCCAAGCGCTTAACGAGTTGTGGTTATTTTATTTTAATTAGTGTTTTGTTTAATTTGTTTATCTCAAATTTCATACACTCACACATCATCAGCCATAAGACGTCCACTGCTGGACATAGGCCTCCTCCTGGGTGGGTTTTGCCAATACTCGCCACGCTTGGCAAACAGGTTGGCGAGCGCAGTTAGGTGTGATTGTTCAAGGAAGACGCTGCTTCCCATCTTCCGTATTACATATTATGACAAATTTGAGTTTTAGATATTAAGTAAAGTTTCGAATAAGTTAGTTAAATTTAAATCATCATCACTGTTGTAACTGGAACGTCTGTTAAGCGGAAACAAACTAAATATATACCTTGAGTACTAAAAATTGATTGCTTTTTTTTATTGACATACTAAATTATAGTTGAAACAATGTACTCATTGTAGATCTGTTTAAAGTGCAAATTACCATAAAACAATCGATTCAACCGCATCCAGCGCAACAACATCGTTGTTAGATTAGTTTTGGCCTCGCGAGCGCCTCAGGTGGCGATTTGTATGCAATATGTGCCGTAGCTATTCTATAACTGCAGCGTTATAGTCGATAACATTGTGTGAAACCGCAGAATTAACCCCCTCGTGATAACTTATAGAAGAGGGAACGATATGAAAATTATATGGACGTCGCTGTCGCATGTGGCGATGTTTGTTTTGATTTAAGCTGAATTGTTTGTGAAGTTTTTACGAACGGAACAAAGCGTCCTCTTTGCTTTGTCTACTCAAACACAAGCTCAGCGAGCACTTGAATAAAAAAATCTTGAGGTGTCTTCAAAAGGTTCTGTACTCTGAGCATACTATATGTCTCACATACTGTGTCCCGATCTTACAAATGAAATTTACAAAAAATAAAAAATATATATGTTGGTATGACGAATTGCCTGATAAATCATACCATTCCAAGCTAGGTGGGCTTACCATTCTCAACCAAACTGTCATTATACGTCAGGTGAGCTGTGGTCGATAACCTATCAATACTAAAAAAACTATGTAATATATATGTATATATATAATACTATAAATGTGAGAGTTTGTATGTTACTTAATCACGCAAAAACGGCTTAACACATTTAGATGCAATATTGCACGCAGTTTATTACATTGATTAACATATAGGATATTGTTTTACAAGACATTGTTATATGATTATGTTTTATAGATATTGTTAGACAAACAAACAACAACAAAAAACTAACTATAAAACGTATCTACTTAAAATTTAGTACTTACAAATGTGTCTTATGGAACATTATTGCGGGATAAAAGGATTCTAAAGAATCTACCTATATCTTAATCTATCGTTTCATGACGAAAATGATTGCTTTTTGTTTCACACGATATGTTACATTACTCTTTGAACCCAATTCTAAATTCAGTCGCGGGTAGGAGCTAGTTGATAAAACTTATCACTAATTCATTCCTGCTTAATATCCTTAAGTAGTTTACCCCTAACACAAAGCTACGCAATCGATATCGATACCGTTATACATATGTATCTATAAGGGATATCAACGAACCGTTCGATGCCATTAGTAAACTTCTACAATTATCCTTAATAATTAATTAATTATTATAATTTTTTTTTTTTCCTACTGACAATTTATTGAAATTTTTATGGTTGACAGGGTAGGCGTTTGATCACAGCTCACCTGATGTTAAGTGATGGTGTGCTCGAAGATGCTAAACTCATCTAGCCTGGAATAGCACTGGCTCTCAGGTGAAGCTGACGGAACACACTGTTAGAGGCTTGGCGGCAGATTTTCAACTTGAGGGTGGTAGCTAGCCAGTTGAGTACTATAAAGTACCCTACCACCACGCTATGATTTCCTCACGATGCTTTCCTTCATCAGCAGCTCATTGTTGGAGTTTGAACCTACGTCCTTCGGCGTGCGAACCGACCACGCTAACCACTGAGCTATCATCGCTACAAATTAAGTTAATTGATTTGAATTTGCGTGACGTCCCAACATTCGTACTGTTGTATTATATCCAGTATTTTCTAGAGTTCGCGACCACTCATAAATAACAAAACCCCTAACATTTAACTGGAACAGCAGCCACAAATCTGCCCACCTACCCGACTATTTCCCGACACCACTATTTACGCCCCTAGATCTTTTCCCGATACGGACAAATTATTACCCATTGGTAAAAAAATACCTTTCCAATTTGAAGATACTTGTGCTTAGAACTTGTAAACCTTTATGGTTTGAAATAAACTTTAATATTAAACACACACTTTTTTTATGTACAAGTAATGAGACGAACGAGACGCTCTTCTGATAGTAAGAGAAAACAATATAAGTAGGTATCGCTGCAATGGTCACATACAGAACATTGAGTAACAAAACAAAATCCAGGGCATCGCTGATTTGGCGCTCATTACTTTGAGACATTAGATAGTCTCAACAGCCCTGTAATTTCACTAGCTGCAGTACTCTTCAAACCGGAACATAGTAATGTATACACACTACTGCTTGGCGGTAGAATATCTGGTACTGCGGTGGTACCTATCTAGACAACCTCCTGCTAAGGAGATCTACCACCAAGCAAAACTAAGACCATCTGACCCCAAAATAAGCAAAACTTGTGCTATGGTAGTCAGATAACAACGAGCAAGTCTCCCGCATAATAGTAAGCCATATTTATAATCATGAGTACCTACATAATTATAAGAAAATCATTTCTTCTTTAATGGCAGCTGACACTTTAGAAATCCACTCGACCGACTAAATTAGACCAGTTCGTTACCTATTTTCCCTCTTGGTCATACGTTTTTCTTCAGAATTTCCATCTAAAAACACATTAGTCTAGATTGAAGCAATTTTCAAAGCAAATTGGGTTTTCTCTTGGCAATTCGCATAATATTATATTATTTCCTAAGCTTTTTGAGCCAATTTGAACCACGCTACGAGGCTCATCAGTTTTATTTGTGCTCTACGCGGCTACGAGCTCTACGAGCTACGGCGTAGCACATCTACGAGCTTTACAAATTTCGTCAACAAAGTGTTTTACTAAGGCTTCGTTTTATATTAAGACGTTCTATAGTATAAATACGCTTCGGTAAATGCGCCGCTTACCCAAATTTAGACTAAATTGAAATTAAGAACATAGTTTTCAGTTCTTTCAGAAAAACGTCTCGTAGAACACAATTTTTCATATTTGATGAAGCTTTCGTAACATAATAGCTGCAAAGAAAAATAATAAATTACAAAGTTGGGTTCTTACTATACAAGTTGTAGGTTCTGGCTATATACATACACAGTCCTGTTGGCTCATTGATAGTATATCTGCTGAAATGTAGGGTTCGATTCCCAAGTCGAACCCTACATTTTGTGGTATAAACAAATGTTTGTTATGTATCTGGGTGTTCTGTTTGTGTTATAAGTATGTATTTAGAACAAAAAAAAAACATTTAAGTGTTCTATCATTTATCTGACTTCCATCATACAAGCTCTGCTTAGTTTTTTTCTCTTTCTTCTTGGCATCGCACTCTGTGCATTCTGCCAGTTTCAATGTTTCTATATTTTGTGAGTAGTCTTCATTTTTCAGCTTCTTTATCATCTATAGTTACAGTCAAAGTCTAGTCTTGATCAAGTCCAGTCGGTCTCAGTCAAATCAAGTCATGCCTTAGTAAAGTAGTGGCGACTTTACTATAAGCTTCTGGATGGAGTTTTGGAAGCAAAACGAAAAGTCATGTTTAACCAAATTATATCATTGATGGACTCGTGTCTCTTCTCACTGTAAGAAGGATAAGGCCATTGTCCACCACTCTGTCTAAGTGCGGGTAGGCAGACTTCACACATCTTCAAAAAAAATTTTTTTTAAGAACCCTCATTAATGTTGATTTTCTCACGGTGTTTTCCTTCGCCATTATGGAGTTACTGGGAATACGCACATAACCTAGAAAAGACAAGGTTCGTGCTGTGAGTTTCGAACCCAGGACCTCCAGATTGGAAGTCAGACGGTCTCCCAACTAGGCTGCCAAACTTCAAACTTAAAATATATTTATTTATATAAACTTGAAATGACGAGAAAAGTGACAGTTCAATAAATTTTCAACATGTGTTACAGTAACTCAAAAATATACAATAACTATGCAAATTATTCTACGCAGGTGTGGATAAGTGTTAGTAAACTAATTACCAGTCATGATAGCTACCAAAGGCTGCTTTTGTGTCTCATTATTGCCCGTATCTGCGACAAACATCGAGAGTAAAGCGAGTTATCGAAGATCCTGGTGAGGCTTGTATCTATACTATTTTGCAGTCTCGTCGATGATAATTCGAGTAAAACGTCCTGCCAATAGATATCTGTAGCAACCTATTTGTAGTGATGATAACTCAGTAGTTAGCGCGTTCGGTTCACACGCCGAAGGGCGTGGTTTCAAACCTCAACAATGAGCTTGAACTGCCGTTGAAGAAACCAAGCCGTGGTGGTAGGGTGTTTCGTGGTTTCTAGTACTCGGCTGGCTAGCTACCACCCTCAAGTTGATAATCTGCCGCCAAGCACCTAACGGTATGTTACGGCAGCTACACGACATTTCTTTCCAGGCTAAATGTATTTACAATCTTTGACCACATTTGAACTGTGGTCAAGTGCCTATATGAGCAAAAAATATTGAATATTCAGAATATTTGCGTATTACCCCACTGCCAAGGAAGGGTTATGTTATTCGCGCGTATCTTGTATGTAAATTTCTTTATTATCTCGTTTCTTCCAAACGACAGAATGTATTACTATAATTAAAATCGTATCGTCAGATTCGTCTCAATAATCCAAGTGTTCTTAGATAGGCGATTGACAAAAACAAAATGGCGGTTTTTTGGCGCGAAATAGTAATAAGTTAATAAATAAATAAAATCCTATCAAGTAGGGTATCTAAATAAAGGAAATTACAAGTATATATTGAAGTTATAATTATGTTTAAATTTAGTTAGGAATAATAATTAGGTTTAAAAGTTTAATTATAGCTATTTTATTTGTAGTGGCGTTTAAGATTGTTTAAACTCTTCAGCTTGTGACTTGTGAATGTTGACTATCTAGATTTTGACTACACGTCACGAAGTCACGTAGGATTCTGCGCGGATTTTTGTGTCACGTTTCTCTCTGTTTGACCACACCTTTAGCGGAGAGCGCTTTAGGGATGAGGTAAACGTGTGGTGTTTCATAATTGTGTTTTAATTATAGATTAAACTTTATGAGTGGGCCACGACCGCGTTAGGCACACGCAATTAGAATTTACATTATGCTGACCAAGTGATTGTGGAGCTAGATCTATTTTTGGTTTTGTAAATGCTTTAAATGTTTGTCACAAATAATAATTAAAACATGGAATTTACGATGCATGACAAACACGTGAATAATACGTTCATTTAAAGTTCGACACGTGATATTTAACTATTGGGAAGTATCGCAAAACTACCAGCGTCTTTCGGTTTCACCCGATGTCTTACAAGTATTGCAAATATTTCCAAGATAGAAAAATAAAACAAGATAAAAAAACTATAACTCGACGGTAAAATAACTTTACTTAAGGTACAAATTACGCCCGTCATCCGGAGCATTATAATCTTTTATTGACATTTTATTATATCGACATATGCCATGATTTTTACATTTTTAATGTCATTATTAAATATAAATGGAAAAAGACCTGTTACTTTGGTGTTATTTAATATTTGTATTTATATTCTATAACAAATTGAGTGGCACGTTATAACCTATCATTCCAAATTACATTTAGTGTAGGTATTATATTTTTGTAATCACTTTTTAAAACTCTTCATTTTGATAGGTTAATAACCCAACTCAATAAGTTTGGGAGAGATTTTTTTGGAAACATACATTTTGCTGCCATTTTTTTTATAATATTTAATATTATTGAGCGATATATTTAAAAAAAAAATTGATAAAAATATTTTTTGTGTCCTTATTTTTTATGGATTTTTTTAATCACCAGTGACACTTGCGCTTTAAAGAAGTTTCTAACGACATATCATTTGTACATGAACATAGAACATAACGTAGGAACGGACATACATACATAACCCTCCTTTTTTGGCTTCACTGAATCGGGTAAAAATAAAATGGCCCATGTCACCCTTCTTGTCGAAAATTGACTTTTAATAATTATATCATCATACGAACTATAACATTTATATGTTATTATTTATGATGTTAGTAAGGATTGCTTCCTGGAAATTATGTTCTTGAAAGTATAGAGTATAGGGTGAGTCTATATTTCTTCGGAACCTTGAGAATTTTCGTTACATTATGAACCTGCTAGCTAAATTTTGTTACCTACTTCACCGCACCTGTGCCTAATTTGTGCGCCTCTTCGCTAGAACTTGCCAAACCATTCAAAAGTTGGCACATTTTTCTCTTCCCAGAATGCCACGAGCGAGGAACGCGAATCAAATACAAAAAGGATGCGGCATAACAATGTTTTTCTGAATAAAAAATGTTTTTATTCTTACGATTTTGTCGTTTTTGTTTGTTTTTGGTCAGCGTAGTAAGAGAGCAATGCGATGTACTAATAAGAATGTAGACTAATATTTATCTCAGAAAACAGACAGGCGAGACACTTTGTTTAAAATATTTCCCTCGTGAAAGAGAGACGACGGTATACCTTTGTCTCGTTTACTCACTTATCAACGGCTCGGGTGATAAGGGTACTGCGGGATTGTTGTCGCATGCTAAATAACGGCGCACAGCTAGTTGTAAATAAATTCCTACGCTTCAGAGTGTACAGTACCATATGTCACATCCTCTCTATATATGCTCCTGTTGAGCAATTAAACTTTTTGCTCGATAACTTCATTTCATAGTTGACCCCAGCTTTAACGACTTTCGGAGAGGTAACCACAATTAAAAGTTAAAGGGTTTCAGGCAACGGCATTCAAATGATAAAATTTCTGGGACAAAATGTGTTAAGAATTATAAAAGGTTAGCCAGCAAATATACCACGAAGTTATTCCGAAACCAAAAATAGTATTTCCATCGTCTGCCGTTTTCATCTAGATAAACATTAAAACCGACTGAGAGATAAAAAATACCACTATGTTTTATTCTTGTATCACTTTATTATTATTTTAAACAACAATCTTTACTTAGTTCGGGGTCAGATGACGCTGTGTGTAATGTCCGAAAATGTTTATTTATTTATAATTATAGATAGTTTGTCAAGTGAAGATTGTTTATTGAATGCACACTTTATATCTTTACTGTAATATTTATATTATGTAATCTATGTTCTAAACCGGTTTCGAATCAGAAGGCCCAACCGAATATGAACGCTCGTGCCGTACAATAATTTGCAATGTTGCGAGCAAGCAAGGGTCGGTCGTAGGAGCAGGTAAACTATACTTTTGTTCGAGAATGATTGGTTTGTATGTTAGTACCAATTACTTATAATGTGGCTAAATGTCACAGTATATCATCATTTATTTATTTAACTAGCTGTGCCCCGCGGTTTCACCCGCGCTAGTCCAGATCCCGTGGGAATGTCGAGATATGCCTACGTCATAGTAGCTTAATGCATGCAAAGTCTCAGCCCGATCGGTTTAAAATTGACAAAGTTTCATACAAACTTTCATCCCCTATTTTATCCCCTTGGGGGTAGAATTCATCAAAATCCTTTCTTAGTGGGTGCCTACGTCATAACATCTACCTGCATGCCAAATTTCAGCCCGATCCATCCAGTGGTTTGGGCTGTGCGTTGATAGATCACTATGTCAGTCAGTCAGTCACCTTTGAGTTATATATATTTAGAGAGAGATAGGTAACATAAGATTCCTGTTTAGTAGCTACTAGTATGTTTAATTGTTGAATAGTTGTGTGGCTTGATAAAGATCAACGCCATTTAGTTTGTTAAAATTAACCTAGATGGCGTTGATCGCCTTTAAACCTCACTATAATTTTGCTTGCCATTTTAAGCCCACATACAATATTCATTATGTCGCTCTATTTCAATTTATGATATCTTTATGGTTTGTACAAGTATATCAGCTAAGAACACAGTGTTGTACACACGCTGTTGTTCTGTTAATACACTTTACCTAATTATTTAAAACTTTTTGGCTATCTAGTGTCATTTGTCGTAACATTATAACAATTCCAATTAACAAGTACATTTTTTATTCTTTCAGGTACTGCAACGGCTCTTTCCAATTTATAGAAGGTACTTAATTATAAAACTTTGTGGATATTTCAGAGGAGTACGATTTCTCTTCCTACTGTTCTCAGTGAATTGCTTTTAATTCAAGTCAGGACTTTAATGTTCTGAGTGTCTCAAGTTAAAATTTGGACTAAAGCTTTCTTGGTTGTTTTTCTTTATGAAAATAATTATTTAAGGACGTCTTATATCATCTTTTTAAATTGAAATGACTTGCACTGTTTTGTCGTTGTGGTTAATTTACAAACGATGTAAACGTTTATTGAGATTTATAATGTGTCCTTTTTATTTTTGCAATTTAAGGTCTGCCCTTACCTTACCTTGTCTCAAAGAAGGATAGTAAAGGAAAGAGAGGTGATAACCTCTTCTAGTACTTTTGATGTATACGCGCCTCCCCCTTTGTATATCGGTTAGCGTTGTAACACCGGGCTCGGCGTACGGACAGTAATAAACGAGCGTTCTAACCGAGTACGTGTATTATTTACCTCCGTCTCCATACATATCAACTTTACTACCTTAAATAGGGTCCCAAATAAACGTTTTATTTTAATCATGACCGAAATTACTTGAACTTGTTACATGCAATTGACGCTGTAAATAAATGAAATTGCAAACATTGAAACTAACCAGCAGATAGCCACAAAATTAGAAGTAAGAAAAAGTTGCTGCTAGCGAAATAACAGCGCTGATGTGTCGAAAGTAATGAGCGCCAAAGTAGCGATGCCCTGGACGTTGTTTTGCTACTCCAAGTTCTGTGTATCGTTGCAATGTGGACAAGACAGATGTGCTAACATTACAGGTACTATCCGCGGACAACCCAACTCCTTTTTATTTATGGACAATCTAAGAAAATAGATCATATATTTATATAACCAGTAACCTAACAACTATAAATGATATCCAATAAAACTAAACATACAGTTTAACACTTCCAATGTCATGTGAACAATCCTATAGTTTTATATAAGTATTAATTTTATAATTACTGCAATTTGAATGGTTATTGTAACTATGTAATTAAAAAAAATATCTAGCTATAATCTACGAAATTATCTTGTCCAACATAAAATATTCACGTAAAACAACTCAAAACCCAAAAATAGAGCTATGTTAAAAATACAAGTACCAATTAATATTGACGTTAAAAACGGTCAAATGATGAAAATTTCCAAAATATCCTCTGGATCACAAACCTGCCCTGAAGGCAAAGTAATTTTACGTTCTTGCGAACGGAAAAAGTTAGCTACTTATCTTTTGTCTGTTTAGGTATTCATGACAAGGGTCGCACAAGATCCAGTTTCATTAATGTCTGCTTAATATGTACAAAATCTGAACCCGTTTAAGGCCGTTCGTACATTAGGCGGTGCTGGTGGTTAGATAATACTAATTTGTAGCGTGTGACGATTTATAAAACTAGTTTAGCTATTTTTAATCGACTCAAAACAGGGGGAGGTTTCCAATTCGGTTATATTTTTTATTTGTTACCTGTGATCTCCGTCGTTTATAAACCGATTTGAAAAATGATTTCTTTATTTGAAAGTATATACTTTTAAATTGGTTCTATAGAAATTTCATCATATCAAAAGTTTGATTTTTAAACCAAAATAACTAAATAAAATATGTCGTTCAAGTAAACAAAATTACGTATTTTGCTTTTCTATGACTTTTTAGTGTCCTTTATAGTCACTAGAATAATTTCAATGAATTGCTTTACTTTAATAATAAACACTCACACACTCTCACGCACGCACACTGATACACACACCACACACTCACACTATCATCTGATGCATACTTAGTGCTCAAATTTTTATTATTGTTGCCTGTTTTTCTAATTTAAAAATAATATTCAATATTTAAATTATTCATTTCTATTGAGCTTTTAGAATTACTTGAACTTTCAATGCGTCGTGGGCCTAGGGCATGCAATAAATGTGAAACGTGTGCTTACATCATGCATTATGTATGCATGGTGTTCGAAAAAGCTCAAGTCTAAAATATATATATATATGTGAATTTCTTTATTCCATCCTTACATCATCCCGAGTGACATAACAATTTTATTTTAAATATTTCAATAGTATCTTGTTCATTAAGATTGCTTACAAATTGCTCGATTAGCAATATTTTGACTGTCTCCGTGTACGATCGGACAATAACTCTCCATCATGTACCGGAAACTCCGGTACATTGTACACATTATATTAACAATTTTAACATATTTTTTCATTTTTTGCGCAGGTTTGTTGTTGTATTTATTCACACTTTTTCATATTACGTGTACAAATATTTAATAACATAAAATAAACTATATTAGTGATAAACAAAAAAAATATCTGAATGGCTTCGTAGCAGAGTACCTATCCCTTTCGCAAAAGGTCCCTTATGTAATTTTTAAAATGTAAATGTAATAAAAAGAAAGTGTCGCTCTCCTGATGGTAAAAGATACCGCATGTACATACATTGCCGTGGTACACAGAACTTTGAGTAGCAAAACAAAGTCCAGGTCATCGCTGCTTTGGCGCTCATTACTTTAAGATTTTAGATGGTTAATCTCAGCAGCCCTGTAATTTCGTAAACTGTAGTATTATTAAATTATTAGTAAAATGAAATATCTTATGCCTAAAATATCGCCCCATGAAAATAAAAAAGTCAAATGTGTAAATAGGTCATAGTAACGATATCTATTATGTTAAATTTAACTTATTCTGCCGCTAAGCAGTAGTGTGTAAACATTACTGTTCCGGTTTGAAGGGTACTGCAGCTAGTGAAATTATAGGGCTGTTATTACGACTAACCATCTAATGTCTCAAAGTAATGAGCGCCAAAGCAGCGATGCTCTGGACTCTGTTTTGTCACTCAAATTTCTATGTAACGCCGCAATGTTAATGAAGAAGCGTTATCTCTTACCATCGGCAGAGGGTCGCGTTCGTCTTATTACTTTTATATTAAAAAAACTTAATTACTATAAACCGTTAACTACTTATCAAATATTTTATTTTCAGAAAAATATACTTAAAACCCTCGTAGGTACTAAATGTACGTAAAAATATAGAAATAATGAAATTTTTCATTCAAGATTTATTGCTGTCATGAAAACGCTATAATATAAAATCAAATGAAATTTCAAGTCATACGCGTATTTCCAAGATGAGATGTGAGTGATACGCCTGGAGAATGCTGATTAAACTTGTCTTTGTGATACCTAACTCTAGATTAAACTAGCTAGAAGTAATCAACTCGGAGCTCGATTTCAGACTATCGGTAGGAACAGATGAGCTCAATTTATTCTATTCTAACAACCCTTACTGGCGGTTTCATCCATAATCAAATCACGTGGTCTAATCCACCAGTCAGTCCGTGGTCGTTGTGTTCTGACAGCTTCACTTAAGAGCCAGTTCTATTCCAGTTTAGGTTTATTTTCCATCTTAGACCACACCGTCACTTAATATCAGGTGACCTATAATAATAGATAAATAAATAATAAATATCGTAGGATATTACACACAGCGCCATCTGACTCCAAACTAAGTAAAGCTTGTACTATGGAAGTCAGATAACAGAATAAACATTTGTTTATACCACAAATTGTTTCGTTTTGCGTAATGTTTCGTATTTGCCTGATAATCAGAAGTAAGTTTAATAATTCGAAAGATGTTTGTTCAAATGTAGTGGTAGCTGCCTCAATTTTGGTTGCTACCGCACAACATGGTTTTAACCAGCCGTATTTTGGACTGATACCGCAGGCCGCATCAGTCTGCTTCGAGTTTAGTTTTAATTAAGAAAAATGACACGTATTTATGAACTTGACATGACTTAAAATTTACTGAAGTGAAAACTTCTTTAGCCGCGTTTAGGGATTATTTTTGATAGGTGCAATAGTTATGGATTCACGTCAATGACATGCTTATGTAACCGCGTCACCGACATGCTGCTATCAATGTTTTCACTTACGTCGGCAGTCCCTATGACTGCTTCTTTTAAAAGTAATGCGTACCCAGAATTTTGAGTAACAAAAAAGTCCAGGGCGTCCCTTTTTTTGGCGCTCATTACTTTGAGACGTTCAATAGTAAGTCTCAATAGCCCTGTAAACTTACTCTGTCTTGCCTACCCTTCAAACCCAAACACAATTGACATTGCATGTCTTATAAAGATACATCATGAGCTTAATGTGAATTATTTTTATGTAAGACCATTCGTATCAACAACGCAATATATATTTAGAATTTAAATTCGCTTACTACCAAGCGAGCTTTTGATCATACATAATTCTGTTTCTATGCATAAAAAGTGTAGTTTTCGTGTGAATACTAACTAAACTCTTCAGTTAGTAACATTTCTAATTCGGAATCTCTCAGAGGCGAATACCTCGTTAATTAAAGTTATCACTAGCATTTCAGGTCAAATAGCGAAGTTAATTTATCGGGTGGATAGTATATAATGAAACTAATATATAGGTCCCTCTTATGTTAGAGAACTCGATTTATTTACTATATTAGGTAGGATAGAATAGCGCAGTCGTAAAACGTTTTGTATAAAATCCGTTACACACGCTTCCTAATTAATTCTCTAATCAGCTCTGTTTTTATACACTGTCCTTTTGTTGGATGTGGGACTTATTGTAAAAAAGATAGGCTGTAGTCTACCACGTTGGTATGGGTTGGCAGACATCACTCCTCTTCCATAAGTGGAGCAGGTTACCCTAGTTTACCTTGATCGTTTAAAGATAGCGGCAACTAACAATTGGCAATACGCACTAACTAGAAAAGACAGAGATCCATACCGTAGAATGCCGAGGCAATTTTACTATTGCAACTGTATGGCCAAAAGGTAAACGTAGCGTTGTGGTCCGACGGCAAAATAGTTCGACGTTCTAGGTATCACGGGTCAAACCTGGACACAATTGGCTCGGAGCCGAGGCACATGACGCAAAAGAGAAAGGTCTCTACCCAGCAATATGATAAAGAAGACCGCGGATGCTGGTTATAAAAAAAGTTATGTTAAAAATAGACGATCGACAAGCGTGTTAAAGAAAATAATTGTAACAAAGAAGAACCAAAAGATATAGATAAGAAGCAGAAGATATGTTAAGATTATAGCAAATGGAAAGATAAAGTTTCCACCTACATCTACATGAAAAAGGATCTAACCGCTAAACTAACTGGGAAGGTTCTAAAGCATCAACATAAAGAAACATTTAAAAAAGATACATAACTTGTTTGCGTTTCGCTTTTGTATGTGTAGAACAGGCCTAACGACAGATTGCTTTATTGGCGCCCAACACGGTCTCAATCTCCGACTGTCATTCAAGATGGCAAACAATCCATTGTCGCGGGAAATTACCTTGCAGGCCGGTCACATCCTTTGGTCACGTCGAGTCACGTCAAGTCACGTCCGTAATAACATTGACTCTGCAAATCTCGAATGATCGATCAGTTTGCGACTTCAGCGGTGTAGAGATGAGATTACGTAGGCGTCAGATTGAGTTCGGTGCGTACAGTTGATTGACACTACGGGGGCATGTCTTACTTTTCAAGATTACCCTCCATTTTTATTGATGGTACGTGTTTGACCACACCTTTTCTGATATTAAGCAGCACTGCAGTTTAGAATGGAACATGTTTACCTAAAAACCTGTTTTTTCTGGATTTGAAGACAATTGTTTTTTTTTTTACTCTTGAAAGGCTAGTTGTTTGACCACAGCTCACCTGATGTTAAGTGACGGTGTGGTCGAAGATGGTAAAGCACACCAAGCCTGGAATGGCACTGGCTCTCAAGTGAGGCTGCCGGAACACCGTTAGATGCTTGGTGGCAGATTTTCAACTTGATGGCAGCTTTACAGCTAGGCAGCTGAGTACTAAAAATACCCTACCACCATGCTATGGTTTCCTCACGATGTTTGCCTTCACCGGTAGCTCAAGCTCATTGTTGGGTTTGAAGCCACGCCCTTCGGCATGCGAACCGACCGCGGTAACCACTGAGCTATCATCGCTAAAATCGCAATGTATCGTACTTTTCGGAAAACATAGACTCTGGTAGAGTTCCACATCGTATTGTCTTTTGCCGTCCTCGTTATGCGTACTTTACAATAAGTACATTTTGAAAAATTTGCATATTTGTTTTGTACACAAAATACAAGAATTTTGCTCGTTTAAAAGTATTTGATTTTTTCATCTAACATAATGGGACCATAAACGGCTATAATTTTTGTACCTAATTATAAATGTATCTATGCGTTTACAAAAAAAATGAAAACACGGATGTCTAGATAAAATTTAGGAACAGTGTTTTGCCAGTAAACAACAAACCTAAAAGTGTTCTAGGTATATATTTAGATTATTTCCACTTAACAACGTGTTTCGTGTTAAGCGAAAATAAACTAAATATATACCTAGAACACTCAAAATGGACTTCCGCAAAGTAACGCCTGATTCGATCAAACCTAAAAGTTTTTGTTTTTGTGTACATAACTTTAAAATATCTTTTTCACGGACGTATTAAATTATACATAAGTCATATAACAAATATTATTTAATAACCATATGATTATCTTCATGTGGTGACAAACTTCATACACGGTACCGAAGCAAACCACGTTTTAGCAAAAGCAAGTTTATTAGTATCGAACGAATATTCTAGAAACTTGCGGGTAAATACGCCTTCACCTTTTGCAAGTATCACTATATTAATGAGAGCTTTTAGAAGCGTGGGAGTGGAGTTGTTGTCTTCGATATTAAAGCGTGGGTAGAATGTTCACATTACGTGCTCCAATACGATACCTGATTGACTGACATTCCGCGATATAGAAAATTTTCCGCAGGTCGATATCACTGAGCAAACACATTTCTTTATTAAACCGGCCACACATGTTGGCCAAAGTTCACCGAGGCTGTGTCAACGAGTCCAAGGCTGAGGCTACAGTAAGCAGCGATTTGCGTTGCGATGATAGAGGAGCGAATTTAAAAAAATCGTAGGACTTTATACATAGCACCATCTAGCCCCCAAACTAACCAAAGTTTGAAATGTGGGAACCAGATAGCTGATAGAATACTTATATACTTTTTTATATCAGATACTCAGACTATAGTTTCGCCCACATACGGTGACCTTAAAAAAAAAAGATAATAATGATGTGTATAATAATGATGTGTGATTGCCGTGGTGTTGCCGGCGTAAGAATTGTACCCTTCTCTACCCGTGGTTGCCGTAAGATTCGACTAAGGGATGTAATACGGAAGATGGGCAGCAGCGTCTTCCTGGAACAATCACACCTAACTGCACTCGCCAACCCGCCTACCAAGCGTGGCGAGTATCGGCAAAATACCCCAGGGAGGAGGCCTATGTCCGGCAGTGGACGTCCTATGGCTGACGATGTGATGTGATAAAGTACTAAACGCTAAAAAATTATTCGGTAGGTCTTAGGTACCAGTCATCACACCACTCTCCTCACCAATCAGACAAAAATATAAAATCGTGGGGTGTATCGTAACCTGAGTAAATATTTAAATAGCATTTATAATGATGAGCGTTTCACTACGAGCATAACATGATACGATGCTGTCATCAAAAATAAATTAATACGAACTCAGATTAAAGTAAATTCATACTTTGTAATAAGCGGTAAACATGGCTGCAATTAATATTAACCCTATATTAACATGAATCCCGACAGGACTTTCCATTATAACATGCACAATAATTCACTCGTATGTCATTAAATTTGGAAACAAATTATAACATTGAGTTTTAAACTAATCAACTAGTTAATTATAAAAACACTATATTAATCACTCTTTCTTTTCATATAGCCACATTTCAAACTGGTAACACATTAATATAGTACCGAAATACCATTTAGATTTGTTTCGGTATCAATCACACTGTACCAACGATATATTTAGGTACATACAACATATATCTAAAACGTTCTCTTACAATATAATATTTGATTGATAATACCAGCTACAAGTTACATTTCAAAAATGTGTCATTAAAAAAATATCAAAATATTAATTACATGTCAATATAAAAAATAATGATAATCGTCTGTATACCTCAGTGCCTCAAGTGGAAAGTCTTCGACCAGTGTGTGTTACCAGTGATGACTTATGGCGTCGAAACGTGGTCTCTGACTATGTGCCTTCTTGATAAGCTCAAAGTCGCACAACGAGCTATGGAGAGGGCTATGCTCGGAGATTCTCTACAAGATCGAATCAGAAATGAGATCCGTAGACGAACTAAAGTAGCCGACATAGTCCAGCAGATTAGCAAGTTGAATGTGCAGTGGGCAGGACACATAGCACGCAGAACTGATGGCCGATGGGGATGCAAAGTTCTGGAGTGAAGACCACGAACAAGCAAGCGCAGCGCGCTGGACGCGTGCCGCTTCCAACCGGTCTTTGTGGAAGTCAATGGGGAAGCCTATGTCCAGCAGTGGACGTCCTACAAAAATTAATAAATACAATAAATATTTAAATTACAGTTATTCCTATTGTACAAGCTTTGCTTAGTTTGGAGTATGGAGGCTATGTGAAATGTTACGTAAGCACTTCAAGTCTTAGCTTTGCTTATTTTAATTGATAGTGGTGATTACGTCAGCAACATTTATCATTTACTATGATCACTAACCGTATGCAAGGGCTTAGAAATTACAAAAAACCCAACATTCGAACTGGAATATATTGTAAGTTATGTATATAGTATAAAAATTGTCTAGAGACATTCCGTCTAAATTATATCCTTTACCAATCAGTTGTTGACACAGCCGTGATGGCACGTAATTAGGTTTCGGGAATATTGTCAGTAAATCAATATTGTGGAGTGTACTCAGCCGTGGATTGAAGCAATAAATTAAACTATATTGACACAGCTAAATATCAGCTTGACGTGGGTACTAATTCAAACATAATATTATGTATACTTACGGATTAACGCGAAATCCCGGGAAAAAATGACATTTCCAAATATTACATTCAAATTGGAATTCATAAAATTACCAAATAAAAAGTTTTCTATTGATTCCTTGTTGACTGATGGCTCATTTGGTACAATATTTGGTTCAAGAGCTGTAGGGCGTGGGTTCGATTCCCACCAGATCAAACATTTATATGACAATAAATGTTTGTTTTGGGTCTGGATGTTCTGTATATGTATAATAAAAAATCTTAGTCAACTGACAGAGTTAGTCATTTTAAATTTACGATAACGAAAATAAGCCTTATTGTTATGTTTATTTTTAGCAGAAAACTCGGCATTTACGTGGTACGTTAAGTCCCAGTATTAAGGTTTCATTGGCCAGATCTAAACGTCCTTCTTCATTGCAGCCCATTAAACAAGGACTGCCACATTTTTAATAGGTTTGGTCTGTTAACTATCAAAATTGGTCTTAGTATACATATAGTATAGTTTTCTATATTTTGTTATGTATCTTTTCCAATCAGTGCCTAGACTAGACCGCACGTTCGAAAGCCGCCTGTGTCTACGACCAATCTACAAACTGACCAAGTCATTTTATACATTGGACAGAGGAAAAAACTGTAACCTTTCTACGGCGTCGATCCGTTTAGTTTGGGAAATACGATAGTGGCGCCACTTTGAATTATACACATAAGTTGGTCGCGCTGTACCACAAAATGGAACACGGAATCCAAGGTACCTTTTATTGGGCGAAACTGTCCAAATGTAATGGAAAAGCCAATAGTATGAGTACATAGGGTTGCCAGAAAGCATTTCGAATCATTGTGGCTTTTAAGCCCTTTTCCAGCCATGTTATTGTCATTAAAAATACAATGTCCATTGCAGTTATTGCATAAAATATGTTTTTTAGGTTCTGTATATTTTAAAGTTTCTCTTTTTGACATTTATTTACAAACGTTTATTACAAATTAATCAAAATACATTAATCGTGTTTTTAGCTTTTGTATGTAATTGACAAGCAAATTAAGACAATACATTATTTTTATATGTTTTCTTTTTTGTTAAGTTTTGTTTTAGCTCAGCTTTTCTCTTTATATAAAAAATATCATGAAAGTAAAAATGTTATTTTTTACATGTTAGTAATTTTTAGTTTTACACGAATGGCAACCCTCGCCAATCGAATGTACGTGTGTAAGCCAACCTACCTGTCGCGTGGATTTCCTCGGATTACGTTTAGAAACAGTCCTTTCCTACACGCGTGGTCTAAATTGCACCTTAATTGGAGGATTATATGATTACGATTAATGCCTCATTAGTAGCTCTAGTGGCCCTTGGTAGGGTTTACAAGTTAAGTAATTTGAGGCTTTACAATTTGAATCGCAGCCGGTACATTTTGTTCCTTAACACTCTCATTTTAAAACAGACTTTTTAATGGACAGTGAATGTTTGAATATAAACTCGACTTTGTTAGGCCGTTTTATACTTCGAGCACAATTTCGTATGATTTTTGATAGGGTATTTATAACGGACTCTTTATTAGAGTGCTTATTTTAACTCTCGGGTAAGATATGATATAAGCTGTGGTAAGAGCTATGCTGGGTATTTCTCTTGAGGGTTCGTATCCGGAACGATGTAATTCGCCATAAAATCAAAGTCACAGACAAAGCTCAGCGTATAAGTATGCTAACGTGGCAGTGGGCTGGACATATCTGTCGCATAACCGATGATGATTTGTAGCGATGATAGTGATAGATAGTTGGTCAGCGCGCTCAGTTCATACGCCGAAGGGCGTGGGTTCTAACGCCAACAATGAGCTTGAGCTGTCGATGAAAGAACTACAGCATGGTGGTAGGGTATTTTCTAGTACTCAGCTGGCTAGCTACCAACAAGTTGAAAATCTGCCATCAAGCACCTAACGGTGTGTTTGACCACAGCTCACCTGATGTTAAGTTACTGTGTCGTCGAAGATGTTAAACACACCTAGCCCGAAATGAAACTGGCTCTAAGGTGAGACTGCCGGAATACAACACAGAACAAGCGTCTACCTATGTTTATTACATAAAAGTTTTTCCTGGGTTTGAATCGAATCCATGCCGTTCAGCTCAACAAGTACTACAAATATTATTGTAACGGCACGACAACGTCAATTACAATAGTCATTAAAAAAAAAAGCTTTGTTAATACAAAAGCGTCGAAATAAAGTCAAAAGAACCATCTAATCAAAATCAATGTGCCATTAAAAAAAAAAAACAATAAAAGTACGTATTTAAATAAATATCAAAGAGATTGTAAAATAAATTAATTGAATAAATAAATAACCAAAATAAAGTAAGTAAGTACTATAGTAGTAATAAGTTGACCCGACACCGAGACAAACCTCGGCGAGGTTTAATTAGGTGGTGTTATTAATTTAAGAATAAATTAAATAAATAAAAATGTTTAAAAATGAAATAAACAAATATTGACCTAACAAGGCAATCAAGTTTGAGATAAAAAAGACCGTAAAAATACATGCTACATTATGGTTGTACCAGCTTGGTTTACTATAACGGTTTCATCATTATAGTTTACTACTGAACTGTAAAAATGTCCTAAAACGCATTAAGTAAGATGGCCTGATAGAAAGTTCCTTTTTCTGCCGTCCGATCCAATTTCGGAGGTAAAATAAATCGCATCGATAAGACACCAATAATGCAGAAGGGTTCCGTAATCGGTGGAGACAGTGACACCTGCCTGAATCCTCTATTAGGGTCTAGACATGCAAGATTTATGTACAGCTTAGGAACAAAATCGATAAGAAGACTGTGGCAAATGTGATTATAGCTTCGTGGTTTTATTTATTATATTTTATTTATGAAACCCACACCATGGTGAGCATAGTAAAAAGTAATAAGACGAACGAGATCCTGGTGGTACTTGAGATAACGCATGCATTGCAACGATACACAGAACTTTAAGTAGCAAAACAAAGTCCAGGGTATCGCTGCTTTGACGCTCATTACTTTGAGACATTCGATGGTTAGTCTCAACAATTTGAAGGCTGTTAAGATTCATTCCAGACTAGGTGTACTTTACCATCTTCGACCACACCGTCACTTAACATCAGGTGAGCTTTGGTCAAACACCTAGCCTGTCAGCCGTAAAAAAAAAACACGAGGAGGGATGTAGCATTGCCACGCTGGATGGCAATGCTAGGTTTATTTCTGACTAAAGTAGATGCTAGGGCTAACCGTCTTTTAAGATATATTCAACTACATGGGAGAAAAAATACTATATATATGTACCATTTGTAGCAATAATAGCACAGTGGTTAGCGCGAACGGTTCACATGCCGGTGGGCATGAGTTTTAATCCTAACAATGAACTTGAGCTGCCAGTGAAGGAAAACATTGTGAGGAACACCGTCACTTAACATCAAGTAAGCTATGGTCAAACACCTGGCCAGTCAACCATAAAAAAAAGAAAACCATAACGTACTGGTAGGGTATTTTCTACAATTCGGCTGGTTACCTAACACCCTCAAGTAAAAATCTGCAGTCAAGCACCTATCGTTTATCGTCTATCCATTGTAGACCGGATCTTCGCTTAATATCAGGCAAGTTGGTGATCAAACGCAAGTCTATTCAATAATAATATACTGCTACGTGGTGTGGCAGTCTCATTTGAGAGCCAGTTCCTATTCCAGATCTGTTTATCATCTTTTTCACCGTCACTTAACATCAGGTGAACTGTTGTCAGACACCAGCGATCATCTATAAAAAAATTATGGTTTTTATGATGATTTTGGTGATTGTTTTGGTTTATCGTCAGATAGTGTGTCGACTGTTGGCGTACAACAAAGTTTTATTCTATTTTATTCTTTTCTGACTGATATTTCTTTAAACGAGCCCCATTTATAAACATAGCAGTAATCTAAATTTTTTCCGCCCCAAGCGACAATCGCGAAATTAAATGTCTTCGGCCTGATTCCTCACCATAAATCGACAATTATTGAGCCCTATAAATTACATTCCTCGGGGATAAAGACGAATTGATGTTATCTGAACACGCGATAAAATTGTGATGGGGCGTGCCACCTCAAATTAGATGAGCTGTCGTGAGTTTTTAAGACAAATGCTTGGCTGTGATTCCCTCGTTACGATTCCGTACTTGAATTTCGTTCAACAAAGTTTAGTCCTACGATTTTATTGTTTTGAATCGTAAAAGGTGGCTAAGATCAAGTTATATGTTACTTGCTGCCCTGTTAACTTACATGGCGCAGTTCAACTTCGAGAACAAAAAGGACGTGGGTTTGATAACTACTCGGGACTAACATTAGTGTGACGAACATATATGTTTGTTCTGTATCTCAGTGTATGTATTTATAAAAAAACTCGGCTATCTGGTTCCTATAGTACAAGCTTTTTTAGTTTAGGGCTAGATGGCGCTGTGTAAAATGTATTCCAATATTTATAAATTTTTATTTACTATAGTCTGAGTAACAGATATAATTAAACGTGAGTAATCCCGCTATAAGTAAAACTATTTTTTTTTTGTTTATGTACATTGTACAATCACGCGGTCGTTTCGCATGCCGGTGAAGGAAAACATCATGAGGAAACCATAGCGTGATGGTAGGGTACTTTCTAGTACTCGGCTGGCTAGCTACCACCCTCAAGTTGAAAATCTGCCGCCAAGCACCTAACGGTGTGTTCCGGCAGCCTCACTTGAGAGCCGGTTCTATTCCAGGCTAGGTGTGTTTACCATCTTCGACTACACCGTCACTTAAGATCGGGTGAGCTGTCGTCAAAAACCTAGACTGTCAGCCATAAAAAAATATATATTTACAGCTTACTATACCCATTCTTACTACCTGTGCGAAGCCGGGGCGGGTCGCTAATATACGATAAAAAAATCTAAATGTCGGAAGTCTAAAGCAGTGCTTGCAGAAGTATCTTATGGGAACATTTTTCCGGGATTGCCTCTTTATAATGGTTGTACTCTGGAAATGATTGTTTCGCCCCTCGGCTCCGTTTCGCTTGAGGTGTGTTTGTAAATAGCCTTGACCTCTTTAACAGTTAATTTTAACACGGAAATGCTGGCAGTTAATTTTCAGTGAAAATTAAATTGAGCGTTGAAAGTTTCGAAACCCCCAGTGATTACGTAAATTAAATAAGTAATTGTATCATAATTATAACGGCTTTTAATAATCTTATTTTTAACGTAAGAAGTAATAACAAACAAGACGTTATGTTACAAAGTAACATTCGATATATTCAGCACTAGCATGCATATGCATTACTATCTACATTGCACCCGCCCCGGCTTCACACGGGTGCAATGTAGATAGTAATGCATAAGCATGTAATATCCATACAAATTTTCCTCTTGAATCAATAAAATATATAAAAAATATAAAATATATACAAAATAAAATATCATAGGACATTAGCATTACACACAGCACCATCTGACCCCAAACTAAGCAGAGCTTGTGTAATGGAAGTCAGATAACTGCTAGAATACACAAATACTTTTTTTAAATACGTACTTATAATACATACAGAACAAACATTTGTTTATACCATAAAACGTTTGTCCTTGGTGGGAATCGAACCCACGCCCTGCGGCTCTTAAGGCAGACATATTACCAATGAGCCAACAGGGCTGTCAAACAATGCAAAACAAGTGCAAGGTGTTTGACCATAGCTCACCTGATATTAAGTGACGGTGTGGTCGAAATGGTAAAGCACACCTAGCCTGGAATGGTACTGGCTCTCAAGTGAGGCTGCCGGAACGCACCGTTAGATGCTTGGTGGCAGATTTTCAATTTGAGGGTGGTAGCTAGCCAGCCGAGTACTAGAAAGTACCCTACCACCATGCTACGGTTTCCTCACGATGCTTTCCTTCACCGGCAGCTCAGGCTCATTGTTGGGATTTGAACCCACGCCCTTCGGCATGCGAACCGGCCGCGCTAACCACTGAGTTATCATCCCTACACGATCATTACTTTGATAGTATTTTTCCCTAGTTAGACTAATTATATAGCTTATCTTCTATGTTGTTCTATTTTCACAGCTTTTAAATTTCTTACCGTCTTTTACTCGTGCAAAATAAATTAATATTTCCAATAATTTGCAACTTGCTCTAAATTTAGCGAAAGATTCGGAACCTCATTCTTGTATTAGAAAGTCTCGAGCAGACAGAGAAACAACAAATCTTCTTTATAAATTTCGAAATTTTAATACACAAAGTTTTCTTACGCAAAAATATATTTTTGGCTTTGTCAACGTCAGGTTTTACGAAGTTTATCAAAGAGATTTGCTTGGTTTCCCCTGATGTGATATTTTGGGGCTCTGGCTTTGACTAAATGTAACGCAGAGACTGCACTCTAAATCTTATAAAGATAAAGTTCATTTTCACTTCACCACACAAAGAAAAATACAGTTCATAATTTCGAAACCTAGAAAAACGAAATGAGTTGGCGAGAACGCGGAGAAATCTTGTCGCTACAAATTTTTCTTTTTTTTTTAACTTGTATTTTTCAATTTGTGTATAAAATAAAAACGTTTTCATTATCTCTTCATCGTACAAAACAAACCAACGAAACTTATACTAACATCAACACTACTTCACTAGGACATAACTGGACTCACTTATGAATATACTTGAAAATATCGAAACACTTCACACTGAAAAATTCACAAAGTGTAATGCCAAAAACAATAAGAATGGACTACTTACGATCATTTCTGAGATCGTGAAATAGAATCACAACTTATCAAACTTGTACATACAAGTTCATAAGTGCTTACAGAAAAAACTATCTGAGTTAAAATCACACTATCATAGATACGACAAAAGTTGAAGTGAGTGTAATGTGTCTTCTTTCCCCTTAATTCTAAACTTTCTTTTATTTTTGGCATTACACATTGTGTATTCTGATTTCTGCCATTATCAAATAGTTCGAATATTCCAGGAACTCAAGATAAAATAAATCAAAGTCACTGTGAAGAAAGAAAGTCCAGTCCATGCTCTAGTAAAACGGTGGTATCTTTATTAGAAGATTCAAAGGTGTTTTGAAACCAACACAACAAGATATGGCGACAGATTTTCAATTTGGAATTTTCAGAATTTCAGAAGTTTTCTCACGGTGAAGGAAAACTTCTTCACCGGCAGTTCAAGCTCATTGTTAGGGTTTGAACCGACTGCGCTAACCAGTGAGCTATCATCACTATATGTATATGGTTCCCACTTCCCACCTTGGTCTCACTAAATTTGTTCAACTCCGCTTTTGTTGGTCTATCAATATCACGACCTGTTGTGTTTTTTTTTAAATGTAGGACTATGCATGTTTTTATCTACGATCTCACCTGATGAAATGCGACGATGTGGCCGAAGATGCCGCTTGCATAGAAAATACTTATTTACGTTTTTCTTGAACTACACCAGGTTGTACTTAGTTGCAAACACACGCTGGCAACGAGTTCCACACATCAGCAGTTCTTACAAAGAACGGGCTTTGAAAACGTTTTGTGCGTTTAAAGGGAATTTTCACTGCAAGCAGGTACTATATGCAGGCACATTCATCTACAAGTAAACTTAAAACTAAATTAAACTTTAACGATGCTAAAAATACTTCTAGGTACATCGTTTATTGTGCAATATCGGTCACAGTTTACGTTTTACTTTATTTTCATGACGTCGACTTTCCCTCCCGACTCCCCTGGGAGTAATAAAATGACGCCCACTCTACTAGTCCACTTCAGACTGTGCTAGCTTGCTGAAACCGAGTTAACCTAAGAACAGAAATAGATAGATGCGTTACTCTAGAATTAAATTTGATTTGATGACACCATAGATAATGATGCATTTGCTGGTGGATTTCATTAACAGGAGGTGAAGTTTTGGTAGGAACGCGGAAAAAATTGTGTCGCCCCATTGTATTTTTTACAAAACTAGTGTTTTTTCGTGTGTTTATGTATAATAAAAATAGTGGTATTTTATTCATAAAATGCCGAATTACAAGCGCGAGTGTGGGAAAGTAATATAATGTGGTGAAACATGAGTTCTCGTGTTGCTTCCAAAACTCAATCGAAGCTTATAGTAAAGTCACCACTACTTTACTAAGGCATGACTAGATTTGACTGGCTCGGACTGGACTTTGACTGTAACTTTAGATGTTAGACATGAATTGCAAAAAACCGAAGACCAGGCTTTACAGCTATAGCATGCCAGATGGGGCAAATTAAATTTAAAAAATAACAGGAGGCCGTGTAGATAGGTACCACTGCAGTACCAGATATCAATCTAATCTCTCAAAGTAATGACGCCAAATCAACAATGCCCTAGAGGCCTAGACTTTGTTACTCAAAGTTCTGTGTATCGCTGCAATGGTCATACGGCGTTATCTCTTACCAACAAGAGAGGGGCCAGTACGTCTCATCACATTGACATTAAAAAAATTAAGAAATGAAGTAGCAGTAGTATCTATCCGCCTGATATAATGAGGTGCTATTAGTGTGGTTTTAGATAAATGTAGTCGGATTAAATATTGGGACTAAATTAACTCTTTCGGTTACTCGAGCTTTCACAACCGGTAACCGAAAAATAATATTTATTTATTATATTTCACACAATCTTCACAGGGTTTCCCTATGATATTATATATTTCCCCAATGAAGCGATGCCTTGGATTTTGTTCAATTACTTTTGGGTACCGATATAATGGTTCCCATCTCTTCCCATCATCTTTCTTATTCGTCTCATTACTTCTTTATGGAAAAAGGTTCATTTCAACCGGTTAGTTGATCTATGCTATAAATCTAGCAGGTGTTCGTAGTTACCAGATTCTCATATATGTAACGTATCTTCAATAGTAAATCAAACAAGATCCCTCCTCAGGCTCGTAGAGAAATAAATCATTTTCTGCCGACCTTCCCCTGAATTTTAAGATGGAAATTCCTTTATTGAATTTTTCGGCTATGAAGTTTTATTATTAGACGGTGATGTTATTAAAACCACAGTCTCGCGGTCCGCCTAATGAGAAGTGATGTAATCTTAATGTGGGGGAAAATCTCCGCGGATTTTTCCTCAGGAATTTTCGTCTTGAAAAAGTTTTGTTTGTTTAAATTGAGAATGAGGAGCTTAGGGATACGCTCGGCTTGAAATGTTGTTTTTTGTTTGTGCCACAGAAGAAAAAACGAGACGAAATTGTACATCGGTATGTCGTGTTGATAGTTTTTATAGTAAAACTTGTTGCCAGTGTTCCTTATGAATTATGCATTCTGTGTATGTTTAATTTAGGTTAAATTTATTTAAAAGTAATGACACTAACGAGAGGCTCTCTTGGTGGAGAGAGATTACGCATGTCCATAACCACTGCAGCGACGAAGCATTATTTCACATTTTATTTTATATAGCGTTATCTCTTACCATCGGGGGAGCGTCTTGTTCGTCTCATTGCTATATATATGTATATATATATGGCGGGAACGTGGAAAGAGTCGTATCGCCTTGTAGTATTTTTCGAGTGTTTATGTATAAAAATAGTGGTGTTTTATTCATAAAGTGCCGAATTACAAGTGCGAGTGTGGCAAAGTGATATAATGTGGTGAAACATGACTTTTCGTGTTGCTTCCAAAACTCCAGTGAAGCTTATAGTAAAGTCGCCACTACTTTACTAAAGCATGACTAGATTTGACTGGCACGGACTAGACTTGACCAAGACTGGACTTTGACTATAAAGATAAAGAAGCTGAAAACTGAAGACTGCACGCAAAATACAGAAACATTGAAACTGGCAGAATGCACAGAGTGCGATGCCAAGAGAAAAAAAGTCAAGCCGTGTTACTATCAAATAAGCTAACACCAACCATCAAACCAACCGCGAAACCAACTGAAATGCGACAACTAAAAAAGAAGCTTTTAGTCAACGCTTGCAATGAAACAATAAAATAAAAATCTGTTCTTTAGCAGATTTTTATTTCATTGTTATGTCCAATGTTTGCAAAAAAAATAAGTTACGAAAGGTAGCTAGAAGTTCTAAAATGAACAATAGCCATTAAAATTTTGACTATGCTCTTTCAGTAGAAAAAGCTTTTGTTTCATCTCTGGGTGTTAAATTCGTCACTTTTATTGCAACGCTTTGTACCCTTTTAGATAACATCTCGGTACAGGCAGAAAGAAAAATGTAGGAGGAAAATACTTCAAGAGAGAGCTCTTAGTGTAAACTTGTGTTACGAGATCCTTAATGCTCTGTACTTAGTTGTACTTAGTTAAGTTCCTTTTTACTTAAGTGTTGTAATACTAGCAGAACAGTCTAAGTGAAAATCTAGAGAAAACTCGTCTAAAGCGAGTCTGACCTGCGCCCCTTTTTTACTGTTGACAGGCTAGTTGTTTGACCACATTTTACTTAAGTGACGGTCTAGTTGAAGATGGTAAACTCACCTAGCTTGAAATGGAACTGGCTCTTAAGTGAGGCTTTTGGAACATACTGTTAGGTGCTTGGCGACAAAAATATATTATTATTGGCGAACATCCGTGTAAGACACTAAAAATCATGTTTTTTTTTGTTCTGGTCAGAGCCCTGCTAGCACGACTTGCAATTTGGCCAGTTTTTATTATCTGGTGCTTTAGTATTAGCATTACCTATAATCCTACTTACTTATTTTGCATGGTGGTAAGGTACTTTCTAGTGCCTAGGCAAGCTAGCTACCACCCTTAAGTTGAGAATCTGCCAAAAAATATGTGAAAATATTCTATATGTTAATTTGTTGGCATAGTTTATTATCTCCAGGTAATAAACTATATGTGTGCATCCAAAACTATTCGGCCGTATTTGCGTGATTGAGTTACAAACATCAAAACATACAAACTTTCACATTTATAATATTACCTATATGTTCATCCAGGTAATAAATTATATGTGCCAAATTTCATTAAAATCCGTTCAGCCGTTTTTGCGTGATTGAGTAACAAATATCCAAATATACACTTTTACGCATTTATAATTATACTAGCAGCGCCCCGCGGTTTTACCCGCTACATTTTTTCGGGATAAAAGCCTATGTGTTAATCCAGGGTGTCAGCTACCCCCATACCACATTTCATTAAAATTGGTCCAGCCGTTTAAGCGCAAAGACGTAACAAACATACAAACACACTCACATTTTATAGTATTAATGTGATAGTAGGATATTTTATTTCCAATTTAAACTTAAAATACCTAGTTTCAAAATTTACATTTATTCAGCCTTTCGAAAACATATTATAATATCTATATCTACAACATACTTCTTAACTCTCGTACGCGAGCTCCAAACTTCGGCTTTCAAAATTAGTGGTAACTTCGAAACTTACGTCTGTGGAATTCTCATTTTCATGTACGCCATCTGAATACCTCATATGTGTTACTGATAACATAGTTAACGTACTAGAGCTTATGTTAATATTGTACGGGGCTACGCAGAACGGTGGCTTAAAGAAACTACTCCTGCGAAATTGACACTGAAATTACAAAAAAACTTTTTTTTTTTTTTTTTTTATAGCTGACAGGCTTGGTGTTTGACCACAACTCACCTGATGTTAAGTGACGGTGTGGTCGAAGATGGTAAAGCACACCTAGCCTGGAATGGAACTGGCTCTCAAGTGAGGCTGCCGGAACACACCGTTAGATGCTTGGCGGCAGATTTTCAACTTGAGGGTGGTAGCTAGCCAGCCGAGTACTAGAAAGTACTGTACCACCACGCTATGGTTTCCTCACGATGTTTTCCTTCACCGACAGCTCAAGCTCATTGTTGGGGTTTGAACCCACGCCCTTCGGCATGCGAACCGACCACGCTAACCACTGAGCTATCATCGCTATACATTCGTTTGTCGTCTCTGTTAGGGATGTGTCGTCTCGTCGTTGATTCTATAAACACGTTTCGTACATACTCACTTTCCCAAAGTTTGTTGTCCATCTGAATATATGTATATTCTAAGTGTATCTATGTATCTTCTTACGTTAAAATTCCAGAAGGATGATTCAAAACAAAGCATTCATAATTTCATTTAATAATGACTGTAAAGTGTACTGAAAGATTTTTAAAGCATTCCAAATACGAAATTAATAAAAGATAATGGAAACGTTCTGTAATCCGCAATAGCTTTACGGTGCTTCCTTTCACTCTGGCGCTGGCTTATCGTATACCGTGCGAGCAGGACAGCTGCTAATGTGTGTTCATCCACCCGTAATGAGTTTCGCATCTGAAAGCACGTCTGATAAATGCAAAGACACAGTGTAGAAAGATATCAAGTAGGTAATTTTCATTTAACAAAATCGGTGTGTGACAATGTCTTGGACACGGCCGTGTTTTTTTTTAATTTAAAAGTCATGAGACGAACGAGATGCTCTCCTGATTGTAAGAGATAACGCCAGTCGATGACCATTACAGAGATATACAGTACTTTAAGTAACAAAACAAAGTCCAGAGTATCGCTGATTTGGCGCTCGTTACTTTGAGACTTTAGATGGTTATTATCAACAACCCTGTAATTTCGCTAGCTGCAGTACCTTTCAAACCGGAACACAGTAATATTTACATACTACTGCTTGGCGGCAGAATATCTGATAATGCGGTGGTAACTACATGGCCGACCTCCTGCTAAGGAAATGTACCTAAGTCAACGTAACGAATTTTTTGATCCTTTAGCTATCGAGTAGTGTAATTTCATTTTGGGTGTAGATGAAAGATATGTAGCTGGAACTGTAATAATAATGTAATAAACTGTATCCCCTGATTTTATCATCGTCAGTTTTTTTGAATTGCCTTCTACTATGGAAGCACATTTAAAGACTTGTTCACGTCAAAAATATAACTTTATAAGCTTTCCAATAATGACGGCCTATAGTGATAAGATTTTCATTAATGGTTAGGTAAATTTAATGTATTATAGTAACTTACTCGTTAAATTTAGTAAGTCTGTTAAAATGTCAACCGGTCAGGTGTTACGAGAATTCCGAGAATGTTCGGAGAATTCTGGTCAAATAAAGTCGGACAGTCAGACTTAAATATGTTGATTAATGGGTTAAATGGGTTTTGAATGTCTTCTTATTTTATTTGTGTTGTTGAGGGTTAATATAAATGTGTAAACGTTCTAAACTTCTTTATAGTTATAACAAAATTTGACACGATCGTTCACTCATCGTCGCCCTCTCTCTCTCTCTCTCTCTCTCTCTCTCTCTCTCGCTCACTCTCTCTGTCACACACGCATATAGATTCCTTTTGAGCTTTCTTCATCATCATCATTTTCAACCTGTAATCGCCTACTCTTCTTGTACGCCATTCATCCCGGTCCTGTGCTAACCTTGTCCAGGTTCGACCCGCAACCTTTACAATGTCTTCGACCCAACAAGCTGGCGGGCGTCCGACGCTTCGTCAGCTTTCTTACACTCGTCTAATGCAATTTCTTATTTCGTATAGCGTTTTCATCCATCTCTCAAATATAAAATGAGTTGTTCCACTGATACCACTGTGCAATGAGATTAGCCGACGTTTGTGAAGCTTATGAATTCGTCGGTTTTTATCGAATAAGCTAGAATGCGGGGGAAATGTTCATTGTTCTATAGTCTATGGTTTTTCGCGGGAATATGTCGGCGGCCATTGTTCATCTATATTAAATTTATTTTATGATTGTTAGTCAACTACATTATTATTTTGTTTGCTTGCTTGCTTAAACCAATCACATACCCATTTATGGACAATTTGTTTGTAAGGTCATATGTATTTAATATGTGGACTGCGCCGCCTGAGTGAATATTCCCGGATGGATATATGTGTGTCTTCAAGTAGAGTATCTTCTAGGCAAAAATGTTCCATCCGCATCTTTATTTAACGATAATAATTCTATGGCATCATCATACCTACTAAATTCCCAAGGTACAGTAGTCAGTAAGTTTTACAAGTAAGCGTTTGAGTTTTCTTAAAAAGAGAAATTTATCAGCTCTTATATTATAAGCTAATAAACCGATCGTGACACAAGAGCTAGTTCGATCCCAGGCTAGATATGCTTATCATCTTCGATTACACCGTCACTTAACATCAAGTTACATTTTAAAAAAAAAAAACAAGAAAAAGTCCAATTATATTATCTATATTTTATTTTTGTATATATAATGTTATTAAAACCTTATTAACCTATTTCATGATTTCCTATGCAAATTCCACTAACTTCGCACAACAACAATCGTGGTAAAGTTAATTGGCTTTCGACTTTATGTCCGATATGCGTAAAAACTTTTGTGTAACATTAGTAGGCCTTCACGTTTTATCTTGACAACGTTGCAATAAACTTTGATTGGAATAATCATAATGAAACTCGTTCCATTACCCGATAACGAGTAATTATACGGACCTTTGTCGCAGTTATAAATCAGTGAATTATATTTCTGCAATATTCATTGTGATTGGTAAACAAGCTAAAAACTTAAAGAAAACCTATTATTCCCCACTACGCAAAAAATGCAAGCTAAACTGAGGACTATGCTCGGAGTTTGACGAGATTGAATCGGAAATGAGGAGATCCGTAGACGAACTGAAGTTACCGACATAGCCCAGCGAATTAACAAGTTAAAGTGCCAGTGGGCACACAGACTGATAAAACATAACTCTTGCTTTTGGATATGCCGTCGTCAGGCAAAAAAAACATTAAGGTAGGTAGGTTTGAACCGACGCCCTTGAACCGACCGCGCTAACCACTGAGCTATCACTTGGCGACAGACTTTTAACAATTATGTACATACACATTTACACTTATTATTTTTCCATCAGTTAAAGTAGAACTTTAGTGCACATCCTCCGCTTCTTTCATTAGCGTTTTTCATACATGTTGTTCGATTGCGGGTCATAATGCCATAAGTTGGTTGACCACGATAACGTCACGTCACGCAACTACGAATCTTAACGCGCGGGCATACGATATGCAGTCGCATAACTTTTTGAGATCGTCGCAAACGATCTTACTAAATGGTTTGTATGATAATGTGAATGGCAGCTCCTGATGGTATACGCAACATTAACTAAGGTTCAGATTACATGTAATGATATAATACTATACTGTGTCCGTATATCCGTGAGACGAGCTTGCAGACTAATACAGAAAATCAATAGTAACGAGATATGTATTGGCAGCTAATACAGAATTGATTGAGAAAGTTTTTGTCAGATTGCTAAGCGAAAACTAATAATGCTAGTAGAAATAGTGGAGAGAATACACTAATTCACGCTAATATTACACAATGCAAACTTTTTTCTAAATAAGTCTGAGTATAAAAAGTTCTTTCCTAGTTTTTTTTCTCGAAAAATTGCTTTTTTTACACATTGCCAGTTCCATTCCAGAATCTAAATTAATTAAAAAATTACTTTACTGATTCCAAAACCATTTCGAAATATTACATTCCTCATTATTATTACGTTTAAAACTCTTCAAACTATGAGATGGGTTTTATTATCATAAAATAAACTCGGTTTTTAATTGACCTCTAATGACGCACATAGAGCTACTTTCAGTGCCTAAAGAAGCAATGGCAAACCAAAACAAAATCTGTCAATCAAGTCAACGTCAGCCATAATAACCTCTTACATTCTTTTTACGCGTGCTTCGGTTTCCCTGTTTTCTTATTACACGAAATTAAAAAGTAAGTTCGAGCCTTAAAATACATGGGTATTAAGATAAAGATAAAGAAGCCGAAGACCGAAGACTGCACACAAAATACAGAAACATTGAAACTGGCAGAATGCACAGAGTGCGATGCCAAGAAGAAAGGGCAAAAAACCTCTTCCACATACGTACGTCTAGTAGTTTGATACAAATATCTGATTTTTTTTAAATTTATACGTTACTCTGACTCTGGAGGCTATGATATAAGATTTGTTTACTTCGTGTCAATTGTCAAAGTCAATCAAATGTGTCAAAATAGCTATGCATACTTTTTTGTTATACATGACAAGGGCATATATGTATATGTATAGCTATTCAGCCTACTTTATAAAGTCATCACTATAAAAAGTTTGAAAACGTATTAAAAATTAACTACCGTATAGAAAGTCAAAATATTCAAATTCGTTTCATAAAATAAAGGTTACTGTCAATAAAAAATATAAAATAAATACAAAAAAAAACTTAACATACCGAATTGTCACCATAAACATTTTTTATATAAACTTTTTATTCACAATTTTTTACATATTTTTATGTAAACTGTACTGGCATAAAATCTCAATTTTTTGTACCTAACTATTCGTAGGCTAGCAAACTGTACTAAATAGTTGGGCGGTCGCCGACCGTTCTAGCGTAACCGTACTTTTGTCCACGATTATGCTTCAAGCCATCTTATTTCAATGGGACCGTATAATTTGGCAATGTATTTTGTCGTAAAATGATACAGGACTATACTTATTTGAGAGCTATGGTAATCTTTGTACATCATTTTGCTTCTTGTGTCAAGAAAAAAAAAAGTCAAAAATCCAAAAGAATGTAATAAATGTATTGTACACCAAACATATGTACGAGTATATACATTATAACATACAAAACTTAACACATATTTAACTACAAAAGAGATAAAGAAAAAAGACAAAAAGGTTCCAAAAATCATTGTATTTCGAAAAATTGATTGTATAATCACCCAGGGTTGCTTAGAAAATCTCTCTATTTAGAAAGATTGGGCCCTTTTCAACTATCATAGTTTTATTTATCTGCATGATATGGAGGCGAAGAAGAGTAATTATGAGAAAAAGTATTTGAGATTGAACATAAAATTATGTATGCGAGCTAACGGCACCTTAACTTACGAATAGAAGCATGTAGCTAAACGGTTTTGCAATTTTAACGAACGTGTGCCGCCTAAAGCGCTCTTTTGCCCTTTTTTTTGTTAATTTTCCATTTTGTTTAGCCAGGAACACTGTTGAAAACTGTACAAAAACAAAGTTTACCTTGACCACTTTTTTTACTCCTTTCTACTCACGAACATATATATTACGATATAAATATGTTTTTATCGTACATTACATATAATTTTATGGTCCGGCAAAATTAAACGTTAGCTAAATTTAAGCTTAAATTATACTTTTTCGTTTTCATGTGTGGTATTTCACGTCGACGAGAAGTTTGCAAAGAATCGATTAACTTTAAGCAATTTTTATAAGTTATGGCCCTGAACGTTGAAATGAATACTTTTGTGTAGTTTTGAACTACTTTAAATGGGGTTACACTGTTACCTTAAAAAAGTAGGCTAACATAAAAGCTTAATTTAGTTGAAAGCCTACATTAATTAGGATGATACCCTAGTTTGGTCGAAGTACCCACTGTTTCTGTTTTATGAGAAACATAAATAAATAAATGCTAATTAAATACGTCTTTTAACAAATGGTCGATATATGTATGTATATTGATAATATAATTGATTGATTCAGACGTTAGTACTTTGCGGATGTTCATTTTGAGTTTTTATATGTTTATTGTATTTCTGCTTAAAACTTAGACATTATGGTTACAACAGTGATGAAAATTTAACTAACTAGACGACAATTCAAAAAATCTGTCTGAAATATTACTTATTATCTAAAACTAAAATCCGACATAAACTTAAAATCGAAATAAAATAAAATAATCACAAGTCTTTATATCCCCTTCTCGTTACAGTAATCACTTGCCTATTGAGTTTTTTATTAAATGAGAAATAGGCTTACGTTTGTTCCCCATCTCACCTGATGTTAAGTGATGATGCGATCAAAGATGGAGCACGATTGCCTAGAACACACCGATTCAATCTCGACTTGAAGACACCCAGATTACATTCGGGGAACACCCACTCAGGCAGCGCATTCCACTTTCTAGCAGTCCGCGCAATGAATCTGTAAATCAATGGTTATGGACAGGCATTATCTCTTACCTCTTGGATAGCGTCTCGTTCGTCACATTACTTTTACATTTAAGTAAATTCAATTCTACAGATAGACACATACCTATATACACACGTTAAACTTATAACCTCTGTCTATCATTCTCTGTTTGCTTAGGGGATTAAAAACTTAGCTTACTGACAAACTTGCGCATCGAGAATTCCTAACAAATTTGACATTTGACAGCCCTGTTGGCTTAGATAGATAGAAACTATTTATTGTGCACACCGAAAAAGAGTACAGAAAACAAAAGAATCTTGTGAGCTAGTGCCACAAGTGGCGGCCTTATCGCTAAGAGCGATCTCTTCCAGGCAACCAATGGAAAACGATATAAAATAAAGACTTATTATTTAGGCTTATTGGTTGTTTAAGAGCTGTAAGGCGTGCGTTCGATTTCCACTCAGGACAAACATTTTGTAGTATAAACAAATGCATTATAACATATTATTATAACAAATACATCGAAATTGAGATCTCATTTGTCTATAGTCTGTACTCTTTCGAAAAAGGAACCCTAATTACTAACTTGTAATTTTATAATTACTTAATTACTTCTTATAATAAAAACTTGTGTACGTATCTAGAATCAAGTAGGTATAACTGGTCATAAAATATATTAATATAAAGGTAACATAATATTTCTCCACTGTTTCCTGAAAGTCCACAGTTACCTTGCGGGAGGTAGGCAAAGGTCAACGCGACAATTTCCGTAGCCTTATTTACAACCTGTAAATGCGACAAGGTTCTAAAGACGTCATTAAGTGGACATTTAACAACTTTGTCGTATTACAGTTGTTAGATTAATGGACCTCGAATTTCCTTTTCAATGGAGTTGATTCACGTAACCTAAAGCCATTGTTACGTGAAGAACTGATTTATGAGACATTTCTTAAATTACTTGTGGAAAATTTAATGCTCACCATTATTACTAGATTGGCAGTGGAAACTATTTAACGATATTATACTGGGTGTACAGGCCTCTGTAATGGTAAAAGTAGTTAATAATGTGCTAGAATATGCTTTAGCCTCATTGTTTAGTCCAGGTCTGTCCAAACCAGGAACGATGCAGGGCCAATATATTTACGGGCCAAAAACTAATTGTGTAAGTTTTGAACCAAAAAAATACACTAAGTAATCCGAGCAAAAGCACGTCTAGACTAAATATATGATACTAGATCACATACTTTGCCGCGAAGCAGTAGTGTATAAAAGTGACTGTGTTCTGGTTTGGAGTGCTATTGAAATTACAGGACTATTTTGACTAACCGTTAAATGTCAAAGTAATGTGAGCCTAAGCAGGGATGCCCTTTTCATAGTCATGGAGAGGCGTTATCTCTTCCCATCGGGAGACCATATCGTACGTCTCATTACTTTTACATAAAAAATACGATTATTATATTTTAAGTCGTTTATTTATTACAAAAATAGAATAATGTAAAAATAAATTTTGTAAATCGGAAATGTTTGTTTTTTATGATGAATGGCCTTCTCACCTGATGTTAAAGTGTAAGTTTAAGTGAAGATGCGATCTACGATGGAGCACGCTTGCCTAGAAGATACCGATTCACTCTCGACTTGAATACACTCAGATTGTATATATCAGGGAACACCCACTCGGGTAACGTATTCCACGCTTTAGCCGTACAAACAATGAAAGTAGATTCAAATCGTATCGTACGGGTTTTTGGAATGTCAACCATGAAACGATGTCGCTATTTCAAGCGCCTGGCCGTCCGATTTCCGTATTTGTGGTAGAACAAAAATACGTCACGGACCGCACAAATAAAGGCCGCGGGCGACGCTTTGAACAGACCTGGATTAGTTGACGGCGTTTACAAGAATCGATATCTTTGTATTTTTTTATTACAGTAGGTACTTATCCAAAACGTGAACCATTCATGTCATTCAGGTCTCTATATATGAACGTTAAATTTCATCAAATGTCATATTAATTTGCATAGAATATTAATACGAAGAAAAACCTCTTTTACATTTAGTACTCATTAATAACCGCTGGCAAAGATCTAAAGGTAATGAACAAAAGTTACCATAACGTAATTAGTGCACTCGCTTTGCTTTAACATTTTATATTTTCACTACAAAGCGTACCTTCGAAGCTTTTCACAAGTTAAGGGAATTGAAGGAAGGAAGCACAGAGTATTTAAAAATTTAACGATGAACGGAGCACTCCCCTTAGTAATTTCTGCTTACCTACATCTATGTATGTAGGTATGTATGTATATTTTCATGCTGGTACAGAATAACTAACAATGCTTCGGTGCTAGTTAAGCTGTTTTAGTAGGTTTGTGGATTCAATAGTACAGCTTTGTTGGTAGAAAAGCCGTATAAGTATCACGCCGCAAAAAAAACATATATTTTTTCTTCTTCTTTTTTGTTTTTGGCGTCGTACCTGGTGTATTTGCCATACGATATTTTCAAGTATATATAAATCTAGTAAAATAAGTAAGTCAAGGTATGGTCTGGTCATGCCTTAATAAAGTAGTGGCGAATTTACTACTAGCTTCAAAGGAGTTTTGAAAGCATTGAGAAAAGTCATAATTCACCACAATAAATAACTTTTCCACGCTAGCACTTATAATTCAGCAGTTTTTGATTAAAATACAACTATTTTTAAACATAAACACAAGAAAAATACATGATTTGTAAAATAAATATAATACGATGACACGATCTTATAGCGTTCCCGCCAAAACTCCAATTTATTTTCATACACACGACACCAGCAATAACACACTAAGATATGATGAAACAAGACAATAATAATAATAACAATAATGTAGTTTTTTTCTCCAATGCGACAAAAAAGGGTAGTACTCTGCGATAGTGCTACCGATTTATCCGGATATTCTGCTGCCAACATGTAGCTAGTTTAATTACAGGGCTGTTGTAATTAATCATTGAATGTCTCAAAGTAATAAGCGCCAAAGCAACTCTTAAGGATACCTTGGACTTCGTTTTGTTACACAAAGTTCTGAATACAACTGCAATGGCCATGAGCAGGTGTTGTCTCTTATCACCTGGACAGCGTCACGTTTTTCTCGTATTTCTTTTTTTTTTTATGGCAATGTTTTTCTCGTTACTGTTACATTAAAAAACTACGCTGATTTTTCATTGATTATTCTTTTTTTTTAAACGAGTGAAGACTGTCTTCACACGTTTTTAAAAAATGGCTTCAAGCTATCAAAGTTGTAGGTACGTCTAAACTATTTACTCTGATTTCATATAGAATATTCTTATTCCTCTACAGGAATAATAAAAGGCAATATGCAATAATCATACCCATGCAAAAGTGTTTGCTCGGCGTTTCTTTGATCGCTCATATAGATTCAGGAGAGTCAACAAAAGCCTACTTTTTGCCCTTTTGCGTGAGGAATACAGATGCCGTCAAATGAACCATGGGTCATACAGTAACTTTTATTTATTCTGTGTCATGTAAGCAGTGAGGCTTTGAGATAGTATGGTAAAAATTCCTATATAACCTTTTCATTACATTTTTTTTTACTAGCTAAGCACTCTGTTGTTTGCGAATTACCAGTATGTTAGCTCATTTGGTTTCTCTATTTCAAGTTCTGTAGATTCCTGCCCAGTACAAACATTCTATGACGAACATATAATAAGGACGTTCTGTATGTATTTAAAAAAAGTAAGTATACAATAAATTATCTGGTTCCCCTAGTACACGCTTTGCTTAGTTTGGGTCTACATGACGCTGTGTGAAATATTTACTATATTTATTGTATTTCAACAAACATCGGATCTGTTTAATTTAAACTAATGAAGGCAAAAAAAAAAAACAGAGGATTTATGGAAAAAAAGTGTTTGATTTTAGTTTTCTTTTACGCCGCCAGAAGCGTTGGTTTTCATTATCTTTAGTATCGAAAACATGACGTAAGTTTTTTCGCAAATTAATATGCTAGCCTCACAGAGGTTCAGTGTTGTATTTATTTTAAATGCTCCTTACTAGAATTCTTTGTGTCAATCAACCGAACCACAGAGGTCGAAACTTATTTTCAAATTAACGATTTTAGTGCTTTAAGTATCTAAAAATCATTGAAGTATGAAATGAATGATAGTGTCGTTTTATTTGTTGCATAATTAATTAAAATAGCAGAAGGCCTTTTTTTTATGGTAAATTCAATAACCTCATTATCGGTAAACGGCCAAAGTCCGGTACTGACCCGAATACAACACCAGGTGTGACCAAACTACTTGGGGCCGCATCCAATCTAAAAGCATTAGACGCTGATCCCACCTAAGCAACATGTTACTACGTATTATTAAATTGACATATCAATATATTACTTCACTTAACTAGCTGACCTGACAGACGTTATCCTGTCTTAGCTTCATCAAACGCGTGAAGTTAAAATAGTCGTTAAATTTCCTAAAATTTTCCAATTTTCTTCGCAAGTTTCTTAATTTGTCTTTCGGTAAGAACCTTCTACAAATAGAAATCTTTAAAAAAAGATGAATGAAATCTATGTATAATATAGATTAATAGATCAATGTGATTTTATAAGACAATTCATTTTGACCATATTGTTAATCATATTAGTAAATATATTATTATTTATAACGCTGTAGGTTATAGAACATAAATAAACAACTAGATGCGCTCCACGGTTTCACTGGCCCTTCCAGAGACAAAAAATATCCTGTGTATTAATCCAGAATAAACGGTATCAATAAATTAAAAAAAAAAACGGAAAATATCGTGGCGTGTTGTATTTTTTCCAAAACTCATTTAACATGATATACTAATTATCCATGATAAACGTGAAAATAACTAAATACTTGACACTGGCAAATGCACAAACTCCGACGCCAAAAACAAAGCAAGAGGCCACGCGCGCGTTGTATTCAGCTTTGTCTCCATGATGAAGGCCACCGGATCTGGCTAAAACTATAGTCGGAGTATCAGATATAAACGTGAGTAATCCCGCATAAGTAGAGAAATGTAATATTTTGTAATCAAGTTCGAAATAGATTGCATACGTGTGAAGCTGGGACGGGTCGCTAGTAAGATGAGAATACTTTTTATAGCTTATAGTTTCACTATTATGTTGAAACGCCTAGTCATGCGCTTCATGCCTTGAGATCAAAATACAGCCAGTGGATATCACATCACGTGTCATGCAAATAATTTTGTTACTCAGGTGGGCATCGCACCTTTTTGCACGCTTATTAAATTTCCTAAAGATTTTGCCGACGCAGAATCTAGGGATGATATCAAAATAAATCCGCTTTCTACCCTTTCCCGATAAGTGACCTTACGACACGACGTAAGGGTGGCAACCTTGGATGACTTATCACCTGTCGCTTTCAGGCTATTAAACCTACCCTGGAAGTTATTTATAGGGAGTTTTGTCACGTCGAAATAAAGAGGTAGGCAAGTGGTTGTAAATTGATCTTTATTGAAAACTGGTAATATTACTGTGATATATTCAACGTTGATAAAAATAACCGTCAGATTAACGTTTGCTAATAACACTAGAGTCTCATTTAGATTACCTACTCTAAATCCGATGGTAGGCAACTTGGAGGAAACCGTTTCAGGCGATAAGTACGTCCTTGTTCTGTCGAATAAGTATTCGTTTAGTTTTAAGGCAATATTCTCTGAATTGTAACAATTTTAGGTTATTTCTTCGATCTATTAAAATAAAACAATGTTATTTTTTGGAAATTGATCATTTATTCAAGCACTTCGTAAAATTAGATTGTCTCGTGACTTGATTGAAATTCAAAGTCAAAGTTTACTTAGGACATAAAAGACAAAGATGCGAAGTTGTTTTGTTACTCAAAGATCTAAGTACCGCTGCAATGGTCATGGACAGGCGTTCTCTCTTACCATCAGGAGAGCGTCTCTTTACTCTTACATTAAACTAAGTTCGTATAGACTAAATAGCCAGCCCTAATGTCAGTCAATGTGCCGCCCGCAGGCCTCATGGTAATCAGGCGGATTGTTGTTATAGAAATACTAAAAAAACAAACAGTTGGGCCCCTACAAGGTGACGTGACACCCGACCTACGCTAACGCTTAAAAATAAATGGCACCTATCGGAAGACCGAGTGGTTCATTGCTTAACATCAATGATTTATTAGGAACATCTCCTGTCTGTTTTTAATCAGTAACGTGTTTTCCATTCTTAGTTGCCTGGAAGAGATCGCTTTTAGCGATAAGGCCGCCACTTTTGGCACTAGCTCAGAAGGTTCTTTTGTTTTCTGTATATTTTTTCTATTTCTAATACAATAAAGAGTTTCTATTTAGCTAACAATTAGTCAAGCTACGCAACGAGCGCTATATTAATACTACATTTATAAAAGTACTACTTTGTCCTATTGCTGAGAAAGTAACTTAGTCGGTCCGTTTAATCAGGACGAGTACAAAAATGAGCTTTATATTTAAAAAAAAAAATTGCCGTAAAAATGTTGTAAAATCAAGCACGTATCAAAAATGTACACTGGCCATTGATAAATATACTCAAACATACTCTTTGGTATAAAAACGTCCCGGACCCTTGTCCCGAAAATGGCTTTGTGTCAGTATTTGTGACCCTTTCGAATAAATATTTTGTTAATTCAGCTTTTGAATGGTACTCGTGCTTACATTTATGACTCGCGTATACTTTTAACTGTAACTTAAGGCACTGTATGTAGAAAACGTTTGCATAACATATAGTTTGGCAAAACATACATTTTAAAGCACCGAAACATTTTATGATATTTCTGAGTGGACTGTAGATTGCGATGAATTTTCTCCATATAAAAAATTATAGTTTAATTTATGTTTATAACAAAAATTTAAAATGAAACAATAAAAATTGATTGTAAAAATAAATAACAAAAATTGAGCACAATACCTTATTCAATGGTACCGTTGCCTTATTTTTTTTAACTACGCAATATTTTTAATGTAAAATTAGATAATTATTTAATGTACCATAAAAACATAAATTGTTGATAACAGAAACAGCTTAAAAATAGTGCAACTATTGGCGGCCTTATCGCTTAAAGCGATCTCTTCCAGGCAACCTTTACCTTATGTAACAAAACGTTAAACTTCTCTACTGATACAAAAATTTAATTAGAATGAATTTATTATTTAAATATAAAACTATCTAAAAATTAAATCCTAACATACATACTACAGTGTTTTTAATACTACAAAGTAAATAATTGATAAACCTTATGTAACTAATTATTTTCCAATAAATAGTGGTGGGGTATTATTTTGTATTTGGCTGCTAGCTACTACCCTCAAGTTGAAAAATCTGCCGCCAAGCACCTAACGGTGTGTTCCAGTTTCATTTCAAGCTTCAGTGCTTACCATGATCGACCACAACGTCACTTAACATTAGATGAGCAGGTGTCAAACACTTAGACTATCATCTTTAATAAAAAATAATCGTACGAATCACAACATAGACGTGTGACTATCATATTTTTGTTCCGACGCGATACTGTATTATTAAATAAGTTTAGTATCCAAACACGCTCGAATTAGATACTAGGAGTGCCTTAAGAGCTTTACGTATTATATCTTTCGCATATGATCGCTGTGCGATCGAAGATTCCACCATGTTAAAAAATAAATTAGAGTATGTAAGTATACATGCGCTAATTTATTTTTTCTATTTACTCAGATGTCCTACATATAGCAATTTCCACAGTGTAAACGAATTACCCTACGTTCCCCTGGGATATAAAATAATAGAATTCTAATAATGTTTGCCTTTTATTCTGTCTCCTGTTTTAATTTACTTCTATTACAGATTCTTACATTACGCATACAGAATGTTGTTTTTAATGTGGAATAATAGATATTTTGTAATACGTAAATTATTCAGCGCTATTTCGCCATTTCCGCGGCCAAGAATTTAATAATTTCTTATGTATGTATTGCTGCTATGCAAATGAGTGCTATGCTCGGAGTTTCCCTACGAGATCGAAACAGAAATGAGGAGATCCGTAGACGAACTAAAGTAGCCGACATAGCCCAGCGGATTAGCAAGTTGAAGCAGTAAAATAGGTAGCATGGCAGTGGGCACATAGCACGCAGAACTGATGGCCGATGGGGCTGCATAGTTCTGGAGTGGAGACCAGGGACCGGCAAGCGTAGGACGTCCACCCACAAGGTGGGCAGACGACCTCATAAAGACCGCAGGAACGCGCTGGATGCGAGCCGCTTCCAACTGGTCTTTATAAATGGAACTCAATGGGGGAGGCCTATGTCCAGCAGTGGACGTCATACGGCTAATGATGATGATGATGATGATTGCCGCTAGCTTTAAAACGATCCAGGAAAACATCGTGAGGAACATGCATAGCCAATCCGCATCCGTGTGGTGGGCTACAGCTATACCCTTCTCACTTTTTACGTACTTGGTGGTAGATCTCCGTAACAGGTCGTCTAGGTAGGTACCACCGCAGTACCAGATATTCTGCCGCCAATAGTGTGTAAGCTTTACTGTGTTCCGATTGGAAGGACAGACTTCATACATCTTCGAGAACTTTAGACGTCCTTAGTCAAGAGTTTGTAAATACCAATTTCCGCACGTGTGTTATTCAACGTTTTTCAACACATTTGCGAGAAAACAGTACAATAGGTAAGGACACAAACTTTCATTATAAATGTCAGACACACACTTCTGAAAAGTTGCACCAATCTTTGACGTTTCTAATATGAAAATGGCGCGAATTTGCAAATAGCGCCTGGCGCACGTGGTGAAAATTAGAACAACATACATCTTTCGTCTCATTTTCTCTTTAGCATTAAAGTGAGACAAACGTGTCCCAAGAAGGTTCGATCATTCAGCTTATTTACTCTTGTAATGTGAAACTCTTTGGAATTCTTACATATTTTTTATGGAAATTAAAAAAAACCGTAAAGGATACGCCCGGCGCTATACAACGGAGTATGCGGTAAAACATGTACTTAGGTGAGAGTACCTATTTTACCGCACGTTCCGTTGTATGGTTCCGTAATTTTTAACTTTCGAACAATGTATACAGGCTTCGTAAATGCATTTTTTTTGAGCAAATGTGTTGAAAAGGATATTTCATACCGCTAGGTGATTAGATACTATTTATCCCGAAGAAATATAGCTGGTAACACCGCGGGGCGCAGCGAGTGTTAATATAAAATTTCATGTCATGCCAATCCCGGGTGTAGAACCAGGTCATGCTTACCATAACAATGCATTGTCACGGGAGTTAAACCAACATGTTTAATTTCAACTCCGTCGGAAAAGAGGAAGTGATTCTAATTCAGCTTGCAAGATTTGACCTAGATAAAGTAACTAACAAAATATTTATGTTAAATATAAACTTTTAATAAAGAACTACACAAATATAATTGTTACTAAATTAAAAGGAAGGCTACTTCTAAATTACCCAAAAAATCCATCAAATATTAGTATGGCAGTCAAAAATAAAAACACTTCAAATACTCAGAAATGCACTGCAGCCACCAAACCAAATTGAGTTTCATAGACTGACATTAAAAAATTATGGGCAGTTAAAGCGAATAGATAAAACCACTTTTATTATTATTGCAACGTTTAACGACACTGTTGATATTAAAAATGTAATTACTGAAGACATAAACTAAAAGGAGATACAGAAAATTCTTCAGAAATGGTCAAAATAGATTTTCGGAGAATACTTCAGCAGTTGCACGCACAAAACTAAATTTTTGTAGAACTTTTTTAAATACAACTCAATAATTTACTAGCCCTATGGATTTCTTAAATATAGCTTAGTGTATATTTCTACAGCACAGAGGTAATTATGGTATAGTCCACATATCCTTGCCCGAGGCATACAAATAATACATATACAAACTTTGAAATGTCAAAGTATCAATTGTAATCGAATAGTCCAATAATAAATTAAAAATAAAATAAAAATAATAAATAATTAAATGTCAGAATGAAAAACGTACACACAAACAAACATAGAATTATATATCAAATAGTCAAACAACCAATTGCTTGACATTGCTTATGATCATTATACGATCGATCATCATCATCAACAACCTAGCATAACATAGATAGTCATTCCACCCAACTCACTAGAACTACTATGGTAGCGGCCCAGAGCCTCGCTCCGATACCTCAAGCAGCTGGGTTGGCTCTGATAGATGCTGGTAGAAGGAAATGCACAAAACACCCCAAGGAGGACGTCCACGTCGGTGCAGGACATATCGCCCCCACTTTGAATACGAATAAGAATCTAGCATAGTCCACTACACAGACATACTCTCCCAAGACGCCACACAGCCCGATCTTCGGTTTTTCGCTTCCAGCCACTGCCAGATGTCTTACCTATATCGTCACTCCATCGATTACGTATATTCGATTGATAAGGAAACTCAATTGTTCGTCTCGCGAAACCATAACATAAATATGCTTAGTAACTTGTAACTATTAGATTTATCATTGTTTTTATAGTGTATGTGTATTACTCTCTATATACGATATTTTTAGCAAAATTACAGCTTCTTTTTATTCCTAAAATAAGAAGTGTTACAAAAATGTTATGCTTTACTGGCCTGGACTGCCGTCTGTGCAACGAATAAAATTCTTACGTGAAACCATTGAAAGTTTTTTTTATGTAAAAGTAATCGAGATTAACGGAGCGATCTTTTAATGGTAAATGGCTCCTGCCCATGATTGCAGTGGTTTTTGATAGTTTTGCTTATCCAGTCTTATCTTTTGTTACAGGACAATGCGTGCAGCTATGAATATTCGTAAACGAGCCCAATAAAAAGAATGGGACACTTCCACAGGGCTCCATCATTACTCACAAACTCCGAGGTATGACTTTAAATAGACAAACGTAGAAAGGAACAAGGGAATTGCGCCAAGGAAAGGGAAAGCAAGGAAATCACATTGGGCATAGTGTAGTCAGATTTGGTATTCTATCTTTTTAACAAATTAAATATCAGACTTAAATTAAAATGCATTACTCGGGCTCGCTTTTGAATAGATTAGAACATAGATAGAACATTACATATAATATTAATAAAGAAAAAAAACACAACATTACGATTAATTATTTATTAGCGGTAATGGAACGACGACCTTACCGATTTCTCTTTTCAAGAAAGAGAAAGCGAGATAAGTCAGCGAGATAACCTGAGGAGATAACCCTCTAACTTGTGAGTGTCAAGCATCATTCCCAATGAAAAGACAAAGCGGTCTTATACTAAGTATTTCTTATTTCCATTTGCCATAAATATGGCTATCTGTAAGCCACACAAAACTTCTAAGCATTTAATAACAGCACCATGCTGGTGCCAGGTACAAGCCGATGCAGCCTAGGTCTTGCAACCTAGGTGTAAATTTAAAGGGATCCCTTTTAAAACACACGAAAGCTCATCTTCATTACCCATTTAAAACTCTAACCAAATTGGATATGGTCCTACCAACGCTTGTTTGGATACTTTTTTCAACAATCAATTTATGATGTTCTTAGCAGGCCGAGGCTTAGCAGATTATTGAGAGATTTTCTGGTATTTATAATCGCTATGTGCGCGACCCTTTAGAAATTAAAGAAATAAGAAAGTTTTCATTGTCTTTTGGTACAGGGGTCGAAGTGGTCGCGAGTTCATCGAATGCGTTGATGGGCGGCGCGGGCGGCGGCGGCGGGCGGGCGACACGCGCGCTCCGCCTGCTGTTACTGCTCGTGCTCGCGCTCGCAGCTGTCGAGTACCTTTTCGGTTCCATCCTGGAGGCATCCCCGCTCCGGACCTACCTCTACACGCCTATCTACAACGCCACGCAGCCTTCACTCAAGTATGTTCCTCGTCCCACTGTTCCACGTACCAACCTACCTGGTCCTTCGATAACTCAATCATCCAAAGGCTTTCAGTAAAATTATCTTATCGTTCAACTTCCCTTACAGATTTGGGGATAAATCAGCGTCATCTGGGCCTAAGCTGCCAGGTGACGGTAAACAAGACCCCGAAACTAAAGACTCGCACGCCAAAAACAATACTCTAAATATAAATAAGTATAACATTACTAAGAATAATACTGACACAAAGATAAGAGTCGGATTTGAAAAACTCAGAACCAATACTACGGCAAATATGACGGTAGTTGACACAGAAAAGTCTCTGCCAACATTAAATGCCACACCGCTTTTTATTAGTAAGATCATGGATGGTATAAAGCAAATGGTGAGCACAGAAGGAGATGTGAAGAAGACTGAGCAACCTCTCCCGCTTTGTGATAAAAAGCCACCAGACTTGGGTAAGCTATTAAATACTTTAATGATGTTCTTACTTTAAAAGGATCAGGGTTGGATAATCTATTCTTTGCTGCGATTTCAGGTCCTGTCCGAGTGAATAAAACTGAAATTGAATTGGTGGATGTAGAAAACAAGTTTCCAGACGTGTATTGGGGTGGAAGATATAACCCTCCCAACTGCACTGCCAGAGATAGAGTCGCGATCATTGTGCCATACAGGTAAAACGCATTCGAACTGATGTACTTATTTACATTGCTTCCTTTCAAGTTATTGGTTTAAATTAATTTTCTGTATTGCAGAGATCGTCAACAGCATTTAGCCATATTCCTCAATCACATGCATCCATTCCTGATGAAACAACAGATCGAATACGGAATATTCGTTGTTGAGCAAGAAGGTAAAGATTTATAATTAATATTACTTGTCTTCTTCTGTTTGTACACTTTTGTTTGGTATCTTAAATTTAACCAGCTATACTTTCACATCCTTCTATATATATATATGTATTTGAAAGCATCACTTAACAAGTATAAGGAATAATAACCGTCAAAGTCGTAAAACAGCAGCTAAGAACTCAGCTTGGTTCTGAAGCGCGCTGTGGAAGATGCATCCCGGACGAAACCAGGTAGTTACACGGTTGTAGACCACAGGTGTTCCTAGTTGAGCATTTTTTTCTTCGCCCATTGAAACCTTTTTCTTGCTCAAGTTTTGTGTTTTGTCATTCCTGTCAACAATCAAAGACTTCGTATCTTTTTTATCAAGATGTCTCGATGCTGCCTAAAATTTTATCCCTGTCAACTGTTATGTTTCAGGTTATAAAGAGTTCAACCGTGCCAAACTCATGAATGTTGGCTTCATGGAGGCGCAGCGGCTGAAAGCAGGCGGCTGGCATTGCTTCATTTTCCACGACATCGATCTGCTGCCCATGGATACCAGGAACCTCTACACCTGTCCCAGGCAGCCGAGACACATGTCCGCTAGCATCGACAAGCTCAATTTTAAGTTAGTTTTGATCACACTGTCATAAAAGAAGAAAAATATTTCTTATATAATATTTTTAAATTGTTAATTTTAAATTTATTAATATTAATAGAAGCCCTAGTTGAAATTCAATATCTACTCACTACACTATATTTATCACTCTGTATTTATCATCGGGTCTTCGTTACTTAGTGTAAGGTTTACTTGTGATTGTGAGAATAATTAGAGCTCATTATGACGAACCATAACATAGCGATATATCAGATATATATACGATAGCTCAATGGTTAGCGCGGTCGATTCGCATGCTGAAGGATGTGGGTTTAAACCCCAACAATGAGCTTGAGCTGCAGGTGAAGGAAAACATCGTGAGGAAACCATAGCGTGGTGGTAGGGTAGTTTCTAGTACTCGGCTGGCTAGCTACGTTCAAGTTGAAAATCTGCCACCAAGCATCTAACGGTGTGTTCCACCAGCCTCACTTGAGAGCCAGTTCCATTCCAGGCTAGGTGTGCTTTACCATCTTCGACCACACCGTCACTTAACATCGGGTTAGTTGTGGTCAAGGACCTAGTTTGTCAATCATATTTTTTTTATCATCAATTCAAAAGATCTGTTACCAGTGTCATCTTTAGATGTCTGAAAGGGTTTTAATGCTATCTTAAGTATTCAGTATTGACATAATAATTAATGTCGTTCCAGGTTACCATATGATGACATCTTCGGAGGAGTGTCAGCGTTGACGTTAGACCAATTCACGAAAGTCAATGGGTTCTCAAACAAATACTGGGGATGGGGGGGAGAAGACGATGACATGTTTTACAGGTTCGTTAGTACCCATTCATAGACTGCCCTGTTGACTGTTGGTTCATTGGTAGTATTTCTGCTTTAAGAGCTGTAGGCGTGGGTTTGATTCCCACCCAGGACAAACATGTTCGAGGTGTAAACAAATGTCTGTTCTGTACGATAGGTATTTCCAAAAAAAAGGATTTATGTATTCTATCAGTTATCTGTTACAAGCTTTGCTTAGTTTGGGGGCAGATGACGCTGTGGTGATAATTATTTATTTAAAAGTTTATGGTATAGCTTGGCAGTTCCTGTAATTTTTTCTTTGCTTATGTTTACCAAAGAAAAAAAGTAAAAAGTCATCTTAACTAATTTTACTAAATCAAGTAGTTATTCTTCAACCAACCCTATTTGCTATTATTCTATTTATGAAACCTATACACTCTCTTACAGTTGATATCGAAGTTGTCCCAAACCAATTTGGGGTAGAAAAAAAAAATGTATATTTTATTTTATTTTACAGGTTGAAGAAAAGAGGTTTCCACGTAGCACGGTATAAAATGTCTATTGCGCGGTATGCCATGTTGGATCACAAGAAATCTACGCCTAATCCTAAAAGGTAAGGCTAGGACCTATGTCATCAATATCGCCGTCTAGTCACGTTATGTCTTATTTATTTTTAACACATATATGGGAATGCCAGCGAGCCTTGGAGCGCAGTATCTTAGGACTGAAACTTATAGACGAAATAAGAAACAAAATACTGCGCCCCAGGACTCATAACGCCTTCCTAAAGTGGGTCTGGGCCGGCTACATTAGCCGCATGTCGGGAGATTTTTAGACCAAAATTACGACACAATGTTTCCCTCAAGATGGCAAACAACCCCTTGGACGGCCCAGACGGAGATGGAGGGACGAACTTAACTCCTGTTTGAAAGAATGGACTCAGGTTACAAAAAGAGAAAGATGGAAGGAGGGAAAGGCCTTTGTCCTGCAGTGGCACAGTACAGGTTGATAATAATAATAAGTATGAGTATTCAGGTTCGGAATCCTAGCTGGAAGACTATCTGGCTTCCAATCTGAAGGTGCTGGGTTCGAAATCCACGGCAAAACATCTGTCTTTTCTAAGTTATGTGCGTATTGTCGATACCGTAAAAAGGTGAAGGAAAACATTGTGGGGAAACCTACTTATTTGAGATTTCTTAAAAAAAGTTCTCGAAGATGTGTGAAGTTTACCAACTCGCACTTAGCCAGCGTGGTGAACTTATGGCCTTACCCTTATCACAATGAGAAGAGACCCACACCCAGCATTGGGACTGTTTATGACAGGGCTGATTCGGATAAGTATTCAAGGATATATTTTTAGTAATTTCCGCTTAAATACACTAAAAATGTTATTCTTAAATACTTAAAATGAACTTCTGCAAAGTAACGCCTGAGTCAATCAATTAACTTGCATGATGTATTTTTCAGATATCAACTCCTTTCACAAACAAGCCAAACATTCCAAAAAGACGGCCTCTCGACCCTCGAATACCATCTGGTGCAAGTAGTTCAATTTCACCTCTACACCCACATCCTGGTCAATATCGACGAGCGAAGCTGATGGATGTACTTCGCCAAACTTCTGTTTGGCGATGACCGGTAGCGCACAACTACTGGGCTAGACGTTTTGACCCTTAGAACGATATCGTAGGATTATCGTGATGGAGTTAATCTCGGCTACCGTTAAAATAAATGAGCACAAAAAATCGCGTATGTGTGTGTAGTGGCTAAAGTCACAAGGACCAAATTGAAAAGAAAAGTGAGGTATTGAAAAAATGCGGGTAGACTATAATGCTTGCTAATCCGCGTGATATGATTGGCTCATTGTTTGCCGAGGTTGTTTTTGATTGGTTCTCAAATAACGGCAGCCGATTTTAGTTTCAACAATTGTTATGAGGTTCGTCGAGAAATGTTGTTGATCTCTTCTGTATTAGAAGAATACTTATTAGCGTTTGTATTGTATATGACTATGATACTGCAAGAATGTAGGTGGCCATGTAAGTTTGTGGCTCGTGTGTGCTACAAAATCCTGTAAGAAGCAGACATTTTGTGGCACTAGAATACAGTTCATAAAGACACTTTTCATCTTAACTCTGCACTCTTTTTCACACAACTCGCGTGCAAGTGCAAATAGATAAATACTCGTATCACAAATATTACGATACAAATCAAACTGAAAGCTCTATCACGCACTGGAAATTGTGTATTACATGTGCGTGAACATAGCAAGTCTGCAGATAGATAAGTCTGATGCGTTTTCGCGGCATAAAATGATTGGATAAAAATATATTATGACTCGCGTTATAAACATAGTCTACTTGTACTGCAATTGAAATATAAGGTGGCAAGCGTCTTTGTGATACCAATTTTACTTTTTTTTTATAAGTTGAAATAAAAACACGTTTTCTCACGGAATAACAGCTTCATGGATCTGAAATTATGAATCAATTCCTTTTTACTGAATTTACTTATAAATTTAGATTACTTATGAAATATATTTTATTGCAGCCCATTATCTAATAACAATGCTTTTATCCTTTTATTTTTTTATTAAGCTTTTTATTAATGTGATGATACATTTCAAATGTAACTTTATTAGAGCGCTAGTCCATTAAAGGTTCTACCCAACGACTTTAAACTTTATAGACATCAAATATAAAATACATTTTTAATAAACTACGTCCTAGATGTTTACCCGTGGTGACAAAACCGTTTGTTTTTCAGTATAAAATATCAATCTCCACAACCTATGAATCACATCACATCATCAGCCATAGGACGTCCACTGCTGGACATAGCCCTCCTCATGGGGGGTTTTGCCAATACTCGCCACGCTTGGCAGGCGGGTTGGCGAGCGCAGTTGTGTGTGATTGTTCAAGGAAGACGCTGCTGCCCGTCTTCCGGATTACATCCCTTAGCCGACTCTTACGACAACCACGGGTAGAGGGTACTATTCTTACGCCGGCACCACCACGGCACTATGAATAAACTTTGCAAACATCAAAAAGTCATGTGCTTGCTGAAAATTTTGGTCATATGGTTGATGTCTATGAGGTAGCAAGTCGTTGGTTTTCCCCGCAACAATTTTATACTATTTTTATGATTTTAATGTATTTTTATGTTTTATTTTTACATTGTTCGTTATCAAATCAATTCATGATGTACATAAATTGTAAATATAATATTATGGCCATTTTAAGTACAGAATGACAATATAGAACTATAAATGAAATGCTCTGAGCAGAATTATTAAATAATGTTAGTAATTATTATAGTAATGAAATGCCAACATAATACAATAATGTTACATATTAAAGAATATACACAGTTATATTCACAACTACATCGGCCTAACATACTCAATTTTACCTTTATTTTTGTACATCACAAAATGTTTTTAGTTTTTTATATTTCAAAATGATATTTTGCTTTTCGTAATACTAAGAATCTCCGTATATATCTAAGGAAACATACTCATGAAATGTTTTTGAAACGCTTCATACAATTTTGTAACTTGTACTTAATAACTTAAGTTGAAAATCGTGTAAAAAGCTTGTTATAGATAAGAAGGTAATTTAAATGATTTTATTAGCTGTAAAAAGGCAGCAACTGACTAATATTATATAAGACATCATTATCTAGCCAACCTACGTACCTAATTTGTATTGTAACAATCTTGGTAATTTTTAAACCTATAATATCGTGTAAATTGAATTAGTTGCTACCTATACCAAATTACAAATTTTATCAAAAGTGAGCAATCCCATAAAAATGAAATACCTATATTAAAATATTCACTATTTACAGTAAAACCCAATAGATACTTATAAATTTTATTTTCTTCTCCTTTAAATCACAGAAACGAATGTGAAAATGGATTGCTTGTTGCATAAAAACTCTTTAATTCTAAGATTTCGCTTTTCATAACCAAACTACATGCACTTGACGTATTTTTACGTACGCGCAAAAGCGTCATTTTGTCAACTTGATGTATGTCACATTTGTGTTTGACAAACGAAATAGCAAGATTAAGGAGTCTACCCAATCCGTGAAGTAGGCAATCACATGAATCGCATGATGTATTTTTACATTTGTCATCTGACAATAACCAAATGCATTTATTTTCCGAATAATTGACTCAGTTATATTTTCCAAGCAATTTTAGTTTCTAATTACACGTAGGTAATATTGTCTCGAAATCAATCTGCCGATAGTAAACATACTTGGTGGTAGATATCCTTAGCAGGAGGTCGTCTAGGTAGGTACCACCGCAGTACCAGATATTCTATCGCCAAGCAGTAGTGTATAAGCATTACTACGTTCCGGTTTGAATGGTACTGCAACTAACGAAATTATTTGTTGAAACTAACCATCGAAAGTCTCAAAGTAATTAGCGCCAAAGCAGCGATCTTCTGGACTTTGTTTTGTTACACAAAGTTCGGTGTATCGCTACAATGGTCATGGACAGGCGTTATCTCTTACTATCATGAGAGCATATCGTTCTTCTCATTACTTTTAAACAAAAAAAGGAAAATTTTACCACATTAGTCACTCAATTTTTCCATTTTACAAATACGGACCTACTGCCCAAGCAGAACCGAAGTTCTATCGAATTCTAATGTAACATGTCTATATTATTTTAAAAAAATCATGGTCAGTTGCCACCTTAATACTTTTATTAGGTACAATGGTTATATTGTACATGTATTCACCAATCAATATCCCGATATCCAGAACAACGGAATAACAGCAGAGACACGCTCTAGTGAAACTTAAAATTCTAAAGTTTGCTATACAAATATGCCCCAGTAATGTGTGTGAATTATTCATAGTAAATTAGCGAGTGTCTGCTGGTGAATAAAAAAAAATAGAGGCAACTAACGCTTGAAAATTATCCATCAGCGTCAGATACTACTTTACTATGTCGACAGTATTTTACTTATTGTGCAGAATTCTTTATGATTTTAAACGTCAGGTTGTAGACGGCAATATTACTAAACAAATCAAACCTAATCCGGTAGAGAATAAAAGGGCTGGGAGTTTTGGCGGGAACGCGGAAAGAGTCGTGTCGCCCCATTGTATTTTTTTCCTAAACTAGTGTATTAAAATAGTAGTGTTTTTATTCATAAAGTACCGAATTACAAGCCCAAGTATGGGATAGTGATATAATGCGGTGAAATGTGACTTTTCGTGTTGCTTCGAAAACTCCATCGAAGCTTATAGCAAAATCGCCACTTCTTTACTGAACATGACTAGATTTGACCGGCACGGACTGGACTTGACCAAGACTGGACATGACTATAAAAGTAAAAAAGCTGAAAACTGCACACAAAATACAGAAACATTGAAACTGGCAGAATGCACAGAGTACGATGACAAGACAAAAGAGAAAAAAAAAAGATTTTTCCTCGTTTCTGCCAAATTTATTTTTTGTTATTTTCATAGTCGTTTGGTTGATGACCATGTCACAGATTATATATCAGTCAAAGTTAAGATAGATTTCCGTACATTGTGTTATTAGTGATCGAACTCAAAATAATACCTAACTAGTCTGAATTCGTCGTTATTTGCGGCGAAGATAGATTGTTTCTTCGAAGTAAAGCCTCTATGTTGAATTTGCTCATCGGTGTCTATACTGTTGTGATGTTGCTGAAGGTTTCATGTTAAACTTCCTCCATAAAAGTGTACCAGTTTAATGTTTGTGATAAAGTGAGATTGTGACGTCACCATTATAATTTGTAAATAATTTAAAGTGTTACCTCTTAGCATCGCTTAGCTGTAATTTTAAGGGATACGATGTGATACAAAAATGTTAAATGTTAAGTTTGAGCCATCACCTATTCTCTTTTTTATCGATATATAGATTGACAGCTTATTGATAGTAGGTACTCGAACACCCTTTTCTGCATTTTACTTAGCCGTACCTGGCGAATAAAAATGTAGTTATACCTACCTAAAAGCCAAGTTCAAATCAAAGGAATGTATGTTAACCGGCCCACATTAGATAATTCTGTAGATAACTTTCTTATTTCTGTCGTTTTATATGTCCAGAAAATCATCTGAGCGAATCTCGTTTTATCATGTTTCAAAATTCCTTATTTCTTAACTGTGTGGGTTTTCCCTGATAGCTGATGGATATAATCTGGGTGCCTTCAAGTCGCGTGTGACTCAGTTTCTTCTAGGGGGCGTGCTACACCACAGACCTCATCTTAGATGGCAGTGGAACGCAACAATAATTTACTATTGTTTTTAGTATCGCTTACGACACCAAAAACCGACATCTTTTTTGTAGTGATTTTTGAGGCACTTTCCGATTACCTAGGTAACTAAAACTGTTTTCAATCGATTCAGCCTTGCCTTCAATTTTGAGAATATGTAAAAATATTTAATAAATTAAAAAAAAGCCTTTAAAGGAACTCCATTCCAACCGGGGTGTCCATAAGACTCCTCTCAATTTTTTTCATCAAACGGCTTTTCTTTGTCGTCTAATATTAATAATTCAACACCCACTGTAACATTTTTATTATTAGTAAATTTTTAATACTTAGTTAACATCGAAAGTTGAAAATAGGTAATGGCTTACACTTAGGTTGGCCTAAAATAACTATTGTTGTGTATAATACAAATTAAAATCTTATCTGCATTATTTATTTAGAATTTAACACGTACCTACATTGTATTTCTCTTATGATATTTTGTGTAGGTTTATTTTGAGATATCGAAATACTTAGGCACAAGTTGAAATTTAAGAAATCTCATTTTTTTAATGTAGTTTTGATACCTATCTGATGTTAAGAATATTCAATGAAGATGTAAGAATTCTCAATTTAAGTACTGAGCTAGTGATATTGGGATTCAAGCAGTCAATTTAGACTAAACATAATATTATACCTACTTACGTATTAACTCGGTATTAAGCACTTGCCACAGATTAGAAAAAGTTTGAAGGTTCCTGGGTCAATTTCGTTTGACATACGGGAATTACACACACGCACACATCTTGATATATTTGTGTGCGTATAACAATCGAAAATTGGAGCAGGCTACGCAACACTATACCCTAGGTACCCACTACTTTGTGCTAATCTGTGGCAATAGCATGTTTTGTACTTTTACCAATTGTTACCTATTACATTGATAAAAAAAAATTTAAAAAATTAAAATTCATTTATTTCAGGCCTTTTAACCCATAATATTAAAATTACAATCATTACAAAATAAAATGTCAAAAATACATAAATATAAATCATGTCAGAAATAATTAATTCAAAGTCAACAAAAATAACAATAAAATAAGATAATCAATTATATATTCTCTTCGACATTGGAACTGCAACATGCCTGTTGCAGCAATGCCGAAGGAAAGGGCAATCTAGTCTGTCGGCAATCATCATCAGGACGGTGTTGGAGCTGGCCCGCACTCTCCGCACCAAGGACGCGGGAATTAAGATTTAGAATAGTTCCAATGTTAACAATATGAAAGGAAAAATTAAAATTTTACAAGCCTTAATGTTAAATGAATAAACCTCATTAAAATAAAGTTACCCTCTGATCTTTATTCACACTTAACCAACTAGCCGCCATTTTGTATCAATGACGTTTATGTGACGTCATAAGTACAAAATGGCTAGCGGCCTTACAAACGATTTTTATTAGAGTAGACTTAAATAGACGTGTGACAAGGAGGGGAAAATAGCGTCCCTTGCCCCCTTAACTTACAGGCTCATAAGAGGGGGCTTGTATGAGTCTGTAAGTAATTCAATTAAACAGACTACATAAATCTTAATTCTCACATTTCATTATTGTGCTAACCTTTTATACATGCATGGATAGGCCAACAATCAGCTTAGCTAGATACGCTATCACGTAATTAGATCAGTCATAGTCTAGATACCATTGAGTTACTTAATCAAAGTGATAATGTATTAGTTTTCAATTTATTTTTTCGAAATTGTTTTGTAATAAAATATATTGTTTGTTTTTAAATGGTTGTTTTATTTGTACCGCGCGCGACGTCATCCGCTTTGACTAAGGAATTGGATTCAGAGATAAATTAAATATGCTTAATTAACAAAAGAGCAATGGTTTCGTCCATCATGAAACTTGCGCTAATTAAACATTAATAGAAAGGATACCGTTTATTCCGGAATAATGTTCCCTAAGATACATCTTCACTAAAATTCAAGTAGAAACGTCCTGTAGATCGCTTTTTATTAATTCCACAAAAACCTTACATTTCCCCGGGATAAATCCCATAGTATCATATATGTTAATCCAGGTAATAAACTATATTTGTACCAAATTTCATTCAAATTCATTCAGCTGTTTTTGCGTGATTGACTAACAAACATTCACATTTATAATATTTGTAAGATACCTACGTTCATCGTCTCAGCCTTAGGGCTTCCACTGCTCTTATTGATTTTGATAATAGTTAATTAGGTCGTCTGCCCATTTTGTGGGTGGACGTCCTACGCTGTGCTTGTCAGTCCATATATACCTTATTGTGCTGAAAATTACTCCAATGAGCACGAGCTGCCGGTGCAGGAAAACATTGTATTCGTGAGGGAACCATAGCACGGGTACTTATCACGGCAGCATACGGTTGTCTGCGCCCGGGTTTCTTCCTACGGATAAGGTTCTAAAACACTTTTAACCTAAGCTTATATTTCACTCATGCTACGATTGACGAGAAATTAAATTGATCCGACTCGTTTTTGCATACACTATTAAAAAATATATATACATAAAATAGTTACGATTACCAATACACCGAACGATTACATTTCAAGACAAGATTATAAACGTATAATTTTCCAAAAGAATTTATACAAATATATTTTTTGTGTTTTATTTGCACACTTGGTTTCAAAATTAACGTAGAAGTAATTTTAATTTCTGTGCAGGGAAAACACTTGTCTTTCACAGATATGGTATTCACAATTGACGAGGCGCCGCATAGATTTCTGCTTGGTGGTAGATTTCCTTAGCAGGAGGTCGTCTAGGTAGGTACCACCGCAGTACCATATATTCGGTCGCTAAGCAGTAGCGTGTAAACATTACTGTGTTCCGGTTTAAAGGGTACTGCAGCTAGTGAAATTACAGGGCTATTGAGACTATCCATCTAGTCTCAAAGTAATGAGCACCAAGGCAGCGATGCCCTGGACTTTGTTTTACTAACCAAAGTTCTGTATAGCTGTAATGGTCATGGACAGGCGTTATCTCTTAACATCAGGAGAGCGTCTCGATCGTCTCATTACTGTTACATAAAATAAAAAAATTGCAAGTAACTTTTTTCTCGTATGATTTTACAAATTATTATTTATCACGAATGGTTTCTGTCTGATGAAAACACTAAACACTCTTGTCTAGGTTTAGTCTCTGCAAGGAGCTATTTTTCATTTAAAAAAAGGCAAATAATGAGAAGGAATGGTTTAATTTATATGGCGTATAGTATAGAGAAAAAATGGTTTTAAAGATTGTTTTTGTTTCTGTGCGGAACACTGCTAAATCTTACGAGAATGTGTTTCGCAATTTTACAAACGGCGCACTTCCTTCGTTAGCATGTTTCCCGTTGGTATTTTGAATCCGAAAATGGGTCGGTTATTGAGTTGTATGGATGAACAAAGCTCCACGAGTCCTCGGGGCCAGAGAGGATCTCGCCAGGCGGTCCGGCGGAGGTACCACGACACTGTTGGAGTACATGTTATAGACAGATCGAGCCAGCTCTTCCCGGTTTCAATTCCGGTTCTGAAATGAAACAAAAAATTATTGAATGAAATCCAATCGTGTCGTGCTGCAAAAATATATATATTTTTAATTTTTTTATACATAATAGGTTCCTGCCTGATGTTAAGCAACGATGTGGGCTAGGATGGAACACGCTTACCTAGAAGGAACCTATTTAGGTACTCTTGATTTGAAGACACTCATATTGTACTTTTCGGGAAACACAGACTCCAGTAAGAACTTCCACATCCTCGCTGTGTCAATAAAGAATGTGGATTCGAAGCGCTCAGTGCGCACATGGGGAACGTTCACCATGTGCGGTACGGTTTGGTCGCGTTTATCTGGCCGTCCGGTAGTAAAAAGGGGCGGGGGGAACCTAGTCGTGCAACTCCAAGGCACAATCCCCGAAGCGTATCCGGTAGAATGCCGATAGACAGGAGACCTCACGTCGATGCTCAAGACTCACTTGGGATTCTAACGATTTAAAGAAACTTACATAAATGAAAACTGAAAATGTTATACTTCTTTTTTTAACTAGTCATGTAATTAAAACGGGACCTCAAAGTGGACATGGTCGCAACCATCATTAAAAAATACGCTGAAGCTCATGAAAATAGACTTCATCAACATGTACCTAAACGACAAGGCTATCCAGCTCCTCGACAACACGGACATAGTGAGAAGACTAAAAAGGACAAAACCTTTTGAGTTAGTGTATTAAGTTAGTTAATGTCAGTGCAGTGAGTACTACATATTATAGAACACATGAACAAAGTGTCTTCCCCTTAATAGAGACAGTAAGAAAAGTGTTGATGGATACATTCTTAGATTTACTCAACTTAGCAATTTAAGTTATAATAACATTACTTATTAGTCTCAACTTGGCTAGATTGTAATAACAATGAGGTATCTAAAAACAAACAGATATGTACATCATTAAAAGAAAAATGGAATTAAAAGTATGTTATACTGCATTTTTGATTTTAAAGTGGAAGCAATAGAAGTCAAAATGTAGTTCTTAAAACAGAGGTGTTTCTAGATTATTAAAATTGATTCAGGGAATGTAGAGTTGAAAATGTAATGGTCACTATAAGTTAAACTCCGAAATATGGCAAGCTCATCTTACACTGGTTTTATCACTAAAGCTGAACAGTATGCATTGTAGGTACACCATAGGTATGTCACTAAGATTTCTTTGAATCGCAAATAACTCGACTAAGCGAGCGAACCTAGTACTAAGTAAAGATAGTTAATTGTAGATACCAGCTAGGTAGTTTCAAGTTTGAAGGCTAATTAAAGTAAAAGATGCGGAAGATATGTGCCTTGTAGCAAGTGGAGAAGTCTCAGCTTACCTCTACGGGAAAGGGCGTAATTGTATGTATTTATGTATGTAGTCACTCAGATTGTGTTTTGTCGTGATGATAATTGCTTTATAAATTTTCAAAGCAGAACTTGAACACTAACCTATCAACATATGTGTGCTCTCGTTCTTTTCGTCTAGCTTTCCTAGTGGGCGTGGTGGCCCTAAATCTATAATACTTAGGCATTTATCGGCAATTTTGCAAAAAAAAACCTTTAATCAGACATGTGTTTGCGTTGTTTTCAAACGTACTGACATATGTCTTTAGATTATAACCGAAGAGTATCTAAACCATAGATAAAACAAAGTCCAGGGCATCGTTGCTTTGGCGTTCATCACTGACCTTATAATTTCGCTAACTGCAGTACCTTACAATCTGCATCACAGTTATGTAATAAGCTGTAGAGTTTAAAAAATCTATAACCCGATAGCGATTAAAAAAGCTATAATTGAAGAAAAAACTTTTTAAACAAATTTATTATTTCTTTATTACCTACATTTAAACATATAACTTATATATATTTTATAGCCCTCTTTTAACTGCCTTTATTTAAATACCCTACTTGATTGTTTTTTTTTTTCTTATTAACGTTTTACTATTTCGCGCCAAAACTCCACCATCTTGATTTTGTTTAAAACCACCCTCTGTTATTGAGACGAATCTAACCATACCTTAATTGACGCAATCCATTTGGCCGTTCGGAAGATACGAGGTAATACAGAAATTTAAATACATACATACAAGAATTACACGCGAAAAACATAACCCTTCCTTGGCAGTCGGGTAAAAGTTATCTCAATAGTAGACCAGGGACTGTGATTTTACGGGAGCGAATCCACAAAATCTATACTAAAACTCAATACCAAAATAATAAAACTCATGTCGGAAAACAAAACAGTCCTCTTTCGTCGCGTATTAATATATTTAAATCCATTTTTTTTTAAATTGTCAAGTGATTTTGAAAATCAAGCTGTCATTTCGATAAATCGATAGTTTGGGAGTTTGCGCATAACTTAAGTACATTATTTATTATAATAGAGTTGAGTTAATACAGTGGCTTTCATTCACATTAATTTTTCAAGGGCTAAAAGCATGTTTTCACATCATACCATAAAAGTTACTATGATGTTCGTAATAGCCGTTGTTCTTGTGAATTTGGCTAATTACATTTTCTACGTGTACTACAATCCTAGCACCGAAGCGCTGTCGCTGGCGCGCCGCCCCTTGCTTATTGAAAAGTTAGTAGTAGTCTTCAGTATCAACCATATTAATTGCTAGAAATATACTTATACTAAAAGGTGCGAATATAGGATTTTGTTCCGTGGTCTGTTTTAGGTCAATTTTTAGTGCCCATTTGCAAACTGGAATTAAAGTCCAAGTTTAGAAATTCAAAATTCACGTTAAAATTGTACCTGTTACCGTTGCCGTGTATCTGGAACTTTGGTGGCTCGGGAAAGGATAATTACATTCGTTTTGTAGCGATGATAGTTCATTGGTTAGTGCGGTCGGTTAACACGTTGAAGCCCGTGGGTTCAAACTGCCAGTGAAGGAAAACATCGTGAGGAAATCATAGCATGGTGGTAGGGTATTTTCTAGGGTTAGTACTCGACTGGCTAGCTACCAAGTTGAAAACCTGCCGCCGGTGTGTTCAGGCTAACTTGAGAGCTAATTCCATTCGAAGCTAGGTGTGCTTTACCATCTTCAACCACACCATCACTCAACATCAGGAAAGCTAGCTAACAAACATCAAACATCTAGCTATAAAACATCTAGCTTGTCAGCAAAAAAACACGCCTGGTCCTAATGCACGTCACTTAACCTGATCTCAAGCTTTTCAATTCCAGTCACTGCTCACAACCATATTTATATCATCTATAGCTGCGCCACGCGGTTCCACACATGTTTACCTACCGGATAAAAATAGTACACTATGTGCTTGGGCTTAAGCTATTCGTATTCCAAATTTCATTCAAATCCGCTAAACCAATACAGCGTGAAAACGAACAGCAGAAACACAAACAAACATTCGCTTTTATTAGTTTTGGACGTCCTACTAACGTTTGTCAAAGAAGGTTTTAATTTATAACAGCCTTTGTTTCCTGTTAAAACCTAGTATTAAACATTTGACAGTATAAGATCTTTAAATTACTTATGCGGTATTACTCACGTTTAATTAAGTATATCGGATTCTCCGACTATAGTTTCGGCCACATTCGGTGGCCTTCATCATGGAGACAAAGTTGAATAACACGCGCGCGGCCTTGTCTTGCTTTACACAACGTGAGTAATCCCGCTTATCCTGCATAAGTAAAACAAATATGTGTTAAAACAACCATTTCCATAGTATAGAATTTTCTTCACACAGATCAGGTGTGATCTGGGCACCCGACGGATCGGAACTACTATCAAATAATTTGGTTAATGACAAACTATGTGCTGCAGTACCACCTGGACTAGGTAATATCCTGGTGTTATTTTACAAGCTATCGTCTTCCTCATTTCCTGAGAGACATAATCTAGGTCTTATGAAGGTCAGAGTGAATAGGCATCTGGGTGTACGTGTTTCATGGTGGTACGTGGACTTATCTGCAAAAGTCTCAAAGTAATGAGCGCCAAAGCAGCGTTGCCCTGCCTTGGTTGGCTACTCAAAGTTCTGTGTATCGCTGCAATGGCCATGGACATGCGTTATCTCTTACCATCATGAGAGCGTCTCGATCATCTCATTATTTTTACATTAAAAACGTCCCAATTGTTACTGTAACATCTATGACAATTGTTTGTAAGAATTTAACGATGTTTTATAAATTTAATATAGTTAGAAATATATACCTAAACATATACCTATGTGTTCTAAATTACTGTACAAGAAATACGAATCAGCCCTGTATGAACTGTCCCACTGCTGGGCGAGGATCTCTTCTCATTGTAAGAAGGTAAGGCCATAGTCCACCACGCTGGACAAGTGGGAAAAAAACAGTCGAATTGAGTTCTTTTTTTGAAGTCGGTTAAAAACTGTTATCCAGTTCGTTTCTTATTAATAACAATTCTTGTTGAACGCGATTTTAGGTCCAGTGTCCGTTGACGCGGTAATGTTCCGCTATCGAGAAGAAGATTTTTATTCAGTTGTGTCGGGCGTTAATAAAATTAAATCTTGCGTGCCACGCGAAAGAGCTGCGGTCATCGTGTTAAACCAGTAAGTTTTGCTGAAATGTAAGCCAAAACTCTGCCTACTCGGTTCTGCTGTATCTGCCAGATATTTACCAAATTTTCTTTTCTAGAGCTGGTGCCGCTTATCCTTTCGAATTTGTTAACTACATGCATTGGTTTATGAAGAGGCAACTGTTGGAATACCAAGTGTTTGTAGTAAGACAAGGTAAGTATTAATATTTATATAAAGTTTAAACTAAACAATAATTTAAAAATAAAATAAAATGTCAATGTTTTCCACGTCAAAAAAAAACTAATAAAGATTTCGGGCGAGACGAACCTTCCCCAAACGCACCCAACACACTAGCGGCGTTCCTGCGATGAATTACCAAAGATTTTTTTTGTAAGTGTTGACAAGCTAGAGCTAGTTGTTTGACCACAGCTCACCTGATGTTAAGTGGCGGTGTGGTCGAAGATGGTAAAGGACCTAGACAAGTGTGTTACCGGAACACACCGCTATGTGCTTGGCGGCAGATTTTAAACTTGAGGGTGGTAGCTATCCAGACGGCTAGCTATGTTGCCGTCCTTATTAAGAGTGCAATAACTTGGCTTCGGCTACAGTCGGCTCATTTTCCTGATTAGGGATATGTACTTAACTGAGAAAGTCCAAAAACGAGTTATTACACTTATCATAAGGACGGCAGTATGGTTTCTCCACGATGTTTTTTCGGCAACTCAAGCTCTTTGTAGGGGCTTAAACCCCGTCCTTCAGCATGTGAACCGACCGCACTAACCTTAACTGAACTCTTATCGCTACGAAATTTGTTTATCTTTTATTCGATTTTTGTCAACACTATATCTCCAATTCCAGATGCTGAAACACCGTATCACCGAGGCAGGATAATTAATGCAGCTTTCAAAGAAATCCTCAAAGTGCAGCGTAAACCTTTCGACTGCTTTATCATCCACGACTCCAGATTAATTCCGTTGGATACGAGGAACATCTACCGATGCAGCTGGTACCCGAGACAATTGGTTGCCAAACTCAACAAAAAAGACAAGTAAGTATGCATTTAATAAATATATTATATTTGATTACTCAGGGATATGTATGTAGATATTACATACAATATGACAGGCATTTCTGTCAGCTTAATTTTGAGTAGTAAAAAAAACTCCAGGGCATCGCTGCTTTGACGATGGTTACTTTGAGACTTTCGATGGTTAGTCTCAACAGCCCTGTAATTTCGCTAGCTGCAGTACCCTTCAAACCGGAACACAGTAATGTTTACACACTACTGCTTGGCGGCAGAATATTTGGTACTGCGGTGGTACTTTCCTAGACGACTTCCCGCTAAGGAAAGTAAGGACATTTCAGTTCAATCTATTTTCAGGGTTATATCATACGAATCTAGTTTCGGAGGAGCAATAGCGTTAACATACGAGCAATTTGTAAGAACAAACGGGTTTTCTAATATCCATGAGGACAATGCAATTTTCCTGGATATGGCCAAAAGGTAAGAATTTAATATGTCTAGCTAAAGTTTCGGCAGCATAACTGGGAGAATCTGGCGTCCAATTTCGAACGTGCTGGGTTCGAATGCCACGTCACGCACCTATCTTTGCTAGATTGCGTATTGCCGCTCATTTCAAAAGATGAAAGAAAATATTGTAAGGAAAATAAAATCGCCGAGATTTATGTGTGAAGTATGCCAGACATGGCCAGCGTGGTGGACTATGGCCTTGCCCTTCTTACAGTGACAGGAGGCCCACGCCCAGTTATTAATAGACGCGGGCCTCCTCTCATCAGCCATGTTTCAACAGGACTGATCCGGAACTATCGATCATGCAAACAATCACTAACCCCCCTTTCCACACACACACACGGTTTCCGTATAAACGGTACCGGGACGCTTTAGTAAAGTAGGCATGACGGTAGCGGTGACGTGTGACGGCTTACATATTCATGCCTGCATGTACGGAAACCGTGTGTGTAAAAAGGGCCTAAGAGTGACATCTTCCAGACAACCTTAGCATTTAGATCTGACTTAAAAACCAATTACAAAGAATGATCATTGTGATAATATATTCATTGTTAATCATAATAGGTTCCTGGATATAATTGTGCGTTGTCTTGGAGACACTTTAACCATATGGCACCAATATTTTATAATAAACTTAATTATCAGAAAAAATAAACTAAAAAAATTGTATAAACTTAAAATTAAAATATATATTAAAGACTGGTTGGGACAGCTAGATCGCAGAAAATATACTGGCAAGAGTGGATTAACTATAGTTTAAATCCTGACTTTCCTATTTATACACTCATGTACGAGGTATGGCTATTAAATAACGAGACTGACGCTGCTACAGAAGAAGTGCGTATGCACCAAACGCCAGCAACCAACAGGTGTTATCGTGAAGCCTTTTCTTTCGAATGTAGTGCCTCTCGCTTCTGTAAACAAATCAGTATAACCGTAGCCTTCGTTCGCATTAGAGTTGTTTTTTCCGCCGGAAAAATGTTAAGTGTAACAGTAGAGCGCAACGAATTGTTGTGAAATTTCATATGAAACTTGGAAAAACCGCTACTGAAACTTATAATTTATTGAAATAAGTGTATGGCAATGAATGTTTATCGCGTGCACGTGTTTTTGAGTGGTTTAAGCGTTTTCAAGATGGTCGAGAAGATGTTCAAGATGATTCACGCCCGGGTCGCCCTTCCACGTCAAAAACGGATGACAATATCGAAAAAGTCGGTAATCTGATTTACAGCGTCAGTCTCGTTATTTAATAGCCACACCTCGTACATATCTATTAAGAACAATTATTTACACTAAGCAATAAAAGTTATATGTTATTGTGTATGTATGTCATAGGTTGGCGGCAGTTAACTACACTATAGAAAGGACGCCATCGGACATTGGAAATTACACTACTCTAAAAAATTTTAACGCAGCAATAGAAACAGAGTAAGTATATTATTATAGAAGCAGTATTGTAAATAAGTGTAAACATTACTATGATCCGGTTTAAGGGATACTCCAGTACTATTTATATTATACAGTATTAATACTGTACGTACGTAGCTAATTGTCGAAAATTACTACGGCCATTGTTACTCAATATTATAGATGTTGTTTCAACGTTGACCGGCAGACTACAGGCGTTATCGTCACAAGAATATCTAGCCTGTCTCATTAGTCGTTAATATAAAGACATATTTTATAGGTCTCCAATGGCGGGGAACTCTTCGCGATCGAGTTTGACAGAGGGCCTCACTTCTGTGACGTATCTGGTAGAGGAATATTTGGCCCAGAATAGTTTCGTGTATCTTCAGATTGGTCTGCCTGATCCTGAAGCTAGTGTTGGGACACATTCTGCAGAGTCGATCAAAAGCCAGGAGTCGGTTACAACAGTGGTAGATGATAATATTAATATAAAAATTAATTAATTACCACTAAAATGTTTAGATATTTTTTCTCATTTACATTAATGTTATTCCACTGTTTTGCAGTATTTCTATCAGACATCTAGTATTTTATAAATAGTTATAATGTAAGAGCTATTAACTACACACGTGCATATAATTATGTAGTAAATTATCCAATATTAAAAAAAAACGATGAGCACTGGCAGAAAGCACAAAATGATACGCCAAAAATTAAAAAAAAATAAGAATAATGCAATAAATATCTTTTATAATCTCAAATTATCTGTACGTATCATGAAGCTATAGGTAAAGATATAGCTTCATGGTACGTATGTAATAATAGGTAGAAGTTTAGGCGGGAATGCGGAAAGGTCGCGTTGCCACATTATTTTCCAAAACCTGTTTTTTCATTAGGTGCGCGTGTGTAGGAAAATTATATTATGGGATGAAACATGTCGTGTTGCTTCCAAAACTCCATCGAAGCTTGTAGTAAAGACACCACTACTTTACTAGGGCATGACGATTCTACCAAAATTTACTTTCTGTAAATTTGACTGTGTCTTACCTATATAATTTAACTTATGATAGATATCATGAAGCTATAGGTAAAGATGGAGTCCAAACTTAGAACATCGACTTGAGTCAAATACCTAAACATCTCTATCTCACTCGTGTGGGCTGAGCTCTCTTTTTGTGTTGGACTACAGTATTGCTATGCCTTAATATTAAATCTCCTATCAAATTCTTAAGTTGATTTGCACACGCTACTAAATCAGAATTTACATATTTTTCTATCGTTCTATCGATGTCAGCCAAGAAGACACGAACACAACACATTCAGTTTAAGCTTTCTTAAGCAAGAAATAATTAGAAAAGGTACCTATCCAAATCAAACAAATGAGAATTTAAGCATTCTAATAATTTGTGAATATTTAAATAGTTACATTACGATTTATTGTATTCGAAATAATAACACTGTGGTTAACGAGAGTATGATTGTATTGGTGAATCAATAATTACAATCCCATTTTCTAGGGATTCGATAGTGCGGCAACATTAATCCTTATGTCAACAATCAAGATGTCATATTTATGATAATATGGCGGTTGTTTACATTTGATTCGTAGCGTCGTTTCAGATATTATCCGATTATTACTGATTTTATTCAAGAAATAGTGGTAAATTGTGTCGTACGTGGTTGCGACAGTACGTGGTATCCAGAATGTGGCATAACATTTCACATGTAAGTGTTTAAATCGTGATTTCTGGCATTGAATTATTGTATACTTACTTCTTTACATTTTCACTTGATTTCTTTCTGAAACCTTTGACCAGTGTTTTCAACATGTAAATAAATAATAACTAAGTCAAGATCAAATCGTTTTACATTGGATTTGAGTGACCTAAGGCAATTTTAATGTATTTGTTTGTAATACATCGCATTGCGGTAGTGTTACCATATTGAGTAACTTCTGGGACTTTCAAAGTTTTGTTTCTTATATGATCTTTTTTTTTAGATTTCCCAAAAATGAAAATCAAAGGAATTTGTGGTTATCCACTTTACCATTGAAAAATAAGTTATGAACGAGCAAGGATTTGCAGTTTGCATTTTCAAGAATCAGATTATGATTTGATAGCAAAGCGCTTAAAACCAACGGCAGTTCCTACTGCTTTAATACAGCGACAAACATTGCCACAAACAAGCACGGTAAATTTTTCATTACCTATTCCATACTAATTAATAGTAAAATAAAATTTGAAATCATCATCATCATCATCATTATATTTTCTTGATTCACTCTTGGATGATGCTTTTTCTTCACACATGGTGCTCTTATGCTCCTCTTATACAGTCCTATACACTGTTGCCTGCCTCACCCATGAGCATTAACTTACCACTACATTACTGTGATGGCCAACGATAAACATCCATATCGGAGAAGGGTCCTGCCTACACTTTTTTTTGTTATGTTAGTAGGTCACTTTTTTCTTAATTTGCATCTGATTATTTCTTGTTCAATTATAGACCATTATAATAATGTTTTTTGTAATGTTGTGTGTAGTCCATGGCATCCTCGACACAAAAGAAAATCCTAGTAGGGAGCTATGTATGTGAAAAACATTTGTTTGCTTGTTTTGTGAATTTGATGCTCTCGGCGCTACAGGTACAGGCTACAGGCATGAAGCACTGCTAGAAAATAAACCTTTAGATGTAGGGCAGTTTTCTACATAGACTGATTGTTTGTTGATTTTGAAATATAATTGTTCAAATCACACATTTATTTAATTTATTATGCAGGTATTTTTAAAATAATATATTATAATTTTCAGACAACAAGTTCTTTACATGAACAGTGTAAGATGCAAATACTTGCTGTGCCTGGACCGAGCACCAGTTCTGGCATTCATGAAAGTAATTCTCCATTTAAGGAAACGGGAGTTAAACATATTGGCTGCAATATTGAAAACCAGAGTAGTAAAAAACCATGTCGAAAAATTCTTGAAAATATTAGCAATTCACCTGTAAGTTTTCCTGTACATTATAAAATGTGTATTTCATTTCTTGTATGTGTATTTCTCATGTTTGACATAGCTTGTGTCAAAATATTTATATTACTATCTTTACCTTGCCAAGCTTAGCTGTATGAGATAAGAAATTAAGAACAAAGACAACAAAACATAAAGTTTTTTTGTTTTTATTTTCCAGGTCAGCTGTGAAGATCACGATCCCGCAAAGATTGATGGGGGCGTGCAAGTGAATATTAAATCTACAAAATAAGACATTCTTCGGAAGAAAACTAAGCTCCTTGGCAAAAATGTACATGTACATGTACATGCTCATTACAGACTCATACTGATAATTTATTGGGTATTTTACGCGGTAAAAAACAAAAACTACATAGAGCGTTGATGTTTAGCCATGTGTAGTAATTAATAGAACATTAAAATATATTTAATTTCGGAAGGGTTTTTATTTTGATGTTTTTTCACATTACCTATATCCATTTTATATAAGCCCAAGCTCAATATGTCGATATAAGTCAAAACTTTGTGTGTGTGTATGTTTGGTTACTCCACGCTAAAACGGCTGAAACGATTTTTATGAAATTTGGCATGCAGAAAGATAAGATCCTGAATTAACACGTGTTCTGAAAAGTACCTATATAAAAAGGTGTATGTTTGTCTAAAATGAAAATTGCGTTACGTAACATACAAATGAAATTGCACTCTGGTTTGGCTGACTAACCTAGAAAAACTCATTTATAGGAGTCATAGGCAAAGCTATTTGAACAAACAGCTTTTCTAGTAATTCAATAGAAGCATACGAAATTATTACATATTTCATCTTTATGGGCTAGGTTTATTTTTTTGTATTAAACAAACACGTAGATATTAATAATAATCAAATCACTTACGCAAATACGTAAGTTATATCCTGGGAAAAATTAAATAAAGGTTACCCTATTCAGAAAGAGAGGGTTAGCCAACACAGAGCAAGATAGAAATAAATAGGTATGCTTCAAATAGGTATTCAGAGTTTGGACTCCATCTTTACCTATAGCTTCATGGATAGATATGTACTTGAAATTATCAAAACACTTGACACTGGCAAATGCACAAAGTGCAACGCCAACAAAGAAGAAGCATGGTGGTATCCAACAAATAAATCTTATTATTAGTTTGGAACTGGATTGTTTTTAAAGGAATTTTAAAGTTGTTATTGATTTGCAAATTGATACCTTATCTTTTCTATAAAAAGGTGTTAAATTCTGTTCTCTTGGTTTTTTTGGAGATAATTTTACTGCCTAAATTTGTTGTTGGTTTTGATTGTACTTCTTAGGGTAAAACAATAAATGTTTTTAATATTTGTTTCATGGATAAACTTGTATACCTACTTATTACCTACTCTTTAGAATGCACTTGTAACTAAAATATCTGAAATTCTTATCAGTGTAGGTAGGTTAATTTTATTAGAGTCCAAGTCTCTCTCCAATCCAAGTCTCGTCTGTAAAAGAAATGTGCTGTATGAAGCTACAGCGTCCCAATGTGAAAGTTATACGAATTCTGTAAACACAGAATTGAGATGAGTCGAAGACATTGTCTCAGCAACTACTTATTTGTGTCGAAAGACCACAAAACACAACTGTCATGTTACTATAGCAGATCATGGCCGATATTTTAAATAAATAAATTTGATTAGGCAAATTACTATTATTGGCTATTAAATCAGTGAAACATGGTCCTTTTGTTTTATTTTCAAAGTGCGTAGAAGCTTCTAGTACGTCACAATTACTCTACCATGGCATGACACGACATCGACGAGATCTTTTTTTGCGCTTGCAGCGTACTAAAAGAGCGATGCCAAAAACTAAGAAAAAAGTGCTTGATGCACTACATATGTTACTGTTACTGTCATTTATTCAATATTGTTCACTGTCAAGTGTCAGTACACAAAAAAGTAAATTATTGCTGACTGATTGCTGAAACAGATCTGCAATTTATTTAAACAGGAAAAATCCAATTACAATTATTTTATAAGAAACTCTAGAAATTGATTTAACGGCGATAGGAAAATGACCAAAAGTTTTATTTAAAACTCTCTGGACTTATTAAAATGGCGTATTTGGAGGTATAATAAACTTTTGTTGAATTGATTGTTTTTGTATAAAAAATTGTTTTGCCCAAGTAAATCCGCCCATAATTTATAGCTGTGTTGTGAACAACATATAATGTCTTAACAGACTTTGGCGGCTCGTTCTGGGCAGCCTTTTTATAAGATACATAATTAATTGTTCGTCAAAATAATCTTTGCACGCGTTCTTTCAGTGGAGAGTATTCACATTCTTTGATATTAACAAGAACTTTGACAATGGAAAGGTCGCAGAGTGCCTACAAGTAAGTACAGAATTTAAAATACCTACCTATACACAAATATAAACTTGTGTGTTTAATGCTCCCAGTCGGATATTTAAAGTAATCACTAATTTAATCTGAATATATATATATAAATAAATTTAATCTGAATGACAAATTAGATCCGATTGTGTATCCATACTTACAATTTTCAGTTCTTTGTCTTTGCATACATTTTCTTAGCACACATTGTGAGGCACCAATGCAATTCTTATAGAAAATGGGAGAAATTTGGTTTATACTGGCTCACAGCTGCATAATTGTTATAGAAGTCTTTCTGTGGGCAAGCTAACTTATAGCGAATATCTGACCTAATAATCAATAAATATCCTACCAATCTAATAACCCAATAATCCTAATAATCTAGGATCTGACCTAATAATAGTAACCTGATATAATATCATACTGTTTGGTTTTATAGTCCTTTTTTATGGTTGACAGTCAAGTAGTTTGACCACAGATTACCTGATATTAGTTGATGGAGTGGTCAAGGATGGTAAACACACCTTGCCTGGCATAGAACTCTTAAATTAATATAGCTGACAAAATACACTGTTAGGTGCTTGACAATATATAGAACACTATACACTCACTATAGTACAATCTCTTGGTTGTATGTAAACACATGGATGCTTTTATTGAAGTTCTGTTTCAGGATACAACGGTCACAGTGTCCACTAGCGGTCATGGTCATGTGGTGCTATGTGATGTCACCGGTTGGGCACACCTCATACCCAAGACTTGGGAGATCACCTCATTCAAAGCTTACGAACTGACCATTACATTAGCTCAACAACTACCTCATGACCCATACTTGGTTACTATAGGGGTAAGTGTCATTATTGGTTAATCTACAACAAGTAATTAAGGTAGGTTCTAAAGTGTACCCAAAAGGTTTTTATTCTGTTTTCATACGTATGTAACTACTTATTTAATATTTTTTTTTTTTTATATTCTATCAGCCCCCTACTCTGAGGTTCTTATTGTGATTTCTGTTAGGTGCTGTAGTGAAAGCTATATGACTGGGAAACTTACTGTGCAGGTATACATTATGCGGTCATGTAGCTTTTTTTGTGAGTCTTTAGCAGGAACTGGAACTTTGGTTCCTGTTGTACAAGCATCGCTTGTTGGTATTCTCTCAAACTTTAAACATATCTTGACAACCTCTGAAGAAACACTAGGTTCTCTTTTTAATCCTTTCTTTGATCGTTTTTTGCAATTACTAATAGGCTTTCATTTGACCGCCAACTGGCCTGATGTTAAGTGAAGATGCTCACAAAACACGTGAAACACGCTCGCCTAGAAGATTCCGATTCACTCGCGACTTGAAGGCACCCACATTGTATCCATCAGGGATAAAAAAAAAGATTTTTTATTTTTATTTTAAGTCTGGATTTTTGACTGTCAAAAATGTTAAGTAATAGTGTGGTTGAATATGGTAAAAACTAAAATAAAGCCTGGAATGGACACTGGCTCACAAGTGAGGCTGCCGGAACACTCCATTAGGTGTTTGGTGGCAGATTTTTCTACTTGAGGGTGGTAGCTAGCCAGCCGAGTACTAGAAAATTCCCTACCACCATGCTTTGGTTTTTACGATGTTTTCCTTCACTGGCGACTCAAGCTCATTCTTTGTAGTTTGAACCAATGCCCTACAAATATCATCTCTACAAATATAAAGTATAATTACATTTAATAATTATAAAATACTGATACACAGCTAAGGAAATTATATAAAACTTCTATGAGTAATATAGATATAATATTTGTATAAAACCACAACAACTGATGCAATACATTAATTATTAATTAGGTTATTTAAATTTATTGGACCAAGTTGTAGTATAAATATCAGTTACGACTAGAGTGTGAAGTTTTTTATTCATCATTATTAGTATTCTTATCAATAGTACATACACAAGCACTGTAACTTTAGTTTAAAAATTCTAGTACCTGGATGGCCGAGCTTTGCTCGTTTTTTTTTCGTTATCTAAAAATGAAACCAATCAATCTAGCTAGGTTAAATTTTTAGATAACGAAAAAAAAAACGAGCAAAGCTATATTTAAACAAGTATTGCTTGTTTAAAGGTATTAGATTTACTCAAAGAATAAACCTCATCATTTATCGGGATAAATACATGTTTTCATATTAGTAAAATTTCAACTGAATATTAAAACAGTATAGAACGATTAAAGTGAAACTGGAATTTTATCAACCTACTCATTAACTATAATGAATATAAAATTTTAATAGTAATTGGCGATAGGCTACAAAAAGCTTTTACATATAACTAACTAATGATATGTTTTTTTTTAATATGAAATATATCTATGTTTAGCGACCAACTCATCTGATGGAAAGTGACAGCGTGGCTGCGGATTAAGTACATGATCTAAAAGAAATCTATTGATTCAAAGGCTAGAATAAAATAAAAATGTCCAAATTGTAGTTCACATTCTTAATACGTACAGCGAGGATGTAGAACTCTCTGCTGGCGTCTGTTTTTCCTGCGGAGTACAACTTGGGTGTCTTTAAATCCAGAGTAAACTGGTTTTTTCTAGGTAAGCGTGCTTCATCGTAGACTGCATCCTGCTTAACATCAGGCAGGGCGTGTACTATATAGTATAAAAAAAAAAAAAAAAGTTCACAGGAAACAAAGAACCCAGAAATGAGTTTCAATCATGTGTGATGGCTTTGCCTAAAATCCCTTACCAACTGTTCATTTAAAAAAATGTATTAAAGTTGTCCCAATCAGTTCAATATGGATTCTTAAAAATCTATTTTAAAGAATACATTTTTCCAGTCTAATTGGGACAAAGCATAATTTTTTTCGCATTTTTCTGATAGTAAGAAGTAAAAAAAGAAACGGTATATTAAATAACGCCTGTTCAAGATTGATCATTTATTTTCAAATATTTATATATACACAGTATTTATTTATTAGATATTATCACAGTGAACTTTTTGAGTTTTTACCTTATTGTAGTGTTACTCAGAACATTGCCTTGTCATATTCGTGTAATTCTCTAACCGACAGGACGATGAAGCTGGCGTGAATCCCTTAATCAAAGTGTGGGACTGGTCCCGCAGCGACCGGCATGGCAACCCTACGATGGTGCGCATGTGCCGCGCTGTGCCCTCGCATATGCACCCTACTCCCGCTACCGCACTTGCCGTCCATGAGAACAAGGTAAATGAAATAACTAACCAAATCTGTCTCACACTAATATAAATGCGAAAGTTTGTATGTGTGTGAGTATGTTTCTCCCCTTTTCACACAGTCACATCTTACAAGATATGAATGAAATTTGGAATGCAGTTAGCGGTGTAGGTAGATTAAAACATCAGCTATTTTTAACCCCTGACGCAAAAAGAGGGATGTTATACGTTTGACGTCGATGTCTGTCTGTGTGTGTGTGTGTTTCTGTCTGTCTGTGGCATCGTAGCTCTTAAACGGATGGACCGATTTCGATGCGGTTTTTTTCATTTGAAAGCCAGTTTCCTTGCAGTGATTATTAGCTATGTTTGGTTAATTGCGTAGGGGGTTTTTTAAATTTTTAATGCTAGGTTTTTAGTGCTAGATGCACTACCTTTCAAACTCAGCAATGTCTACACACTACTGCTTATCTAGAATATCTGATACTGCGGTGGTCGCACCTAGACGACCCCTAATTAAATTTACCCCATCACTTTTAGTATATGTTATATATATATTAAAATTACCATATTACCTTTTGTTACAGAGTTTATTAGCTGTTGGTTTCCAAGATGGATCTGTATCGATATTCCGCGGCAACATTGCACGACAACGCAGCGGCAAGATGAAGACACTCTCCGAACGAGCCAACAGCCCTATCACGGGCCTGTTTTTCAAGTATGCATCGTCATTTAACATCTCAAAAATTGGGAACTCGGATGCATATACTAAAAAAGGATGTATAGGAAGTACCTTTACCTCGCATGCCGACGGGCGTAGGTTCAAACCCCAACAATGTGCTTGAGCTGCCGGTGAAGAAAAACATCGTGAGGAAACCAGAGCGTGGTGATAGGGCACTTTCTAGTACTCGACTGGCTACCACCCTCAAGTTGAAAATCTGCCGCCAAGCTTCTAACGGTGTGTTCCGGCAGCCTCACTTGAGAGCCAGTTCCATTCCGGGCTAGGTGTGCTTTACCATCTTCGACCACATCGTCACTTAACATCAGGTGAGCTGTGGTCAAACACCTAGCCTGTAAGCGATGGAAAAAAAAAAACATGTTCATGTACGTAATTTTTCTCACAATGGTATTCTTCACCCAAAATCTAGTTTTTGTTTAAATTATTTAAAAGTAATGTGACGATCGAGACGCTTTCCTGATGGTAAGAGACATCGCCTGTCCATACCCATTGCAATGATACACAGAACTTTGGATAGTAAAACAAAGTCCAGGGCATCGCTCCTTTGGTGCTCATTACAAATACAAATACAAATACAAATATTTTATTGATAACACCAATGTTACAAGTCAATTCCGTAATATCATTACAATATATCGTTTAAAAGTTTTAGAACACTGATTACATGCTAAGGAATAAAAACAAAATGTCAAAGTAGGTATACAAACATGTCAATATAAAACTTACTTTGAGACATTCGATGGTTAGTCTCAACAGCCCTGTAATTTCGCTAGCTGCAGTACCCTTCAAACCGGAACACAGTAATGTTTGCACACTACTGCTTGGCGGCAGAATATCAGATACTGCAGTGGTACCTACCTAAACGACCTCTTGCTAAGGAGATCTACCACCGAGTAATATCGAACAAGTCGAAATTTACACCAATGCATCGTAAATTTCGCAATAAAAATTTAATGTACCTCATAGTGCAACTATTTTAATTTGTGACGGTAAGAAGTACCGTTAGTATGCTAACATTAAGGCATATTATTTTAAGTATTATAACATTATTATCATTAGAACATATTGTCTAATGATGATAATATTCTAATCTCTTCTTCTTATGTTCGGTTCGGCAGAGGCGCAGACAAGTTATTCATAGTGTCGCGGTCTCGCGTGGCGGTCGTGTGGCTGAACACCGAGCGGCAGGTGACGCTGGATGAGATGGGCGCCACGCCGGGATGCTCCGCCTTCGGGCTCCAGAACAACCTCACCATCGCCGATACAGAAGTTCGTAATTCCTTAGCAAAACTTAAAAAAAGTTCTGTAACACAATAAATTAAAAATGAAGATAAATACATGAAGTATTCAATTAAAGGTTTTTTCAAGTGAGCAAATACAACACCTGTTATACATAAATTAAAAAATTATATGGCCGTTCTCCGTCTCCATCATCAGACCAAGCTCTATGGTACCATTGTATTGTCACCGTAGATACATAAGTACACCAAATTTGAGTCCAATCGGACATCAGAAAGTGGGTCAAATTTAACTTACAAGATTTGTCCCGTACAGACACATTGCAAATTAAATAAAAGCTTTTAAAAAAAAGTGAATTGTGATGCTGCATAGCAGTGCTTTTACTTTGGAAACTGGCGCGTGTTTTTTGTCGTGGTTTTGACAAAAAAGTGACAAAACCACTGGTTATGTAGCATTTTTATTCATAAAAAAAATAACACTCTACACCGTGAAAGTATGAACATCAGCAATATTGATAGAGGAGGTTCAGTACTCGATTGTCGTTCCAAATAATAATAAAAAATAGGTGGTTCATATTTGACCTTATTATCCCGAGCAAACACAAAAATACGGACACTCAAATCACGCGCACCGAAAATGACATGGTAGTCGCGCGCGGTCCCAGATTAGATAACAGTTACTGCGCAGTCTACGTATGGTAGTTATGTCTTGCGCTAGCTCGGTGCGTAAGGCTGCGCGCAGTCCATAAATTCTGGAGTCTTGGGAAGAACTTTAATTAAGGTTTTCTTATTTTATTTTTGTATTTGTTTCGATTTTATTTCTTTATACGTTTCATATGACCACTAACTAACATGTCTTTGAATATTGCTAATGTTCAAACTGTCAGCCCGTATAGTCGTAATATCCGATATAATTAAACGTGAGTAATACCATATAAGTAAAACAAAAAGATAAACATTTATTTAATATAATTATTTATATCTCATTCCAGGCTATTTACTGTTACACAAGCGAAGGACGAGGCCCATGTTACGCTCTAAAAGGCGAGAAAGTTCGCCTAAACTGGTTCCGACAATATCTCGTTGTAACCACAAACGAAACTCCCAACAAAAACACCGCATCCACGAGCAAAAGCGCGCCTAAATCCCACCACATATACATACTGGACATACAGAACAAATTCATAGTATTTTCCAAAACCTTTGATGAAATAGATGCGGTATTAACGGAATGGGGGTCGTTTTACATACTAATGAAGAACAAGGAGATGATATATTTGGAGCAGAAAGATTTGCAGTCGAAATTGTCGCTGTTGTTTAAGAAAAATCTCTATGATGTGGCGATACGGATAGCGAGCAGTCAACATTACGATATGGAGGGGTTGATGGAAATCTACAAACAATATGGTGACCATTTATATAGCAAGGTATGGTATTCTATTTTATTAATAGCAATACGTAATATTTTACTATGATAATTTACTTGGTTTTGACACATTTGTTTGTCACCGGATGTGGCCATAACTAATATATAGATCTTTTACAAAAAGTCCTGCCTATTTTGCCACAACTCGGCATGTGGACATGCTTTAAACTAAAGAGTACTGATATTACGTTCTGTTTTGTGTGTTATGAAATAAATATATAGATACATAGTGAATAGGTGAATAGAAGGAATAGAATAAGGTAATAAATAAAAATGAAATGAATAAATGAATGTGTTGATGATGAATGAACGAATGGTGAATAATGGTAGGAATAAGAGTGAATAGGTATCTTCTAAGTCCGTGTGCTTTATCTTCGACCACATCATCGCTTACCATCAGGCGAGTTGGTGGTCAAACGCGGACTTATCCGTACAAAAAAAACCCTTTCGGCTTAATGCTACTTTTCCGCATAACCCTATATGACATTGTCATAGAAGAAATATCACTTTAATTTCAGGGCGATCTTAAAAGCGCGATAGATCAGTATGTAAAAACGATCGGCTGGCTAGAAACGTCCTACGTGATACGCAAGTACCTTGAACCGCGACACTTGGAGTCCCTTGTGGTATATTTGGAAGAACTACATAAAAAGGGTTTCGCTACCGAAGATCACACGACACTACTACTTACTTGCTACGTGAAGATAGATCAACACGATCAGAAGGGAAAGCTAAAAGAATTCATCAATTCAAAGGACAAAGCCATTGATTTTGATGTGGATGTCGCTATCAAGGTAAGTTTCAGACGTAGATAAAATAACCTATTGATACGTAATCCAGATAAATTCACAAACAAATTCCGAGTCACTGGCTCGGACCAGGCCTGACTAGCATTCATTCAAGCGCCGACGTCTGCGATCGTCGGGGAAGATTTTTTTCGTTGCTAGTACAAAAATTAAATGTTTATTTATTTATACATAAAGACAATTCCATGGGTGGGCATTACAGGTTGCCCCAATTCGCCCACCCAGGGAACAAGTAACAATAACATAGACAATACAATAAAACAGTAATATAGAAAAAAAACACTACAGTACCATCTAACACTATAATACAACACTACAACAATAGAAATAATAATATTTTAAAAACATTGAACATGTAACATGTTATGAATAATTGTGCCGATTCGAATAAACTTTTTTAAGCTTATATTTGGCGTGAGAGAAATATAGATGTTTATACCCTATATGGCCTATTGGTTGGACATCTGAGAAATAATAAGCACCATTAGTTAATAGGTTACCAGCTAGCTACGTCCCGCTGTTTTCTCGATAGACAGTAATTCCAGTTACTCAATCACGCCAGAACGGCTGAACGAATCTGGATAAAATTTTTCATATAGATACTTTAGGCGCTGAAATAAAACATAGGATACTTTTCATCATCATCATCATCCATCGCCACGCGGGTAAAACCGCGGGGCGCAGCTAATAGGAAATAAAGTACTTAACTTAAACTTAGAATCTCTAGAATGTTTTTTTCTAATTTACTATCTTTTCAGGTAGTACGTCAAGTAAGCGTTGACGACGCTTTATCGCTGGCGGCGAATAACGCTCGCCACGACTGGTACTTGAAAATAATGCTGGAAGACAAGAAAGACTTCAAGCGAGCACTCGACTATATTGTCGAGCTGGAGTTTGAAGACGCGGACACGTATATGAAGAAGTATGGACACAGGCTCATTCAGCACGAGCCGGACGAGAGCACCAAATTCCTCAAATGTGAGTTGGCGTTAGACTTTTGTTTTTACCCTACTATTTAAAAAGGGTTTGTTCTTTTGTTTCTTTTAAAACAATAATTCTCAATTTGTGTTGTAATACATATAAAACTATTACATACCAATACCAATAGCCAATACCAAGCCATACCAATTTAACATATTTTACATTAGTCTTAAGTATTTTATTTAAAACTTCGCATGCTTATTAAAGCTCTAATTGTGCTGTACATAGGTATAACATAACATTAAGACCTTATGTAAACAATTTATCGCGAATAAATGATTTGAACTTGAACTTGAACTAATCTCCCTTAAATCAGCTTTGTTTTTGTAAATTATCCGACTGCTGGACGCGGGCTTCTACTCATTGTGAGAAGGGTAAGGCTGGCCAAGAGCGCATTATTAGCGCTGTATATGAAGTCTACCAGACTTCATATACATTCAAGATTTAAAAAAAAAATATGACTACAATAACCTCCTTTCAGCTAAGTACGCTTTAGGCTTATAACCCTGTAGATAAATATTCTATGTGGATACCGGGATTATATTGAGTAGTTACAAACTTTAAACTTGTATTTTTTTTAACTAAGCTTGCATGTAACTGACTTGTCTATTTTATTATAATGTTTAAAATAGTTTTGTGTTTGTCCACACCCTGACTGATGTTAAACATTGATGCGGTCTAGGATGGAGTATGCTCGTCTATTAAACGAAGCGGCGTTTAAACGTAGAATGTCCCATTACTTGGTGATAAATCTCCTTAGCAGGATATCGGCTAGGTAGGTACCACCGCAGTACCAGATATTCTGGCGCCAAGCATTAGTGTGCAAACAATACTTTGTTATGGTTTGAATGGTACTGCAGCTAGCGAAATTACAGGGCTGTTCAGACTAACCATTCAAAATCTCAAAGTAACGAGCGACAAAGCAGTAATGCCCTGAACTATGTTTTGCTACACAAAGTTCTGTGTTTTTTTATTATTTATTGCTGACAGGCTAGGTGTTTGACCACAACTCACCTGATGTTACGTGACGGTGTGGTCGAAGATGGTAAAGCACACCTAGCCTGGAATGGAACTGGCTCTCAAGTGCCTCTCAGCCTTGCGGCAGATTTTCAACTTGAAGGTGGTAGCTAGACAGCCGTGTACTAGAAAGTACCCTACCACCACGCTATGGTTTCCTCACGATGTTTTCCTTCATCGGTAGCTCAAGCTCATTGTTGGGGTTTGAACCCACGCCCTTCGGCATGCAAACCGACCGCGCTAACCACTGAGCTATCATTGCTACCAATAGTCATGGGCAGGCGTTATGTATTACCATCAGGCGTATCGATCGTCTCATTACTTTTACTCAAAAATATCTAGCCACCGCCAAATATCCAATTCGCGGTATAAACCGATTAATTATTGTTTCGTTTATTCCAGTATTATGCACGGACTACAAACCACGGAGCAAGCCTCTAGTAGACGAGAGCGCCCTCTCCGGTGGCTTCAAAGAACCGGAATACGCTTCCGCTCGAGACTATATCCACATGTTCCTCAGCAACTCGCGGAAACTGATCGAGTTCCTCGAGCACATGACCAGCAGTGGCCAAGACCACGCCAATCTACTCTACGACGCGCTGATTGAACATTATATTCATGTTTGGTAAGTATTTTTTTTTTAATCAATTGAAGTTTCCTCAGGATTACCCCCCTGTGCGTCAGCTAAAAGTATAATGGAAGCAAAAATTATTCAAATTTGTCGCTTCAATCACAGTACTTCAGGTCGTTTGTCTTTTTGTAGGGTTCCGTACCTCAAAAGGAAAAAAAACGGAACCCTAATAGGATCACTTTGTTCTCGGGAACGCGTGGAGTCGAGTTGAAATTAAAACCATATTTATACGCAGATCTGTAATCTCTTGTAGCTGTGAAAAAAGAAACTTCTCAGCTACCGTAAAAAAACACACAAGAGAATCAAAACATAATTATAGGGTACTTTCCGTTGACCTAGAACTATGAAATTTGGCAAGAAGCATCATCTTATACATAAAGGAAAAAAATCGAAAACTGTACATTTTTAGGGTTCCGTACCCAAAGGGTAAAACGGGACCCTATTACTAAGACTCCGTTGTCCGTCCTTCTGTCTGTTTGTACGTCTGCCATCAGGCTGTATCTCGTGAACCGTGATAGACAGTTGAAATATTCACAGATGTGTTTTTGTTGCCGCTATAACAACAAATACTAAAAAACAGAATAAAATAAATATTTAACGGCGCTCTCATAGAACAAACGTCATTACGTGAAATATTCACAGAATATTTAGTTATATATTCACTTTAAATAAATAATTAAATTAAGATAAATATTTTATGACATGACATACAACAGACATGTTTTTTTTTGCCGTATTTATAGATAATGGCTTTCGTGCGCGAGTCCGACTCGAACTTGGCCGGTTTTTTAATTAATCACAATAAAATAGGGTCTTTATGCTACTATTTGTCATACCTACTAGTTTGTACGGAACTCTCGGTGGTCGAGTCTGACTCGCACTTGTCCGTGTTTTTTTTAACTGTCGCCAGACTTAGTTACCACAGCTAACCTGATGTCAAGTGACTGTGTGGTCAAATAGTAAACGTACCTAGCCTGGAAAGGAACTGGCTCTCAAATGAGGCTGCTGAAACACACAGGTGATTGGTGGCAGATTGTTAACTTGAGTGTGATAGCTAATCAATCGAGTACTATAAAGTACCATACTATAGTTTCCTTACGATGTTTTCGTTTATTGGCAACTCAAGCTTATTGTTGGGAATTGAACCCTTGCCATTCAGCGTGTGAACCGACCGCACTAACCGCATAGCTGTCATAGCTACAAGTAATATCAGTAAGATGATCTTTATTTAGTTTTTTGTATGTGTCGATTGGAATTAAATATGACATAATTTTAGCCCAACAAACTGGCATGTGGCTGACAGTGTGTCATAAACTTTCTTCTTTTCAGGGCGAAATCTCCTGAAAATGAGAAGAAACAATACGAAGACAAAATATTGAAAACGCTCAGAAATCCCGATGCGAACTACGATAAAGATCATACGTTGATTATCTGTCAGATGCTCGGATTCAAAGCCGGTGTGCTCTACCTTTATGAAGAAAATAAACTGCAAGTATTCTTTACATTTCACATCATCAGCCATAGGACGTCCACTGTTGGACATAGGCCTCCTCCTGGGGGGGTTTTTACCAATACTCGCCACGCTTGGCAGGCGGGTTGGCGAGCGCAGTTAGGTGTGATTGTTCAAGGAAGACGCTGCTGCCCATCTTCCGGATTACATCCCTTAGCCGACTGTTACGGCAACCACGGGTAGAGAAGGCGGGGTACTATTCTTACGCCGGCACCACCACGGCAACTTTGTTCATGTGTTCTATAATATGTAGTGCTCACTGCACTGACATTAATTCTACCTTTCTAATAAGCTTATATCCATTAGAAATAAATAAATATCGTAGGACATTTCACACAGCTTCATCTAGCCCTAAACTAAGTAAAGCTCGTAATATAGGAACCAGATAACTGATAGAATACTAACCTTTTTTTTTTTTGTTGTAAATACATTCTTATAATACATACAAAACAAATATTCGAATCGAAACACCGTCCAGAAGTAGATATTCTTCCAAATGAGCTAATGAATTAGAGTTTCTAGTGATTAAGCATCATATATAGATGACAAAATTGTTTACTGTAAAATATATGTGACGATTATATATTTTTTTGGAATGTAATGTAATGAATGCAAAATAAGGCAATTACTTAGTCACGTGAGACACAAAATATTGTTTACGTCACACCTTGCGAAACGCCATCGCTGCTGTTGATATTTTCGTCAATGATCTACCGTGCAGATATGATTGTTTCACACGGCGTGACGTCATACAGACGACATGACAGTTCTGATCATATTCGAGGTTAATTTTAATTGGTTTTTGATATAACAATACACAAAATGTATGTATGACAATGACGATTGTTTAAAAATAAGGGATTATTTAAACATTTTTATTCAATTTAATTATATTGATATATTTGATCTTGAATCTTGATGTTTGTAAAATATGAGCGTGTGGTGTGGTGCAGATGGCGGTCGCAAGTGTCGGTGCACATGCGGGCAGGCGACGCGGAGGCAGCGCTGGGAGTGTGCCGGCGGCGCGGGGCCGCGGCGCCGCGCCTCTGGCTCGACGTGCTGTGGCGCCGCCCGCCGCCGCACGCGCTGCCCGAACTACTAAACGTCATAGGTTAGTACTGAGGGTATACATAAGCTTCAAAAGCTTGGAGTAGATTAAGGAGAAGGGGGGGAGGTCATTGTACTCACTACTATGAACACAACTTTTAAATCGTACCAAACGTGCAATCGCACCATACATTTGACCAAAAACTTTCTTTGATTAGTTGACAGGGTATGTGTTTGACAACAGCTCAACATAGTATGGTGGTATGTCTAGTACTCGGCTTGCTAGTACCACCCTTAAGTTGAAAATCTGCCGCCAAGCATCTAACGTGTGTTCCGGCAACCTCACTTGAGAGCCAGTTCCATTTCAGGTTAGGTGTGTTTACCATCTTCGACCACACTGTCACTTAACATCTGTCTTAGTCAAACACAGGTTAGGTGTTTGACTACAGCTCACCAGATATACTATAAAACTATAAAAAACAATCAATAAACAACAATCAACTATTAAAAAAAATAGAAAATAATAAGGCACATAGTTAGAGACCTCGTTCACTAACTACTACTAATGTTGCTAATAGGTACAAACTTTAAAAAAAAAAGTAAGACCGACTTCAAATAAAAAACAATCGGTGCTTAGCCTAGCCTAGGTGCCGGTGCTTGGCACCGACTTCAAACAGATCAGTAGGTACCTAGCCGGTATAATAAAGTGAGTTTATTTTTCGCTTTTTAGTTAATTTATGTTCACGCCAAGAAACACTTGAACAGTATGAGTCTGGCTAGACCCGCTAAGATTAAAAAACGTCTTGCCAAAAACAATTAAATCGCCCACGTAAACAAAACAATTCATAAAAAAAATTTCATAAAATGAAAACAACTGGGCCAAATTATGTAAAAAAATTATGTGACCAAATGGCAACTATTCCGCATCAAACTAAAGAAGAATCACATAAATTGGATCATAAATCTCAGCGTAATCGGTGTACATACAAAAAAAAATACCAATCCAGTTGAGAACCTCCTCCTTTTTGAAGTCGGTTAAAAAGTGGACAATGAGAGCACACTTCAGCCTCAACGCGAGAGTGTTCACTCCCACCATTCTTGCGGCAAACAGGGAAGGATAATGCCAAGTTGGGTAGACTTATTGTACAAGTTGGGTACCCATACATTTTTGTAGAAGTATTATTTTCACCTATTTCTTTTACAGCCAATGAAAAGCTGTTGTCGCCAATACTAGTCATCGACTGCCTCGCCACCACTGCCACGGCTTACACCTTAGGAGACGTGAGAAAGTGAGTTTCCATTGTGGTTATTTGTTACATCTTTTTTAAATATTCAAAGTTACCATACTTACCCAGCCTTCATTTTAAGCAGATGGGCGTGGGTTGGTGTGGCGAAACATATGTGTCCTTTGTCTGGCGGTTCTAAATGGTGTGGCGAAACATATGTGTCCTTTGTCTGGCGGTTCTAAATGTATCTGTATATATATGGGCTGACAGTTTAAACATTAGCAATATTCAAAGACATGTTAGTTAGTGGTCATATGAAACGTATAAAGAAATAAAATTCAAACAAATACATTAAAAAAAACTAAGAAAACCTTGGTTAAAGTTTTTCCCAAGACTCCAGAATGTGTGGACAGCGCGCAGCCTTACGCACCGAGCTAGCGCAAGACATAACTACCATACGTCGATTACGCAGTAACTGTTATCTAATCTGGGACCGCGCGCGACTACCATGTCATTTTCGGTGCGCGTGATTTGAGTGTACGTATTTTTGTGTTTGCTCAGGACAATTAGGTCAAATATTAACCAACTATTTTTTTTTAATATTTGGAACGACAATCGATTACTGAACCCCCTGTATCAATATTGCTGATGTTCAAACTTTCACGGTGTATAAGAATATGTAATAGATAGAATCTTTAGAAATAAAACTGTATAGAAAACAAAAGAGCGTTATGAGCTATAATACTTGTAAAATACTTCTGGTTATTTTAATTAGATATTTTTAATTTATGTCAGATTTTATTTTTCGGAGGAGGAATATTTCGGAAAAATTGTTTTCAGGTTAGATATTTAAAAAAAAATTGTATATTTAAATTAAATTTATATCTCATCATTTGTAATCAAAACGACAAAACTAAAAACTAAGATAAGTAAGACTAAAAAGATATAACTTTTTAACTAACTTAAATGTCACTGACTGAATTTTGGCTTGATGGTAAACGATGATATAATGATTTGAAGCACGCAAACTTAGAACATGACTATTCAGTCTGACTCCGACCTTGTTCTAGATGATTATAAGATTATATTTAAAATAAATAAAAATTGTCTTCACTAATCCCATCCCACTAATATTATAAATGTGAAAGTTTGGATGGATGTTTGTTACTCAATCACGCCAGAACGGCTGAACGGATCTGGATGAAATTTTGCATGTAGATATGTTAGGCCCTGAAATAAAACATAGGATACTTTTCATCATCATCATCATCATCATCCATCACCACGCGGGTAAAACCGCGGGGCGCAGCTAGTTACTAAATATGTCAAAAATACTGACTACATGTCAATAAATAAAAAAACAAAAATGTCAAAATAAAGTATTACACTAATATTATAAAGACGAAAGCCAAACGGCTGGACCAATTTTGATGAAACTTTTATGTACTATTACTAATACGTACTGTTTTTACATAATGATAACGATGTATATTCGCAGGTATCTAGTGGACGTACTGAAGTCTGAAAACGAAGTGATAACCCGCGAACAAGAGCTCTCAAATAAATATCGAGCGGAGAGCGCGAAAATGAAGGCGCACATACAAACTTTACAGAACGAGCCCGTCACGTTCCAAAGCTCTAAGTGCGCGGCCTGCAGCCGGCCGCTCGAGCTGCCGACGGTGCATTTCCTCTGCCAGCATTCTTACCATCAGCAGTAAGTAGTTTAAAAACATTGTTACACTCAAATACAAATATTGTATTAATAACTCCAATGTTACAAGTCAATTCTGTAATATAATTTCAAATACATCATTAAAATGTGGAACTCTTTGCCGGAGTCTGTGTTCCCTGTTAGGTACAATATGGGTGTCTTCAAATCTAGAGTAAATAGGTTTCTTCTAGGTAAGCGTGCTCCATCTTAGACCGCACTACTTAACATCAACAGAGTGTGGTCAAACGCAAACCTATTTTGAAAAAAAAAAAAAAAACACTGATTACATATGTCAATTTGATTGATTGAAAAATACAAATGCCAAAAAGAAAGTATGTCAATATGCAAACATGTCAATATAATAAAACAATATTGTCAATATAAAAATACTGCCACTGTAAAATATGTCAATATAAAAAAATATTGTGTATATAAGAAAATGTCGGTAAAACATAATTGTAGCGATGATAGCTTAGTGGTAAGCGCGGTGGGTTCGTATGCCGAAGGGCGTGGGTTGTAACCCGAACAATGAGCTTGAGCTGCCGGTGAAGGAAAACATCGTGAGGAAACCATAGCGTGGTGGTAGGGTACTTTCTAGTACTCGGCTGGCTACCACCCTCAAGTTGAAAATCTGCCGCCGAGCATCTAACAGTGTGTTCCGGCAGCCTCACTTGACAGCCAGTTCCATTCCAGGCTAGGTGTGCTTTACCATCTCCGACCACACCGTCACTTAACATCAGGTGAGCCTCAAATACCTAGCCTGTTAGCTGGTAGCTAGCCAGCCGAGTAATAGAAAGTACCCTACCATCACGCTATGGTTTCCTCACGATCATTTCCTTCACCGGCAGCTCAAGCACATTGTTGGGGTTTGAACCCACGCCCTTCGGCATGCGAACCTACCGCGCTAACCACTGAGCCATCATCGCTACTAACACATGTTTGCTTTCTCTCTGAACCTAATTCTGAAGTTAACGCGGACGACGTCGCGGTTGTAAGCTAGTTAGGTTATATATTGTTTATTGGTATACGATTTTTACTGATGAGTATTTTAGATAATGAGTATTTTTTTGTTGCCAGCTGTTTCCAGAGCTACTCGGAGTGCGAGATGGAATGTCCAGCGTGCGAGAGCACGTGGCGGCGCGCCGAGCCCGCGCCGCCCACAGCCGAGACGCTGCACGCACGACTCCACAACCAGCACGACCCGTCAGTATATTGCACATTACGTCTAGAACATTCCAGCTGTTTCCAGAGCCACTCGAAGTGCAAGATGGAATAACTGACGTACGCTAGCGTTATTCCATCTATTTCCAGAGCTACTTTGAAATCTGATACAATGTATGCCCGACTTCACGACCAACACGACCAACACCGCACACTACGTCTAAAATATTTAAGCTATTTCTAGAGCCACTCAAGAGTGAGATGAAATGCTTCCAGAGCTACAATGTAATCTACCATACTGCACGTTTGACTACACAACCAGCCCAATCCGTCAATATACTGCCCATTACGTCTAGAATATTCCAGCTGTTTCCAGAGTCACATAGTTAGAAACACAGAGTTAGAGAGAGAGAGATAGGTGGGATGTCAGGCTTGCGCTAGACAGGAATTCTCAAAGTCAGTGGGAGCTCATGACTTTTCTCTGATTACACATCTTTATATATAAAAATTTCGTGTCACGTTGTTTGTCCGCAATGAACTCCTCAACAAATGTACCGATTTCAACCAAATCTTGCACACTGTGTGCTGTTTGATCTGACTTGAGAGATAGGATAGGTTAGATCTCAATATAATTCTTTTTTGCAAATTGTTTGTTTATTATACGACAAAGAGGTATGATTATCTGTGAGTTCCATAAAATTCTAATAGATGGCGGTGTAAAGTAATTCATTAACCGGATTGAGTATGTATCCAATAGATGGCGCTACGTTGAAAGTCCAAACGTTTCATATGCGCTACAATTTATTTCACGTTACACGCGTGTGTTCAATTTGGCCACAGCAACGCGTGGCCGGGTCTGCTAGTAATATTATAATACATACAGATCACCCAACACGCGATGATATTATTTGTGCGAGGCAACGGCTCGGGACTAATAATAGCGGAGTCCAATTAATTAAGCTTCCCTATGTGTTTTGTCTGTCCGTTTTAAATTCTCAAAACAGTCTTGCAAAAAAAATGAAGACTGCTTTTGCTAAAATGACCCATCTTGTCATCGCGAGCGAAACCGCGTCAAAAAACAAGTCCGAATCAGCCCTATTTTTATAAGCTGTCCCACTGCTGGAGTTTCTTCTTCATTGTGAGAATAAGGCCGTAGTCCACGACGCTGGCCAAGAGCGGGTTGGCAGCCTAAATCTAGAAACTAATCGGTAAAATTCTTGAAGTAGTTGTCTCATACATTTACCTTGGACAAGCAGTCCAACTAGGTAGGTCCAACTTCAAGAAAGAGGTCAGTCGTCGAATCCAACTCGGCTGGGCAGAGTTCGGAAAACTGCGTAACGTTTTTTCGTCTGATATACCTCAGTGCCTCAAGTCGAAAGTCTTCGACCAGTGTGTGTTACCAGTGATGACTTATGGCGCTGAAACGTGGTCTCTGACTATGTGCCTTCTAGATAAGCTCAAAGTCGCACAACGAGCTATGGAGAGGACTATGCTCGGAGTTTCCCTACGAGATCAAATCAGAAATGAGGAGATCCGTAGACGAACTAAAGTAGCCGACATAGCCCAGCGGATTAGCAAGTTGAAGTGGCAGTGGGCAGGGCACATAGCACGCAGAACTGATGGCCGATGGGGCTGCAAAGTTCTGGAGTGGAGACCACGGACCGGCATGCGCAGCGTAAGACGTCCATCCACAAGGTGGACAGACGACCTCATAAAGACCGCAGGAACGCGCTGGATGCGAGCCGCTTCCAACCGGTCTTTATGGAAGTCAATGGGGGAGGCCTATGTCCAGCAGTGGACGTCCTAAGGCTGAGATGATGATGATGATGAATCGGTAAAAACTAGTATACGTATACATTAAAGTTATACAAATATGCTATGTCTGATACTGCCACATAAAACAATAGAAATCGCGTTCATAATATTATCAAATTAAACAATAACAAGTAATGTTTCATCAGTTGAATCGATCCTGTTTACAAATGTTTTCACTTTGTGTCTTCATTGGAATTGCATTGAATAATGATATCATAGCGGGATAGCTGAATATGAAAGAACGCTAGTGTATGAAAAGAAACATACGAAAGAAAGAGAAAAAGAAACATAATAGAAGTCGAAATATGTTAATTTGTGTTTGGGTTTATTCTAATTTTTAAGTTATTAAAGTCTAGTGACCCGCTCTGGCTTCGCACGGCTGCAATGTAGACAACGCAGTGCATTATGTGCATCTATCTCGTAAGGTTTAACCATCGTTTGCAAAGTATAACGTTACATAACAAATCTTTGAAATTCTCGGATTTTCTCAACTATAATATGCATGTATTATACATATAAACTTTCCTCTTGAATCACTCTATCTATTGTTGGAAACCGCATTAAAATCCGTTGCGCGGCTTAAAAGATCTAAGTGTATAGACGGCGGGAAGTGACTTTGTTTTATACTATGTAGAGATTAAGTATTAAGTGCGTGCAAGTTTATAATAACCCTATATGTCGATAGTTTACGTATTTTGTAGCGATGATAGCTCAGTGATTAGCGTGGTCGGATCACACGCCGAAGGGTGTGGACTTAAACCCCAAAGATGCGCTTGAGCTGCCGGTGAAAGAAATAATAAAAAAAAAAAACTATGTAAAGTACTCGACTGAGCTAACCCATGTTGAAAATCTTTTTTTTTATCGCTGACAGGCTAGGTGTTTGACCACAGCTCATCTGATGTTAAGTGACGGTGTGGTCGAAGATGGTAAAGCACACCTAGCCTGGAATGGAACTGGCTCTCAAGCGAGGCTGCCGGAACACACTGTTAGATACTTGTCGACAGATTATCAACTGGAGGATGGTAGTTAGCCAGCCGAGTACTAGAAAGTACCCTACCACCACGCAAAACTAACACCAAGTACCTAACGATGTTTAATTTTTTGTAAAAATAAGTAATGAGATGAACAAAACTTTCTAACGCATGTCTATGACCATAGCAGCGAAACACAGAACGTTGCAAAGCAAAGTCCAGGGCATCGCTGCTTTGGCGCTCATTACTTTAAGACTTTTGATGGTTAGTTTCAACAACCCTGTGATTTCACTACATACAGTACCTTTTAAACCGAAACAGTAATGTTTACATACTATTGCTTAGCGACAGAATATCTGGTACTGCGGTGATACCTAACTAGACAACCTCCTGCTAAGCCGGCAGCCTCAATTGAGAGTCAGTACCATTCCAGGCTAAGTGTGCACACGTAGGAGGGTCGGATTGAAATACATAGTTTATAGATTCGTTTTCTGCTCGTAATAAGATTTTTTCTATATTTCCGTGTCTAACAGTATCCAACGAATCCCTATTGCTAAGTTTAGAAAACTCTTGTGTGACTATTGTATACTACAATACACAGAAAGAGGAACAAAAGAGGGATTCGTTTTAAAAACACCATAAAACTTTAACTAAAATATTAATTGTAATGTGATAGGTTTTTATTATTTCAATTTCATTATTTATCTATCTTATCAACTTGTTTTATGACGGCGATTAAAAACCACTATTTTTGCTGATAAGTTATTATTACATGAAATTTTTCACGATTATAGATATCATTTATTTAATGCTATTCTATTATTATTTTTTTACATAACAAAAAACTACCGATGAAGTATAAATAACAACCGCATGATATAATACAATACATAATTATATTTTATTGATAACACCAAATAAGCCATGTCTAAAAATAACATTAAAAATCTCAAAATAATAAAATATGTCAACGAAAAAATATATAATCAATTATGTATTTAGATAAATAATAACCATATATAACTCAACAAAAACACTTCGAAATTATTACGAACGAAGAACAATTGATAATAATGACCGGTAAGAATCAATTGTTTTAAATACCAATAAATAATAACCGCTAAGTAATCTGTGCCAATAAACAGTGTCGACAAGTCACGCTAGCGCACCGCTCGTATTCTTATCGAGTAACACGTAATCCTTAATATCCATTATGTCTTCACTTTAGTTGTTTTCCGCTCGGTGATGAAATAACGCATTACAGAGCAATGCGACATGGCTTATTTCGTTTTTTTTTTTTTTTTTTTTATGTCTGTCAGGCTAGGTGTTTGACCACAGCTCACCTGATGTTAAGTGACGGTGTGGTCGAAGATCGTAAAGCACACCTAGCCTGGAATGGAACTGGCTCTCAAGTGAGGCTGCCGGAACACACCGTTAGATGCTTGGCGGCAGATTTTTCAACTTGAGGGTGGTAGCTAGCCAGCCGAGTACTAGAAAGTACCCTACCACCACGCTATGGTTTCCTCACGATGTTTTCCTTCACCGGCAGCTCAAGCTCATTGTTGGGGTTTGAACCCACGCCCTTCGGCATGCGAACCAACCGCGCTAACCACTGAACCATCATCGCTACAACTAAACTAATTACTGTTCGGAAAAGGTTTCAAAGTATTAAAAATCGTTGCAAAGTTACTTATGTGTAGGTTTTCGTCCGGATATACTTTGGATAGTGAGAATGATATAATCCCACCCTGCTCATTCTACCATCAGAAAGTCCAGAGCTCTAAAAATCGACACCGCTTCATGGTCGATATTATAAAAACGCGAACTAAGCGGTTCGATTCTAGTGGTTCCCTGATAGATAATATGTGATGTGCCTTCAAGCCGCGAGTTAATCGGTTTCTTCTAGGCAAGCGTGCTCCATCGTAGACCGCATCTTCACTTAACGTTAGGCGAGATGACGATTAAACGCAAGCCACTTTGTAATTAAAAAAACTTGATATGTGATATCCAAAGATAATGTTCAAAACTATTGTTATAGGAACATTTTAACACAATAGTGTAAAACAACATTATGTATATATATTAAAATTAGTCGAGTTTTGGCGGGAATGCGGTAAGCGTCGTGTCGCACCATTGTATTTTTTCAAAACTAGTGTTTTTTAAAAACACAAAACACAAATGTTTTTGGAGTGTTTATGTATAAAAACAGTGGTGTTTTATTCATAAAGTGCCGAATTTTGAGAAAGTGATATAGTGCGGTGAAACATGACTTTTCGTGTTGCTTCCAAAACTCCATCGAAGCTAATAGTAAAGTTTTTTTTGAGATTTTTTGCGACCCCATGGACTCAAGTGAATCGCGAAAAATGTTTTTTTTTTTTTACATTTTAATTTTTTTTTGATCATTCATACCTTTTTTAAGAGGTCGCAGCGCATCTAATAATATGTTTTAGATTTGTAGACGTTACCTGAATTTTTTCGGATTTTTTCGTTGAGTAAAAATATGTGAAATATAAGTTTGAATGCAAAAAAATCGTGAGACTCCAGAAGGACGCCAGACCCCTCTTAACCCGCTCGCTTACCCCCTTTACAAATGTCTCGCGTTTGTCCCGCTTTGATTCTAATCAGCAAATAAAACCTAATAGTTCCAACTTTGAACAAGTTTATTATCAGCCGTGTCACATTGTACTACGATACGATAAAAATACACGCGTCGGCATTCGTTTCATTTGGGAAATTGACGTTTGACGTTTCTTTCACCGAAGAAGTTTGAAGTCTCTAGAGTTTTACTTCCATTGAGCGAATGGAGAGGTACAGACGGATATACGAATGTAAATATTCATAAGGATGTGCGAACATTGCCGAGTAAATAACTATCAGTTACAGTTTTGATATTTGACGTTGGCAGTTGTGTTGTATTGGTGTAAAGTGTTGTAGTGTAATGGGATAAAATGAATGTATCTGTGTTTAGAACTGTTATGATACCGCCGTTTTCTTGGTGCTTCCCCAATCGCACTGATGAAAGGTTTGTGGAAATTTGTGAAACATAGCGTAAGGCAGTTTCGAGCAATTTTATTTTGATTATAGGCGCAAACTTCTGCTTATAATTTTTTTTTAAATGTTTTTAGGAGGATTTAACCCAATTGCGAGACATTTCAGGATGAAATAGTTATTTGTTTTGTAGATATTTTTATTATTGCTAGGCAAATGCCTTTTCCCCCTTTCCTTTTTTATATTATAGGCGAAAACTTCTGCTTATATTTTTTTTTTAAATGTTTTTAGGAGGATTTAACCCAATTGCGAGACATTTCAGGATGAAATAGTTATTTGTTTTGTAGATATTTTTATTATTGCTAGGCAAATGCTTTTTCCCCCTTTCCTTTTTTATATTTATCTGTCCTTTGAAGCTTAATGTAAATGCATATTTTTATTACCATTCTGATATACACATAGTGGTCAAATAGTTAAACAAAGTGGCCAAACTTAATTAAAACGATGTTCGTTGGTAAATTCATAACTTGAGAAAAGCTGATGCGCGATTGAGCGATTTAGCTGATTCTTTCTCTTTTGAAACGGTCGTGCTACTTCGAATGAGGTTTATACCTAAGCGAGGGCTCTGTTAGCTGATTTGTTAGAATATCTGCTTCAAGAGCTGTATGGCGTGGGTTCGATTTCCAAAAGGACAAACATTAATGTGACTATAAATGTTTTTTTCTGTCTGGGTGTTCTGTATGTATTATACGTATGTATTTACATAAAAAGTACAAGTGTTTGTTATCTTGTTCTTATAGTACAAGCTTTGTTTGTTTGGGGCTAGGTGGCGCTGTGTGAAATTTCCTACGATATTTTTATTTATTAATGGCTAAGTACATTTAACCATTTTTTAAAAATCTTAATTCATATGTGACACTAGCTGTGCCCCGCGGTTTCACCCGCGCTAGATGCCTACGTCATAGTAGCTTTATACATGCAAAGTCTCAGCCCGATCGGTTTAAAATTGACAAAGTTTCATACAAACTTTCATCCCCTATTTTATCCCCTTGGTGGTAGAATTAATCAAAATACTTTCTTAGTGGATGCCTACGTCATAACATCTACCTGCATGCCAAATTTCAGCCCGATCCGTCCAGTGGTTTGGGCTGTGCGTTGATAGATCACTATGTCAGTCACCTTTGAGTTATATATATTTAGAGATAGACTAGAAGATTGCAGTTATAGTATGAGACAAGATTATTTTCTTTTTTCATAATCAATAGTGTCATACCTGTATTAACTTTTAGTTTTTTCAACCACAGTCGTGTTGACAATACAGGAAAATCACTAATGAGTGATTGAATCAAAGTTATTCTTAGCTGTTACAAGTGTAAACATGGATAACAAATGTACATTGGAAAACTTATTTTGTGTTAGCATAACAAAAGGCTATTCATTAAAACGCTTTGTTAAATGCTTACGTAATATATTACGACACATAGAATGTAGTCCACTACAATTCCCTACTCAATCCCAATCCATTAATTACCAATAAAATCTCGCCAAATCTTATTGAAACTGTGGGGGGTGTAATTGTCCTTTATTTGGACTGTTTTTTTTTTTTTAATTGTTGACAAGCTAGGTGTTTTACTACGGCTCACCTGATGTTAAGTGACGGTGTGGTTGAGGATGGTAAAGCACACAGCCTGGTAAGAAACTGGCACTTAAGTGAGGCTGTCGGAACACTGTAAGGTGCTTGGCGACAGATTTTTAACTTGAGAGAGAATTTGAGGTGGTAGCTAGCCAATATCTTACATTACTAGAAAAATACTAAAGATAACCATGCTATAGTTATTCCTCACGATGTATTTCTTCACCGGCAGCTCAAGCTCATTGTTGAGAAAACCATAGCATGGTGGTAGGACACTTATTGTACTCTTATGTTGTATCACCCTTATGTTGAAAATCTGCCGCCAAGCACTAGACGGCGTTTTCCGGCAGCCTCACTTAAGAGCCAGTTCCATTCCAGTCTAGGTGCGCTTTACCGTCTTCGACCACACCGTCATTTAACATCAGATGAGCTGTGGTCAAACGCCTAGCTTGGCAACCATAAAAAAGAAGAAAGAAACGAACCAAAAATGTCAATATAAAGTATGATCACCAATTGTTACAAAAAAACTAATACGAGTCTTATTCGGAACCTTCCTCCGTTTTGTAGTCGCTTAACGAGTTATTTTTCCAGCTACGCGGTGGTGTCGGAGTTCTACGGGCGCGGTTTGTTCAACAAAGTGACCGTGATCACGGAGACCGCGCCCCCCACCCCCGTGCAGCCGCCCCCGACCCCGGCGCCTCCGCCCCCTGCGCTGCAAACCTACGGCCCTGGTGCCGAGGCCAAACTGAGACTGCAGGAGGGTCAGAGCAAACAAGGTACAATATATCTTTATATATAAAAATTTCGTGTCACGTTGTTTGTCCGCTATAAAATCCTCAACTACTGAACCGATTTTAACCAAATCTTGCACACTGTGTTCAGTTTGATCCAACTTGAGAGATAGGATAGTTTATATCTCAATTTATAATCGAAATATTTTTTATTGCAAATTATTTGTTTATAACACGACAAAGAGGTATTATTATCTGTGAGTTCCATAAAGTTCTAATAGATGGCGGTGTAAGGTAATTTATTAACTGGATTGAGTACGTATCCAACAGATGGCGCTACGTAACTTAGAGCTATGGCCACAAATGGCGGTCTTATCGCTAAAAACGATCTCTTCCAGGCAACCATAGAATGGAATGAAACAAAAAAATATAAGACGGGAGATGCCAAAACACATATACCTACGCCCCTGCGTTGCAATTTATCAATGTTCGTGTGGGTGAATAGGGCTACCTAGTAAATAAGTTCACACGGCAACGGTAGTATCTTAAGATCTCTAAAAAGCTCCTTACATGGTGGATATTCCCCATGTACGTACAAACCATTTTGATTCCACATTTTTTATCGCACAGCGATGTTGTGGAACTCTGCCGGAGTTTGTGTTCCCTGTTAGTTACAATATGTGTGTCTATAAAAATTTAGAATAAATAAATGGATTTCTTATAGGCAAGCGTGCTCGACCTTAGACCGCAGAACTGCTTAACATCTAGCAGAGTTTGACCAAATGCGAACCAATTTTGAATAAAAACAAATGTATGTATATACAATATAAACATTTATCTTGGTTAAAGCCCTACGAATAATAATAGTCAAGAAGTATAACTCTCGCACGGTGACAGTTTCAATGTTGGATCCACTAACAGCAATATTACGAAACACTCGCACTCTTTCCACATTAACTGCATTGGTCGGAAATTTGCCGCTTTAAATATTTGCGTACCATTGGTCCGGTCAAATTTGAATGACTCGAGTGACACGGCGAAACTGACAACACCGCGCGGTGTGATTATAAAGCAACGCCCACCTAGGTGTGTATACAGGGCTACCATTTTTGAGGTTGAATTACATTTCTTGACTATTAATTATACGTAGGTTAAACCATATTTTGTAATTTATCGTTTATATCAATATTATTTCCAGTGTTTGTACCAACCGCAGCCATGCAGCTTGCCCCGAAAGGCACCACAGTCGTCCCGATACCCGAAGGCAGAATGCGAGTCATGGAACAAAACCTGTACAGCTCCAGTCTCGAAGCAAACATCAGCCGACTTGAACCTGTTCACACTAGAAACCTGCCCATGCCCAAGAAAGATAAACCAATAAGTGCTGAAGTGTCCCCAAAAATATCAACAGCTATCACAAACGGGGCTAAATGTAAAAACCCCTTCGAGGAAGACAATTATGATGAAGCAAAAAATCCGTTCGCTGACGATGACACGACGAACCCTTTCAGCGAAGATGATGATTATGATAAAAATTTGAATCCTTTCTCTTGAAGACTGATAGTTCAAGTTTCTTATGTGGAAATTTCAAAGGTGCGTCAAAAATTTATAGATTTCAACTATCGTTTGATCCGATCTATTTATTCGATAACTTAAATATATTTTGAAGGTTTTAGTTGACAGGTCTTTATGAAAAATTTTGCTGTTTTTTTTTGCAACATCTATACGAGATGGCATTCTTTACCGTCATGGAAAAAATAGGGTGTTCGCCTAATTAGCATAAATGTACAATAAATCAAATTTTGTTGAATATTACGTAAAAGTTCATTTACCCTTTACGTAAAACGTATGTGTAAAGTAAAAAAAAAAAAACGATTTTTACATTTCATGAAATGCTTTTATTAACGTTTCTATATGAAATATGTACTGAAAAAGTGTAATTGTCTTAATGTACAATTAAATCTTGATGCGAAAATTTACAAAAAAAGTTTTTATCTAACTATGCCATTACATCCTGTTTCATATACTTATAACGCCCTAATTTATTCCTTACGGTAAATAAAACCTTCCTGTATATAGTTCAACTGTACATGTGTTCGTCACTGAACGGCTGGACGGATTTTGATTTTTTTGTGTGTGTTAGAGTCCCTGTATAGTTTAGTAAGATTCACAACTGGACCCAGTAGGTGGCGCTGTAATTGTACGCGGGTGCGAAGTACGGGGAATTCAGCTAGCCTATATTATATAAAGTTATTTTTTATAAATTAATTTTTTTGTTTTGCTTATGCGGAATTACTCACTTTAGCGAAACTATAGTCGAAATATCCGATCTAAATAAACGTAAGTAGAAAAAATGTGTTTAAATTTGTCTACTGATCTGTCAACCTTTAAAATATTAGTTTCTACGATCTAACATTATGGATTTTGAGTTTTATATGAGCGAGTGTGGAGAAAATAGGGGTCTGATTTTGTCGCCAGTTCCAAAAATATCATATGTGTGTTTATGTTGGTACACGCATAATAAAAGTGTATTTCTTTAATAAATAAAAAATAAGAAGTTATATTTCTTTGGCGTGAATAAAAAAAGTTGCCATGCGTTTAAATTTGAACTGAGTTTCATGAATAAAAGTTTGAATAAATAACTCGTTAATTTAGTTAATAAATAAATTCTAACTAGCCACTTGTGACAGAAAGTATACTTCTTCTACTTCTTTGCTGTTCGGTTCGCTGTTGGTGCATTTGTGTCAATTATTTCGATATTTTTACATATATCTTGAAAAATCATGTTAATTAGGTCACAGTCAAAGTCACACAGTGTAGATCAAGGTCGAGTCTAGTCATTCCCTTCGATGTATTTTAGGAGTTCACTTTCACACACTAGCGCACGTTATGAATGAAACGCCGTTCTATTTTTATACATAAACACTCGAAAAAACATACTTAAGTTTTGGAAAATAATACAATGGTGTGACATGTTTTTTTTTGTGATTCCGCCATAAACTCCTCGAGAATATTTTAAATATCGTAGGACACATTACACACAGCGCCATCTGACCCCAAACTAAGCAGAGCTTATGTGATGGAAGTCAGATAACTGATAGGATACATAAATACTTTTTTTTGTTGTAAATACATACTTATAATACATACAGAACACCGAGACACAGAACAAACATTTGTTTATACCAAACAAATATTTGTCCTTGGCGGGAATCGAACCCACGCCCTACAGCTCAGGCAGACATACTCCCAATGAGCCAACAGGGCTGTCAAATATTCTTTATTGCTTTTCTCTTTTTGTTATGCATGACACAGCGTTTGATAAATTATTCTTAGTTTACGTGCATACCTTTAAATTTAGCTGACTAATTTAGTTCGTGTAATCGCCACGGTGCTTATTTCGTGGTTATCAGTGACCTATTTCCACAACTTATGGTCGAAATTTTTATATATACACTATTTTTATTTATTTATACAGGGACTCTTATAAGTGTGAATTGTTATTGTTACCATCTTCTCCCGTGTTAGGGCCGAGAGAATTTAGACGAGAGCACGTCTTGTACCAGAAATAATTGTGGGCAGTATTCTTTCAGTTCTTTAAAAAAAATAAGTGTTTTGTTAAGAATGCCTGAACGTTGTTGTACAATGTATTAAGAATTGCTTACATTCCTTCAACACATCCAGTAATATATTTTTTGTACTGAAATTCAAGGTCGGCCTTTATAGACGTAACTTGAAAATAATTGTTTCGTATGTAGTAAAAACGGTCGGCAGTATACAGGATGTTTCGGAAAAGGGTAGCAATACTGAAAGATGCTCATCTACCTATGTATATGAAGAATTTTAACTTGTCTACCCAGAAATTTTGTAGCGACGATCAGTGGTTAGCGCGGTTAGTTAACGCGCCGAAGGGCGTGGGTTCAAACCCCCAACAAGCAGCTGCGGATTAAGGAAAACTTCGAGTGGAAACCATAGCATGCCACTATGCTAGAGTACTTTTTAGTACTCGACTAATTAGCTACCACCCTCATATTTATTGTTTACCATTTTTAACGACACCGACATTTAACACAGGTGAGCTGTGGTCAAACACGTGAAGTAAACTAGCATGAAAAATACAAAAAAAAATGACGTTTTTTTTTTTAAATTGAATGTAATGTAGAGCTAAATATTTTCGCGGTTTTGAGATCAGCTCATAGTATAAGGTGTAACGTTGATGCATAGATTGGTGACCTTCAGTATTGCTACATTTCTCCAAAACACTCTGTATGTAAGTATATGAGTACTCTACTAAAACACGATCTCATTATTGAGTCGGTGAAAAAATGTAAAAATACATTAAAAAGTAAGTTTAAATTCAATACCGTCACCATGTAATTGATATATTTTTTTAGAGTTTAAGCTATTGTAGTTTATATATGTAGTAAGGGGATTGTTTCCCCCTACTTAGGCCTTCGCCCACCTGTTGAACGGGGCATAGTCATGTCATAAAGCTAATGCAATCATAATAAACTGTATGTAAACGTAGTGTAAGTACCTATAATAAAATTTCTCCCGCTCGTCACAGATAATGTAATATATTCGTTAAAGCTACTGTTTTTTTTAATTCAACGCTGTTTTTAATTAAAAACTTATGCGTATGTATGACTGAATTACTATCAGTGGTTCTAGCATATTAATTTGCAAGAATAACTTTAGACAGCGCCCCCTTAACACACTCATAATTTTATTTCAGATAGAATTAATACCCATAGATTTTATACCAAGAAAGAAATCCGAATCTTTGAACGTTGGATAAAGGTTATTGTAAAAATAACCTTCCATTCAGTTCCATTTAAAACTGATTTTCGCTTTTTAAAATAATATTAATTTATTTGCGTAAAAATGTACAGGCCTTGTTAACTTTTACGAGTTGTGTAAAGTCCTAAGTATAAAATTACAAAAAGCTAACGAATAGATTCCTTGGATTTTGCACTAGATTAACCTGTGTCGCATACAATATTAAAATATATAACAATTTTCCAATCGTATATGTCATAACGCGTTTACGAAAGTGTTTACACTAAGGGCGCTGTAATAATCGAGTCATATGTACAGTTTTTATTAGGTATACATTATGTTTTATTCATTCTTCTCAATTTTGAGGCCTTTTCGTTTAACATTAGGTACATTATGTAAAGTTGTATAGTAAACTTTGTACACATGTGATAATAAAATAATATATTATTATAATTAATCGCCTTTAATTTATTTACATAAAACACTACTACCTAGTCAATAATGCACAACCTTCATCTTAAAAGAGAGATACATTACATTAAGTTCAACTTGGTTGTCTTCAAACCCTGAGTAAGCAAGTTTTTTTAGTTAAGCGTGCTACAGACGCCGCCGCTGCTTCAAGCCGAGTGTGGTCAAATACGAACCACATTAGAAAAAACATCGTGTGCGGCCGTGTCTAGGTGATACGTGTACATCACCGTCACTTAACATAAAAAATAAATAAAATTGTGAACACTAAGAAGCCTTCGTTTTTAAGTTTCAAGTCCGCACACAACGAACGAGTTCTTTGATCCTTTAGCTATGGAGTGATGTAATTACATTCTGTATGTAGATGATAGATATCTAGCTGCAACACCAAACTGTATCCCCCGATTTTGTCACCAGTTCTTTAAATTACCTTCCACTATAGAAATAGCTCTTAGAACTAGGTAAATGGTATCGGCGTGTGAGTTTCACTTCGACAGAGTTGCAGAGGCGGGAATCCGTACAGTGCCCAGGGACTTGTGATCTAGACGTAGGTTATATAAAGTTATTTACTTTGAAACAAATTTAACTATTTCTGTGGTGTGAAGTATAGGCTCTATTAGTTAAAAATACAAGTTATAGGGGTAGTTGAACATGACAACCTATTTGTTTATTGCACATATTACATTGTTCCTAGTAATTATTCTCTTCAAACAAATCCGCGCGATATAGCATGCGAGACGAGGACCTACTGTCACTTGTATTTGTGTATTGATCTATTGTACCAATAGTTGTGAGTGAAACATATTAACTAAGTTATAATGTGAAACTGCCTGATCAATAGACTCTATATAGTGAAGTTAGTAACCTCTAAAAGGTTTCTCATACCCTATTTTCACCAAAAGGAACTTGGCAAAGCTCTAATAGTTAAAACAGGACTATTCTAATAGTTAACTAAAAAAGAAACAACGATGTGGAAATTTTCAAAGCATTTTATTTATGACCTTTAACACTGTGTATAATATATTTTGATATTACATTTAGAGCAATGAGTAATATTACCAATTATTACATTGTTCTTATTTCCATAGATTGAATGAAACCCATAAATTATATATAGAATATAATTTCTCAAATATCATTCTCGCCCTACAATCAACAATCACTATCGAAATCACAGGGTCCGACCAGCCGCGACGCGACACGTGCACCATCGCTCCGTGCATGCGGGCACCGTCGCTCCCACACTCCGGTATACAATCATAAAAGCTATAAATAAAATATCTTACACGCGAGCCGCAAAAACATTTACCAAGTAACGATTAAAAATAAATTAATTACAAAAACAGTGAACGCAACGTCAAAACAACACCTAGTACTAGAAAAATAGCAGTACAGCTTAAACAGTATACTCTATAAAAAAATATAATCCAGCATCAGCTGTCATCTCTAATTTAAAATGTTCCGTTTAGTCAAATAACAACCAAAGGCGAAATAGCAAAGAAAAGTTTCAAAAAAAAAAAACTTAAATGTTACATAATTGAGACAACATCCAACACACAACACACCCGTGATCGTTTCCTGCTCTCTATTCAACTACGTAAATCATTTTGCTATGCAAAATACATTACCCTATATTCGAAAAAAAGAAATAATTTACAAACTTTGGAATGTTATACAAAATGACTAGACAAAGGAAAGGTAAAGATCAATGTCATTTAGCTTGAGATCTTCCATTCGATACATTAGATATAGTTAATATTAATAAAAATACACAAACATTAATTTCGTAATGGCAAAGAAGTATTGGACATAATATTTTTATTACGGTCATCTAAGTGAATAAAACACATCGTCAAATCGAAGAATGTAACATAAAAAAATAACAATGATAAAATATCCATAATGTTTTTTTAAGATAAAATTTGACGTTGTGATTTACCAGCTGGAAATTATGATTAGGTGAACAATTACAGTCCCGACGACAATAGTTTAATTTTAAGAATTAACTATAACACACAGCATTTCTAAATTTGGATAATACTTTTTGATCTTACAACTAATATTATGCTAAATTATTATCAGATTATTCTCTAGTGTTTTGCCGAATATTGAAGTCTACGGATCGCCTCAAGCCTGTGTACTTGACTCGAACGGAGATAAGCTTTTTTTTCTGTAAATCATACAGTAACAAACGCATTGTCAAGATATTTACAAAGACTATAAGTCACTTAAGCTTAAATTGTTAGCTTTTTTTTCGAATGAGAATTACGTCACCTAAAAGCGATAGTAGTGACAATTCATTATAACGTTTATCCAACATCGAAGCGGCAATAAGAGGAAATAGTAGCTTTGACATACAACAGTGTCGAGAAGAAATTAAGAAAAAGTATCCATATAAACCTACACATTCATTTTCTAACTACGACGATAAAGGTGGCTGATGTACCATTGTCTAAATCAAACCAGACAGGATTAACGTATCGGAAAAAAGAGACGCAAACTGACTTATGACAGATGTCAATTTAGAAAATTGTACAACAGGATGTACTTCAGTTGTTCTGTATAAATATTGTATGAAAACTTAAACCTCGTATTCTTAATCCTAATTAAGGTAAGTTCCTTAACCTCTCCATGTACAAAAAGTTCTGACATTTTAGTTCGACTAAAATGTTAAACATTTTATTGTAAAATAAGAGTTTAAGTACAGTCGTCATAAATACATTGAAGTAAGCTTTCTTACTGGCAAAGATGCCTGCGATCTGATCTGACCTGGATATCCTTCTTATTTCGAGGAACATCCCTGAACGCTAACATCCACTTGATGATATCTTGCTTTTTCGATGCAAAAGAGAAAAGGCATTATTTTTTTTATATTCAAATTCTAACGTGCATACAAATTAATATTGACTTTTGACTACACGGAACGCCTAACATCCATTTAATTCTCGTACCTTGTTTACGTTTAAGAATACCAGGTTACGTAACTATTAATGTAATGTTGTTAAAAGTACAATAAAACACGTAACATGTATTAAGACTAAGCTTTGTGATTGTTCGTACCACAGCATTCATGTAACTATGAAGCTACTCTATCACATTATATGTACCTACCGAGTACATTGACTAGATACCTACATCGGAATGGTCCTAGGTATGTGCCGTCTACTCAACTCAACATCGTGGAACGTAACTTATGAGTTATGGAAATATTATGCCGATATATAACATCACGTTAACCTACTTTATACAATCCGATCGAAGTAGAAGTCGAAAAAGTTTCCGAAACAACACAAGTTAATAAATAAATCTGAAATATAAAATTATCAGCATGTATAGGAGCAAAGTTATCTATATAAAATTGTATTGTACAATACTAGCTCTTTAAATTTTATATGCGCATTAATACAATACTTAGCTATATACTTCGAAGCAATTGTGTACGCTAAATCAAAAATAAGTATATTTTCCAAAAACTCGAATGATACGGTATAATTCCACTTTCATTCTGAAAACCGCCAAACAGTGGAATGCTCTGCCCGAATAGGTATTTCCTGATAACTACAATCTGGGTGTCTTCAAGTCGCGAGTTTTTATAAGCAACCGTGTTCCATTGTACACATTTTCGCTTAATATCATATGAGATGGCGGTCCAACTGAAACCTATTACGTTTGACCCGCCACTGTACCATTTAGATAATCTTTGGCTGTGCAATATAGTGTCAGAAAAATAATTTTCGTGATTTCTATAATATTATAAAACCAACTTTTAGCTATTTTCAGTACACAAAGAACTTCAAAAATGTCGCTTAGCTTCATTATAATTTTGTGCTTATAAACTTGAAAAGCTAGTATTCTACAATATATATTTTTGTACGGATAACTTTATGCCTAAAAATGATTTGTCGTAACACATAGTCTACATTTTAACTACAATGATATAATTTATGTATTTACAATCAATACTAAAAACTGAGATGAATGATTACGTATGACAACATACGAATACGGATTACCTCGACCTCCATCGAACAGGCTTTCTGAGCCTCAAAATATATATTATTTCTACCATTCGGGCCATACGTATATACAAGGTAAATTACATTATGTATCCAACATTAGAAGAAAAATCTATATAAGTATTTTCATCAATTTGTCATCTTCACAAATACGTTTAAATTCTTACACGTCAACTAAACGAATGGAGTCTATCAGACACCGCCTTCTAACATTTGTGCGCAATACTGCGTCAATTTTATTGCACAAAAATATTGTACATTTCGCGGATTTTTAACACAGCGGCATATTCAAATAACATCCTTAAAGTCAAGGGCCGCGATATCAATGTTATTACGTAAAGCTGTAGTCCAGAGTAATATACCTTTCGATTAATATTGGACTGAAAGTTATAACAAAGAACATTAAAATTAAATCGAGTACATCGCGGCCTAAGACTTCATGATTTAATATTAACTGGCGTATGGATTTAATTCGCGCAAATCACAACGCACTGCGGACCAACGACGAAATTTAGAGAATGAATCTTATTCCCTACAACATAGAGTTTCCTGCTAACAGGACTAATTTATTAATTACCCATGTATCTAAATAGTTTTTAGTAAAAACTTAGAACATTTCCAATACGCTCGTGGTATAGATAATATCTTTCACAGGGTATACCTATTTCTATTGAGGTTCTATGTCCTATCTTCTTACTAAAATAGTAGATTTTGTTAGGTAAACATTTTATTTCTCTCTTTTTTTCCCTTTCGTTGGTACGCAGCGGTTCCCCGTATATGTGTTATAGCGATACATTAGTTTAAGATCTTATGCGACGTGCATCCAATGTGAGATATGAAACAGTTGCGAAATATGTATATTTGATTATTAAAAATTCGATTTTATACTATCAATCCTTTACCCCGAACTTGTCCTATCAGTGCAGCGGTTTGGCCCCCAACTACTAAGTTTTCGACCATCAACTATGAATGTCACAAGACCTATAAACATAGTTCAATAAATATATTTATTTAAGTATAGGTCGTATATTGCATTAAATGCAACTGGTAATAAATACGATATTGTTTTATAAATAGAAGATATGCTAAAATAATTGATTCAACGATAATTGTAATAAATTCACAGCAATTTTTATAGTCATTCATTTTTATAGATTGTATTGGACCACCTTACCAGATTTTCTCCTCTACAACTTACGAAACATATATAGATGTTCAACATTTTGCCCTTTTCTGAAATGCAATGACAGCATTCAAAATAGTGTCACCTTCTTTTATGCTTGACAAGCTAGGTGTTTGACCACAACTCATCTGATGTTAAGTGACAGTGTGGTCGAAGATAGTAAAGCACACCTAGCCTGGAATGAAACTTGCTCTCAAGTGAGGCTGCCGGAACACACCGTTAGATGCTTGACGGCAGATTTTCAACTTGAGCGTGGTAGCTAGCCAGCCGAGTACTAGAAAGTACCACCATGCAAACCTGTATCCCACATGTTGGATAAACGAGACGGGGACAATTTTAGAGTTTCCAATTAGTTTATTTTAAGAAAAGTATATATATACATCAAAATTCGTCAATATTATTTCATATTATTATCCCATATACCAAACCGGCCCACAATATACCATTCGATTTTCATTTTGACAGTTCATTTGTTAACTGGACGCACCTTCTTTAACAATAATTTCGTGGCACCAATTTGGCACCTTAGTTTTGTGATCATTTACTTAAAACCAGAATCTCAAAAGCATTCTTACGACAATTTTATTTAGCACTTCTTGCTCTCATTAGAGTAAAGAGAGAAATGTGGACTTAATTTTGGTCAAAATAATGTTTTTTTTTTTTTTAAACTGCAGTAATTTCTCAGCACGGGAAGGAATCGTATTTTATCGATCGATAAATTTGATATGTAAAGTCGACAAAAAAAATATTATTATCGACAATAGTTTACATGACAAAAACAAAACAGAGGGGCTACCATTGAAATTTGCGATAAATACATTACGTACACAATAGAAAAATGTATGAAAACCGGAACAGCGACGCCTCGATCGGGCGTAAATGGAACTTTTTTATAATTTTTTTATCTACGTAGTTTTTGCACAATATAGTGATTCGAGTATACGCCCCTATTGCTCTAGCCACTGAGCTATGGTCATTCCTGGTGGCGGATAGTTCGAATTGTCTTTATATATACACATCATGTTCGATCGGTAAAAAACCAAAGCCTTGCAGTGCAGAACGATGTAATTTATATCAGGTTTTATGGTTTAACTGTTTCAATACCTGGGTATTGGATGCGCGGCGCGAATGGCTCTGTGAGGGTACATGCCGCTAGCGTCGGTGATGCACTTAAAAAACGAGAATAGACTCCATTGTGAGGATGCCTCATGCGGTCTGCGACGCGGGCGTCGCCGCGGCAGGCGGCTTGTCGCCACGCCGGGCCGACCGCGACCTGTGGATGCAAACCTTTACACGTGTATATTGACTTGGGCCAAACTCGGTGCTCTCTCACAACCTAACAATTTAATATGTGCACATTTATGGCTACAAAGTATTTATCGCAATACTAAAAACCGCCATACACCGCTCCATTGTACGCCAGACCAGACGTTTTACAAACCACACTAATATCCAAACATATTTGGAATATGCTTGTGGAGTCTATATTATTTGACACCAAATATTTTTTATTTTCTATGGAAAGAGCTGCTCGGCATTTCTCTGAGGGATCGTATCCGGAACGAAGTAACTCGCCAGAGAACTAAAGTCACAGACATAGCTCAGCGTATTAGCAAGCTGAAGTGGCTGGACTGGACATATCTGTCGCCGAACCGATAACCGCTGGGGTAAACGTGTTCTAGAGGGGAGACCGTGAATTGACAAACGTAGCGTGGGACGCCCTGAGACTCGATAGAGTGACGATATACGTAAGACAGCTGGCGGTGGATGGAAGCGAAAAGCTGAGTTGCGTGTCTTGGGAGAGGCCTATGTCAAGCAGTGGACTTCGATAGGCTGATGATGATGATGATATTTTTATATTTATAAGCGAATCAATTGTACTTTAAATAAGTTAAGCCCCGTTGTTCACCCGCCTTCTCTGGGATAAAAAGTAACCTATGTCCAGAGCATAAGGTATCTCCGTTCTAAATTTCCATACGCATAATCTTTTATTTTGGCTTTTTTAACCGCCATTTTTGTTCTCTTGTAACATATATTATAGACGTTCTTGTGTCTTTTAACGTCATTTCTTTTGCCTTTACAAAATAAGTTACATGATTTTTTTATGCGTTGATTGGGTTTCACCATCATATCATTATCTTGTTCCCTTAGCTGAGAAAGTTAAGCATATTCAAATTAGCTGTACAGTATGCTATTATGAGTAAAATAGAGAACTTCGACAAAATAATTTTATAACATATAAATTCATCCCATGAAAGATAAAAAGAAATTGTATTTTACCTATTAAAAACGAAATAATCAACTGCAAAATTTTAAAATAATATGTTAAAAATATGTTATTACGAATAATAAAACAATATCACATAAGAACAGAATCTATCGAGTCGTTTTCGCTACAAAAACATGCACAGCGAAAAAATAAAAACGTTACTTCGAACAAACAACTAAATTCGATTGAAAAATGAGTTAATCTCACCTTATCTGTCCAGCGAGCAGCGGGTTGATCGCGTAAAGCCAGTCGTGAACTTCCTTGTCGCCGAGAGTTTGCAGCAAGTAGCCACGTTCCTTGCTCACCACACTGGAATGAACACAATGTCATCGTAAGTTTTGGCTGTTTGTGAAAACTTGTTATTTCCAATGAATACCTAACAAAATAATGGTGTTTTTATAAAGTAAGGAACTACGTTCACGAATGTTGAAAAGTTATTATATGGTGAAACGTGTATTTTTATTTTATTTTCCAACACTAAAAAAGTAGCGACTACCTTACTAGGGTGTGACTGGACTTGATACTGACTTAATTTTGTGACTTTGACTGTGACTTTATTGTTCATCAAATACTTAAAAATGCATTGCCAAAAATAAAGGAATAGGTTGTATCCATCAAGAATTTTCCCGAAAATGTATGTGTTATGTACTGTAGGTATGTACTTAAAAAAAAAAAAAAGTGTTCTATCAGTTATCTGACTTCCATAGTACAAGCTTTGTTTATTATGGGGTTAGATGTGAGTAACGTCTAAAGAAGTTAAAAAAAAAAAGTTTTTTATACAAGAATGGTGCTGACCTGAAGGTGTTGGGCATCCGCACCATCTGCTCCTGATGTTCGGAGTACTCCACGTGTGCGTGCGCAAGGTTGATGACGGCGCGCTCGATCGGGTCGCGCTCCGAACGGTAGATGAACACGTACGGCCGGCGTACCACCTGCCATCAACATGCCAATGTTCAATCTCAGTTTAGACGCTCTAGCAATACTCTTAGACATTGTATTCATATTCATTTGTGAAAATTTCGTAGTAGTGGCTTAGTGGCGTGCATTAGGAGAGGGTAGGTGTGTTTACCATCTTCGACCACACCATCACTTAACATCAGGTGAGCTGTGGTCAAACATCTAGCCTGTCAGCCATAAAATAAAAAAGGCTTATGGCTAGGACTGGACTATAGCGAGCTGATCATGATGAATTGGTTTATCCCACTAATATTATAAATGTGAAGGTTTGGATGGATGGATGGATGGATGGATGGATGGATGGATGGATGGATGGATGTTTGTTACTCAATCACGCCAGAACGGCTGAACGGATCTGGATGAAATTTTGCATGCAGATACTTTAGGCCCTGGAATAAAACATAGGATACTTTTCATCATCATCTTCATCCATCACCACACGCGGGTAAAACCGCGGGGCGCAGCTAGTAATATTATAAATATATAGTATAGGAGGAGGTACTGACCAGCCAGCGCTTCTTCCAGCCGTGCGTGCCGTGTTGGAGTACGTTGAGGTGGCCGCGGCGCGCGACGGCGGCCGACACGCGGACCTCCTCGCACTCGGGCACGTAGAGCGCGCCGCCGCTTCCCGCGCCGCCCCACGCGCCCACTGACTTTTCCAGTAGCGCGCGCTCCGGCGAACATAGCCTACACGAGATTACAATTCAATGATAGCACATAGCCTGTTTTGACTGGCCTATTAGTTAATTTTTAACCCCCAACGCAAAAAGAGGGGTGTTATAAGTTTGATGTCGATGTCTGTCTATCTGTGTCTGTCTGTGGCATCGTAGCTCTTAAACGGATTGACCGATTTCGATGCGGTTTTTTTCATTTGAAAGCCAGTTTCCTTGCGGTGGTTCTTAGCTATGTTTGGTTAATATGTAGGGTTTTTTCTATTTTTTTATTTAATTATGTTAGAATATCTACTTAACTACAGGGCATGTGTTCGATTCTCATCAGGACAAACAATTGTGACAATAAATGTTTGATCTGTGCCTAACGCCAAGTATCTAACACCGTTAGATACCAGGTTTTCAACTTGGTAGCTAGCCAGCCGAGTACTAGAAAGTACTCTACCACCACGCTATGGTTTCCTCACGACATTTTCCTTCACCGGCAGCTCAAGCTCATTGTTGGGGTTTGAACCCGCGCCCTTCGGCATGCGAACCGACCGCGCTAACCACTGAGCTATCATCGCTACAAACGTCTCAAAAAGTCTATTACCAATAAATTGATTATGACTAGCAAAATGCTGAGCTTTGTGAGGGCTCGCGTAGTAAATTACTATGTTAGAGCACAAATCTATAGGCGTGATAGTTTTTCAGTAAAGTGTACCACAAAAATGCTCAGGTTGTGGGATAGTACAATAAAGTTACATTAATTCGAGTATTAGTATAAATTAAAGTGAATGAATAGCAGCGATACTCACTCGAAGCTGCTGGCGCTGTGGATGGAGGACAGCAGGCTCGGAGTGGAGATGTCGGCTGACACGCCCTCGTCGACGGGCGTCGCGGGAGACACCGCCGTCTCAACTTCCTTGCCGCCGGCACCAATTCTTCCTGCAAAACAATTGTCATTCATAAATGTAATTTGTAATTCATTTATTGTCTATATGGGTAACCAGTGTCATATTCTGCCTTGCAGCAAAGAAATTGTATCAAAAAACCCTAGTAGTAATAATTTAAATGTGAAATATTGTATGGGGTGTTGATGTTTGGATATATGTTACGCAATCGCACAAAAACGGCTGAATGGATTTGGATGAAATTTGGCACGCATATAGTTCATTACCTGGATTAACATATAGGATACTTTTTATATCAGAAAAATGTTGGGTTCCTGTGGGATTATAAAAAAAAACGAAACTACTAGTATCTGTGATTGTGACACATACCCTGTATAAGTTTGAGGAACTTAGTGGCCAGTTCTCTCTCCCGTGGAGACATCTCCCACGGCTCGTAGAGTGAGTCGTCGCGCGGGCCGTTCCCGGCGCCTGCGCATTCACCCGCCGCTTTCGCAGCCATATTTGATACCTCCTGGCAATGGCAGAGAGAAACCTTTGTAATACACATACATGGGGTACATAAAAAATTGGGATAACTTAGTGATGATAGCTCTGTAGTTAGCACGGTCAGATCTCACGTAGAATGGCGTAGGTTCGAATCCCAACAATGACGTTAAGCTGCTGGTGAACCCAAACATTGTAAGGAAAGTATAGCCATGGAGTTAGGATACTTTCTAGTAGCTACAACCCTCAAGCTGTATTGGCAGCTTCACTAAATAAGTTAATATCTATTCCAAGCATATAGCTAGCATATTATCAAAATTGTGACCGACCACACCGTCCCGTCCTTAACATCAGGTGAGCTATGGTTAAAACATACGATTCCAGACCGTCATTTATAAAAAAAAGCCACAGATTGCTCCCAAATTGTATCTATCGGGGCAAAACACACAAGGGCAATAAATTTCACTGTTTCGAGCTACAAATAATGGAGTACCTTTTCAGTTTTAGTGAAGTCGTTTGGTTGAACCGTGTTCTCGTGTCCGTGGCGCAGTCTCTCTCGCAGCGCCAGCAGATGTCGCGTGCGTCCCACCTGCTCCAACCGTGTCATCTTCTCTAGCTCCCACTGGCACCACAATAGGCATGTTAACTGATGAAAAATTGCGCAAAGGCGTAGCCAGCCTGATCGGTCTGACTCTGACGATCGTACAACAAATAACTTGGAAGGATTCTTTTCTGCCCTACGCCTTTTTAAAACATGATTAAGGTCAACGATGTAAGAGAATATTTGTTTCTAAGCATGCTAAGTATTTAAAAAAAAAGTGAAAAAGTTGCGGATATAAAGAAAGTTTTAAGTATTAAAATGATTTTATGAAGTCATGTAGTTGACCTACGGTTTTGTAGCATAATAACTGTTCGATTTTCTTTTTACTGTGGGAAGGACAGAGTACAAGAAAAAAGTATAAATGTCCTGTGATTGATTGTCAGTTACTACTCATTTACTAATGTCAGTTACTACTGTTTACGTACTATGTAATTATCGCAAATTCATATAGTGTCATTAGAAAAATTATCGAAATTGCAGTATGTAAACAATGCTATGTTTAAGAAATAAATCGTTTTGATGTAACCAACCATAGAGTATGAATGCAACCATGTAACCATAGAGTATGAATGAAACCACGCAACCATAGAGTATAAATGCAGCGAAACCATAGACTTTGTTTTTTTACTTAAAGTTGAAAGGTACAGCAGCAATAGTCATCCAAGCCAACAGGAGAGCGGTTCGTTCGTCTCATTACTTTTATAGAAAAAAGAAAAACCACGGAATAGCTTAAAAATGAACTAGCACATGAAAAGGAAATGCAAAATATGTGTAATGTAATCGGGTAAAGTTAGTTCTGAACGCTTACTTTTTTCTAATTGATTGCTACTGAATTTTGAAGTTTTCTTTTTTTTTAATTATGAAGAATGTCACGAGTGACAAAAGTCATCTACACTAGATCGCAGATCAGTTGGTTTGCACACACTTTCTTGTCCTAAAGTTCTCTTCTAGGTACAAAGAGTTCTGTGGGTAAAGTGAGTTAGTTACCTGATGGTCGAATATGAGCGAGTCGCCGCGAGGTCGCCACCCGTGCAGGTTCTCCTCGCCGCGCACGTACGTACCGCTCGTGTCGAGCACGCGTCGCTGACGCCTTTGTACTCCTACACGAAAGGAAATAGCTTGTAACATTTGAAAGGAGTTTTCGCGGGAACGTGGAAGAACCATGCCGCTGCATTGTACTGCTCGTGATACACTTTGTCTAAGTGTTCTCCAACTATTAGTAATGTTAAGCAACGGACTATGCGGTCGGTCTTGTGATGGGTGACCGTGAGTACAATATCATTCTCAGCGCGATTGTCGGTCGGATGACACTTTAAATTATAGGTTCCGATTGGTTGTTCTATCACACTAATGTTATAAAGGCGAAAGTGTGTGTTTGTTACATCTTCACGCTCAAACGACTGGACCAATTTTTATGAAATTTGGTATGGAGGTAGCTGTCACCCTGGATTAACACATAGGATAATTTTTTATCCCGAAAAAAAAAAGTGTTGACGTGGTAACAGCGGGTAACACCGCAGGGCGCAGCTAGTATTTCTTTAACAACATCCGTCAAGCCTAGTCGACGGCCTTAGGGAGGCATATTAACTCGGACACTAGGGCTGGCCACTCAGCCTATACAAACTTATTTTTGTATTCATTTGTAAAACTTGTGATTCTTACAGTGTTTATTTATGTGTCGAACTACAAACACAATTTAAAAATCTGCCGTCAAACACCAAACGATGTATTCCGGCAGCCTCACTTGAGAGCCAGTTTCATTCCAGGCTAGGTGTGTTTACCATCTTCAACCACAACGTCACTTAACATCGGATGAGCTGTGGTTAAACACTTAGCCTGTTAACCATAAAAAAGAAACAAATGTGAGAATGTGATACATGTTTTTTGTGTTGCTTCCAAAACTCTATTAAAGCTGACTATGGCATGACCGGACTTGTATCTTTTGTGTGACTTTGACTCAAAAATAAATTAAGTTTACTTGTGGCAGTAACTGACCAGGTTCGAGCGCGCGGTGCAGACTGAGTTCATAGACGCCGGTGAGATGGTCGGCGCGCGCGGCCCGGGAACCGAACAGCGCGCGCTTCAGCGAGCGACCCGAGCGCGCCTCGCGCCCCACTACCACCACTGATAGGTCCTTCGTTATGATCGCGGGACGCCCGCAGTTCTCCACCTACAAAATAAAGTTTTTAATACTAACTATCACTATTGAATAACATCGTAGTAAGTAACTGAGCTGTAGTGGTGCCGGCGTAAGAATAGTACCCCACCCTCTCTACCCGTGGTTGCCGTAAGAATCGGCTTAGGGATGTAATCCGGAAGATGGGCAGCAGCGTCTTCCTTGGACAATCACACCTAACTGCGCTCGCCAACCCGCCTGCCAAGCGTGGCGAGTATTGGCAAAACCCCCCCAGGAGAAGGCCTATGTCCAGCAGTGGACGTCCTATGGCTGATGATGATGATGAAGTAACTCGTGCGTATTGCTGATGACTTACAACGTTGAAGGAAAACGTCGTGAGGAAACCTACATGTCCTAAAGATCTAAAAAAAGAGTCTACCAACCCACACTTAGTCAGCGTAATGAGCTACTTTACCCTTCTCCCATTAAGAATTCTCTCGCGCCCAGCATTGGGACAATTTACTAAAAACAGGTCTGATTCGCTTGTTACGCAAAATCAACTAATGGTATAAGATAACGTTGGTCCATGACTATTGCAGTGGTTTCCAGAACATTGAGTAACAAAACAGTATTCAGAGCAACACTATTTTCGTACTTATTTTTTTAAGACTTGTAATTTCACTAGCTGCAGTATTTCAAATTGGAACACAGTAATATTTACACTACTGCTTGGAGGTAAAATGTTACCGCAGTTGTGCTAACGACCTCTTGCTAAGGGGATCGCTCAATCATGAATATTCTATGTCTTTTTTATTATTTATTTATTTAGATACACAAAACAGAACATGATTTTTACATCAGCATTATGTAAATGACAAATAGGCATAAGATCCATACCTCCAAATAAGCGCTGAGCGTGATGTAGACAACTTCACCATTTCCACTAACTCTGTTCAGGAGCGGCGATCCGTGAAGACTGCTGTCCCACGCCGCTTCAAACCTGCAAACAGAAGTCGCATACATTACATGTTGACACGTTATACGTGGATAGTTCAATAATTTTCAGAGGACGCCCCCGGGAGATGACAGCTCGAAGGTTATCTGTAGAAAATTTTACTAACGCAGGAAGTTAAAAAAAATTGTGGACACCAGTGGAAATTTTGTCAATGTAAGCAATACAAGTTGTCAAATTCTACAAAAAGCAGACTAACCTGAATACAGCCCTGTCGTCAAGCGTGGGGCGTTCGCCGGGGAACAGTCCTAGGGATAAGGCGCCATCTTCGTCGCCGTCTGTAGTGTCTTCATTCGCTTCGGGAGTGTTGCGGATACGTCCTGATAAACAAAGGACACGAATTGTGTATTCTCCAATACCATACATAGTCTACATATATAATGTTGAACAGACTTTTATATTTGGCATCGTATTTTTCTTTCAATCTACAAATCAAGTTCTTACCGACAACGAGTTCTCTGACATCGGTCCATTGCAGGTCTGAGGAAGGTTCGTGCAAGATTGTGATGCGGATGCGCCGCTGGATGCCCTGGTGCAGGACGAAGAGACCACGGCAGGGTAAGTCGTCGCTGTGTTCCACCACCTAGATGAAGCAACAGTAAAAAGATCACGATTACTAAGTCATGGAATTAAAGTCGTTAGGTGAGTCGCGTGCGAAATTTCTGATCACAACTCACTGGACATTAGGACATTAGAAAAGGCTGGCAAAACACATCGCTGGATGCTTGGTTACAGATTTTACTATTGGTTTGCATTAAGTGCTTGTTAGAGAAGTTAGTCTCTCCCATTTCCCATTTTTTTTAAACTCAGACAACACACGCTGCCAACCTCGTCTTGATATTTTCTCCTTCTACATGACAAGAAGTTTTGTGTTGGAGTATTTCTCCCACTTATATAATTTTTAATACTGTCAAACATTTTAGACAACGACATTCCAAACTATGCAAAGCTTGCACTATGGAAACTAGATAACTAGAATACCTTTATGTTTTTTCTAAGCGTAAGTTTCGGTAGCCTAGTTGGAAGACTGTCTAGCTCCTATATCAAGGTAGGTTCGGATCCCAAGAAGAAAAAGCTTGCGCCCAGCACCGAGCAGTTCATAAAAACACGGCTACGTTGGATACTTCTTTATTTTACTCTACATATTTTTTCGTGTTCCCCTTAAAGGTAAATTGTTCGTAATCCTCGCAATTTTCTAAATGGTAAAACTCAAATAAGTACAATAAACAGTAGAAAAGGTAGGTAATACTTACAGCGGGAACATATTCCCCATTAGGAGCAAGCTCGCAAATCTCGAACCACACCAACAGATCGTGCTTCGAGTGAAGGTGAGACGAGCAACAAGGTGGGGCGACAGAAGCCGCGCCCCACTTTGGGCTCCGCACAGGGGCGGAGATAGGGATGGAAGGGGGCAGCATGCGGCGGGGCGGAGTGCGGCCCGCCACCGGCCCGTCTTGCTTCGCGTCCTGGGGGCGAAGGCGGATTGTTGGTTCATTGGTTGCAGTGGCTAGCTAAAATGGGCGACAAAAATGGCAGTTACGTACACGACATTCAAAGCATTAATGATTTTATTGTAATATCAATATAAACAAACTTCAATGATTAAGATCTTATACCGTGTCATACACGGTGATCGATGCAAAGAAATATATCAAGCTAAATAATAATGAAATTTCTATAAATTGTAATATGTATATGACTTTAAATGGCAAATGAAAAATAGTCATTCGAACTGCAAAATTAAAACGTCTTGTATTTTCTACTGTAATTGGCGTATTGTGCCGTTTCAGTCAATAAATAACATTGGACTCGGAAAGCTAATGGTATTGAAAAAATGTGCTTCAATCGTGTTTATTGGAAACGCGGGTTAATTGCTCGCGACATGACGCAATAATGTGATATGGCTTAAAATATAGCATGGAAATGAAATAGGCCACACAAAAAGACACTCTTGTGACAAATTTAATTATCATTAACAAATGTTTAGATACATTATTACAAAGTAAAAATGCAGTGTGTAAATACCTTGTGCAACGGATGTTGTTGATAATGTCCAAATACTTCGAACACAATCGGTTGTGTCTTGATATATTCGACGAATGATTTCGTTACGGGCACTGTGATCTGTAGACAAATGGCACAAAATTTATATGAAGTTTTTTTTATTTACATAAATAAATTAACATTTACATTGATTGAGTTACAAATACTAAGCTTAAATAGATCTATATATTGTTTAATTTAATTTAATATTTACCTAAATAAAAATCAAATGATATTTGTTGGTGAGCGCAGAACTTTTTTTTCTTAATCTTTATTTGATTTGATGTTTAATAAAAGTTTATTTAAATACAGTAAGCTGATATATCCCGAAGAGATAATTGCAGACCTCGTGCCAAACGTTCGGAAGCTGTATGTAGGCTGTACGTAATAGCTTACATTTTGCACGTGGTAAAATCCAAGTGGCGTGTTCTTTCCTGTGTTCTTGACGGGCTCTGTCGAGAATGCATCTTCATTGCGGTGAAGGAAGCTGTCAACAAAATACATCAAACGTCAAAAATATTTTTTAGATAAAGCTATTTCGATAAAACTATAATGTCATATTTTTAATGGCAAAAAGTTTAACCCCTATCAGAGATCATAACGTCAACTAATAAAATGACTACTCGCTTCTTAAATGTAAAAAAAATCTACGACAATAAACCTTATAACTATGTACATAGGGTCGTAATTAAACTGACAGAAAACATCACCATAGTCTGTTGAATTCATAAACAATTCCGCATAGAGTCTCACTGCTAAATTACAGACTATAATAAATCTTACACCTATTAATTTAGGGTCGTAATTAAACTAATAGAAAACATCACCATAGTCCGTAGAATACATAAACATATCCGCAAAGTCTCGCTGCTAAATGATACGCTACAATAAACTTTATTACTATAAATTTAGGGTCTTACTTGAACTGGCAGAACACGTCAGCGTAGTCAGTGGAGACGCTATGCGCTTGCAAGACAGTGACGCGGAAAGTGAACTCTCGGCCGAGGGTGAGATGCTCGGGAAGGTCTTCCTCTTTGAGCTCGGAAGCGAGGGAGCTGTCACCGCGACCGCTGTCTGCATCGCATTCGCCTACTGCTAATTCTGTGGAGATAAGTGACATCGTTGCGGTGAAATTCATGTAATGCAATTAGCACTCTTATTGAGAACGAGCTAATAATAAACATCGTAGGACATGAACGCCATACATTCAAGTCTATTCAGGCATTTAAAAAGTATGATGAAATAAAAAACTTACATACATACATGAACCTTGAAAGCATTACACTCCTTTTTTGGGCAGTCGTGTAAAACTAGTACCCTGCTAGGGCAGGGCTCAAGTTGCCGGTGGGTAGGTTTAAAATGTATTCAATAAAAAAAAATTGCGAAATAGTATAAGGCAGCCTTGTTGGCTCATTGGTAATATATCTGCTTTAAGAGCTGTAGAGCGTGGGTTCGATTCCCACCCAGTACAAACATTTTGTGGTATAAAAATATGTAGGTATGTATTTTAAAAAAAGGTCAGTTATCTTATTTCCATCATACAGGATTTGCTTAGTTTGGGGTCAGATAGTGCTGTATGAAATGTTCTCCAGATTTTTTTCTATTTTTTTTATTTTTATTAGGTGTGCGTATTTAATCATACGTATTAATGACAATTGTTGTGTTAGTCTTTTTAACGTAATTCAACATAGATTTGCGTTAGACCAAAATTTATAGGAGCACGCCTACCTAACAATAAAATGCTCGCTGTTTGTACGGCGGGAATGTCCACCGTGTACCTACGGATGACGCTTTGGCCGCATCTACATATATTATAATTAAAAAACCTAATTCGGTATGTAAAGTTTTTTTTTGGTATTTATTTTATATATTTTTCTGATAGTAAACTTTATTTCATGAAACGAATTTGAATATTTTGGCTTTTTATGCGGTAGTTGATTTTTAATACGTTTTCAAACTTTTGATAGCGATGACGTCATGAGGTTGGCTGAATATCCATAGTAGGCCTTTGCCATGTAAAACAAAAAATAATATTTTGACACATTTGATTGACTTTGACAACTGACATGAAGTAAAGAATTTTGTTTATCAAAGCTTCTTAATGTTGCTAATCTATTACTTTTTTGTATGGATTATTACGCTATTACGCCGCTGGCAAATCTATTAAGATTTAAAAAAATAGATGGATCTATTACAGCTGTTTTACAGAAACATTAGAACTGACAGAATGCACAGAGTATGATGCCAAAAAGAAAAAGGACAAACCCAATGAACTTTTTTTTACGTGATTTGGCAATGCCCGAATGTTATATTTACCTATTTTGGTATTTTATAAGTGAAGTAACGAAATTATAGTATTTTTCCGTACTATCCTTAGATATGGATAGTATCTAGTACGGAGCATGAAATAGTTGTTCAAATACTGTAATTATAGTACGAAATCCAACGCTGCGTTGACTTGACATTGACAGTTTTTGTTTAGGTTCGCCATTGCTTTTGCACAGCGAACTACATGACGTCATTATGGGACTCATTGAAAGTCAAGTTTATATTGTGTATTTTATTGAAATATACCCCATCTCATAGTTTAGAGAGTTTTAAACGTCAAAATAATGTACAGGAATGTAATATTTCGAAATGGTTTTGGAATCAGCAAAGTATTTTTTTTCTTTACATACCGAATTGGCGTATTGGCGTTCCTACGAGAAGAACATACCTTCAATTTTGATGTTAGAGTCGGGTAGCTCAGTGATACGCTCTTCCAAATTGAGTGCGTTCTGCTTATCCACACTGGAGACGGGTTTGAGGCGACGCGTGGGTGCTATATCGTCATCGAACGAAATCTTAGCAGATTGCTTCACACCGGCAGCGAATTCCGCGTTATCTGCGGAAATAATGATGTAGTAAATATATAACCTTTGTGAGTTTTAAAGCGAACGCCAAAAAAATATATCGCCGCATTGTACTAATTACCAAAACTTTTGTGTTTGAATTAAAAAATAGTAGTGTTTTACTCATAAAGTGCCGATTCACGTGCGCGCAAGCGTGGGAAACACATTTTTCATGTCGTTTCCAAAAAACAACCTGAGCTTGTTGCAAAGTCTTCACTATTTTACTACGGCATGACCGGAATTATTGTTATTTATTATTATCAGCCTGTACTTTCCCACTGCAGGGCAAAGGCCTCCCTTCCCTCCTTCAATCTTTCTCTATCTCTTGCAATCGGAATTAATCGGACCGGAATTAACTTTGATTTATTTTGTGTGACATTGACTTCCTACACTTGATTTATTAATACTATAAACATTGGAAAAATCACAAAGTATGACGCCAAAAACGAAAAAAAAAAAGATAAGTTTTTTATAGATTCGTCAATCAACTGAGCAGGTTCCTGCAGTAGTAGAAATGGAGCGGGAGGGATGTAGATTTATTACGTCAATTTACGCGAGACTTTTACTATTTATCAATCATAACGTTATAGCGCGACTGTCCTGTTAAGTAACATGGCACTACATCCGTTCACTACTGCAAAAACCTATTCAGTTAAGCGCTAGACTTATGGTAAGCGTGCTGTATCCTAGATTGCATTTTACTACGTGGTAGAACTTAGTTGGAGGTAATCTAGAAATACTAATACAGCATCAGTTATTTTGCCGTCGAGCAGTTTGGTGGCAAACAACTTGACTATACCACTGTCAAATAATTTAGTTGTCAAAATTACGTTTGACTTCACTCGAAAATGATCACGTCTAACATGGAAAATTATAACGGAAACATAATCCTAAGTATAAGAAGATAAGACTCACTCTTCTCAGCGTCAATGACAGCCTGTACGGCGACTCTCAAATATCCCTTCACGTCTCCCTTCTCGTTCACGATGGCTACTTTGTGAATGAGTGGGACGGGGTAAAGCAGATTCGATAGATACACGAAACTCCTGAAATACAATATAACCGTCGATTAGAAATTTGTTCAAGAAAAACACACGTGAAAATATACAGTAGGGTTAGCAAAGAAATCCCACTCACAATCATCTATCTGAAAACTATCAGGATCGTTTGTTGATTAATAGCGTTGATCGTTTAAAAAATACTTGTCTAAATGAACTATGTATTGGCGTATCATGGCTTTATGTCAGCCAAGGCTTGGAACCGGTTTAAAATTAACCAAATTTAAAACGGTAAAAACCGGTTTCTTTGATTATTTCGTCCGGAGCGTAACCGTTAAAAGAGCGTTATTAAAACCTTTACTAACCGGTTTATTCCGCGAGACGCGGTACGTACCTACATTGCCATATGAACAGGGTACGGGAGGGCGGGTATGGATGCTACAAAAGACGACTGCACATTTAAAGAAGGGGTGCGTGGGTGGCAAAAACCGTTATATATCGGTTTATTCCAGGAAAACCTATATAACGAAATTTACTGAACGTAAACCCTTAAATTTGGGTTAAAATAGAACAAAACCGAAAAATAAAGTTATCATGTACTTAGGCCTTAACCGGTTCGAATTTTTAACCCGGTTTCCAAGCCCTGATGTCAGCAACTTACCGTCCGACGAGGCGGAACCACGGGAAGCGGTCGTAGAAGGGATCCCCACCAGTAACAGACTCAATGTTATGGTCAGGTGACGTAGGGGATAGTTCTGCTTCATTGTGGTACATCTCTCGCATCAACTCGAGGCGTTGTCTGCAAACATATATTCAGTCAGCTGGATCAAAATGTATCTAATTGTCTGAGTAATAAAGACGCTATCAAATGAATAATTGTGATGGTTAGATGACAATGGAAGCGATCGAGTAACCCAACGACCGCCACAGTCGTCAAATGAAACAAGAGTTAGCATAGCTTGTACCCGAAGACGTCATTGAATGACAAGAAAAATAGTCTTTAAAAATCGAACAATTAAGGTTAGTTATCAAATACATTGTTATAAGATTGGGATGTATGGGGAAAGGGAGCCATTGTACTCATTATTATGATCAACTTTTACTAAAAGACAGACGATGAAATCGAAAAAAAACAGCTATTTCATACATTTAGCTAACGATCAACGAACTTTTTCAATACAACAGCTGACTTTTTTTTACGAGTTCTAAATTGTGCCTATAGTCAAAGTTGTTCATAATGATAATTACAATGATCCCCTTACGGCTTATTCTTTTCGCAAAAGCGAAGTTGGTAAACACGCCTAGCCTAGAATGCTAACCAGCTCTCAAGTGAGGCTACTAGAAAACACCAGTAGGTGCTTGGCGACAAATTTTGAACTTGAGGGTGGTAGCTAGCCAGCCGAGTGTTAGAAAGTACTCTACCATCATGCTATGGTTTCCTCGAAAATGCGATATTTTCCTTCAAATCCAAGCTTATAGCCCTGTATTTGATTTTGAAATTTCTGTTATTCGGAGGTAATTATTCCCGTATATTAACCCTTTGTAAGTATTAGCCATGCCCAAGGTAGAGATTTAAAGTAGTCGTATAGTTGAAAGCCTCCTTGTTTGTACTATAATATCCATAAGCGTAACACTGAAGAGTTGTAATTAGTTTAGTACATATAGACACTGAAGCTAAGCACATTGCAAGCTAAATCTAGTGTGATTATATATTACAAACTAAAAACTAAGAATTTGCTAACAAAATCATCCTTACGGCTACTCAATACACTACCAGCAAAATAATAATGAAAAGAAGATACAAATTAATTACTGATATTATGTATACAGATGTAAGGTAGATAAATGAAGAATAAAAAGCGTTGTGAACCAAGTCTATAGTGTTCCTAAATCCCCTTCCATTTTTCTTGTAAGTCTGGCTGACATTCTTTCCCACCTAGAACCCACTTTTAAAAGCAGAATTTTCACTATAAGTGATCCAGCGGTCTCTTTCTACACATCCTTTTATGATACGTGTCTTGAAACTGGTTATAGTCTTTAACGCAATTGGTTTAGCGCTACCTTTCATAAATACATTACGCTTTATAAAACAAAAATATTGCCATTTTTTAGAATTCATATTCAGATGGACAAAAACGGTTTAGCATGACAATTTGCTAAAAAAAAACGTCAAGTTTTCGATAATAAGATGTTAGTTCCCGTTTACGTCCCAAATAAACAGGTTTTTTCTAGGTAAACGTGCTTCATCTTAGACTGCATCCTGCTTAGCATCAGGCGGGGCGTGGTCAAACACAATCCTATTTTGTATTAAAAAAAACGTCACTAGAGGCACTAATCCATTTTTCCATTTGTTTTGGTATCGAAAACTTGACGGATTTTCGCAAGTTACCATTCTAGACTATACTACTCGATTGCAAAACACAGTTTCAATGCAACACATTAGATCTCGACCCTTAAGTTAAGACACAAGTTACTGATCGTCTTAGATTCACTTCCCACTTTAGCATCCTATCAACTCAGTGTTTGCTAGGCATTGCGTGCGTCCTAACAAACCCATGGATCTCCAAAGCATCGAATGACAGTGCGCGTGCCCTAAAGCCTGCTCCCGCCTCACAAACCTCGACGGCAGTAGATTGGCTAACGACAGCCGCGTCTGCTGCGCGCAAGCAGAAATGCACTGCAATATGTCCTGCTGTTGAGCGGAGGAAGTCACCGCCGGCGGGGGTGCCAGGACCAGTGGAGTAAGCTCCTCGTCCTCGATACAAGCGGCTTCGTTCATGTTGTATATCTGGCGCATGAGCTCGAGACGGTGGCTACGGACAACATAACGCTGTGTACGCCCGCTGATCGTACCTCATCGCGCCTAGCCGGGAGGACATGCCTCAGTACTGATGCTAATGGCTAAGCGTCGCTACTGAACATGGAGTAGTGCGACATTATAGAAATTGCCACTGCGTTTATTACTCTTCAGAACAGCTATATTCAAAGTGTGACTGTATTTTTTTTTTTGTAAAAAGTGACTGGCTTGTACCATTATTGTTATTTATAGCCAATTCAATATCAGAGTTTTTTTTTAATACCTAATATATGTTCTTTACTTCGTCACGCTGTAACAGCTTAAAAGATTTTGATAGAATTTGGAATTCATTCAAATAGCATAATACTCCAAATTAACACATAGGCTGATTTTTATTCCGGAAACCGTTTTGCGCAGCTGGTATTATTTACTATTTACTTTTGATAATGATTAATACAATTATACATATATTCTTATGATATTATATAATCATTCTAGATATAACGTTATTACTATTAATCTAATTCTTTTTTTTTTTTTACTCTCAATTTTATTGTAATAGATTTAAGTAATATTTTCGGAACATTGTTGTACTTTACTTGACCAGTTTAACGATTTTATTATAAGGTCAATAAATTATTATAATATTCTATAGTTATAGTTACATTATTAGCACCCGTGTTATTACAAAATTTGATCTTAGCAATTTCTTACCGCGATTACTTTTTTTGTATTTATTATTCAACTGCTGAGCATACGCCTTTTTGTTGTATACATATTATGTAAATATATGATAAAAAATAAGCAAGGTTGTCTCAATAAGGTACGTTTGAATCCTTACCGTTCAGCAGATATACCAAATATCGTCACGAGAAAGTTACAGTACCCAAGGCTAATAAGTACAGAGTTATCTGCATTTTATGTTGTATATTTTTAAATGACGTATGCAACATTATCTACAAATACTATTGTAATGTTAAAATTGTAACGTTTTGAAAACACATAATTATTTTTATCACCAAAACAAAAATCGCGCACGCATATAACCCAATACGATATATGCATAATATAGTTTGTGTGCGATAGTCGCGGGAATACATGGATAAACATAATTATTATCGGCAAAGATACTTTTATGGTAAGATTTCTATAAAACATGTTTGACAAAACACATTTTATCGTATCAAGCGTATTTTAATTATTTTAAAGTTCTAAGACATGTCCTCTAGAAAAAAATAAACAAGCAAATGACCAGATCTCAAAGATTCTAAAATCTGTTGGATTAAAATTTAGAGTAAATTATTCTGAATACAGTACGTGAATGTTAAATCTAGCAAACATTTTTAGAACATGCAAAATTCTTTTAAGATTACGAAAAAATGTGTAACTATATATAAATTCTTATAATTTGCTTTCAAAAAAAAATGTATGTATAAAAATAGCACGAATGGTAAAATAAAAATAAAAAGCAGCAAATAAATCAAGCGGCATATAAAACTTATGACATTGCCTCTAACATTTATACCTAGGACACGACTATACTTACCTTGATACATACTCGTATATACAAATATACAAGATATAAATACACAGTGAAAAATATTTATCGGAAGGGCAAAAAAAATTATTGCATCAGCAAAAATACATTTTTCAGAAATCTTTCCATGATTGAAAGAAAGAGAAAGAAAACATACAAAAAGGGACAAATCAAATGCAACAAAAATAAAAAATAAAACGATGAATGACGTCAGATCCTTTGTATACGATCTGTATAAAATTAATATTAAGAAATTAATGGTAAAAAACTTATTAAATAGGTATTTAAATCCTAAAGCATTTCGGTTTTATTAAGGTAACTAAAGATTCTATGTTGGTTTACTACAATTTCTATTTAGTAGTGATAGTAATGACGAAAAAAAGACGTTCATCATTAGAAGCTTGGAAGCATTATCTGTGACCATTACGAGCATATTGACGTTGAGCATTTTTAACAGCCCTGTTTGGCTCATTGGTAGTATATTTGCTTCAAGAGCTGTAGGGCGTGGGTTCGATTCCCATTCAGAACAAACATTTTGTGGTATAAACATACGTTTGTTCTGTGGCTGGGTGTTCTGTATATATTATATGTATGTATTTACAAAAAAAAAGTATTTAATTATTCTATCAGTTATTTGACTTTCATTATACAAGCTTTGCTTAGTTTGGGACTATACGGCGCTGTACGACATTTTCGTTCAACCTTTTTTCCCCGCGTTCATGCTTTTTAATTTTTCCGCATGTTATCGTTGTCGTATCTGAAGGTATAATATCTGTGATAAAAACTTAATTTTGTATACAAACTAATTAATATTATTTAAGTTACATATTACATATTTAAGATAAATATTACATTCAAGGCTACATGGCATATTCCTATTTTCTTTAAAAGTCAACTTAACTACCTTCGGTAGTTACAATATGTACCTACCTATATTTACTATGTTTATATTTGACGTCAGTAATTGTAAATAATGAAATAAAATATCAAACAATTATTTCTAGGGACACGGAGATAAAAGAATAAATAAACATATTCCAGTGAGGAAATATCGGCGTTTCCATTATTTAATAAAATTTTATAGATCTATATTTCACTAATAACAAAATTGCAGTTGTTAGTAGTAGTTGTAGTAGTTGCTGGCGTAGGCAAGTTCTTAAATCCAGCAGAGAAACGACATAATATAGCATTTCGTCCACTTGCGACGACAGTGTGACATCTAGAATGATACGATTTTTAGTTTTAATGATATTCTGAATCACAATCTCGCGTTCTATTATCTCCAAAAATGGGATGTTTTTTCTACAATAAACAACAAATAAAAGAGCGAAAAAGACAAATATCACGATAAAGCGTGTCTCGTTTGGTGATCTAGTTGGCTTCGACACAGGGACAGTTCAGTTGTCACTTAAGCTTCGAAGTGTGAAGTGCTCTCGGTTTTCATTAAAAACGTGACATCACGGGGATACCCCATATTAAATGTCAATTCCACATCATTCTCAACGTGACTACTAAACTTACCACCTTGTACACGGCGAATGAAAATACATAGAAGAATTCCTAGCGCTTGAAAATGACCCAACGCCGATTACGCTCCGGTGGGTGGGGCTTACAAATTACGCCCCGAGCAAATCTAGTATGCACTAGCCGGCAATATGGCGTCAGTCAGCTAAAATAAAGTGACTTTAGGTATTAAAAAATGCCTTCTTGTGTTGTGAAATGGTGTGTAAATCAATCACATGTCCACAAAAAGGATATGGGAATAAGTTTTCATGTGTAAGTATATCTCTAGGCTATTATTTTGATAATTGTTTATTAAAATTAAATCAAAATATTTTTTCTATGAGGATGGTATTATGCCAAACATTGCCAACCAACAACAAAATTTTATATATAGTAAAAAAATATGTCGAACAATTAAATTCTTTTATTTGATCGAATATATGGTCCTTTATGTCAAAAGTGGTGTCATGGGGCTTTTGGCCTTTGGATGTGCTCTGTGTGTGTACGTGAAGAATTTATTGCAAATTGGGCCTCTTCAGCCTCCTTGGTTTTAAAAAAATACAAACTGCTCCCGATTGGGTCAAGAAAAAGTACACGTAAAAATGTAAAAATACGTACGTTAGGGCACGTAAAATAAAATACACACCCAAAGACAGCAAAAGCTTTGAATTTATAACATCCCTCCTTTTGCTATGGGTGGTAATAAAATACACCAGGTAAAAGTAGTAATTCGCCCCGGACTAAGACCTCGTTATCTACTAATTTTTCTTAGATTTTGGCTGATAACTTCAAAAATATGAGGGTTAAAATTAAACAAAAATTGTTTTAGAATTCACATACAAAACCCTTTCATAACCCCACTTGGCCAAATAAGCTCATTTTGAAATTTTCAACCCCCTTAGATACACAGTTCACTCAACAAATCCCGGCCCGTTTTCTCTCACTTACGAACACAAAAAAAATATTGCCGCATACTATGTCTCTACCAAATTTCATAAACATTAGTTCGACTGTTATCATCTAACAAATATACAAATGCCGAATTAACACTAAGACATTCGATTCGCTCGGTCGATAATATTTAAAAATAATAATATTATTTAAAATGTCCGACTCACGATGATATTATTCTGATAAAATGAATATAATAGATAGTCAAAAGAATGTTGAACACCTATATAATATACTGACTAATTATTTACATTGCACCTTAAAGAATAAAACATCCCGAGTGTCGCAATGACAGCGAGTGACAGACATGTGAAGTGTAACGAAAAATAATAATCACACGGCTAATTCAGCTCAACTGCATGTAAAATAAGGTCGATTGTTATTTGATAGACATTATTAGCCCAATCAGAGGCCGATGTCAGAGTACTTCCGAGTGGTTCCGACGATGCGCGAGTTTGTTCGGAACTTTGGGCCAAGCTAAACGAACAATTCACTTGATGGAATACTTCTATGTATTTTCATTCGCCGCTTGTACACCTACTTTTCTTTGGAACAACGTGATAAGTATACCCTTTTATTTTTTCAAACTCTATAATGAAGTTAATTTACTTCCAAATATGTTATTTCTTTTTGATATTACATTTTAAAATTAGTTATACTCTAATCACTTCATACATATAAACGATATCTTGACAACAATTTAGGAGTTATGCTCATTTAAAAGATTAAAGGCCGTTTTCTGTCAAATTATAGTTTTTGAAATATCACACTGTCATCGCAAGTGGACGATTTGTTTTTCGATCATTAACAATCTCATATAAAATAACTATCGGCGTTACTATTTATAGAATAATTGAGTTGTACCAAAGTTAGTCAACCAACCATTTTATCATAGTGATGAGCTAAAAATCTTACGTCGATAAAACAGCTCTCAAAATTAACTTAGATTATCAGAGTTTTCTTCCCGAATCGACATGTGTATCACTTACCGCAGTTTCTCCAGAGTCCAATAATGGGTGGCTCCATTTTTAGTGTCGGTGACTTCCACAGCGACTACGGTAGGGGCGGACGGGCGATATTCGTCATCCGCGTCATCGCGTGGTGCCAACTCAGCGGGGAGGGGAGAGTAAGGCGTGTCAGTTAGCAGGGTGAACTGGAACTGGACCTTTTTGCGGAGCTCTACGGATATCGCATTGGCTTCCTGTTTGCAGATTAGTGTTGTGTTACAACAAATAAAGAGGTCATCAAAAAGATAATCTATAAATTTAATTATCTTTTAATACTTATAACATAAAAACAATCACTAAAACGCAACCCACGTGCGTTACGAAAACGCGCTTTTACACTAATGTTATAAATGCAAAAGTTTGTCTGTTTGTTACTTGTATGGTGATTGGGTACTTTCTGGTACTCGGCGGGCTAACTACTACCCTCAAATTGAAAATCTGCTTCTAAGCACCTAACGGTCTATTCCGGCAGCCTCACTTGTAAGTCAGTTCCATTCTCAGCTAGATGCTTACCATATTCGACCACACCATCACTTAGCATCAGGCGAGCTGTAAAGCACCTAGCCTATCAAACAATTTAAAAAAACTATTTCGCGCTGTAAAGGATTTACAGGTCTCAATGAATACAGATAACATATAGGCTTTCTTTTATTTTTACCCGAGATTAACACGTAACTTATTATTTCAAAAAAATAAAATCATACAATTGCACCTTTTTCCTCTAAGGATAAGCAGAGATTGTAACTCTTCTTCGATACATCTACTCTATCGTGGCATACATAGTTAGCTTTTATTTTAATTGGCTTTTTCATACAAGCTCGTCAGTTGAGGGTTAAGCGATTAACATAAATTCGGTTCAACTAAATCAGACAATATACCTTGAGGAAGATAGCGTTCCCCCAGAGGTCGTCCCGGAGCGACGTGAACTGATGGTACTTCCATTTGCGGAAAGCCCACGCGGCCAGACCCACCTCACGGGCGGACCAACATTCCGTCTCGAACAAGGGATTCACTGAAATAAACATATAATAAAATATTAAGTTCCATATTATAGGACAGGACTATTGTCGCCAATAACCCTATGAAACATGTAAAAAATATTTTTTTATTTTAGTAATAATAAATAAATAAATATTTAAGAACATTTCCACACAGCGCCATCTAGCCCCAAACTAAGCTAAGCTTGTACTCTGGGAACCAGACAGCTGACAGAATACTTAAATACTTTTTTTTGTAAATACATACTTATAATACACCCAAACAAAAAACAAACATCCATGTTAATCACACAAATGTTAGTCCTGAGTAGGAATTAAACCGACGCCCTTCAGTTCTCGAAGCAAAACTTTACCACATGAGCTAACAGGACAGTCAAAGTACACCACGAGGTTGTAAACTTTGTATAATATAGATTACTTGAACCAATCCCTTCTTCTCGAGTAGTATGTTAATAAAAATGTATCTTACCGAATATGTCTTCATCATTGTGGAAATCTTCTGGCGTGTAAGAGCTGTACATAGACATGGTGACACTCTGTTCTTCCACCTGACGCTGCAGAGCGTCAATACGAGCTTCGTAATTCTAGAAGAAAAAAACAATAAATAGATACTTTACACTTTTGTTACACCTATTAACTAGTTTATTTCTTCTGTATTATGTAATTTTAAGTGTGTACAATAATGAGTTATTCATTCATTCATTCGTTCATTCATTCACACTTTAGTGCTATTTTTTTAATATGGAACGAAATTTTTACACAGCTTGTATTATTGAAAACAGATAACTGCTATAATATAATTAGATTGTTTTTTTTTTAAAACATATTATTTAGAACACAGAACAAACATTTACGTTTGTCACACAAATGTTTGACCTAAGTGGGATTCGAAACCAAATCCTACCCAAGACAAGGCAGAAGCAAAGACAAAGTAACATTCGATTAGTGCGATAACGCTATTAGAAACATAAAAAATGCACGGACATATTAAGCTGTCGTTAATATGTCACGTGGGCAGCTATGTACTTTTAACCGGTAGGTACCCAATTCGACTGGTATTTTTTTGTTATTTCTTTGTACTGATTTTAACGAGTGAAATTTAGAACGTATGGAGATGGCTTATCATCTAGATTAACACATACGCTACTGGCTATCGTGGAAAAATATACAGTTACTATCGGAGAGCGGGGATAACGGTAGGTAACATAAATTGTTCATTTTAAACCTCAACATTTTTATTGAATTTAAAATGAAGCAAGTAGATTATTAAAAATTTAAAAACCCCCGACACAAAATCAAACATAGCTAGGAACACTCCCGACTAATTCACCTTTCAAATAAAATCAAAATCAGTTCATCCGTTCGGGAGCTACGATGCCACAGACAGATACACACAGACACGTCAAACTTATAACAACCTTATAAAAAATATTTCTCACCTTCCTCTGTTCTTCAAATTGCTGATCAGCGTGCTCCTTCTCTTTGCGGAATTGCTCTTCCAAAGCCATTAGTCGTTTCTGCATCTCTGCCTTGAGGTCGATGCCTTGCTTTTCTAAAAGCTCGCACTGAGCGAAGTCCCAATCTACGTTTTCACCGGAATCACCTGCTGTGGAATGAAAATAATTGAATATAATGTTGTTGACACATGCTTGTTATATGTATTTATATGCAATTCTCCGAAACAGCCTTATCTTCATCAATGGAACTCCCAAAAGATCTAATTCTTAGTGGTCTCATCAATGAGATAATATCACACACACACACACACATCATCAGCCATAGGACGTCCACTGCTGGACATAGGCCTCCTCCTGGGGGGGTTTTGCCAATACTCGCCACGCTTGGCAGGCGGGTTGGCGAGCGCAGTTAGGTGTGATTGTTCAAGGAAGACGCTGCTGCCCATCTTCCGGATTACATCCCTTAGCCGACTCTTACGGCAACCACGGGTAGAGAGGGTGGGGTATTATTCTTAGGCCGGCACCACCACGGCACAACAAATGGATAACAAATGATATAACAAAGAAATTCAATTATATAATAATAGTACAAAATAAAATTCTAAAAGATTCCAATATCGTCCTACCTTCAGAAGGTTCTTGCTTATTGTCTTGAGGCTCGCGATCCTCGCTGATCCGCGGCTCGCGCGGCTGTCCCGGATGCGTGAAGCGGAACACGTGGTTTTTGCCCAGGATCACTCGTGAGCCGGTTTTTAAAATAACTGGCTCGTTCACCTGGAATTATAAAGCTTATTAATGCGCGGTAAAGTTTAATTTCGTTGTTCTTGTTCGTTGTTTCGCGAAAACAAAACTGAATAAAACGGTATTTGATTAGATGACGGACAAACTCTCGCATATCGTAGTACTCGAGATTATGAACAACTATTATTATACTTATACTATATGACAACTACTAGTAGATTTATATACTAAATTTGATAATTGTGAAAAGAGGTCAGTATTCCATAGATAAACGTCATTCACCGTCGATGATATGCATAAATAAAAAAAAATACATTACAGTCAGCTCCTACTGACTCCAAACTAAGTCAGATGACTGATAGAATACTTATAACAGTTTTACAGTTTCCTAAATATTAGGTATTAATTTAATTATATATCAGGATTGATCTCGTCGTAAACAGTTATTCATAATGAAAAATATAAAAGTAATTCGACTTAAAAGCCAAGGTGCCGTAAGGGAACGATTCTTTCTCATACGGTTTCCAAATGGTCATAGAAATCGTCCAAGTGGTCATTTAAGACTAAACCAGTTCAATAATGACCTCGTACATGTCACTCGAACCGAACATCCCACATACTTATTTTTTTAGTATTACGTGAGATAGAAAGAATATGAATAAAGAGAAGCGACAATTTCATATACAAAGATGTCTTTAAGAAATAAGATCTACAATCGTACCTCCCGTCCGTTGACGTAGACAAGAGCGCCGCGGTGCGGAATGAGGCATATGACGCCATCAGTGTTCTCGAAGATGCAATGTTCGCTGAGGATATGCGACCCACATAGCTGAATGTCTTGAGGCACATTCCCTTCAGAAGTACCGAGGCGAGTCACCCCTTAGAAAAAAAAAACAAAAGTTGGTAGCTTTAAAATTGTTATGTCTATGTACACGGTATGAACTTTTTTGATTTCTTATAATTTCTTCCAAGGATTTTAAGCCTGCCCGAGACAGAAACAGTTTATTATAACAGATCAAAATGCGGCCGATTTAAACGGTTCAAATTTTTCCAGTGGGCCTAGACAAAGTAACATTCGATTAGCGATAACGCTAATAGAAAAGTAAAAGATATACGGGCTTATGATATCAATTCCGTATATAGAAAATCTACGGGATGGACTTTTCTATTAGCATTATCGAATATACCGAATTTAACCAAACGTTAAGATGCTCGTGACTATTTTTTTTATGTATAATACGAATGTATTTAATTATATATGTTAAAGATTTCGGAAAAAATATAGATTGTCTAAAGCCAACGCGGACGAAATCGCAGGCTTAAACTAGTATTGCTATAAAGCTTTGAATATATATTTGAGTAAACCGCAGCTAGGTCTGCCCATATTGCCGCAACCTTGTGATGTCGAACACAGGAGTGGTAGCAAACGGCGCCTAACAGGCATTACTCGCAAAACCAAGCTCTAGAAACTAAATTCGCGGCCGCTATTGCAGGCCGCGTTAATATTGGATTGGCTTACAGTTTTAGAATTCAGATATCTTAAAGTATTTCCCACAGTTGAATACATACCGTCTTTGATGTAATAGATGAGACACTCCGACAGATTGGGATCTTCGTTCAAGTTGACCAAATGTGGTGTTTTCTTCGGCGAATACACGCCGACTGTGATGCCCTCTTTGACGGCAACACCCATCTCAGCGAACACAGCCTCGCGTTGTACGCGGATTTGTTCTGTACGCTTAAGTTTCTCTTCCCAAGTCTCGTTCAACTCTAACAAATTAAAAAGAATAAATAAATGGCAGGTACGATATTTGTGCAGAACAAATCCAGAGTCATCGTACTTAGGCCGTACTAAACTGATATCACAACACTTTGATGTACGGTGTAACGTTGCTTATTATTATTATTACACAATAAATTAATTATTGTTCTATAAATTAATGAATAGACATATAGGAAAATAGCAACACATTCACAAAAATACTAAGTTTACAAAAAAAGTTGGAAAAAATATACTGTTCACAATGTTTCACTCAAGTATTTCAATAACAAATTAAAATTGATTTACTACCTATAAACACTGTATTCAAGTTAAATTAATTTATTATTCGCACCAATTACAGACAATTATTACAACATAAACTTAGTTGAATTCAATAGATATTGAAATAAATATGACTTGAGAGATAGACGTTTCTTTCAGATCCGATTTAGCTAATAAATAAATATCTTTGGGCATTTCACACAGCACCATCCAGCTCCAAACTACTATGGGAACCACATAGCTAATAGAATACTTATATAATTCTTTCCAATAAAAAATCAAGAAAATTTCTAATAAAAAAACCCAACCCAATGACTGCCAGTCTTTTAGTCTGTATTCTGAAATCAGAACATTTATTTTTTCAATTATTCTAAATTCATACCTGCAATAAGTTTTTCGGAAGCTTGCAGTTGATCCACGGCCTCTTCAGCAATAGTCGTGGCTGCGCGTGACAGCTTCGGAGAAAGAACTTCCGCTTCGCTCTTCTTACGTTGAGGTGATGCGTTCTCCTCTCCTATTCGTATGGATGAAATTATTATGGCAATACAGAAAATGTAGGACGAAAACGTACGGGATTGACAGACATCAGAAACAGGTGTACATACGATAGTCGTGGGATAACAGATATATTGCGATTTTGGAGAAACATCTTGAAACACGATAGGTGGATTCATTCCAAATGATCCCATAGCGTAGTATCATCAACAGGACCACAACGAAATTCTAGTTTTTAATGATCCCACATGATCGTTTTTTTTTTTTACGATATACCATAGATATTTTACGCCTATTTCCTGGAAGGCGTATGAATCTGTTGTTGTACATTACAAAGTACTTTAGTATGTACTGAGTTACTAGAGTTGGATTTTCGAAAACGCTAATGAAAATTATAAAAGCCAAAATTATGTTTTTTTTTTTTCATGAGACTTGTCAACATCAATCCAACATGCATATATACTCAACATTTTTCGTCGTCTCAACATTATAGAGGTTACATTGGCTTACTCAAACAATCGTATTTCCATACTATAATATAAGTGGGTTTAAAAACTAAACGAAATAAAAATTATGAGTTGATACAGTCCATCTGGTATATCTACTGCATCGTATATCTTTATGACCTACTATTAAAAATGTAAACATCGAGATCATTTAAAAATCGAGACAAATAGAAATGCATGCAAGGCTTCTCAAGCTAGAAAGCTTTTTTATTTCTTAGCAACAAATTACTCATATAAAATACATAGAAAACATTTATTACAGAGACTTCGAAATAGAAATTTTGTATAATAATAAATGGTTTTTTTTTTCTGCAATTAATTATTCTAGTAACAGAAGTTGCCGATTTTATTGTATAATTGTTAAACTGTACAAAGTTATAGCCCGAAATTGTTGTTATCTTTTTATTGTGTATTTAAATTATCAATACTCAAAAATGTTTAGAGAAAACCAGTTGCTAATACGACGCACCAATCTTCTTTGTTTTCTTGATATCGTAAAAAAATTTATAGAAAGAAGGTTACAAGAAAATCAGCACCTTTTTACCACAGAACATCTTCGAATATTTCAGGAAATCGAAATGGGGTAAATATATATAACTTCACAAATCCGATGATGTTCCAAATATATAATATTTTTTGTAGAAATATAGACAATACCAACCAAAATAGATAACTATTCATAATTCGATAGATTTAGTGACCCAACACCGATATAATAAATACAGAAGCGCATTTATAGATACGATATTATATCCCACCCTCATAAATATTAAATATCACTTTTACATATAATTTGCAACGTGAAAGTACTATGTTTATTTACTCCTACAAACGCCACAAGCTTTGGATAAGGGTGCAAAATAAATTGCTTTTCTTTATATGTGACGGTTTGCCAGAATTCGCCAATTATTTTGCAGTGTTTTTTTTGTGACTGGCAAGACCGATACGGAGGCTAAGCGTACAGGTGGGGTGTACATATGCAAAAATGCGCAAGCCTTTACTTACTGGCTGGCTGTTCTTTCTTTTCATAAACGACTCTACCGTCGGGTCCTTTGTGTGGACATTTGGAAACAGAAGTAGAATTTTAGTATCAGGAAATGACGATTTGACGATTGTGGCGTTTTTCTAGCATTAGTACACAGACACAGGGCAATCTATTTGGTCACATGGATTAACTTTTTTTAAGAACATCAAATTAAAGTTCAATCGGCAGATAAGATGAAAACTACCTAAATTACTCGCACTTAAAATTCACTTTACAATGCCCAGCCTTGTTCTTGGTTTAAACTGAGCCGTACTGTCTCCTTATCTGCCGTTGAATAATAACCTCAATGCCTGATAATAAAGTCTTACCTTCTTCGACGTCGATGCCCTCAGCTTTGAGCAGTTCCCGTAGTTTACATATCTCTTCTTTGAGCTCTCGGATGAGCTTAGCGTTGGCGTCTTCGTTGACGACGGCCTTGCATACAATCTGTTTGGCGCGGTCAGCATATCTACGGAGAAGATTTGATTTGTTACTCCCATATTAATGTCTTTGGAGGTCAAACGTTAATTTTCACATGTCTATAAACATGACAAGACTTTTCATAGAGTCAAATACATAGAACGATTGAAAGTTTGAATTATAATTATTTATTGGCCTTATAACACTTTCAGTTCACATTAGGCAAGTCATTTTATATGTACATATAAAATATCTTTTCTTATAATAAGAATTTCGTAATTAAATAAGTCTAAGACTAGTAGGCACCTAGCAGGTATAATTAATAAAATAAATATAAATACTTTGTAAAGTGAGTTTATTTTTTCGCTTTTTAGTGATGATGTTTTTTTTCTTGAAGTCGGTTTGACTTTTTTTTTTAAAGTTTGTTTGTGTTTTAATTTTTAGTTAATTTATGTTCACGCTAAGAATTACTTGAACAGTATGAGTCTAGCTAGACTCGATAAGATTTAAAAATGTCTTGCCAAAGACAATTACATCGTCCACGTAAACAAAATTTTTCATAAAAAAAATCTCATAAAATGAAAACAAACGGGCCAAACTATGTTGTAAATTTTTATGGGACCAAATGGCAACTATTCCGCATCAAACTAAAGAAGAATCACGTAAATCGGATCATAAATCTCAGAGTAATCGGTGTACATGCATTAAAAAAAAACAATCAAATTGAGAACCTCCTCTTTTTTGAAGTCGGTTAAAAAAGTGTTGTACAACTTGTATACCTCAAAGTGCTGAGAGTTTCGTCAAAGTTGATGTCGGCGGGTGATATGGCCGCGATCATGGCAGTTTTCGAGTTGCCGCCGAGGTTCTCACGCAGCAGCCACGTGAGCACAGAGTCACGGTACGGAATGAAGTCCGCTTTCTTCGACTTCTTACTCTTTGACGCCTGTTAAAATTGGAACGTGTTCGTTTAATAACAAAAGCAGAATCTAAGCGACCGCAGCGTGCCTTGCAAGCGACGCGGGATAAAAGCCTTTCCGCTCACCAAAACGAAGCAGACATATACGTGTCACGTTTCAGCACGGAGAAAGACAATTTTGTCCACGACGCGTGCTAGGAGAGCTGACACTTATAATGAAAGACAAGTAGAATCAGATTTATAAGTAAATTAATACATTGGGTTAGAGTGGAATGGGGCATCTTTTTTTCATTAATGTGTTATATTTTATTATGGAAACTGACGTGGTCTTGACACATTTTTGTTTTATTTATGCGGGATTACTCACGTATAATTTTATCGGAAACTCCGACTATAGTTTCGGCCACATCTGGTGGCCTTCATCATGGAGACAAAGCTGAGACAACGCGCGCGCGGCCTCGTCTTGCTTCGCACTGCGGGCCGCCGCGCGCCTCGCACGTGAAGATAGCGGTTGATGCACGGGCGCGGGGGTGGGGGCGGGTAGTGTACCGGAATGCGACGGTGCGCTCTGGAACTCTTCCTCACCGGAGTCCTCCTCTACGGTGTCAGGGATATTCCAACATACAGAGCTCACCGCGACGTCTTCAGAAACACGGCCATTCTCACGAGCTCCATGAAGACAAGGTTTCCAAGTCGGTGGCAGATTCCACCCTCCGTCTCTATTAAAATTAGGACGCTTACTAATTTCTATGGCCTCCCTGACTTTCCGAGGCACATAGAACTTCTCACGAGCTAGCACTTTCGCCTTATCAAACCGGATATAGTGCAGCGCGTCCGTACCAATTGAATGTTCCGCCACCGCCGAACCGTTGCTATCCATGTTCTTCATGGAGCGTACATGCTCAGTGAGTCTAGTGGCCACGTTTCTTCTAGTCTCACCTACATAACACAGACCGCAATCACAAGGAATCATGTATACACCGGGGACACCCAGAGGGTCTCTATCTTTTGGAGAACGAAGTAGTTGTCTGAGCTGCATGAGCGGACGGAAGATTGTCTTGATGCTGTATCTCCGGCGTAACAAGTTTCCAATACCATCCGTAACTCCTTTGACATAAGGTAAATATGCTGCTGCTCTCTCTACCGATGGCAGGCGCGCTCCGTTCGTCGAGTTTGCAGCCCGCCAACTACGGTTCCAACTGTAGCCGTTACTATGAAGAACACCTCTTATGTGGTCCAGCTCAGTGTCCAGATATTTATGATCACATAGTTTCAATGCCCTGTTGATCAGCGTCCGTGGGACCGATGCTAGGTGCGCTGGGTGATGGTGGGAATCGGCCCGGAGATACCTATCTGTGTGTGTTGGTTTACGGTACACCGTGTGAGATAGCCGGCCATTACTGTCACGTTTAACCAACACATCAAGAAAAGGTAGCGCTCCCTCTCGTTCTTGTTCCACCGTAAATGTAATACTCGGGTGAACGCTATTTAGGTGTGTCAACAGCGAACTCACCCCATCACTACGCATTACGGCGAACACATCATCTACGTACCGCCACCAGTATCTCGGCTTGTAAGGAGTGTTCATCAAAGCCGTCTCCTCGAACCACTCCATAAATATATTAGCTGCCACAGGAGCTATAGGAGAGCCCATAGCCACGCCGTTGATCTGTAAGTAATAGTCCCCCTTCCAAACAAAATACCCACTCGACAATATGTATTGTATCAGCTTCAAATACTCGATAGGTATGGGAATACATTGTAGTAGTTCCGAAATGATATTAACAGTGTCCTCTATCGGTATGTTGGTGAAAAGTGATACTACGTCGAAACTCACCATCACCTCGTCCTTGCCCAAATGTACCTCCTCTAACAACTGTATAAAATGTAACGAGTCTTTCACATAATTAGTTGTTTTACCCGTGAAAGGAAGTAGCATGTCAGACAGAAAACGAGCACTCTTATACGTCGGCGAGTCTATCTGGCTAACAATGGGACGGAGAGGCCAATCCGGCTTATGTATTTTCGGCAACCCGTAAATCTTAGGCGACGTGGGGTTGAGTGGACGTAAGTTCCCATACACATCATCCGGCAAAGTTTTCAGTATCTTATTAAGATTGTTTGTCACCCGGTTGGTAGGATTATAAGTGACTTTCTGATATGTACTACGGTCTCCCACCAAACTATTAATTTTACGTTCATAGACCTGAGTGTCAACAATCACCGTGGCATTACCTTTGTCTGCCGGCAGGACTAACAAATCAAGGTTTTTACGTAGGGCCTCCAAAGCATGCAATTCAGATTTGGATATGTTTGACTTAGGCAAACCGCTTTTTCGTAATATCAGCGAGACATCCTGTCTTAGACATTCAGCGTCCCGACTATTTAGCTTGTTTCGCACAATAGTGTCCTCAATCCCAGTAATAATGGACTCCACTGGGATTTTCCTCGGTGTTGGTGCGAAATTAAGGCCCTTTGCCAGGACCGCAGTCACATCACCGGATATTACTTGCGAAGATAAATTTACGACCGCCTTGTTCATGTCATGGGTATTTAGTACATAATCAACTTGCTGCGAGGTTCTTGACAGGCGTGCAAATTTAGAATTATGCACTGTTTCGGATTTGCATTCCAGAATTTCAGCCCTACTGAATGTCATTGAATCCAAAATACCCCACAAATCCAAACTCAAAACCTGGGACAACTGTAGGTGCAACCGGTACAATTCCTCCGACACGATTGAAATTTTCCGATAATAATCACGGACTACCCCCATTATTAAGTCAGGGAGGCCATAGAAATTAGTAAGCGTCCTAATTTTAATAGAGACGGAGGGTGGAATCTGCCACCGACTTGGAAACCTTGTCTTCATGGAGCTCGTGAGAATGGCCGTGTTTCTGAAGACGTCGCGGTGAGCTCTGTATGTTGGAATATCCCTGACACCGTAGAGGAGGACTCCGGTGAGGAAGAGTTCCAGAGCGCACCGTCGCATTCCGGTACACTACCCGCCCCCACCCCCGCGCCCGTGCATCAACCGCTATCTTCACGTGCGAGGCGCGCGGCGGCCCGCAGTGCGAAGCAAGACGAGGCCGCGCGCGCGTTGTCTCAGCTTTGTCTCCATGATGAAGGCCACCAGATGTGGCCGAAACTATAGTCGGAGTTTCCGATAAAATTATACGTGAGTAATCCCGCATAAATAAAACAAAAATTAATGTGTTACATAATAACGTAAATAAGAAATCTTTTAAATTAAAAAAATAATTGAATTTGAAAAGCTAGAGTCCAGTTGATAAACACAACATTTTATGTAGATTATTTCACTACTATGCCAAATTTTATTAAAATACTTTTAACCATTCATTTAGTAGTAGAAAGGTATGAACTAAAATTACCTGTGGTATTCTTGGCTTGGAAAACTACGTATAGTTTTCATAATAATATTAATAATAATATACAAGAATTGAATTGAAATATACAATTGAAAAATTCCCAAATATTAAACATTTTAAGTTAGCACACAAAATTGAAGGTAGTTTTTAATACATGTATATATATAATATTCATACATAGGGGTAGGGGTAATGGTAAAAAAACATTCGTATGGTAAAACATGTAAAAAAAATAGCTTTACACTCACCGACTAAACACATCCAAGATAGAAAGTTGTGCAAAAATAAAATACGTGAATAAGTCACCTATTTACAGAATCGTTAAATCATATTAGCAATAGTTTCAAGCCATTCGATAAAATAACTACAACGAACCATACAAAAATATCTTAAGATATTTCATTCATACACTCATTCATTTTACTAAAATATACACATATATTCATTGAATAAATAATTGGTGCAGTCAATGTGCAAACAATTTAAAATGAGCGGTACCAAATTTACATTTAGATATTTTTTATCGTCTGTTTTGTGTTGTTGTTTGACTATAAAAAAACAGACTTTAAAATAAACCCCAAGGTTTGTAACAAAAGTTACAAAATGTTTGATTGCACTTCAACTAATACGAGATACTAGATCTTTCTACCGGTTCCAAGGTCGGCGCCACTTACGATTTCAGCCAAGGCCGAGATGACCTTGCCCAACGTTGTGAGTGACTTGTTTATGTTAGCGCCTTCCTTGAGGCGCGTGCCTTTCGCGCCGGTCGAATCGGCGCGTTCGGACCCCGCCAAGTCAACAAGAGATATCTTTGACACCTGTATGTAACAAAAAAATATCTATGTAAATAAAAACACATTTTTTATAAACATCTTTTTTTAATAAACATATTGGAGACTGCAACTCTCCTGAATACTCCTGATGATAAGAGATAACGCCTGTCCATGACAATGGCAGTAGTAGCCAGAAGTTAGCTACAAAACAAAGTGCAGACCATCGCTATTTTGGCGCTCATTACTTTAATACATTCTATGGTTCTCAATTGCCTTATAATTTTGCTAGCTGCAATATCCTTCAAATTGAAACATTGTAATGTTTACAATACTGCTGTTGTCGGCACAATATCTAAGATCTGCAGACTAAGTAGTTAAATGCATTCGCGATTTAGTATTAGTTAAGTTTTGTATTTGATATAATAGTTCAGTGGTTAACACGGTTGGATCACACGCCAAAAAGCGTTGATTCAAATTCCGACAATAAGTTTGGCCTGCCGTTAAGAAAAACGTGCTGAAACCATAGCATGGTGATAGAGTACTTTCTAGTACTCAGCTGTAACTGTCAAGTTGAAAACCTGCCGCCAAGCACTTAGCTGGATGTTCCAGCAGCCGGCAGCAAAATGTGCTTTCCATATCCGACCACACCGTCACTTAACATTAAGAGAGCTGTAGTCAAACACCTATCCCGTCACCTATAGAATGTAAATTCGTTATTCTTAGTTCCCTGCTAGACATACCTTCTCCGAATCTAAGTTGGTGGTGACGTCATGCCGCTGTTGCGTGAAGAATATTGTGAAAACGGCATGAGACCGGGACGACGTCTCATTCATGTTGGTCGCTGCCACCGTCCTGGGAAATTATATTTTAACTAAGTTATTGATTAAAGACACACAAAAAGAAAACGTTTGCAAGACCTACAAACGGAGCTTAAATTATTTTTAATATCAAATCAAGTTTAACTTTAAAATTTACAAAAACCCCCTCGAGGCCATAACAGAATACAAAACTTCTCCTCGATCAGACTTTCCCAAAGTGCTCACGTCCATTCATCAACTAGAAAAAAGCTGATAATCTACGAACGTAGACACAATTTTCTTGAATCATAGCTAAGAATAATCTCGATCAATTCACTAATTAAATGACAAAAACTAAATTAAAATCGATTAAGTTGTTTGGGAACTACAATGCCACAAACAGACAAATACACACGTCAAACTTATAACACCTTTCTATTTGCTTCGAGGGTTAATAAGCGTCAACAAAAATCAAAATATCTCACGCTTACAACTTTAAATAATGTTCAGAACCAGCAAACTCAGATTACCTTGGGCTCAAAGTTTGTAACCATGTTATCAGATTACATGGTAGTATTGGAAGTTTCCAGAAGATGGCAAGAGTTGGCAGTCAAAGAGACGTTGGTTGATGTTGATTTGTTTACCGAATTGGCATGGGCATTAAACAAAAAGTATCGTAAACTGATATGTCAGAATTTGTTGTTTATTTTTGGCTATTTAAATGCCCCATCTTTGCCAAATTTTATTATAAGCTAATTCAAAATTTTATCCAAATCCCGTTAGCCGTTACTGCGTTTTAAGAAGTAACAAACACTCACACATACATTCAGACAAAGTTTCAAATTTTTAATATAAGAGCGATTAGTTACAAAAAAATCTCCACGAGCATGACTTTATTTTTAGCGACTTACCTAGCTTTATTTCCTTCATCAATAAGGTCGTAAATATCTTGGTACGTGGATACAGCCAGTTTGCTGAGGTCTTCTACGTATGGTCCTAAAGCTGGATGCTCACGGACACGCAAGTTGCCTTTGTTCTTTGGGTTGAGAAGATCGCGAACTCGTTCGCAGTATATCTCCATGTAAGATACTTCCACCTAAACAAATAATTTTATATAAACTTTGAAGCCTAAGCTGGTGGTACTTCTATCCAATAATGGCACTAAGACTTAAAAAGATAGAGTTGATATTCCCATAATTGACAAGCCGAATGCAAAATATGGAATGTGCAGTTGTGGACCCCACCAACCAGGAATACGTACCGAGTACTTGAGGTCAGCGCCGGTAGTTTGGTTTACTCTCCGGAAGAGGTCCTTACAGATCTGCGGGATGATACCCTCCTGGCCGTCTTCCCCACGGCCCATCATCGTGTAAGACTTGCCTGCGCCGGTTTGCCCGTACGCGAATATGCATATATTGTAGCCTGGGGGATGTTTAAATACTATTAATTAATCTAATGTGTGCTAATTTGTATGCGTATATACAAATACTAAATCAAGTAAAACATGTTCTGTGTAAATCTAAATGTTCTGTGTCTGGGTGTTCTGTATATATTATCTATCTGACTTCCATAGGATAAGCTTTGCTTAGTTTGGGGCCAGATGGCGCTGTGTGTAATATCCTGCGATATTTTTCGTTGTTCTTTAAAATAGTATACAAACAAATAGTTTACAAAATCCTTCTTTTCATCAATTGACTTATATAATTAAAAATAAAAGAATAACTAGGTGATATCTTTAGCAGAAGTTCGGAGGTTGGTCGACCTCACATATTTTATCCTCGAACAACCCGGGTTTGTTCAAGAAATATGTGAATAGGTATTTCCTAGGCAAGCGTGCTCCATCTTCGGCCACATCATCACTTTCCATCAGGTGAGATCGTGGCCAAACGCATGCCTAGTCCGTTGTAAAAAAAAAAACAGTAAAGAGTAGGTTCAAAGGGTACTGCAGCCAGTAAAATTACAGCGCTATTTAGTTTGACCATTGAATGGCTTAAGGTAATAAACGCCAAAGCAGCAAACCGTGGACTTACACTTAACCGATATAATTATTTAAAATAAGGTCGGCAAAAAACCGTGGCTTATAGTGGCAAATTGTGATATCGGCTTTATATAAGCATGGGCTACGGTGGCAGCTACATACGCGGTAATAAACATTGAATTTATACAAATATTACGTAATTTTGCGTAAAATATGTTTCTATATTATTACGCTTTTTAGTTACCAGTTTAAGGCCTTGTTATAATCAGATATTTATCAAGGAGCAATCGTTTATGTTATGTTTTAAGGAATAATAAATAATTATTCAACAAAATTTCAGTATGAACTACCAGTTATTTCATGATTACAAACATATGTTTATTATAGCTATTTATGGTAAAAATATTCACGGTATCGCAGTTTGAGTAAACCATAGGTTAGTAGGTTTATAACTAGGTTAGTTAACATTTCTAGATCCATATCTCAGTAACTGCATATGACCAATTTATTTGTTTTAATTAATGCGGCGCGCGAAAATATACTCGTATTTCTTTTTATGGTTGGCAGTCTAGGTGAACACAACACACACACACACACACTGATGTTAAGTGACGGTGTGGTCGAAGATGGTCAATAATATACAAATATATATACCTGGAATGGAACTAGCTTACAGTGAGGTTGCCGGAACACACCGTTATGTGATTGGCGACAGATTTTCAACTAGAGGGTGATAGTTAGCCAGCCGAGTACTAGAAAATTCTCTACCACCATGCTATGGTTTCCCCACGATGTCTTCCTTTACCGGCAGGTCAAGTTCATTGTCGGGGTTTGAACCTTCGGTGTGTGAACCAACCGCGCTAACCACTAAGCTATCATCGCTCTTATTGCAAAACGTACAGTTACGGCAGTCTAACACCTAGGTTCAGAAGAAAGTTCTCTAAAGTTTCTTATAATTGCGACTATCTTGTTATCATACACATTTTGTACTATTAAATACATTGAATTTTATATTTTTACTTTATTTTCTGTTGCAGCAAAATTATTCAGTTAATCTTACCGTCAAAAGCGTGTTGAAGCATTTCCTCGCCGATGTCTTTGTACACCATAATTTGTGACGAGAATTCCGGATCGCTCGGCTGAAACAAAAAGTAATATTTTTAGTGAGAAACACACTATTCAGCGTAAAGGAATAATAACTTTACATAAGTATTATTTTTAGATAGCATATTCTATTTCCACGATGTTTGCACTATTCTATTCACTCTGCGCAATAATTATTACACGACATAGACAACCGTAAATCGACACATACAAGTAATTAAATAGATATCAAATCTACCATAGTGAAGAGTATTACGTAAACCATTTCTGTCAAATCCTTTTCACTCTAAACAACCCAAGTTATAAAATAAAAACAGGGTAAAGTTACTCTTCGCAATAATTGGACGATATGGTCAACCGTAAAGCTTTGGCGAATCTTAATATAAACACATAAATTTGGAGAAATGTATGCCCGACACATACAGGTAATTAAATAAATAAAAAGTCTACCAGCATAGTGAAGTGTCAAATAAACTATTTCTGTAAAACCATTTTTACTCCCAACAACTCATAATATAAACTAAAATAAAATAGCAGAGTAAACTGACTCTTCACAAAAATTTGACGATATGGTCAATCGTAAAGCCTTGGCGAATCTTAATAAAAACATAGAAATTTGGAGAAATTTATGCCCGACACATAGAGGTAATTAAATAAATAAAAAATTTACCAGCGTAATAAAGTCAAATAAACCATTTCTGTAGAGCCCTTTTTACTCCCAACAACCCATAATTTTAAACTAAAATAAAATAACAGAGTACAAACCATTAATTTAATCTACTGTCCACCGAAGAGACTCCGTCGGCATAAAATTTGAATAAGTTTGAATACATTGCCACGACACGCTGGCGATCCACGTACAAAATTACACTAGTTTAAATTGCAAATTGTGAAAAAGCTCCACGCTTGTGAATTGATTAAAATTGAAAATTTTATTAGGAATTAAAAAGTAAAAGTTTTTTTGGATGAACAAAATGTTTTTAAGAGTTTTAAGTGCCGATACCAACATAAAGTATTTTTTTAAGTCGACTAACGAAAATTAACGTCGATATTTGTCAACCTACTTTGAAAGAATATAACCTAGAAAAGAATATACTTCAGTCTGACAATGCACTCCAAGTAATCACACGTCTTGGCTTTATTGCCACTTTCTGCAGTAGTGAGAGACAAATTTATGAAAAGACTAGCTGCACCCGCGGTGTTACCCGCTACATTTTTTCGCGATAAAAAGTAGCCTATATGTGAAAGTACTATCTAGGCTACTTCCATACCAAATTTTATCAAAATTGGTCCATCCGTTTGAGCGTGTAATTATTATTTAATAATTGAAGTAGTAACAAAGATACAAAAACACTCACAAACTTTCGCCTGTATAATATTATAGTGTTATTAACAAAATACTCAAAATGTTTCTTGTCATATGATGTTTTTTTCATGAGATTTGCTTGCTGTTATAAAATTTGTACACTAGCTTCAAACTACTATCGGAAATCTTTAAAATTGTATCAAACTCTGGAAATAAACCGCAAAGCCGCAAACCACTGCATCAGATTTCGAAATTAATTGCTAATTGTGTACACAGGAACATTACATACAAAGTTGTGATGGGAGAATTACATTTTGGGACGATATAGCACACTATCCCAAACTGCGAAACAACGGAAACCCTAGAGCCGTAGAGCTAGCTAATCCGATAATCGGTTTGCGGTAAAATCCAATATGGCGGTCGTCCAAAACAAGCGTACCATCGCCGCGGAAATCTTGTTACAATGCCGATGGAACAAGCCATTATCGAGGGTCATCATATATGTGATGACAGGGAAAGCTAGTTATAAATAGCATGATGACAAGGGATTAATTTCTCTAATAAAGCAGGGCACCGCTATAATAGAAAGCGCTACATTTTTTGTAGCGAAGTTAACTCAGTGGTTAGCGCGGTCGGTTCACACGCCGAAGGGCGTGAGTTCAAACCCCAACAATGAGCTTTGAGCTGCCGGTGAAGGAAAACATCGTGAGCGAACCATAGCGTGGTGGTAGGGTGCTTTCTAATACTCGGCTGGATAGCTACCACCCTCAAGTTGTAAATCTGCCACCAAGATTTTTAATGATGTGTTCCGGCAGCCTCATTTGAGAGTCAGTTACTTTCCAGGCTAGGTGTGTTTACCATCTTCGACCACACCGTCACTTAACATCAGGTGAGCTGTGGTCAGAAACATAGGCTGTGAACCATAAAAAAAATCTCCCGTTGATAAGACTACGCAGTGGGAACACGAAGAATAAATCGGAAAGATATAAAAATCATCATACAAAAACCACTAGTCTAAAACATAGAAAAGTTTGAGAACAAAGGTGAATTTACAAATAACCAGCAATTTTTCGGATGTACAATTAATTGTACAGTACCTGGATGACCGAGCTTTGCTCGAGTGAAAACAACGTTTTCTAAAAATAAAACCTAGCTAGATCGATTTATCGCCCCCGAAACCCCCTGCATACTAAATGTCATGAAAATCGTTGGAGCCGTTTCCGAGATTCAGATTATATATATACATATATATATATACAAGAATTGCTCGTTTATAGGTATTAGATATGTTTGTTCTACAATAACATGCGAACAATTGTACCGTAATTTTTTTTTGGCAAATGCTTTATGCTGGTGTTGTAAAGATCACTAGGTCAAAGTTCGGGAGGTTTAGTTTAGACTAGTTATTGTCAGTCCACATCAGTTCACTGCTGGGTGGCGCCATGCGTGAAACATATTAAAAAAAAACGTAAAGTCGCTTCTATACTATTAACTATGCTACCACAGCAGTTTCTACATACATGCATATATTGCAACATTGATGCAAAACCAATAAAGAGCACTGACAGATGCACTTCCATTAAGTTTCCCATCTCCGTTCCATCCCCAATATAAGGGAGAAAGCAAATAAGGAAACTCAAGTCACGGGGAGGCAATCTAATATGCCAACATCGTTATTGGAATACAAATAGTATATTTGTTGATGGATTTTTAGATGTGTTTGTTTCGTTCATTTTCCGTTGAGGACAAGCTTAGATGACAATTTTGAAACACGGACAATTTTCTACAGAACTCTTTTATTCAGAAAATATCGCTGATTCGTTCAATTGTGTACAGCCCCTATATTCTCGCTAGACGCTCACAAAAAATCTACGTTACCGCATATCGTACAGCCACGCAGTAAGGTTCGCATGAGCACCTAACGGGAATCGCAATAAGGACCTCAGAGTACGAGTCAAGTAAGAGAGTTATGTTACACTATTTTGACCCCTCAAGATTTTATTTTGTTAGAAGTTTAATTTGTATGTGTCTGTTTAAAGTATCGTAAATCCCAAACAGATTTTTTTTTTTGTTAGAAAGGTAACGTGATCGAGCGTGTTTTTAGCTATGATTTAAGAAATTTACAAGAAAATAAAGATTTTTACTCGGTGGTAGATCTTCTTAGCATAAGGTCGTCTAGGTAGATACCACCGCAGTACCAGATATTCTGCCGCACAGGAAGTATTGTGTAAGCATTACCGTGTTACGGTTTGAAGGATACTGCAGCTAGCGAAATTACAGGGCTGTTGAGAATTATCATCTAATGTCTCAAAGTAATGAGCACCAAAGCAGCGATGCCCTAGACCTTGTTTTGTCACTCAAAGTTCTGTGTATCGCCGCAATTATCATCGACAGGCGTTATCTCTTACCATCAAGAGAGTGTCTCTTTCGTCTCATTACTTTTACTTTTTACATAAAAAAGAAATTAAGATCAGAAGTTTATTAGGTTTGAAGTGAATTAGTGGATGGTTGTGAGCATGCTCCACAGATCTGGTCGAGTCGAAATTTAGCATTCAGTTTCTAGTGTCGGGGATTTTCAAATCTTTAATTTATAATTATTATTTAATTAATTGCTATATAACCCGCTCTCCTGTATATCTGGAGAAAGTAAAATTTACTTACATTGTGTGACCAGTATGAAAAATCAAAATTGAAGCTTTTTGCGCCATCTTTGCTGCCCGGTGGTGCTTTTGGGTTTGTTATCACTGAAACAAATAGAAAGAAAAATTATATACATAGTATTTCTGAAGAGTAATTGTTTTAGAAACATATCATCATCATCATTAGCTTATAGTCCTGTGATGGACGGAGGCCTAAGCCAATCAGTGACATCTTCGTCTTTAAACTTCCAACAACCGCTAGTTGTCCTATGTATATCGTCACTCTATCAAGTGTCAGGACGTCCTACGCTGCGTTCGCCGTTGATGATTTTCAATGTTTCGTAATGAAATCAACAAAATGAATTGCATCCTTGCATAGTCGGCGCGGGTCTCTATATTTAGATGATGTCTTAGTATTAACGTTGTAATTAATACACAAACTACGTTATCCTGATACAGAATAATGAAGAATCGATAAAAGTATTCAGTTCGATTAATAACTTCAGAACGCCAAAACAACTTATGTACCTCAAATTGGATTCCATAACTAGACTAGACGCAGTACTAACATAAAATCATAGCGTAGGTACAAATGTCGAGGATCTGTCGCGCCGTATCGACCGCAACGCGTTGCCACGATGTTTGAACACTTGTTTCAACCGAGACTGTTTCAAAAGCGGTTGAATATCTTGAAAGGGAAAAACGCGTACTCTATGAGAATGCAGTCTAGCACTTCTTTTATCACTCCTATTCAAATGAAACAACGCCGTGTTCGTATAGCAATGAGCGCCATAGCAGCGATGCCCTGAACTTTGTTTTACTACTCAAAGTTCTGTTTATCGCTGCAATGGTCATGGACAGGCTTAAAGAGAGCATATCGTACGTTTCAATATTTTTACATTAAAACAAGTTATTTGAACACGTCTCACTCCCTTCCGTAGTATTTTTTTATTCATTCATGTTTTTTTTTTGCGTCATTCAATTCAGATCAAGAATCTTTAGATACATTTTTTTAAATATCTACCCAAAAATTCAGTGTCAAACACCTACGAAAATAAGGCATTATATACGCATTATTTGTCTTAAAGTAGTGACTCCCAAAGCAGACATAACATGGGCTTTGTTTTGTTTATTCAATATTATGGATATCGCTGCAATCTACCGCAAAAAGCATAAAGGAATATATCACCAAAATAAGACCAGCACAAAGGAAGATACAATGCATATTTATTTACTTTTCAGGTTTTCATTACAGGGCTGTTGAGGCTAACCATCGGATGTCTCAAAGTAATTTGCGTCAAAGCAGCGATACCCTGGACTTTGTTTTACTACTCAAAGTTTAAAAAAAGGCGTTACCTCTTACCATCAGGATAGCCACTCTTTTGGCTTATTTCTTTTCCGTAAAAACAAAGGTAAAACTAGAAAACTAACAAAACTTACTAATAAAGAGTATATATTATATATTCTATGTCGTTGCATATTTCATAACCGTTCTTTATCTGTAAACAGTTTGGGCATTACTTATAAGCTTCGCTACGTCATCGACGCTTAAATTTTTATGTCAACTTATCGCTAACGTATTTCACGCGTGAGAATGAGACAGCCCTCTTAAAGCATAACAACTTTAAACAACAATAAGAAGTTATGAACTGTATTATGAGGATATATAACAAAACAGTTCACAACTTCTACACGGTCCTTAGTTTTAATAACCAACATAGAGTGGCCTAGTTTCAAACTACATCAGCCGATAACCGGAAGTTTCCCGAAGCGACACCTGACACGCCATTTACCGATATAATGGCTTGAACTGTTTCCGCAACAGAGAATACTAAGATGTAGTTCCAAGGACGGAAAACAAAGCTATCCAAGCCGCAGAACATGCATGCATGGGTTACTTGAGGCACTCCCAGTATCTAATGCCATCAGTTAATTACTAAAACTATTGCGTCTAATATTATAATTTAACATATCTTGATATCACTACATATTATAAAACAAAATCGTCCGCCGCGTCTGTCTGTGTCTGTTTGCGATAAGCTTAAAAACTACTGAATGTATTATCATGCGAGTTTCACCAATAGATAAGAGTAATACGTGAGAAAGGATTAGGTATATACTCGTAATCTGTCGAGATTTTTTGTAAATTTGTTGATATATGGTGATAATTGTTGGAAGTGACGGAAAAAGTCAAGCCACTTGGGAGCTTTCATCGAAAACGCTACCTAATCGTTTCGAGATATAACATAACAATGCATGGTGGGATAGTTCTCTTTTAAAGATCTACAAAAAAGTACATTTTGAAGAGGTTTAGGATTAGAGTATATTTTGTGTTTAAAAATTTCAATCCCCAATTTAGGATTGTTGACAATCCTAAACTCCCTGTTAAACCTAAAACTAAACCTTAAAAACTTGTGTTAATTTTTTAAACTCAAAATATACTCCAATGGTTTTTTTTCTCAAAAGCTATCGATGAAAGATTGATGAGTCTAAGTTTAATGGATTCATTCTGTGTTCTAATTTATGAACAAAACGAAAACCTATAATAATATTGAAGTAAGCCCAGTAAAGTGTTCTTTCGAAGGCGTCGAACCGAAGAAGTTTTCATTTCATTATGTGGTAGAAGAAAAAGTGAAATAATTCATCAAACGCTTTTGACCACAGAATACCTAATAGTACAACCTTGATTATTAAAACTTAGATTAGAAAAAAAAACAGCGAACCCACGTCTACAAATTAAAAGTACAAGAGATAATTATTTCTAGTTGTTAATTTAAAAGCAACTTGTGTTTCTATTAAATTAGGTTAAACCTACGCACTGAATACTTGAGCTCGAGGTAAATTAAGCTTTTTTTCTTTGTCATTAATCTCGTTGATCTGTGAATTTGTTTAATGTTGGATGGTGCCTTTTTCATTAACACAATCTAGATAACAGCCCCGTGTCGCTAATGCGTGGCCTTCATGCTCTTCGTGGCCAATATGGCACCACAGACAACGTATGTTTGTGCCACCAACTCGCCTGATGGAAATGATGGAGCACGATTATCCAGAATAATTACATTCCCTTTAGCCTTGAAAACGCCCAAATTATAGTTCACAGGAAACAAAGAAGCCAGTAATGAGCCCCATCCATGGGCCATACGTATCAATAAAGTAATATTGCACATTTGATACTACGTTCTGTATATTTAGATAGAAACTCTCTATTGTATAAAACAACGATTTAAAAAAAAATACCGGCAGGAACCTGAACCTGTATTTTTTACAGCGTGTGGTAATTATAATTAAGTATTCGAATGTATTGTAATATAAGTGTGGATGCGTATGTTTCAAATAAATGTTAAGTGTTCTCTTTTAATGGCAAGCCGCGGCCTTTCACCTAATCAGTTAATCCTATCCATACTAAAGATAGAGATCGGTCTAAGCGATATGGCCGCCGGTTGTTGCACTACTGTTAATTTTCTTTATAATATTGAAGACATTTATTGTTTCCTTACAATACAAGAAGTTATAAATACAAGTAGTACATGGTACACAGTCAAATATGGACCCTGTCGGGCACAGCAACGTTTAGAAGAAAGAAGGGAGCATTATTTTTAAAGACATAATTTAAAAAAAAGTAATACTTTTCACGACGCGCCATCTAGCCTCAAACTAAGCAAAGCTTAGCTTAGCTTATACTAATATTTTATTTTTCTTGTAAATACATACAGAACACCCAGGAACACACCAAACGTTTATCGTCATAAAAATGTTTGTCCTGGTGGGAATCGAACCCACGCCCTACAGCTCTTGAAGCAGATATTATACCAAATGAGCTAACGGGGCAGTCAATTATTCAGTTAGTGTAATTTTGCTGTAAACAATAAAGAGTTATTTGTCTAATATCGATATCCATCGATCTATAAGTAAAACTAAACGCCTTATTCAGAAGTCAATGAGCTAAACGACTACAGGGTGAGGTCAAAACACGGAGTGACGTAGTAAAAGTCATTGAGGTTTGATGAGGCGGAAAATTCGGCAAGGGAGGCCCTGAACGCTTAATAAACTTGAGCTGTTGGGTTGATTTATGTTACGAATAGGAACGAACGCGACAGCGTTTGATGTCGCCCTAGTTAAGGTTTTATTCACATCAGAGTCATTCATTCAGAGTTTTTTATTCACATGCATTATACCTTAATCTATCTCTAAGGATTACTTCTGTCGGTAAGTGACGTTGATTATAAGATAACTATTTACTTTAACCTTGAAAAGACCTAGATTATATCTCTCTAGTAAAATGAAAGCAGGCAGCTTGCTCTATTCACTGGTTGTACTGATTGGAAACAATGAATTTAAAATCATTTGGTACGTGTCCGCGGAAAATCTGTAGGGAATGGATTCGGCCATCTTTCTACTTGTCTTGTAATAAAAAGAGGATGGTAGAACAAGATTATATGTAACTCTGATGTAAAATCTCCTAAATAAATTTTAGTAGTGATGATAGTTCAGCGGTTCTTACGCCGGAGGTCGTGGATTCAAATCCCAAAAATGAGCATGAGCTGCCAGTGAAGGAAGACATCGTGACGAAACCATAGCGTGGTGGTAGAATACTTTCTAGTACTTTTAAGTTTAAAATCTGCCGCTAAGCACCTAACTGTGTCTTTCGGTAGCCTCACTTGAGAGCCAGTTCCATTCCAGGTTAGGTGTGCTTATCATCTTCGACCACACCGTCACTTAGCAGCAGGTGGGCTGTGGTCAAACACCTAGCCTGTTAACCTTAAAAATATATACGTATATAAGTGCTATTGGAGTACCTTAGTAAATGAAATAAGATTCAAAGCTAAGTTTAATGAATAATAATAATTTTGTCTCGAGTTTTCAAATTCTTTGTCAACAATAATAACGTACGTCAGAAGCTATTGAGTGAGTTTAAATGTATGTTCGCTTCATCTGTATCTGCGATTCAAAGTTTTCAATTACATATTACTCCTGATTTCCGACTCCCAAAACCCTTTGATAACCCACAGGAATACCCCTCAAAGATAATTTCAATGGCGTGATGCGGCCTTGTGGCGTCCTTTATTGACCGTGGGGAGTAAAAGGGTTATTCAATTAAACAATTCTACCCGCTCAATAGAATGGGGAAGGCAACAGGAAAGGCGGAAATCTGCAGTGTGAAAAGTATCATGAAAAACACTTAACATCAGGTGAGTTGTGGTCAAACACCTAGCCTGTCAGCTATTAAAAAAAAAAAAAAAAAAAGCAATTATACTTTACCTTGGCTACCTTATCGTTCCAATATGGCAATGTTTCGGGAATAAGTATCTTATTTTTATTTGTCTTACACCGTACCTTGTACCTTGAGGTACACCATATCGTTTCACTCGAATTTGAATCTGGAGAGTCATAGTAATTATTCATCAGATTTATAGGTTTCCTTTGAAAAATACATTCGTTAGAAGGTTTACGTACTTCTAAAGAAATTACAATATTATTAAAACGTATAGTTTTATATAGAAGGGTAACGCTTCCAATAAAATATGAGATCATTAATAAAAATTGAGATTTACCACAGATAGTTTCATTCCCTCTTCCTAACTAATGTGAATGAAATGTCCATTAATATTTATAAATGCACCAGTACATAAAAGTGCATCGTTCATGATGTCATTAGTAGGCAAGATGTGTAGATACTATAATTATATAAACATCCTCGAGAAACAGTTTCCATTCCATAATTTGAACACAAATAACCGTGAACGACCTTGAAGCGACCTCCATCGCATCGACCCTCAAACGTGAAAGGGTAACCAATGTAACCGCAACTGAGATAACACACGCTTATCGGGCCCTTCCCTAGTGAAAATTGTTACTCGTGTAGGTAAATATTTTGTTGATACACTGCTCTGTTCTTTATTAATGCCTGTCAGTTATCTCAACTATTAATTATTTATTGGAAATTTTACCTAGTTTCTTATACTGAAGTATAAAAGACAACTTTTTTTTTAAATTTAATTTTTATTGTTTCATTCATAACTTGGAAACCTGTTTCAACATCTACATCTTCTACAGAGAGTAAGTTTGATTGAGGTCACGGAACAAAAACCGGACCGAATTTTCGGCGGAGAGATTTAATACCACGGTGGGCGCCACTGACCTAGATTTTTATTGGTCAAAAACTGTTTCTCTGTGAATTCAAATTGTATCGTACAAACAGCGATCAATATGCAACCTAAATGCTCGCTGCATTATGCGTTTCAGAGAACAAGCTTGCGTGTTTTTGCAACCTATAAAATACAGTTAATGACCAAAGGTAAATATTGTTATGAAAATAGCCTCTAATCAAAACTAACATACAAAAACGAATCTTTGTTTGATCTTTATGTGCTATTATTGCTCGCACTTGCGCGAAGATTATAGGCATTGTACAATTATTATTTTTTGCAACCACAACGCGCTGTGTACCGTCAATAGAGTTATAAGTAGAATCATGCTTAAAAATATTTATGTGAGTCTTTTCCTAAGTGTTAAAATAAAGAGTTTTGGTAACATTATTTACTAATTTGTTTATACCACAGTGTCATCTAATTGTAAGTAATCATCGTATGGATATTTGCAATACCACTAGAAGTAGATTTCAGAATTAAAAAAAGTGTGTGCAAAATGGTCAACCAACCTGCGTGATTGTAATTGACTTGTCATTTGTGACGATTTTAATAACCGAAAAAAGAATGTGACTTAATCAATGTCGTATTGTGTCAAGTTAATTTTTTTTAATTTATTGAAAAAAATGTTTAGTGAACGTGTTACACTGCTCAGTAGTGGAACTGAGCGAAGTGCGTATTCGCGTGATGATAAATAAATATGCACTTAGATGGAGCTGATAGTAATCTACTTATAAATTACCTATAGATAAAGTTGTAAAATCAGAGGCCGTATGTTTTAAGGCTATCATTATTTTGGATGATAGAAAAAACTGTAAGTACGGTGTAGGTAAAAACCTAGTACAGTGAAAATCTTTTCGAGTGTACAAATAGTGAACAATCACTATCCAAGAGATACAAAAACAAAAAACCTTTTCAAGAATTCAAGGTCTCCGAAAATCCTTCAACATTCCGTACGTTGTTTCAACCGCAATGCGTTGCGCCGTCCCATAAAACTCCATAACGCACCATAAACCTTGTCCACGGTCGTCGTGAAACGTTTCTGTTCTCGTAAATTCTACGCGGTTTCGCTTCCCAAACTGATTTCAGTTGTTTAATTCCATTTGAGGGTAGTTTCACTTTGCGTTGTATAAAAATATCCCAGTTTTGGTATTTATTTTGTGTAGACAATAATTTAATGAAAACAGAGTAGTTCAAAGTCAAGACAATTATTTAATTGTGTTTGTATATCAAATTAATACCTATTATATATGGGAAGACGGCTTTCATTTCAGAGTGTGGGTTCGATTCCTACCAGGACAAACATTTATTTGACGATAAATGTTTGTTCTGTGTCAGATATTATAAATACGTAGTGACAAAAAAAGTACTTATATAAGTATTTTTTCGGTTATCTGGTTCCCATAGCATTAAGCTTTGCTTACTTTGGGGCTAGATAGCGCTTTGTGAAAAGTTCTATTATATTTTTTTATATTAATGTTGGTTAAATGGAAAACCCATAGCAAGAAGCAAGTATAGCAAATATATTAATAGATTAAGAGATTAAATACTTAAAAAGGCATATTTTACAAAACAAGCTTTATGCCTGATGGCGTAGAATATGACATACATACTTCAAAGTAAACAAGTCTTCGTAGAAGCTCCATAATGTCCATAAGCGAAGTCTAATGAATATTAATGGGTTGGTTATAAACATGACGTCATTGACTTAGACGTCATCGCTAGCTCTTTTATTATAGTGCCATGGCGCCCAACGTGTTATCTGAGTACCATGTTGGGCGCCATGGCACTATAATGTCAAATATTAATTCCAGACATAAACTTGATACCTGGGCACACGATCTTTGCATAAACGCTTTTTCTCAAAGATGAGAGATAGCTAGATCGATTGTTCGCCTCTAAAAACCCCCGTTTAGAAAATTTCATCGAAATCAATAGAGATGTTTATGATAGGTACCTCAAAATATATATACAAATATTGCTAGTTTAAAAGTATATATAATTGTTATTATAAGAACAGCTCTTGTTTGATATTTTCGTAGAAAAACATACGGTATGAACTACTAAAATACAATATTATTTTTACAAGTATGATTGAGACCGGAAAAATGCAATAGGTACAAAATCGTTAAACCTGTAAGTCTCAGCAGTGCGAATCAACGGTCTAAATAAAATACAATTCGACTTTTTACACGGTTCGCAAAAAAGGAGGATTAACAGAACTAAATTCCTTAATAGAACTATCTTATATTAAGCTCTTTTTTAATTCCCAAAACATATCCACTATACGAACATGAAACACATTAAACTAACCACATCAGTAACAACTAAACGACCTTTTGTATCAATAGATTACATAACAAATTGCATTGTCGCCCTATTTGTCGAACTAATGCATATTAATGGTACCACAGCGATCGCTATTTAAAGTATACTGTGACGTCATAACAAGCGTCTATGGCGTAACTTATCACGACCTTCAAATACTATATATACTGTATAAAAGCCAATATACATTTGTAAGACTAAATATTTCATGGATTTGTAAGTGACGAACAACGTTGGGGTGTTAATAGGTGTAATAATAAAAATAGAGAAAGGGATGCTTAGTTGGTTTGAACATGTAGCGAGGATATAATTATGAAAAAAGATTGAAACAGCGTTTAAAAGAATATATTATGAGTAGATAGGCTAACGCTAATTTTTTAATGTAAAAGTAATGAGACGAACGAGACACTCTCCAGATAGTAAGAGATAAATGATCCATGATCATTGCAGCGATACACAGAACTTTGATTAACAAAACAAAGTGCAGGGCATCGCTGCTTTGGCGCTCATTATTTTGACACATTCGATTGTTAGTCTCAATAGCCCTGTAATTACGCTAGCTGCAATACCCTGCAACCCAGGACACAGTAATGATTACACACTACTGCTTGGCGGCAGAATATCTGATACTGCGGCGGTACCTATCTAGACAACCGCCTGCTAAGGAGATATACCACCAATGAAAGAAAATCCAGGTCAGAAGTATCCGCAATCGTAGAGCATATATGAAAACGCTAATAAAATTAGAAGTAGCAACACCATCCTTGTCATCTGCCAAGTCCAAGGGCTGATCAAGTGTGCAATGATCGTAGCAAGCCCCCTTCGTTTTCAAAAATGAGTGATCGTATATATATGTATGTATTTATAAGATTGTAGATACTATGGTAAAAAAATCTTACACTACAACTTACAATTGAAGGAGAAATTTCATTCATGCTCTCCTAGAGAAAATTTTATGGTTGTAAAAACTTTATTCTAAATGTCATCTCTAAGTTCTTTAAAATAGAAAATATATCATCTTGATTGCTTCTTGGGCTCTCTGTAAATTACGACTTATTAGTTTGCTCTCGGAGCAATAGAATAAAATTTAATCTCGATTAGTTCTTCAGAAGCTCTGAGGTCGATGGTTCATTCGGGGATACATTTCGGGTCACTGACTGATTCGTATGATGACCTTCGAGTTAGAAGTAGGGAGCGGTTACTAATGCGGGCTTTTTGCAATCAAATTGAAAGGCAAGAATTTGAAATGTTGCTAGCCATTGAGCAAAGGATTACAACATTAAAAAAAATTACAAAAAGGATTACTTATATCGGTTGAAAGAAAGAGGTGATTTTGTGCAAACATCTGTGATTGAATAAGCATTGATAAGGTAAAAAAGAAATTTTGATTAACTTAAAACGGAACAAGTTTGCCGGTCTGAACGTCTATATCCAAATAGTGAAGCAACAACGGAAAAGTGCTGTGTGGGTCTAAGCTCTACTTTCCTAGTAACATCAAAATCTTTATCAGTGTAGAATCAATTAAATCACCGTGATCAACTTTTCTTTGGCTTGTTTTATTAACATAAGATTATCTGTGAGCTCTTCAAATTAGGTAGCTTTACTGTGATTGCCTAACATAAATTTCAATATTCACCCCGACACGAAAGTCATATAGTTTTGTCAGAGGAACCTCATGTCGCTGAAATCATAAAATGTCGAATTATACACAGGAATATGTAAATGACTTTGACATAAAGCCACAAGTTGTTGCACACAACTGTTAATTTATATTCCTATTGTATTTAATTTCTCGTTTGTATAACAAAGAGTTATCTTAATTTGGGAAAGCGTTATAATGTGGTGGACCGTGTTATTTCCAAAACTCCATAGACGCTTTAGTAAAGACACCACTATACTAAGGCAAAAACTAGACTATATGACTATGACTGTGAATAAAACTTATTTTACTCGATTTCATCATTAGACACTCGAGAAATGAACTGCACACTGGCATAAAAAAAATCGAAAAGCGAATTTGTTTAGTCTCTCTGTTGCTCGCTTGGACATAAATTAAATGTTAATTCGAAATGTAATTTAACCTGAACATTACAACGGCACTAAGTGTTCTTGCTCTCGTCTTCAATTAAGACCATTACCAGTTCAGGAGGCGTTCACTCGTTCAGTTCAGTGGCAGTACAGTTCGACGACGCAGCCGTTTCTGTACTCCGTTAACGAGCTTCGAACCTCGTTAGTGAAGTTATGATATACTTTGTATACACTATAGGCGTTGTAAACCTTATTGCGCTACTAGAAAGTTGTTTCTAATGGAACAACATAGTAATATTTTAATGGGGAAAGTTGAACTGAGTTGCATAGAAACGTAGTATGTTTTTTTTAAACTTAGTAGCGTATTTGATCTGAATACTTAATGGACTTGAATGTTCTTTAAATGATTTTATCGTTTTTGATATATTTTATTACCAACAAAAAAAGTATGACAAATACATTTCGTATTGTGTCATGTTACAAAATAAACTTTAGTTTTGAAAAGTAAGAGTGGGGTTCTGATCTTCATGATGTAATTCCACCCAACATTTAATTTCAACATTCTACTATGGGACGGTGACAAACTCTAAAAAGCGTTACCGTTTCATTGTCGATTGTTGTGCATGCTCAGATCAGATAAGGCAGTCGGAGCGACACGACGTCGAAGTCTTACGGTCCCATCTTATCAACCACAACTATTCTACCAAATAATACTGACAAATAAAACCAATACTAGTAGGTACCATTAGTAGAATATAATCGCTCTATTTAAATGCCAACAAGAGGAGCTCTTAGCAATCCTCTAAAAATACGAACATCTGGCGTGTAAATATTTTGAATATAAAAGCAATTTCCCAAAGTCCTTCCACTTGTCGCAAAGTTCTTCGACTTTACAAAACGGACCCCTGGAAAGTTCTCTAAACTGAAAGGCTGTTCACCCTCGTCAAACGTCACACTCAGTTCGTCGGTACTATAGATACACACAAAATAGTAGCAGTACAAAACTATTCATGCTTGAACTAAATACCATTGTTCATCTAAACTAAACTAACATAACAATCACTTTAGTTACAAATATAGATCGTTATGATCGAATCGTTGTTGTTAATAATAACTCTTAATTTAATAAAACTTATATGACCTATTAAATCAAATCTTAATTAGATTGATTCAATCGTTACTTTCCGGATGCTTACACCACATCTTAAATCAAATTGTAATTTATTATTACATTTTAAGTTTATTTTCAACAATTAATTGTAATTGTTTTAAGTTATTAAATTCTCGTCCTTGTTGTAACTAATCCGACTTCCAAGCGGAAATACTCTTAAGTGATCAAATGTAGCGATGATAGCTCAGTGGTTAGCACGGTTGGTTCACACACCAAAGGGTGTGGGTTCAAACCCCGACAATGAGCTTGAGCTGCCGGTAACGGAAAACATCGTGACGAAACCATAGCATGTGTATGGTAAGGTGGTAAGGTATTTTCTAGTACTCGGCTGGCTAGCTACCACCCGTAAGTTAAAAACCTGTCGCCAAGCACCTAACGGTGTGTTCCGGCAGACTTACTTGAGAGCCAATCTTATTCCAGGTGTGCTTACTATCTTCGATCGTCACGCCGTCACTTAACAACAGCTAAGCAGTAGTCAAACCAAAAAAAAAAAACATTTAATATTTTTATATTGAATGGTTGCATAACTGACCTAGTATTTCCCCGAAATACTTTTGTTAAAACACAAAGTAAACAAGGCGATTGATTTCTCCTGACATTGCTACTTATAAGGTTTCGTTTGCGGCCTTCTGCATAACATCACGATATACTCACACAATCATAATATACATATCAACATTACTTCAGTAGCACGCACACAGCTGCGCACCTAAAACACGTCTGTATATAAAAATGTAGCAGGTATACAACATTTGCTTCATGAAAACGCGCCCACATTTTTTTCCGTGGCAATGCACTGAAATGAAAGCCTGAATTACGCGAATACATTTGTAGCTATATTGCCTAGGCATAAAAAGGTATACAGGGGTAAAACGACACGGCGAACGCAAATAAAAGGTTCATTAACCTGATGAAATATTCGTGCTCGTCTACACTTTTTAGAAGTGGAAACTGTAGTTAGCATAAGGTTATGTTCTCTTTACACGCATATCTTAGGACGTGAGACTAAAAAAGTGCGTTTTTTTTTTAAATAGTAAATAGGCTAGCGTTAGTTTATACTTTTACATACATATATACCAATCTAAATGTCTAAATTTGCATGTCTGCTTGCAGACTGAATACATTGTGGCACTACAAAAAAAATTATAAGACCTATTATTATACCTACTCTTGTGAATAAATTATTTGATTTAAAAGGCCGCTACTAATGGGAATAGTTCCCAAAACATAATATTGTTTGATATTATATTATTGTTTTGGCACAAATAAAATTATAGTCTATTAATAGCTCCCGTTATATCATAGATTTCATAGAAAGATAGATTCATAGACGTCCTTCCATCATCGAATTCTAAAAAGACTCGTAAAGCTTCCTCGAGGTTACAGTTTTTTTTTTTTTTTCTTGTAACAGTGATGAGACGAACGATACTCTCTCCGGATGTTAAGAGATGACGCCTGTCCATGACCATTGCAGCGATACAAAGAAATTTGAATAGTAAAACAAAGTCCAGGGCATCGCTGCCTTGGCGCTCATTACTTTGAGACTAGATGGTTAGTCTCAATAGCCCTGTAATTTCGCTAGCTGCAGTACCCTTCAAACCGGAGCATAGTAATGTTTACACACTACTGCTTAGCGGCAGAATATCTGGTACTGCGGTGGTACTTACCTAGACGACCTCCTGCTAAGGAAATCTACCGCCAAGTAAACCTGTAGCCTTTACTGTGTAGTAAGTTTCTGTTTAACCTTTGATACATTATACCAAAAAACACCAGTTGACTTTAATATGCATCAATTCTCATTAACTTTAATTTACTTTCAGGTTATATTTGCCGCTCTTATCAGTGAGAAGGGTCTTTCAACAAAGTGCGAGCCCATTTTCTTCCGCTGTTAAAGTCAATCTTCATTAGGCGAGGTCAGGCAGTAAAGAAGCCGTGGTAATTCAAAGCTTTTCATGGGACTCGTTTCAGTTTAAGAGGAAGCAAATGGTTCTCGCGTTTAGTACTCTCAATGGAATGTTTTTAAAATACTATAACACTTTATTGACACAACACAAAGAAACAATAGAATAGAAATATTCCGCACGGCAAAAGGCGTTCTTATCTCCAAAATAAATCTCTTCCACCCACTATCAATCTCTACCAATCTCTACCCTTGGAAGTATTGATAAAAAAAACAGGATAAAAACGTTGTTATTATGGGATATTACATAGTTTTAAATAATGTATGTAAAAATTAAATACAAATACATTTTTTTTATTGATAACACCAAATTTCCATTCATATTTAAAAAATACTTGACAGGGGAATGGGCACATGGAAAGGGAAGTATACCCAGTAGGTACGCAGTATCCTACCTAATACACAAGCCGTGATAAAGATCTTTCCACTTACAAAAATGAGACTAATATCATCCATACTATCCATGTTCTAGGTAGGCGTTGTCACATTTACGCACGATGAAAAAGGGCACCTACGCATTTACGTATTTATATTTTTAAATTAATAAAAAGAACTTTGTGTCAGTCGATACAATCTATCCAAAAAGTTTAAATATTTGTGCATAAAAGTCATTTTATAAAAAATAAACTATTTTTAAAGTAAGGGCGAAACGAGTTAGCACGAGACTCGTGAGATTCCTCTTAAGCGAGAGAATGAAATAGAAAGACTATTAATATCACCACCGAGTCAGATAAGTTTTAATTAGCGTTAATTTATATTTAAGTTAGTTTTATTACGTCTGTGTTGAAAGTTACTTGGAGGTTAGGGAGTACGGACCTTGCGCAGGTGGCTAGGGATTAGGGACCTTGAAGGTAGGGAATGAAGGCGCATTTTAGGTATTATTGGAATCTCATTATTAAAACCAAAGGCCGGAGAGCAATTTAAATGCATATTAAAATATATTAGTACGAATTATCTCGGAGATAGAATTGATCAAGTACAAAATCGTGCTCCGGAGAAATGCGTATTTTTCACTTTAGTAAGTCACGTATACAAAGAAATATTCTTTAAGTTATCACATCACATCACATCATCAGCCATAGGACGTCCACTGCTGGACATAGGCCTACTCCTGGGGGGGTTTTGCCAATACTCGCCACGCTTGACAGGCGGGTTGGCGAGCGCAGTTAGGTGTGATTGTTCAAGGAAGACGCTGCTGCCCATCTTCCGGATTACATCCCTTAGCCGACTCTTACGGCAATCACGGGTAGAGTGGGTGGGGTACTATTCTTACGCCGGCACCACCGCGGCAAGTTATCAAATGTATTGAATTTAAAAGTTTAAAATAGTGATTTAGAGGTCAAAAGTTAGAAATGTAAATGTGTGTATGGCTTCAGCATGTTAAATTACATGGCTATTAAAGTAATAACAAATATCGTAAGACATTTCACTCAGTGTCATCTAGCCCCAAACTAAGCAAAAGCTTACATAATGGAAACCAGGTAACTGATAGAATACATTTTTTTTTTTGTAAATATTTACTTATTATACATACAGAATCCCAAGACACAGAACAAAAAATTATCGTCACATAAATGTTTGTCCTGGTGGGAATCGAACTCACGCCCTTCAGCTGTTGAAGCAGATATTCTAGCAAATGAGCTAACAGGACAGTCAAATCTATTGTGACCTAACATAAAATGTCTCAAAGTAATAAGCGCCAGAGCAGCGATGTTCAGCTGTTTTGTTACTAGAAGTTCTGAGCAGACAGAGGTAGCTGCAGGTCATGGATAGAGGTCATTTACATTAAATTGTAGATATTATTACACTAACGACACGCCCCGCTTCGCATGGACATAATAAACTTTCCGGAAAACGTATCAAAATTTTATGACGGTAAAAGGGATTTGTTTTAAACGATTTAGAAATAGAGATTATCAACAAACTAGTTAAGAAAATTGGACATGTATGTACATTAAGTGATTCGTCAAACTCCTTATATATTTCCATGCTTCTTAAACATCATAATAGTTATACATCCATATAACCGCTATAAAAAACTATCGTGAGCCACGTTTACAACTTCAACAAAAACGTTTATACCAAAAGTTTGATCGATACAAGCGATCGGGCGATACGCACCAACGTACACTAATATTACCTACTATTAGATTAGATATTTTCGGGGTGATTCCGGAATCTGCAATACTATTTATGTAACTTTTCACTCACATTTAGATTGACATACGAGCGAGTGGAACAGAAACAATCTCGCATGGCATAGAATACGGGCCGTGAGCTGTGATTTAAACAAGTCATCGATTGATGGTTATAGATATTCCGTCCCACGCAAGCATTATCGAAAGTGCTTTCAAAGGACATTTATTACGGGTCACCAACAATTTGGTTAAAATGTTCTTTTTACGGCAAAACGAGCAAATTCATGCGTGTTGTTTTTTGTTGTGAAAATTGTTAGACGAAAGAATCACGCCCGATGTGATAAAAGAATATATTCTTGTGAATTCCAATGTATTTGATCAACAGTATTCATTCTTCCCGCCAGGGGCGCCGTCTCAATTTCCATACATTTTTAAATGTTTGACAAGCTACGTATTCACAGCTCACCTGATGTTAAGTGGCGGTGTGGTCGAAGGTAAAGCACATCTAGCCTGGAATAGAACTGGCTCTCAAGTGGGGCTGCTTTTCAAGAACTTTTTTTTAACCTTTTTAGAAACTCCTGATGGAGCAGGCTGTACATATACATATATAATTTTAGTTTGTAAGCAGATGACTAACCTGTGGTGTTTCCGGACATCTCAATGATGCATTTGGACTCCCTCGCTATCTCCCTGGAGTTGAAGGGGCGGACCCTGACCGCCACCTTCACCGAGGACATGGCTACGTGTGTTCTCGGCCCGTTGAGACTAGAGCATCGGTGCTACCACCGAGTTTTGCCTGAAACAACATACTCACTTGAAGATTTTATTCATGTAAAAGTAATAAGACTAAAGAACGCTCTCCTTATTGTAAGAAATAACGCTTGTCCATGACCATTTTTGTGCCATGGTTGTGCATTAGAGTTGCACCCTTGTATCTTTTTATTACCAAAGGGCCAGACAAACGCGACCAAAGCGTCACCCGTACATGGTGAACGTTCCCCTTCTGCGCACGTAGAAAGTACCACCAGGCTATGGTTTTCTTACGATATTTTCCTTCTCCGACAACTCAACCTCATAGGATGGGAATTGTCACTACGTCCACCAGCGTGTAATCCAACAGAAAGGTACGCTAACCACTGAGCTATCATCGCTACAAAAACGAAAATATTATATCGTAAACCGGTACTTTAGTGAATTACTTTTATTAGTCGTGGTGATAATCATATTATTGATTGAAATTGCAAAAGACAATTTTTTTTTTTTTTTTAATTTGGCTTAGTAATTAATATTTTTGTATAACTTAAAATAATCTAGCAAGTAAGACACGCTAAGTAGATGCATTTTCGAATCGTATCTATTGAAAGACTAATACTCACGTCCGTATTTTCAAGACTAGAAACCAAAAAGTTTCGGCAGTCAAATATAACACAGCAAGAAATACGCAACGTAAACGAACCTACGAAAAGATACTGAAACCTAAATGAGGTTTCCATTTACGTAAACGCTAAACGCCAGGATCCTTTCAGCATTACATTTAGCAAATGTCAAGGGAAAGTCAAAGTAGAACTGAGAAAAAGGTCTGAAACTGGAAAAAAAACTTTTGGCCGATAAGCCAGGCACGTAATAAGGGACGCTGGGGGCGGTAAGCTAGCGGCAGTTTTACAAGTAATAACAATTATGCCGAGACTCTGCAGAGCCTTAAATGCTATTGAATGCCCCGATGACGTCATAGTTTTAGCTATGACGCAATTTCGCTTAGAACTTTTTCTATATTGTCACGACTTTAAGAAAGTTCGTGATCACGGTAAAAGAAAGATGACCATGGTAGAATAATGGCTTAAGTTAAATATATTTGTAGTTTAGGAGCTCGGGACATTTTAACAATAAAGAAAACCTGTACGACTTTTAATTATTTGATTTTATTTGATTATTAGATTTTAATAAATGTTATGTACGGTTACCAATAGAACTAATTATATGATTAAATATAATGTATTTCTAACTATAGCAATCTGTGTATACATTAAATAATAGGTATTAAAGTCTGATTTTAAAGTTTGTTTATATTATTTTAAATTGTGTGTTCAATATTTAACACATTTATTGCACTATGCAGAATTTTAGGCGTTTCAATTTTAGGTCTCACAAAAATATTTTCAATTACTGTGTTCAAGTTACTATTTCTGTAAATGACTAAGTCCGATTTTAAAGAATATTTATATTATTTTTAATTATGTGCTCAATGTTTAAATTACTTTGTTTGTAACAATTATTGCATCATGCATAACATTAGGCATTTTAATTTTAAGTCTTACAAAAACCTTTCCAATCTACTGTGTTCAAGTTACTATTTCTGTAAATGACTAAGCCCGATTTTAAAGAATATTTATATCATTTTTAATTATGTGTTTATGTTTACATTACTTTTTTTTTAATGGCTGACAGGCTGTTTGACCACAGCTCACCTGCTGTTAAGTGACGGTGTGGTCGAAGATGGTAAAGCACACCTAGCCTGGAATGGAACTGGCTCGCAAGTGGGGATGCCGGAACGCACCGTTAGATGCTTGGCAGATTTTCAACAATTATTGCACCATGCAGAACATTAGGCATTTTAATTTTAGATCTTACAAAACCCTTTACTTTTACTGTGATAATACAATTAAATCGAATATCAAAATAGCCAAACGTAACACTTAACAATAAGGGCATATTCAACAATCTTTCACTTGGACTTATTTTTAATTGCACGATTAAGAATAAGTGTGTACCTTTGAAGCCATATCATGTATTCATGCGTCTGCCAATTAAAATCAGCAAGAAGTTTTGCGAGTAAAGGTTGGTAATCTAGAAGTTCTATATTCTAGGTCCTAAGAATAAGTACGAATTGCTCAGCAACGAAAGGTTTATAATATTTTCGTTAAATCATGAAAAGTTTCAGCTAGCAACGAGAATTTCATTATAGTTCAATCTTCTACCCAAAGTTTGATGTGGAGATAATAGCCTTTGTTTTTAGTTAATTTAGAAAGGTTGCTCACAAGTTTCTTAGCTTTTGGGTACCTACGAGAAGTATTTTGATATTTATTTTAAAATTTAATTGAAGTAATGACCTAAACGCTGATTCACAATAAATAGTGTGCATTTGTGTTAGTTTTTCTTTTGTTTCAGGATAGGTTTTCGTTTGACCATATCCTGTTTAGGATGCATTTGGTTTGTTATTTTGGTACAAAAAACACGAACTCTGACAGAGAGTTCCACATCCGCGCTTTACATATAAAAATGTTTGTGTTCCTATCTGATCTATTAAGATGTTGAAATTCTTTCAAAATATATCCTATGTCATAACACTTCTAGCCAAATTATAGTTTTAGTTAAGTTTAGTAGTGAAAACAAACAGAGAATCTGCATTTTTTATGGGCGAGACAGGCTAGGTGATTGACCGTGAATTAAGTGACGGTGCGGTCGAAGATGGTAAACACACCTAGCATGTCATGAAATGCATTTATATTTCAGTGTGATTATTCATGTCAAGTTTAAATAAAATCTTTGGAGTTTTAATTGTCAATGTCAATAACAATGAAGTTATTTTACTCGAACAAAAGCATTCTTTAGCAGTTTTTTTTATTGCACTAAAGTATCTGCTTTGTAAGTCATTATAACTGTTATATTTTTTGCAGTAACGGCACAGATTAAGTGATATCTACTACGGTAACGGGTCAATCTGCCGTTTGGTTACCTTCACGCTCCGGCGCATGGCCACAGTTTCAACAGCAGTTACTAATAGAAATGCTAGTTAGGGCAACTGTTAACTAAGCTGTGTCATGTTCTGTATTAACTAGTAGGTATTCTGTAGCTAATGAGTTCTGCCTCTGTACTCGGAGTTTCTTATTGCGATATTTGTTCGGCGCTCACAAAAAGTTTATGCGACTGCGAACCTTATTGCGTAGGCATATGATATATATGGTCGTTCAGTTTTCTGAATGCCTAACAGGAATTACAATAAGTGACTCAGAGTAAGGGGCTTGTCGCAGAATGTGTTGTAGTTGTTAAAATGCTAGTTTTAAGTAACTGTTGAAAAAACTAAGTCAGTGTAAGACAGTAAGTTAAGTTAAATGTTTTTCTGGGTTCCGTACCTCAAATAGATAAAAATATTTTTAGTAGGTTACTAGTTTACCTTAATTTTTGTCTTTAGTATAACGGGCATGGGTTCGAATACCAACAATGAGCTTGAGCTGCCGGTGAAGGAAAACATCGTGAGGAAACCATAGTATGATGGTAAGGTATTTTCTAGTACTCGACTGGCTAGCTACCACCCTCAAGTTGATAATCTGCCGCCAAGCACCTAACGGTGCGTTCCGGCAGTCGCTCTTGAGAGCCAGTTCCATTCGAAGTTAGGTGTGCTTTACCATCTTCGACCGCACCGTCAATTAACATCAGGTGAGCTGTGGTCAAACACCTAGCTTGTCAAATATAAAAAGAAAGTATCCGGATCATGGGTCCGAATTCGGAGTATCCAATTAAAAACCCTACAGTTTCCATAGAAAAAAATAACCTTAAAAAAAATAATCTCTTCTTCACCTAGAAAAAAATAATCTTCAATAATTATACACATTGTGTATATTAAAGATTTTTTAACAGACTGAATCTCGATATCCATGACATGCAAATTTGTTCAGAACCCTCAGAATCAGACTCGCACTTGTCCGTTTTTTCTACATTCAATCAGAGCGCAGTGAATGAATTTTATTGTATCTAGAAACATCCGCCTTTAGTTTTTGTTATTTTTATTCTCTCTCCGTTTTGTTGTATGAATCATTACTATTTCCAGTTTACGGCAAAAAAATTCCACGTCAAGAAGCTTTTACTCAATTATTTGAAAAAGTCTAAATTTAAATGTGCCTTACCAGAAGAAATACTAAAATTTGCTTTCTTAAAGGCGTTTTCTTTAATAACGTAGGCTTTATTTGCAATTTTAAGTCGTTTCAATCATTTTATAAATCTACTTAATGTTGTAATTGAAGCAATTTCATTGCATTGCTTTGGAAACTTAAGCAAGAAATGTAAGGACTGGTTTTTATCTTAACTTCAAGCCTAGTTTTAGAATTTCTCATGTCTTTATTGGTATTGAAATTGAAATATACCTACACAAAAACATACGCTATAATTTGACCGACCTAAAAAAAAAGATTGTTTCTAGTTTACCCAAAATACTGAAGGTATTTTCTATGCAAGATTTCACATAAATGTAAATATTGTTCACATAATCAGAATTACAAAATTTGCTATATTATTTCTTTCTATGATAAATTTTAGTTTACACGATAATATTCTGAATGTTAGAACTACGAAAAGCATATATCAATAATCATAAATCTGAAAAACTGTATGTCGTGATTTCATCATAATATTTTTATCGCTAACAAAGACTTTCAAACAATTAACACGAAACAATCATATATTAACACGAAAACATATAACTAACACTTTATTACACGGGGCAACACGGCCACGCAAATACGAACAAGTTAATAAAGAACTGTTCATTAAACCACTAAGACAAGATCAATCAATAACAGATACCTACGAGTACCCGCTATCCAGAAAAGTTATGTAACGGAAAACTGCACTAAAACGTTCGAAATTCAAACACTTTCACAGCAAAAGAACTGTTCCACAAAACCGACCGGACAGAATCGCCATATGAGCAAAATACACTTCGACAAAACAACTCATGATTTCGTGGAGCACGAAAACACGGTCGACGCTTCGAGTTGCGCGGACAAAATGGTGAATGTTCTACTGAAAACGGTCCTCGCGTGCGTTAATTGGGCACAGTCGAGCGCACTCGACTATTGAAAGCCGCTGCACACTTACGTAACATCCACTGCAGCCGACATCTTCCAGACCCGAAGATCGAAGGGGCGGCCATGAAAAACGTGTCGCAGAGATGACTCACCGGCCTCACTAGCGCCACCTACAACTATCCGGGAAACCGTTCGTCATCTTCGTTCGGGTGACGTCCGATCATCCGTGGAAGACTTACCGAAATCTCAGTGCGGTGTGATGAATCACTCGCGGTTTTGGGGGTGGTTTCGCGGTTGGAGCTGGGAGCTCGGTCAGGTTGCAGCGTCGTGCGACATGACCGTCGGCACGGGTGCGCGCTGCGACTGCGGGACGGCGGTGGCGGCGGCGGGACGGAACTGCAGAGCATGCGCACAACCGCCACAGCCTTCGATCTATCTCCCGCTGCGCATTACCACCGCGCAACTACACCGCAAATAACACAATCCACAAACCCGATAACAACTATTCATCATTCTGTGCCGATATTTCAGATCTGAAGAATTTTTTCATCGACCTTAATTACTCCGAATACCTTTTTGAGCGAACTTTCATGCGAGGCATTTCGAGCGGTGGTGATAGTAACAGCAAAAAAGACAGCCATCCACCTTTTAAAAAAAATCTCAAACAGAGATGAAAAGAAGCGGCTTGCATCTTTGGTGTAGGTTTCACAATTATAAAACGTAACAACTTTACGTTCAAAGTAATAGCGGCTAGGGTTCCTAATCGGAAATGCAAACGAGAGGAAAGGGGCGAACGGATTCGGAATGGAACTCGCGATGAAGATTCAAGGCACGCGCTCTTTGATTTCAGCTCTCTCCATCAAGTTGATCGGTGGCCCGACCTGAATTTGGGACAGGCAATTAAAACGTTAAGTGCAAACAGCCCATTACATTAAAGTTAATTTTTGCCTTTATTACATCCAATAAGACAAATCCCATCATAAACCTACATCAGAATAAATTTAACTTATAAATATTTCAAGCTTGGGATGAGAAAAATTAGGCCATGTTGAGAAAATCCAATTTTCCAAAGCCTTCTACCATAATTTATATTTGTGCTTTCCCTGAGTTGTTTGCTTAACATTCCAGACTGTACCGACCACGCACGTTTGTATAGGCTTCGTGGCTGCTTTAATGTCAAAAATAATATGCCACCTGAAGAGTTTGATAGCTGCGCTCGGACCAACAACCGATATCGAAACTTGAACATTTATATGTATATCGTCACTACATGTTATAAAGCAAAGTCGTCCGCCGCGTTTGTCTGTCTGTCTGTTTGCGATAAACTGAAAAACTACTGAACGGATTATCATGCAAGTTTCACCATTAGATAGAGTGATTCATGAGGAAGGTTTACGTATATAATTTGACCAGGTTTCACGTAAATTGGTTGAAATATGATGATAATTGTTGGAAGTGTCGAAAAAAGTCAAGCCACCTGGGAGCTTTCATCGAATACGCTGCCTAATCCCTTTGGGGTATAACAAAACAATGCATGGTGGGATATTTCTCTTTTATAGATCTACAAAAAAGTCCACGTTGGCATATTTTAAGGATAGCTTACTATACCCATTCGCTTTCCGCCGTCTGTACACTTAGATCTTTTATACTACGCAACGGATTTTAGTCCACACCCTTCGGCGTGTGATCCGACCACGCTAATCACTGAGCTATCATCGCTACAAAATACTTAAACTATCGACATATAGGGTTATTATAAACTTGCACGCACTTAATACTTAATCTCTACATAGTATAAAACAAAGTCACTTCCCGCCGTCTGTACACTTAGATCTTTTAAGCCGCGCAACGGATTTTAATGCGGTTTCCATCAATAGACAGAGTGAATCAAGAGGAAGGTTTATATGTAAAATACACGCAAATATGCACCACATTCGTGTCTACTAATCGTCGGGTCACTAGTATTCTATAAAAAACTATGTGGTTCATCCACAGATTTCAATGAAAAAAAAAAACGAGAAACGCTCTCGTAATGGTAACATATAAATCGCTTAACATTAAACGTAGTGGTAATCAAAACTGTACGCAACAAAAAACACTACATCATTGCTTTTGCGTTCATCACTTCACGACATTCTATGTTTTTTTTTAAATGTAAAAGTAATGAGATCCTTTAATGTTTATGGCCATTGCAGCGATACACAAAACTAGCCGCTTCGGCGCTCGTTACTTTGAGACATTTGATGGTAAGTCTCAAAAGCCCTGTAATTTCGCTAGCTGAAGTACTAATTCCATACTATTGCTTGGCGGCAGAATATCTGGCACTGCGGTGGTACCTACCTAGACGACTTCCTGCTAAGGAGATCTACCACCAAGTAAAACAATGATGAGTCCATTAGCTGGAATTTTAAATAACCGATGCGACGTCAATCATCTTAAAAAAATGCTGTTTTTTTTTTAATATTTTATTAAATACCAACACACATCATCAAACCTCGCCGAATCGCAAATTCAAAAAATTCAATTTATCCTTCTTTTTTTTTTAATTTGCCAACTATTCCATTATTGAATTCTACAAATAGGTAGGTCGTCTTAAATATCATAATATCGTTGGGTCAAGGGACGGGACGAATTAATCATCCCCTGAACACAGTTCTAAACTAGCTATGACGCAGTTTCCGTATCGATTTCCAGCTCTCTGGACGTCTGTTGAAGAGTTGAAACAGTACTAGCTGTTATTTAATCTTGAATGGGGCTGTGGGTGGATTCCTCGCCCACAGCACTGCCATTGACATTTGTACTCGTATGTTCAGGATAACTAGTTCAATAATATCAATAGATAAAACTAAGCCATGCCGGAGCCAGGATTTGAGCGGAAATTTATTCTATACAATTTCATTTCAGAAGCTTTGCTTACTAACAAAGCGGCATGTTTCTATTACAGGATCTTTATCGAAAAAGGTTACCTGAGACACTTGTATTTACATAAATTCCTTAAAAACTATGCAAAACATGTTCTTATCCAACTTCTGCGTTAGTGCTTTCATATTTACGCGACCTATTTAACATCTAAGCTTTGAGAATGGAAAATTGCGTTATTTTTACACGACTGCCCAATACAGAACCCTAATAATAACACCTCCTGTACTTGTGCATTATTAGATAGAAAGAACAACTTTATTGTGCACACCAGAAATAGAAAAAAAAGTACAGAAAACAAAAGAATCTTATAAACTAGTGTCACAAGTGGCGGACTTGTCGCTAAGAAAGATCTCTTCCAGGTAACTAAGTGTAAAATGAATGCGTGTAAAAGAGTATTCTAATTTATGTGTGATTTAACACGTTACACTAATGTATTTTATATATAATGGAATGTTTGTATATACACACGTGTATTTGTTACTTTTTCACGCTGTAACAGCTTATTGAATTAAGTGTAGATCAGAATGTAGATAGCTTGTAAGACCTAAATTGACACATCGACTAGTTTTTATTTCGTAAAAATATGTATTTCGTAGGATGGGCATTTGTATAGTGCCAAGAATTTTGTATAGCAAAAAAAGCAAGTGGGCAATAATAGCAATATAATACCATTGATGTCGTCACATATAGCTCAAATTTCCATAAATTAACTTACTAAACATGGATACAACAAGTATTTATTTAGTACTTTTTTTAAACCTACTTTATGCCCTTAAGCCCAAACATGGCTAGTTTTTAGGTATTCTCGTTTACAATACAACCGAGTTGAGATCTAACAAACATGCGCATGCACACACACATTTTCACACCTTCACTCACACACACACACACACACATACACACACCAGCACACACACTCACACACGCACACACACGCACACGCGCACTTTTAAGAAATAAAATATTATCTTATCCTTTTTAGAAATCAGTTACAAAGGAGTGGCATTTTTACGCTCACCACAGGACATTAATGAGTAAAATCCCATCTTAAACCACTTTCGTATTTCAAGTCTCAAATTCAGTATATCGTTTCGAAAAGACACGTGACACAATGAACATAACAATAGCAGTTTCCCGAAGTTTCAAATCGAAACTCCTATTGCTATTCAGATCTTGAACCAACAAACGATGATGGTAAATATACTCTCATACAATCCTATCACTGCTTTTTATACCATCGTTTACATATTCAGAAAATTCAAAGATATACTGTATTCTTTAGGACAGCAATTCAACCCTAAATTTACTCGTATTTGGCCAAATGGCAGAACTAAGCACTACATTTGAATTACTGACAAAAATAATTTAGGAAACGCAATTGTGGCGCCCTTATTCAACTTTACAGATAAGTTGGTCATACAACCAATGATATTATACATGAAAAGAGGTAGATATCGCGCTAGCGCGCACAAATTGCCGCAGATAAATTCAAACAATTGTTGCAATTTGATTTTCACTAGTGTACTTCAAGTGCAACACACTACTTATAGTTATCTCTTTCTGTATCATACGTTAAGTATTATATCTATCGCATTCGCAGTTGAAAGATACACTTAGTAAGTGCATTTGTAATAACAACGCAACAAAATCTGACCAGAGCGCTCAGTATGAACGTAGCGTATCTTTATAATATCATTGAATATATATATGTATATGTATAACAGCATAATATGACGATAAAATATGTTTATGATGACCCCAGCGTTACTCTGTGGACCCATGTCCATCCGTATAAGGATATCTTTATTGATTTTACATGTATTTTGTAGGTTAGAAACCAAATAATTTTTGAGTAGTAACGATTCTTAATTTCCTACCATAGCTTTCACTTCTTATTCACAAATAAGTTTTTTTTTTAATGTAAAGGTCTTGAGACCATTGAGACGCTTTCCTAATGATAAGAGATAACGCCTGTCCGTGACCATTGCAGCGATATAAAAAACTTTAGAGTAGTAAAACAAAAAGCTTTAGCGCTTATTACTTTGAGACATTAGACTCAACAGTCCTGTTATTTCGCTAGCTGCAGTACCCTTCAAACCGGAACACAGTAATGTTTGCACACTACTGCTTGACGGCAGAATATCTGATACTGCGGTGGTACCTACCTAGACGACATCCTGTTAAGGAGATCTACCACTAAGTGAAAATACTTAAAACTACTATCTGATGATGCTGTGCGTAAAATGTAAATGGAACGTGCCATGCTCAGCCTCAAACTACAGGACCGAGTGAAAAATGTCGAGATCCGACGACGAACTAAAGTGCCTAGATAGCGATGATAGCTCAGTGGTTAGCGTGGTCGGTTCGCATGCCGAAGGGCGTGGGTTCAAGCCCCAACAATGAGCTTGAGCTGTCGGTGAAGGAAAACATCGTGAGGAAACCATAGCGTGGTGGTAGAGTACTTTCTAGTACTCGGCTGGCTAGCTACCGCCCTCAAGTTGAAAATCTGCCGCCAAGCATCTAACTGTGTGTTCCGGCAGCCTCACTTGAGAGGCAGTTCCATTCCAGGCTAGGTGTGTTTTACCATCTTCGACCACACCGTCATTTAACATCAGGTGAGTTGTGTTCAAATACCAAACTTGCTAGCTATAAAAAAAAATGGATTGACAATCGCGAAACTTAAATGAAGTTGGGCAGCACATGTTGCCAGGCAAACAGCAGGCAGGCAGGAAAGCGAGATATTGGTGACAGTGAACTGGTACACGAAGCGTTTATCTTCCACGAGATCTTTGGGACGTTATAATAAAATCTTGGGTAGAACCTCTACAAAATTGGGTAGGATCGAAACGGCGTACATAAAGAAAACCTGGCAGTAACCGGTTACGGGCTGAAGACGATGATGATGCTTGTACTAACATGTCGCTGACAAGATTATTTTAAGCGACGATGGTTTGTCCAAGATTTTACAGGTATTGGTAATTCCTGGCGTCAATGCGGAAAAATCATGTCATTGCTTAGTATTTATTTACAAAAACTCAGATTATTTCGACTGATTATGTGAAATAAAGGCGTTTTAATCATACGTGAGTATCAACTAATATACGTTAGTGTAGGAAAGTTATATAACGTAGTGAACCATAAATTTTCGTGTCACGAAGCTTGCAGTAAAGTTACGAATGCTAGGGCATGACTGGACTCAACTATGACTAACTTTGTGTGACTGAGAGTGTGATTTAGACTTATATCAGATGATTTATCGTAAAATACTTGATACTGGTGCACCTAGTGCAATGCCAAAAACAAGGAAGAGACAAAAACTCCTCTTTGTTTTTATAAAACAAATTAATCGAGATCGACAGTTTAACTTCCTATCCGATAGGATGAGTGATCGGATCATGTAACCTTATGTCAAGTTTATCAAAATTCCCATACTTATGTTTATGGTAGTGGTTGCGATGACATTGGATTTACGCAACCGCTCTATAGAGTATATGTTTTCACCGATTCAATGACAGTACCACCAAAATTACGTCACAAAAGCAGTGTAAAGTTTCGGGGTCAACCCTTCGTAGTTATACCGGTCTGATGAACACACGCAGGTCACATGTGCTTGGGCTTTTTATGTTAGCAATCGGTCAACTTTGAACAAAACGTGGAGGTCGAAACAACATTATAGTCAGTGCTAGGCTATACTAACAATGTTGTACATTTAGTTTTTGGAGGGAACCTATATAGTAACAACACTGTTATCTTTGCATTTCTAGATGCTATTTCTCGCTGTCACCTGAAAATTTCCACTAAATCGGGTCTCGCGTGATGCGATAGTTTAGCCGACTTGGCGCCTGATTAAGATCGGGGACGTGTTACATAATTTGGGTACTTCACAGGTGCCGCCATTTTGTTTTGTTGCGTCTGCCGCCATGTTGTTTACGTTACATTTCTCGTGATTTCGATTTCACAACTTTGTGTTGATTTTCGTTTTGTACGTATAATTTATGGATAATTAATTTTTATATTACATTTTTAATATATAGTACTTATAATGAAATAAAATCACGCTTTTATTTCGTGTTAGATTTCCTCAGCTCTAAGTCGTCTAGGTAGGTATCACCGCAGTACCAGATATTTTGCCACCAAGCAGTAGTGTGTAAGCATTGCTGCAGCTAACGAAATTACAGGGCTTTTGATAGTAACCATCTAATGTCTAGAAGTAATGAGCGCCAAAGCAACGATGCCTTGGACTATGTTTCACTACTCAAAGTTCTGTGTATCACTGTAATTGTCATGAACAGGCGTTATATCTTACCATTGGGACAGCGTCTCGTTCGATTCATTATTTTTACATTAAAAAAAAGTGGTTTTCGTTTAAAATCTAACTGGCGTGTTGATGTCAACCAGTCTTTATTTTCTCCAAACAAAAGTAATCTAATAGCAATACAGTTACGCACTTACATCTTCTATTTCCATACGATTCAATATATTGCGGATGAATCAATATCGCAATATCGGCATTAACAACTACTTATTAAAATATATATATATCATGTAAGCTCTTACGTTGACATATAATTTTGTGTACATCACACAATGTCTTTGTCTTTGGTAGATATCAAAAGCATATAAACTAAACATACAAAAAAAAAGTTAAAACTACTATATTATACAAACTATAACTTCATACCTATAAAATAAGGAGTTCGTGGTAAAAAACGGCGCATGTTAATAGTAAGATCACCACCGTCTATGGACAAATCAAAATCAGAAGTGTTGCCGGTGCATTGCATATTCGCCGGGGTTAAAATCCTAGCTTAAAAGTCTGGGTGTTATCAAGTCGTGAATGAGTAACAAGATAAGCGTGAAACGTGCTCCTTCGTAAACTGCATGTTCGATTAACATCAGGTGAGTTTGTGATCACACGCAAGCTTATATTATTATATTACTTATTATACTTGAACCAATGAATAAGATTCAGAAAGGTAACAAGATCTACATCTTATACTTTACACAATGCGAAGTCACAATTCATCTCGGGCTGGCACACCACCCCTGCAGCCGGGAGGAATATTGCTATGAAATTGAAGTAGACGCAGCCCCCGGCCCAAGGGAATAAAAGCTCATGAAACGGGAAACACGAGTTCCCGTCGAACTATGAAATGATGTTTTATTTGACTTGCTGTTTTGCGTCTTTTCGAAGTAGTTTTTGTTGGATAGAAAGAACTTTAATCACTAGCGTAGACTAGAAAGGCACCTAAAAGACCACCGTTTATGAGCATCATACATGTTTTTAGGGATGTCGTCAGATGGATGACCGGGAGTAGCATTAAAAAATAAGCTCTATCGTGGGTCGGATAACGCGTTAAAATATTGTTTCTTATTATTTGTGTAATAAAATTAAGTGTTCAGTTCAATTTGTTTTTTAAAGAGCTTCGTCGCTGTAATCGTTTCTGAGTCCCATGTAGGTCATGTGGTAGTGTATATGCTTCAAGAGCTGCAAGGCGTGGGTTCGATTCCCACTCAAGACTAACATTTGTGCGACTAACATAGATGTTTCTTCTGTGTCTACGTGATGTTTGTTCTGTATCTACGTGTGTATTCCCACCTAAGAAGTATACACTATGAAACAAAAATAAAAACAAATCGGTTCAGGCGTCTTCGAGTAATCGGTGAGCATAAAAAAAGATTCCGACGAATTGAGAACCTCCTCCTTTTTTGGGGCCATTTTGGTTCGTCTCGAACATTAGAACACATTTCTAATTCGAAAATTAGATCCTTATTAACAAAGGAATAGCCAGGCTATCTAGTTAACAAACACCAAGTCGAGGGAGAAGTACATATACTCTTAACAAGAACTGAAAGGTACCTATGGAATGGTTTCCCCGAAAACTTTGTCTAGAAATGTGGTCTTAGGAGTAAACAGACTTGAAACTAAAACTTTTATGGTTTTGTTTGTTTCTGGTTCTGATTCTGTAGCGAGGTCGTTACTTATAGGATGGATAGGATAGGATAGGATATCTTATAGGATGTGCTCAGACTAATTTTTCTTTGTTTTAGTCAGTTCAGTGCACCAAACTGACAATATCATCTAAGCAGACTAAAGATAGTCTAGAGCTCTACTTAAGTATATTCGCAGTTTGGAAATTAGTTTAGGAGGAATTGGGAGAATACAGCTAAGGTACTTTTGCGTTTAAAACAAACCATTTTGTTAAAAATATATTTAAAAATTATAAACCTCTGACACCGATAACATAATTAACTTTCGACCTGATCGTGATCAGACCTGCGGAAGATGCTCACGTTCATTCATCAAATATATGTATATAAAAAGAGCAAATAAACTTCAAACAGCTAAACAGATTTTCTTGAATTCAGTATGTAAAGAAAAAAAATACAATACTGATTTCAAAACCATTTCGAAATATGAAAATCCTGTACATTATTTTTGCGTTTTAAATTCTTAAAACTATGCGATGGGGTAAATTTTAACAAAATACATAAAATAAACTTGACTTTCATTTGACCTCTAATGACGTCGCATACTTTCAGTGCCTGTTCAGCTAAATACACTTTTTTGTTTTACATGACAGGGGCATACATATTCAACCTACTTTATGACGGCAACGCTATAAAAAGTTCGAAAAAGTATTAAAACCCAACTACCGCATAGAAAACCAAAATATTCAAATTAATTTCATAAAATAAAGTTTACTATCGGTAAAAAATATAAAATAAATACAAAAATAAAACTTTACATACCGAATATGCGAAGAAAAAGAAGAACAATCTCGATCAAGTCACTTACTTTTTTCAAACAAAAAAATCTTAATTAAAATCGGTTCAGCTATTTCGTTGCTACGATGCCTCAAACAAAAACACTCGTTAAACTTATAGCACCCCTTTGTTTGCGTCGTCCCTAGGAAAAACGTAAAAGATACTAATGCTACGCAAAAATCGATGATGTTTTCCCAATATAGAAATAGGTTATCAATAATTCCATATACATCGAATATTAGACTCATTAAAATATCTTGGTGGTAGATCTCCTTACCAGAAGATCGTCTGGATATGTACCTTCGCAGTACCAGATATTCTGCCTCCAAGCAGTAGTGTGTGCACATTACTGTGTTTCGGTTTGAAGGGCACTGCTACTAGCAAAATTACAAGGATATTAAGACTAGCCATCGAATTTTCCGAAGCAATGGTCGTCAAAAGAGCGATGCCTTGGACTTTGTTTTGCTACTCAAACTTCTGTGTATTGATGCAATGGTCATGCATTACTCTTACCATCAGGAGAATGAAACGTTCGTCTCATTACTTATAAGTTTTTTTTTTTACTTTTTCTCTAGACAACCGTACGTAAAACATATTTCTTATTCTTTACAGTCCCGTTGGCTCGCAGACGTCTAGAGGACTCATGAATATTTGAATATTTAGCAGCGATGCTCTTCAAAGGAAGTCAGTTGCCAGGGTGTGAACTGCCTTCAAACATCAAAGATTACAGTCTCATGATAAAACCATACAGCTCCTATATTTTTTTTTCATAATCATGGCGGATCACACTCATTCACGGTAAACAGGCCCACTCAAATTATTAAATTATTAAAATATCCTTATTTTGTAACAAACAAAGTAACTTGATATAAAAAAAAGTTATGCTTTAAACTGGTAAAGCTTGTCGAATTTTTTGTTTTAAAAGTCTTTATATTTTTTTATTCAATCCAGAGGGCCTACTTTAAGTAATATACGATATATTCAATAATAGATAACGCTAATAGAAAAGTCCAAAAATGTACCGGTTATAACCGGCATTGACATTAGCTGCCCACGTGACATATCGACAGCTTATGTCAATCCCGTACATTTCTTACTATTCTATTTGCGTTATTGCTAATCAAATGTTACTTTGCCAGGCCTTCAGTGCCAGGCACTGCAATTAGATAATAATTAAGTGATTTATACTAATTCTAAAATTTTAATGACACATAAACTAATTGGAAATCATGTCTTTTTTACCTTTTTTTTGGCATCGCACTTAATACATTCTGCCAATGTCAAGTATTTCATATTTTCAAGTGTCGTTTGGCGGCAGAATATCTGGAACTACTGTGGACCTTTTGTTTACATATTATTATTTGTGTTTCCCGAAAAGTACAATATGAGTGTCTTCAAATCAAGAGTAAACAGGTTTCTTCTAGGTAAGCGTGTTCCATCCTAGACCACATCGTTGCTTAACATCAGACAGGATGTGGTCAAACTCGAACCTGTTCCGCATTAAAAAATACCTACCTCGACGACCTAGAACTAAGAAAATCCTCTACCAAGTAAAACAATCGAGTTTTTGACGGTTTAGTAAAAAAAAGACGTTTTAGTCAAAAAAAAAAACCTAAGTATGCCTACGAACTTAGTGACGTAGAAGCCGAGTGTAATAAAAAGGGCCTAACCTCCCGGTTGCCAATAAACTACGGCCCAGAGTCGAACGCTCCAATAGGCCAGTGCGTTGCACCCCGGGGCAATGCCCAAATCTCGCTTTATGACAATTTACAGGTCTGCGGTGAGTAAAGCTATTAATTAGAATTAGATTCAGAGATAGCTGGGACGGCGTGACTTCTGGCTTGGATTTGACCGAGAAAACAAGTTACTACACGTGGATCTGTTGTGGAAGATAAATATGAATTTATTTGCATAGACTTGACCAAAATATCATTGCCTCGAAGTACATTTATGTCAATGTCAATTTAGTTAGTAAAGTTCATATTTCAATTTTAATACAAGTTCGTAGCACATCTACGCGCCATATATCGTTCCGTAGACAAACGCTACGTCACGTCGCCCCCCCAATAACGTATTCAATTTTTTTATTGTATATTTTACCAATTATTTTTATGTGTAACTTATTTTCGAATGTCATTAAATAAGCATAACCTTATCATAAAATAAGCACATTGATCAGCTATATCGTTGTTATTACATTCGGCCCCCGTTTGAAAGGCGAGTGGGCGTCTAACAGCGTCTCGGAATTCTCAGTAGCAATTTACGAGTAGCTCTAGATTTATCTCGAATCAACCGAAATTCTAGTTAATTCTCCAGTCTTAAAGGAAGTTTCTTGAAGGATTGTCTGAGGATTTTACTTTATTTGGTAAAAGAAAACACAGGCCAATTAAAAAACGAAATACATTAACAATTTTGTTTTAAATGTGTGTCATTTAAACGTATTCTCGTATTAACGTACTCGTATGGGGCCGTTCAAGTATTAAGTAAGCGCCAAAGAGGGGTGGGGGAGTCTTTACTTTGCTTATTTTTGACGACATTGTGGATAAGGCGATCTGAATGGTGATAATATCAGCAAAGTCGTATAAATTATACTGATTGTTTGGTTTCCTTGTTAGCGACACACCACGTTTTAGCGAAATGGCTGCTAATTAAACTTATATTTACTTAAGCATAGGAGAGGGAAGTAAGAGCTTTGCTTACTTTTGCTGACAAGGGGGAGGGAGGGGCTAACAATTACTAAAATTCTGCTTACGTAATACTTGAATGGTCCCTATCACAGAAATGCGATAGTGTACGTGTAAATGTGTATACGCACTATATACATTAGTGTAGGTGTGAGTGCGTGTGAGTGTGTGTGTGTGTATATGTGAATGCGTGCGTGTGTGCGTGTAAGTGCGTGCGTGTGTGTGTAAGTATGTATGCGTTAGTGTGTGTGCCTGCGTGTGTGTGTGTTTGTGCGTGTGTTAGAGTGTGTAGACGTGTAGTTATACATGTGTGAACATAACTCTCTCACGGATAAATTATAAAACAGCAATGAGATATGGATATACCAGTTGACTGCCCAATTAGCTCATTTGGTAGTTAGCGTGGGTTCAATTCCCACTCGTGACTTGGTTCTATTTTTAGACACCCAGATGGGTGCCTGCATGCATTATAAGTATGTATTTACAAAAAAAAAAGATTATTATATCAGTTATCTGGTTCCAATGGTAAAAGCTTTGTTTATTTTGGGGCTACACGGCACTGTGTGACATGTCCTAGGATATTCATTCATTTACATAGAAAACTACGTCACTGCTATCGCGGAAAACAAACGGATGCTGTGGGATCGACAGAGCGCGTGTTACCGCCAATCGCAGCTGTTCCCACTAGTAGTTATACTGTACGACTAGTATAGATTCATGTTTGATATAATATAAACTCTGAACAGAAATAGCTCATGCGATGGGTTAATTAACACTTTATAATATATTTGTTTGATTCAGGCCTTACTTAGCGAAAGTTCATTTTAAGTGTTCAATAGTCATATTTTTAGTGCAATTCCGCTTAAAAGTCGTTTTGATTATAACAGTGACGAGGAACTAACTTAATTAGACTGTTTCAACAGGATGCAATTATGTTCTTACTTTATTTGGTGGTAGATCTCCTTAGCTAGAAGTCGTCTAGGTAGGTACCACCGCAGTACCAGATATTCTGCCGCCAAGCAGTAGTGTGTAAACATTACTGTGTTCCGGTTTGAAAGGTACTGCAGCTAGCGAAATTACAGGGCTATTGAGACTAACCATCTAGTCTCTAAGTAATGAGCGCCATGGCAGCGATGCCCTGGACTTTGTTTTACTACTCAAAGTTCTGTGTATCGCTGCAATGGTCATGGACAGCCGTTACCTCTTACCATCAGAAGAGCATTTCCTTCGTCTCATTACTTTTACATTAAAATAAACTAATATTATATTAGCAAGACCGTTTGTTACTTCGGCAGAGAGCTTCCCGTGAGAATCTAGTCGAGACCTTTACCATTGTAAACGATCAATTTTATTATATTTTTACAACTACGAACAAAAGATAATAAAATACTACTAACCCACGTTATAAAAGCTTGGCAGAGAGACATTAGTAGACAGGGTCATTAGGACAGAAACGTAAAATTTGTTACGTAAACAAAAATCCATTTATATTATGTCCAATGTATAATGTGAAACTAAAACGCATTGTGTTGTTAACAACCCTTCAACGTTAATGTAAGGTTACATGAGTTATATATATAACTTACTTACGTCACCGTCGTAGTGGGTCCTTTATTTAGTTTAGTTCCCACGTGAACACTACATTTTTTCGGGATAAAAAGTATATGTGTTAATGCAGGGTGTCAACTACCTCCATACCAAAATTCATCTAAATTGGTCCAGCCATTTGAGCGTGAAAAAAAACCACATAATTACTGTAGCGTTTATATCTATAACATGTAAAAGTGACTTGCGAAACTCCGACAGAAATATCAAATAAAAAATATTAACAAAGAGTTTTCAGGTAAACGTTTTATAAAAGGAAACCTCAGTAAACTAGATTTCCACGAAAGGAAACCAACCTTCTATTATATATTAGTAAATATTAACCGGAAACTAGACAAAGTTTTACCGGGACCTCGAGTTATTTTAAAACAATGTGGGGTGTAGGTAAGAGATTATAAAATATCTTGACTTTTACAGTAAATGTACATACATATTACTTCTTAACTAAATCACATTATGGTTTGTGTGATTGTGAACACATCTTCCCTCGTACTCCTGAGCGTCTCTTGCGATTCCCGCTAGGCGGTCACAAAAACTGTTACGCGATAACATACCGTATAACCGCATAGTAAGGTTCGCAGTCGCGTAGCTTTCCCGTGAGCACCTAACGGGAATCGCTATGAGAAGCTCAGAGTACGGGGGCTTATATAATTTGTGAAAAGATTTACTGATTTTTTGAAACAAGGACTTTAAAGCAATTGTTTTAGAATTAAGGAAACAGCGGACCATAGAACAAGAAACGTATGAGCATCAAACATAGAGAGGTCAAGCACCTTGCCTGTCAACTAAAAAAAACACCTCAAGTAAAATATCTATTAATCTTCTATATATAGGCGACGATAAATAGGCGACACAAGTGGGAAGAGGCGGTGCGGTGGGGGCAGAGGACGCTTTCCGGCGATCACTACGTGAGTGCCGACCGGGCGGTCGGGGTTAACACGTAAATGTCATTGTTTTTTGTTATGTAGGTAGATGTTAGTGACTTTTCAATAAAAAGGTATTAAAGTCACAAAAGTTTACGTGTGTCCCTTAGATTTGATGTTAGCGAAGCTACGAACAAGATATGTTCGTAGACGCGATGTCGACATCTCTACACGCGCCGCGCGCTGAACCTGCGTGAATCAACGCTAGTAGGGAAGATGTTCTACTTACCCGGGGCCACGCCCTCCAAGTACTTTGCTATAAGAGTTTTTATTAGTGAAGCTTTACTTCCAACAAAATATGAAAAAAAAAAGAACACATTTATTTACGAAAATACTAGCCACAACAACGAACAAAACTACAAACAACATACACAAGTAAACACAATAAACAAAAAAAAACTTGTCTATATTATGACGTGGTTCCTGTAGGTAATTTTTTTTATGTGAAAAAGTGGCAAACAATCTACTGTCCATTTAATGGTGGGTGGTCACCTACAATACCCGGGAAATTGTCAATACGTTACCTGTTTTTATTGACCCTATTCACCCTTTGTTTAAAGTGAAGTAGATAGGTAACAAAGTTATCGCTGCAGTGTCCAGAGCATCAAAAAACCAGTGCTTGAGGATTTCTCAGTAGCACGGACATCCAGCTCTGAATATCACCGTTCCATCTATACGACTAACTCTTTGCTGTTAACCCGAACTTCGAAGCCTATGATGCTTGACCTAAATACAATCTTGATCTTTACCGTTAAAGTTGGGGTTGTTCCTGTACACCAGCGAAGCAGGGCACATCGGTAAAGCCTAATGGATCTGTCGCATTACAACCAAAATCTGGGCCGCCATAAACCTGTTTTCATTACCAAGAGCTCTTCGACATGACCCAACATCAACAGTATAATATAGTCCGCGGGTAAAAGTCCGATCACATTCAGTAAGAAATATCTTATAAGTAACTGTAGTAAAATGGACGCCGTGCTAGTTTTATCGGGAGAGAAAAATTACGGTAATTATTTACCTGGTTTTGTCTAACTTTCCTCAAAATAAAAAATACTTTGCATCTGTTCTATATTTCAATATATTAATTTTATTTATTTATTTAACTTCTAGGTGCTCTGTATGTATTGTAAGTATGTAATTTACAGAAAAAAGGATATAGGTATTCTATCAGTTTTCTGGTTCCCACAATCCAGAACTTGGTTAAGTTTGTGGCTAAACATTAAACAGAGAAAAATCTGTTTTTTTTTTTTTTGAAAAAATTGTAATATTTATGAAAAAAATCCTTAATTATAAAAAAGGTTCTGTAAAATATCCTACGATAATAGTGATTTCATTCGACCGCACAACAACATTTTTGATCGGCCATGTTCAGCTGCCATTTTAGATGTAACTAATAGTCGATTATTTTACTATGGAAACTGACATGGTTTTGACACATTTTTGTTTTATTAATTGCATCGGATACTCCGACTAGACACATACGGTGGCCTTTTTGATGGAGAGGAAGCTGAGTACAAAGCGCGCGTGGCTTCGTCTTGCTATAGCGGTTGGTGCGTGGGCGCTGGAGTAGGAAAGCGTAGTGTGTCGAGACGCGCCGGTGGCTATGGAACCCTTCCTTACCGGTGTCCTCCTCTACGGTGTCAGGAATATTCCAGCACACAGAGCATACTACGATGACTTCAGTTCCGCGACCATTCTCACGAGCTCCATAAAGACAAGGTCACCAAGTCGGCTACAGATTCCACTCTCCATCTCGTAAATAATCCCGCATAAGAAACAGTGAATTACTTTGCAATTTTAGCTTTAATCTCTTAGTTTATTGCTTTGCATACGGCTCTTGATATTCCTCGTTTCTTTGATCGATGGTGAAAAGTGACAAACGTGAAATGCTTATAATCGGACTAGCACAGCTATAAAAACTTTGTTTCTATAACGTAATGGGACAAACAAAAAGCTCTTGATAGCCTGTAACCTTCGCTAGCTGCAGTAACCTTCAAACTGAAACATAATATGTTTACACGCCCACATTCTAAATAGAACTTAATGTCGTAAACACGCAAACCAGATGACCGTATCTGTCTTTTAAGTGCGAAAAAAAATCTAAGAACCGGTATGAAATGTATAATTTCAGCATAATAATCGCTGGCATTTCTAGGTAATAAAATTACTCACCGTTGAACTTCTTTGTTCGCAAGCTACCACCCACTTGTAAAGTAAGAAATGAGGTAGAAGTTCTGATCGAGCAATTTTCCAATGTAAGGTTTGTTTAGCGAGTTTCCAAGTATTAATATTCAGAGTTTTGAAAATCTCGCTAGCGAAATCTATTTTTAGTAGCAAATTCATGCCATCTAATATGTTTGCAAAGAAGACACCGTTTTTAGCAATAACGCGGCAACAGTCTCTACATAGTATAAACCAGTCACTTCCCGCCGTCTGAACGCTTGGATCTTTTAAACTACGCAATGGATTTTAATGTGGCTCCACCGGTAGACAGAGTGATTCAAGTGGAAGGTTAATATGTATAATACATGCATGTGCAACACATTAGTATCTACATTGCACCCGTGCGAAGCCGGGGCGGGTCGCTAGTAAATAATATATGTGGTATTTATTTTGAAATACATGAATGAATGAATGAATGAAACAAATGTAACCTAAAAATTGCTTTGTAAGAGATGATTGAAAACCAATACTGACAAAAAAAAATTAATAACTTGTAATAAACCACAAATGGAAGACATTTTAGGTACTTACGATTTTATATGAGTGTAACAATATTTGTTTACCCTCGTGTGTTTTCATTGGTAACAAATGTTCGTTCAAGGACAATTTCCGTACCATTGATCCGACCTTTATGATATATTGAGGGGAAATAATTCATAACGGTACAATGTTTGAAATTGAGCCAGTTCCAGGAGCTGCAGAAATATAGGGGCCGCGAGGTCACCGTCCAAACTAACCAAATAGTGTCTCTTCAACACAATTATATCCCCTAATCGATCACCAGCGACCAGTTGTCACGGACACGTCCGACACCAACGAATGGTATAATCTATCAACTGGCCTGTCACTATCTATGCTCTATACTACTCTATAGTATATGGAACCAGCACTAGCTGAACCTAAACTATAACATACTCAGGGATAGCTCCTGCCAAATAACCAATGATGTAGAACTTGCGATTGCCCTAATGCCAGTGCAATAGAATACGACATCGATATCTCCTGCTGCAATAAGACCTTGATTTTTATGCCACAGGTGGCAAACAAGCAATCACCGGTTTACTGATGGTAAGCAATCACCCTCGCCTATGGATATCTGCAATACCAGAAGCACTAAAAATACGTTGCCGATCTTTCTATTAGATTCATTTTTTTTTTTATGTAACTGTAATGAGACTAACGAGACGCTCTCCTGATGTTAAGAGATAACGCCTGTCCATGACCATTGCAGCGATACACAGAACTTTGAGTAGTAAAACAAAATCCAGGGCATCGCTGCCTTGGCGCTCATTACTTTGAGACTGAACGGTTAATCTCAATAACCCTGTAATTGCGCTAGTACCCTTCAAACCGGAACACAGTAATGTTTACACACTACTGCTTGGCGGCAGAATATCTGGTACTGCGGTGGTACCTACCTAGACGACCTCCTGCTAAGGCAATCTACCACCAAGTGTAACACGCCGTAATGTTAACACGCCTTTTGAAGAACCCAATGTTGTAATCATATGTAATCATAATCGTTGTAATCATCCGCAGATCAATCCATAATTTGCAGGTGTATGGCAAAAAGGAACGCGTAAGCAATTATGTGTAGATGGTCTTTCAGAGATGGCGATCCTAAGCTTAGGATATTTGGAGTTGAGACTCCTATATCTCTATCTTATTAAAGAAATATTTTATATCTACTCTGCATTGTTATCTAATTACCTATTTCTATCAACCAATATTATTTAATGAACTTCTAAAACTTTCAAGGAACACAATTTATGAAGCAAAATTTTAGCTAAAGCTGTATAAATCAATCTTAATAAACATTTCAAGATCTCACCAGTTTCTCTTTCTCGGGGTCAAAGTCAGTAGAAGGTCAGCCATCGTTACGGTAATCCCATTACGAAATGAAGAGCTAATGTCGAGCTAATACCCACTGACAAGCCCTAGTATCTTGTCGACGAGCATTCATTTATTACTGTGGATAAACCTTGTGCATTAGTTCGCGAGGCAGAGTCATAAAACAGAAGACAGAAAAAAGATAGGAATAATCTTTCCTTTATGTCAAAGGTCACTTTAAGTTTTCGCAGTTTCATTCTCAATTTCAGTGTTATTTTCATACTAAACTTTAAATTGATAACAAACGTAAGTAAGTATTTAATAGTTCTTCATATTTGACTTAATATGATGTGTTAATGGAGCCTTGAATGTCTAGTAATGGTGGCATATTAAATATAAGTACCTGGATGACCGAGCTTTGCTCGGATGAAAACACGGATAAAACGACGTTTTCAAAAAATTAAACCTAGCTAGATCAATTTATCGTCCCCGAAAACACCTGCATACAAAAAATAAAATAATTATAATCTGAATCTCGGAAACGGCTCCAACGATTTTCATTAAATTTTGTATATTTTTACTTTAGCTCTCGAAGCAGAACTTTAAATGAAAGGCAGTCAATAAACTAAGTCACTAAACTGTACTTAAACCTTCGTTTTTAGGCCTTAGCAAGGCCGTTAAAGCGTAGCTAATTAGCTAACTTAAATCGACACTAATTAAGTCTATGTATTACGCAACAGAAATATGCAATACCAAGGCTTAATAACGCTTTAAGCTTTTATTAGAAAGCAATTTCCCACTGGAAATCCCGCATGACTCGCACGAACACTTTGTTTTCATCAATAAGCGTAGCTTGCCTTACACGGGCCCTGTATCATGTGTCAGTTGGTTTTGGGGGCTTCTACCAGACTTTCATTAATAGCTCTACTAGGGTAATCTATTTTATTTTTTAACTTTTTGACCTGAGTTCGTTACACACGTTATCGTTCTGATTTGTTTCTGATTTCTGTTGTTTGTTTTGACTGAGGGGCTAGACCGAAAAATGTGTAACATTGAAAAACGACACCAAAAACCGACATCATTTAAGTAAGTGTAGGCTAAGTACTAAGTGTTTGACCACAGCTCACCTGATGTTAAGTGACGGTTGGTCGAAGATGGTAAGCACACCTAGCCTGGAATGGAACTGGCTCTCAAGTGAGGCTGCCGGAACACACTGTTAGATGCATGGCAGCAGATTTTCAACTTGAGGGTGGTAGCTAGCCAGCCGAGCACCTATTAGAAAGTACCGGGTTTAAACCCACACCCTTCGGCGTGTGAACCGACCGCTTGAGTAGAAATTGGATTATTGGAAAAACTATAGAAAACTTCACAAGTAATATATTAGGGAAAAATTATGTGGGCGAACAAGAGTATTGGTATTTTTACTTGACAAGATGAGTGTTCACAATAATAGTATCAGAGTTAAAAGTAACACTGGTTATGTAAATGACGGTCGGGTCTTCATTTCTATAGATAATATTCCTTATTATGAGGTAGGAGTTTAGTGTCGGTGCATTCCTAAAGAGTTCTTTCTTCCGAGAACGAATAGATTCAGCAGAATCGTTCAGCATCGATTGATGTTCGCCGCCGCGGCGCCATTGGTCGCGGCACGTGACGTCACGGGTTCTATCGACCCAACGCCCACATGCGCGCATGCGTCAGACACAATACTAGTCTGTGATTGGTCGCCTCACCGCCGACGGATTCTGATACGTAACGTGATGAATTAAAAGATGTTAATCCCATTAAAAGCTTGTTGGTGTATTTTTGATGAATTTTCCATTTTAAAAACCATCTGAGGAATGAATATGATATGTGACACGAAAGATTTGAAAGATGAATGAGGTCGGTGTACAACAACTGTACTCACATAGGTACATGTGTCGGAGTAGAATTTGACATGTGTGTCGAGATCTCCAAATATTACATTTAGGTACGAATTAATTCGCAGGTGTTATAGGCCAGTAAAAATAGCCGTAATTTTTTGGTCAACCGCGCACTAAATTTCCGACCCAATTTTTTTTTATAAGGTTTAGGGTCACTTTTTGAGCATAAAATCACAAAATGCTGACAGACTTAGCTTTTCTAGATGGAGCTTCAAGCGCCATCTTGAAAAAAAGTTTTTGGCCGATATCTCGGAAACTATGCAATTTAGGGCAAAAGTTATTGAGACCATTATTGTAGAAAATAAAATTTTGCATCTTTTATTTCCTGTAAACTTTATTGTAAAACTTACCGTTTACGATTTATGGTCCATTAAATTAACCGGTTTTTTCTATAGCAGGTAATAATAATAAGTTATCGGCCGAGTACCGATATATCCCGTTAGCTCATTTGGCAGTATCTTTGCTTCATGAGCTGTTGGGCGTGGGTTCGATTCCCACCCACGGCAATCATTTATGTGACAAGCATAGATGTTTGTTCTGTGGCTGTTTGTTGTTTTCTGCATGTATGATAAGTATGTATGTATTTACATTAAATAAATATACTTATAAGTATTCTATCATTTATCTGGTTCCCACAGTACACGCTTTGTTTAGTTTTGGGCTAGATGGCGTTGTATAAAATGTGTACGTATCCTATCAGTAGTCCAATGTAATCAATTTATAACAGTCATTTCGAAAAAGATTCCTATCTTTTTGACTACTTTTCTGAGTAATAATATCATGACTTTATTTCTATAATCATAAAATTATAAAACAAAGTCGTCCACCGCTTCTGTCTGCTTGTATGTCTGTCTGTCTGTCTGTTCGCGATAAACTCAAAAACTACTAAACGGATTATCATGCACTTCACCAATAGATGGAATGATTCATGAATTTAAGTATATAATTTGTCAAGGTTTTGTGTAAATTGGTTGAAATATGATGATGATTGTTGGGGTGTCAGAAAAAGTCAATTCACTTGGGAGCTTTGATCGAAAGCCTTAAAGATAGATCAAAAGCCCCGTGTAAGCCCGTGCGTTAAATTACGCAACGGATTATAATGCGGTTTCCATCAATAGACAGAGTTATTCAAGAGGAAGATGTATATGTATAATAAATGCATATGCACTGCATTAGTGCATATCTACATTCCACCCGTGCGAAACCGGGGCGGTAGTTAAAAATAAAGTCAAAATGACATTGGATTGTTTTTCGATACAACTGTTATAAATCAATGGCATTGGATTACCGGCGATAGCTACGAGTATTGGTTGCAAACTGTTCGACGCCGACACGGTCGAATTTCAAGGGCAGAATCACTAGACAACTGTGAGACGGACTAAACTTTCGACCTACGCAATAAATAATTTTTGATTCAATGGATATTGTTTATGAAGAAGCTTTTTGTTATTTAACACCAGTAGGTATTATTTTTTATTTTCTCGCCCAAATTACGAAGTCTTCGACCAGTGTGTGTTAGTGATGACTTAAGGCGCTGAAACGTGGTCTCTGACTGTGCAACAAAACGTTTGATCCTTTAGCTATCGTGCCGTGTAATTACATTTGGGATGTAGATAATATGTAGCTGCAACGTCAAACTGTATCCCCCAATTTTGTTATCATCAGTTTTCTCAATTGCCCCCCACTATGGAATCTAATTTAAAGACATATTCACAAAAAAAAAAAAGATTACACAGAGATAACGAGTAACATCAGTGTGAATAGAATAAATATATAAGTTCAAATCCCAACCATATGCTTAAACTGTCAGTGTAGGAAATCATCGTCAGAAAACCGTTGCATGGTGGGGTACTTTCTAGGACGCGGCTGGCTGGCTATCACCCTCAAGTTGAAATTATGCCACCAAGTATCTAACAACGTGTTCCGGTAATCTTACTTAAAAGACAATGCCATTCCAAACTTGGTGTGTTTGACATCGTCGACTAAGCCGTCGATTAACATTAATTGAGCTATAGTCAAACACTTTTTTTAGATCTCTTTAGCAGGAGGTCGTCTAGATGGGTACCACCGCAGTACCAGATATTTTACCGCCAAACAGATTTAAGATTCAAGATTTATTTATTTTGTAGTATGTAAACATTTACTGGGCTATTGAGACTAACCAATGTCTTAAAGTAATGAGCGCCAAAGCAGCGATGCCTTGAACGTATTGCTACTCAAAATTCTGTGTATCGCTGCACTGGTCATGCACAAGCGTTATCTCTTACCACCAGGAGAGCATGACGGTCGTTTCAATTCTTTAACATAAAAAAAAAATTGCCCATAAATAAAAATTTTACATCAGTGTTCAAGCAATGCCACAATATAAAGGTTATTGGGATGATGGTAGATCAGGATTTGAATGTAAATTCAGGCCCGCATCGTTGTAACCTTGGAAAAGTCGGTCTGATCCCACTTGTGGACTTTAATTACTTTGTAAGAAATACCTTGAAACTATGACAGTCATTTCAGTCAGTACTGTTATAATAGAATACCAAAGTAAGCAAAATGTTGAGCAAAGCTCGTGATTGCTCGCTTACCCAATGGAAAAACTTCTTCAACATAAAATAGAAATAGGCAAAATTTCTATTTTCGTACAATCACACCTAAACTGCGCTAGTATTGGCAAAACCCCCCCAGGAGGAGACCTATGTCCAGCAGTGGATGTCCTATGGCTGATGATGATGACTAATTTACTGATTAAATCTTTGTATTAAAAGAATACATCACATAAGAAACTTTTAAAACACAACAAATAAATATATTTATAATGGAACAAAATTTATTATGTCAAAACTTTTACACATAACATTTTCACTCATTTTCGTATAATAGAAAAACAAAATATGGTCCCGTTAAATAGACTTTGATATGAAGATTTTTGGCGTCACGTGTTTCAAATGATGATAGATGAGCCATGCGTCAGTTTTATGCATTAAGGCGGTAATGAAGCTTTCTGATACCATCTATTAGAGTTTGATAGATTGTTTCTAATAAGGTTGCTTCATATCGAAAATCGAAAGATTGATACGATTGTGAAAATTCTCCAGCCAACTTAAGGTTATCAAAAATAATAATAATAAATATCGTAGGACATTACACACAGCGCCATCTGATCACAAACTATAAGCAAAGCTTGTATCATGGAAGTCGAAGTCTAGAACTGATAGAATACATGGATACTTTTTTTTGTAAATAATAATAATACTTATAATACGTACGGAAAATCCAGACACAAAACATTTGTTTATACCACAACATGTTGGCCCTGAGTGGAAATCGAGCCCTCGCCCTTCAGCTCTCGAAGCAGATGAGGAAAGCATGGTTAAGGAGTTAATACTAGACTGCATTTCTTATCTTTATAAGTTTACATTACATTTAAAGTCCAATTAAATACATTTTTTTGTTGTAAAAGTAATGAAACGAACAAGACGCTTTCCTGATGGTAAGAGACAACGCCTATTCTTGACCAGTAGCAGCGATACACAGAACTTTGAGTAACAAAACAAAGTCCAGGGCATCGCTGCTTTGGCGCTCATTACTTTGAGACTTTCTATGGTTAGTCTTAACAGCCCTGTAATTTTAGCAGCACCTTTCAAACACAGTAATGTTTACACACTACTGCTTGGCGGTAAAATAACTGGTATTGCGGTGGTACCTGCTTAGATGACCTCCTACTATGGAGATGGTAGATAGACCAAGTGAAAAAAAAACTAACAGTCAAAAGTCCATTTTTTTTTTAAATATAATTTCTCGCCTTCTCTAAGGTTTAGTTATGAAAAGCTAGCTAGAAAGTGTTAGAAAACGGAGTCTTCATTATATTTATTTAGTAATATCAGTCTACTTTGTTAAATAAAATCCCGTAGATATGGAACCAATAGAAACAAATCTTTCTTGAATTGAAAGAAAAGCCATTATAAGATCTAACGATCTAAACATAGCCTTACCAGACACAAAAGTAAGCCATCAAGACAGATTAACGCAGCCCTTCTAGAGCCTATTAAACCCCCACACTCGATCACCTTAATACATCCCACGCGGCATCAAACGTGCATAAACAAGCTGTGGATCGACCCGAGAGACGGACTCAGGATAGCGCTCGTAAATACAGTCTTTACACACGCATCGGGGACGTGGGATGGATTAAGGAAAAGGCATAGAGGGGGTGTTTAATTGATTGACGTATGGAATGTTTTATGGATTGAATTGTGAGATAATCATTTATTTACCGAGTAATCAGACTAGTTTAGGCTTTTGAACCCGCACCCACACTTAATGATTCTTGTGTTGTATCTACCACTTAGGTACCACTTTGAAAGTATCTGTTTACCTTTTTTGCCACAAAATATACCAGTATTTTTTATGGCTGACAAGCTAGGTGTTTGACCACAGCTCGCCTGATGTTAAGTGACACCTATTACACCTAGTACACAAAGTACACCTAGCCTGGAATAAAACTCTCGAGTGAGGCTACCGGAACACACCGTTAGATGCTTGGCGGCAGATTTTCAACTTGAGGGTGGTAACTAGCCAGGCGAGTACTATAAAGTACCCTACAACCACATACTATGGTTTCCTCACGATGTTTTCCTTCACCGGCAGCTCGAACTCTGTTTGGGTTTGAACCACGCCCTTCGACGTGCAAACCGACCGCCCTAACCACTGAACTATCATCGCTAGTAAATATATTAAAGACATGGAAGACATTCAATAGATTTTCCTCAGAACAGCAATGAAATAAAAAAATATCTGTTTTGCATTCTAAATTTTGTTTTTGTAATATAGGTACCTACTGTTTGATGGTTGTACAGTAAGATTTACATGCTACACGTTCTACGAATACTTTATTATTTCTCTTTCACTAAAGTGTTGTCTTAATTCGCCTTATTTCTTGGTTTGAAACATGGCAAACAAATACCTAAGCAAACAACCCGATACTCGAATTAATATCAAGTATTTATCGGCCCCGTCTTTAGTCCGCGTTTCCAACGTATGCTCGACACGAATGTGTAGTTACTTCAAATTCGGTACAATATTTTTTCTCCGTGAACGGCGTATTTGACCTTGTAGTTCAATGCGTGTCAAGTTATCTTTATGTGGAATTCATTGAATTGCAAATAGATTCCAGAAAAATCTATTGAATTTTAGCTTAAATCTTAGTTTAACAATTAATTCAACATTACATTTAATTGAGATTTAAATAACTCTTACTAAATTTTAGTAAGGGAAATCACCTTACGGAGAACGCTCTATTAGTTATTTTTTTTAAATCAAACAGTCTAAATTAAAGAAAATTAAATTATAGTGTAGCTTCCAAATGGCTACAGGTAGATTCATCGAATTGAGTATGTTAATTTATTTACTAAATATGTCTTGATATAAAATTAACACAGAAAACACACTTCATTACTGAGAAACATACAATATATGCATGCATGTACTCCAAGAGAACTTTTAAATGCGCATTTTCAGTGTTTAAAAAAATTGTTGATTCTGCGTTTATTTCCGAATCAGCCCTGTTTTTATTTTTCATATTTTTTTGTTTTTTGTCCTACTGTTGGGCGCAGGCTGCAAGGATAAGACAATAGCCTACCTGGCTGGATACGCTGGCCAAGTGCGGGTTTGGCAGACTTCACACATAATTACTTAAATGTTATACATAAACGCGCGTTGATAAGTGTTGGTTTGTTAAGGACTACGCCTGTCACTCAAATCAAAAGAGCGGGAACTCGCGCCAATGACAGGTGACAGGTGAAATTGATGACATGCTGACAGATGAGTTGAGATGGCAAAAATGCATGGACAGGCACCACGACAAACCACAGCGGTTATTCGTTACCGTTTTAAATGTAATACTAGTTTAAGACTGTAATGAAGTAATTAAATGATAGAGGCATCGTTGACGACATAATTTGTATTTGTATAATTAAAACATTATTTGGTGAACAATATTGTAAAAAAACTCGTACACATTCCGAAGAAAGGTTTAGTAGCCATTGAAGAAATGCACTATCCTTCCCATGGCTCCATTATCTGATCAATCGATTTATTGTCATCTGTATTACATAACCCGAAAGTTGGTCATTATACTTATAGTTATGAACAACTTTTATTATGGGTATAACTTTAAAATCGTGAAAAACAGCTGTTAAAAAAGTTATTCGACCGTTGGGCAAATGTATCCCATACATCCAAATCTAATAAGATATTTAATAGTTGTGATAGAATAAAGAAACTCATACATACTCATTACTCTCTTTATTTGGGTAGTAGTGTAAAAAGAAAAATTTTGATTAAAATTGACAACCAAGTTTTGTTTTCATTATTTTAAGTGAACCTAATTGTGTCCACACTACATAGCTGACTTGAGTAAAAGCTAAAAGCATAACGTTGAAATTGAGCCAAAATTTAAACAATCGATATAGCAGCAGTACTTTACAGGCGCCGAGGAGCCGGCTGCGGACAGCAATCGACGTGGGAAGTACACAATTACACCCCACCCCACAATGTACGCTCGAGTTTACAGCACGCAATCAACTTTCAAGAAACTTTAATAGATAGCCTAGCTATTATAAGGGTGTGGCGCACAACAGGATCGTATCCGGAACAAAGCGATTCACCAGAGAATTAAACAGTGGAATAGGTTTATAGAAGTTTTACAGAGCCGCTAAACAGTGGAATGTGCTGCTTGAGTGGGTTCCTTGATGATGGTTACAATTTGAGTGTCTAGTTGAGAGGGAATCGGTGTCTTCTAGGCAAGCGTGCTTTAGACCGTATTTTAACATCAGATGAGATGACGCTGGAATGCAAGTATATTTGCCTATATGTAATGTATGTATGTATGTATATAATAATTTAACAATATTGCTTACATTAATTGTAAACGGCTATATACATATATACGGCTATATATATATATACGGTGAAGGAAAAACATCGTGAGGAAACCATAGCGTGGTGGTAGGGTACTTTCTAGTACTCAGCTGGCTAGCTACCACCCTCAAGTTGAAAATCTGCAGCCAAGCATCTAACGGTGTGTTCCGGCAGCCTCACTTGAAAGCCAGTACTATTCCAGGCTAGGTGTGCATTACCATCTTCGACCACACCGTCACTTAACATCAGGTGAGCTGTGGTCAAACAAATAGCCTGTCAATCATAAAAAAAAAAACGTTTTTTTTTATTTGCTTCATACTCTCTGCCCTATTTATATGCTTCTGTATGCATTAAATATTATTAAGGACTGATTCTTACTTATAATGTTCATGTTGTATACACATTTATCAAAAAATAAAACTTAGATCAAACCCTTTTTAGCATCTACATAATGCTGATGTAAAAATTGTATTGTGTATCGAAATAAAAAAAAATGCTGTTTAAACATTTTAAAAAAATTGAGTATAACATTATTTACAGAATAACATGATGATTTTAAAAGAAAAACCGTCGTACAAGCACTCAATTCCAACGGCATAGCCTTGCTCCGGACTTCAAGGATAACATCTTCATTACATTATGAAGCAACTGATACCTAATTACGCTTATATCCGAACAGAGGGAGGGTAGAATGACGTACTTAACGAGCACTTTGTTTAGACAAATAGATGTCTTTCATGTATATGCCTTATTGTGGAACTAAAAAAATCGGTCAAGCGCGAATTGATATCGCGCACTAAAACAAAACTGTTACTTATCATCATCATCATCAGCCCTTTGCTGTCCTCTGCTGAACGTAGGCCTTTCTTAATGCACGCCACTGAGCTCGGTCGACAGCTTTCTGCATCCAGTGCCACTTCAGCTTACTAATTCCTTGAGCTATGTCGGTGACTTTAGTTATATGCCGGATGACTTCTTTACGAATTTTGTTTCGCAAAGAAACTCCGAGCATAGCTCTGTCCATAGCTCGCTGAGATGAGTTTGCAGACCAAGTTCACCGCGTTCACGTTTCGGCGCGACTTCAGCTTACTAATTATTTATATGAGCAATGTCGATGACTTTAATTCTAGTATGTCGGATGACTTCGTACTTATGCTTGTGCGCATTTAAACACCTTTAAAATAAACATAGCTTCCTAGTAAACTATTGTATCATTTGAGAAATTCAATGGCTTTATAACAAAGTCGTCAAAAAAATTATATTCGTGTAAAACGGAGGCAACCTGCTAGTAATCTCATAAATAAGTTTGTATAGGACAAATTGCTAGTCTTATTTACAAAATGAATATGCATTATTCATAACGATTATTGTTATAAAATATTAAATTTAATAAATATTGATTTTTGAAATTGTTTTTTTTTGAAAAAAATTGACTGTAATAAAATAATATCAATGATATTATTTGTAAAAAGAGGTAGATATCGCACTAGAGTGCACAAATTGTTGCAGACAAATTCACACAATTGTTGCAATTTTATTTACGCTAGTGTACTTCAAGCACAACTTATAGCTATCTCTTACTGTATTATACGTTCCGTATTATCTAACGCATTCGCAGTTGTAAGTGCATTTGTAATGACAACGCTATGAAATCTGAACGCCGCTCAGTATAAACGTAGCGTATCTTTATAATATCATGAACCCGAACCCGGTTCGATTTCCAGAACAAATATGTTTGTAACTTGCAAATGCTTGTTCTGTATCTGGGTTTTCTGTATGTATTATAAGTATATAAGTATTCTATCAGTTAACTGGTTTCCATAGTACAAGCTTTGCTTAGTTTGGGGCTAGATGACACTAAATGATCTTTCCTACGATAAAATTATTGAAGAAATAATCGAGATATACAATTTAATGTGTCACCTGACCCACGGTAGCTCTCAGAAAGAATTGCCATTAAAGATCACCCACCCAAAGACTGACCGGTTCGTCCTTGTTAAAATCGATCATCATACGACAACACTTAGTCAAGCTACGAGCTCTAAATAAAACAAAAACCATAACACAATGTAAAAACATGGCACAAGACCAAAACCAGTGAATCAAACTTCGGCGCCCGAAAGTCGCGCCTGTGACGCACAGTCTCAGATTATAGGATAAACCAGCGTCTAGGGACCATGTTTATTTACATGATTAGAAGGTGTGTTAACCCACAAACGTATGAATATTATATTATACATATATCCGCAGGTTGAAGAAAGTTATCGAATATTTTTTATTGGTAATTAGAGGAACGATACGTTCTCCTGGTGTTAAGAGATAACGCCTGTCCATGACCATTGCAGCGATACACAGAACTTTGAGTAGTAAAACAAAGTCCAAGGCATCGCTGCTTTGGTGCTCATTACTTTAGAGACCTGATGGTTAGTCTCAACAGCCCTGTAATTTTTCTAGCTGCAGTACCCTTCAAACCGAAACAAAGTAATGTTTACACACTACTGCTTGGCGGCAGAATATCTGGTATTGATAATATAAACAATTTGAATACGGTGCCCGTAGTTGACAGTTGCTGCCGTTTCTTTTATATTAGTAGATAACTGGAGATCGCGACTGTACATATACATGATTTACTACCCTGTTAGGTCGTTTGATAATGTATTTGATTTAAGAGCTGTAGGGCGTGGGTTCGATTCCGACTCACGACAAACATTTAAGTTTTTTTTAAAAATAAAATATAGACTTGTGTTTGAGCGCAATCTCGCCTGACGTTAAGCGAAGATGTGATCTACGATGGAACACGTTCACCTAGTAGAAACCGATTCACTCGCGACTTGAAGGTACACTGACTGACGATAAATGCCTGTTCTATATGTATTTAACAAAAAAGAAGTATAAAAGTATTCTATCAATTATCTAATAATTTAGTAAGTATCACTGTTTATATCGTTTCCAGACTTTGTTTTGACTTTAATGTAATAAAAGTTTCATATTACCACCACTTCTCACTAAGTAGCGTAAATATTTATTGGGAAAGCCCGAAGTCTCGCCCAAAACAGACTTACTTAACTAATGCTATTACCACCCATCGAGATCGTCTTTATTTAGCAAACGCAGACATGGTTCCAGACGAATTACTTATATTTTTACGAGTGTGTTTTTTTTTATCAGTCACGTTGTAACGCACTGATAGTATAAGGTTAGGCAGTCCTCTACTATGCCCAGGGGGATATTTGTTTCGTCATTGTGAACAACGTTTACTATAAAAGAGGCCAACGATATCGCGAAAAAAATCTATCGAATCATTTATCGAGATTTTATGTTTATTTTTTTATGGAACATCCCGATTTTTTCACGGTCTCATAGATAATTCTAAATGAAAGTTGTTTATAATGAAATATGTATATCTCTATGACTTGGCACATTTATCACATAATCTTTACTTTTTTGGCTTAGTACTCTGCCATTCCACGAAATCACACTAATATTATAAAGGCGAAAGATAGTGAGTATGTAAGTGAGTTTGTTACTTTTTCACGCTCAAACGGCTGGACCAAGTTTGATGAAATTTGGTATGGAGGTAGCTGACACCTTGGATTAACACGTAGGCTACTTTTTATTTCAAAAAAGCTAGTCACGTACACTTATTTGTGAAAGTGTTTTTGCGTTCCAATATTGTGTGTTCGACATTACGTATATACTTCTAATCAACATAGCAGATTTACATAGTATATTGTAGGCGACACAAACCAAATTATGTAAATATCAAAAACATGAAATTTTAAAAATTACACTTGTACTCTATCCGCCGAGGGATTTCTTGGCAACTTTACCACAAATCGATGCATTTTTTATACTTATACAAGAAATACATTGCAATGTGTTGTATGTACAAACCTTCTGTAAAAAATATATAAACGACAGTAAAAAAAACCGTTTTTATTATCTCATTTGAGTGAATATCAGCTTCGGCGTGGGTTCGTTTCCCACCAGAACAAACAGTTATGTAATGATAAATGTTTTCTGAGTCTGGGTGTACTGTATGTATTATAAGTAAGGTATTTACAAAAATATATATATAAGTATTCTATCAGTTATCTAGTTCTCATAGTACAAGCTTTGCTTAGTTCAGGGCTAGACGGCGCTGTGTAAAATGTCCTACAATATTTATTATTATTAAACGTAGTCCTCATATACAATACTCGCTTTCGCAAATATTACATTCATTCTCAGTGTAACAACACCCTAAGAGTAATGGTACGGGTATTGGAGTACTTGGTCGTAATGGACCACCGACTGTGCGGTGAATCATCGGCTCGTAAACCATCGAATGTGCGACCTGAGAATGACGGTGACAAATCAAATCCCAGAGTTAAGATTATGGTCTGATGTGATGCTTTAAGGGGAAAAGTGATATCAGCCAGCATGGCGCTAGCGTTGTCTGTATTTGATGTGAGCAAATTAACCCACTACCTCTTAATATTTTTTTTTGTATTGTAGTAATGAGACGAACGAGACGCTCTCCTGATAGTAAGAGATATCGCCTGTCCATGATCATTGCAGCAATACACAGAACTTTGAAATTATTTCTAAACTCTTACACTTTTATATACATGCTGGACATAGGCCTTCTCCTGGGGGGGTTTTGCTAATACTCGCCAAGCTTGGGTTGGCGAGCGCAGTTAGGTGTGAAGACGCTGCTGCCCATCTTCCGGATTACATCCCTTAGCCGACTCTTACGGCAACCACGGGTAGAGAGGGTGGGGTACTATTCTTACGCCGGCACCACCACGGCAATATACATAAAATATGTATATAAAATTATGTGATTTATTTTTTCTTTCTTTCCCCTCTTTTTTTCCTTTGTCGGACCCGTAAGAGACTGGCTCCCAACCTTTTTCGTACTAGGCCAGTTTCAAAGGTGAGATAAGAAAACTAGATTTTATGAATAGCTGCTACATATAATCTATTTTCCATTTAGTTTTTGCCTAGAAGAGATCGTTTTTAGCTATAAGGCCGTCAGTTGTGGTACTAGCTCTTAAGGCTCTTTTGTTTTATGTACTTTTTTATTTCTGGTTTCAACAATAAAGTGTTTCTATCAACCATCATCTGTGACGGTTATGTTCCCAGCTTATTACATTACACAAGGCTCCAATTAATATTGGCTTGTCAAAGATACAACCACACAGGTGGCATTTCTGTCAACCGCGAGCTAGAGACCAATTAGGCCATTTCGATACAGCCTCCAAGGCTTATTACAGGATAATTAAACTGTCAAGAACGATCGTTTGTCTTCGCTAGATTAAGGCTACTACGGGCATGAGGAGATTGGATTTAAGCAAGTACTTAATCTTGAAAACGTGGATCCTGAAAAGCATGAATTGTGGTGAAACATAAAAAATTAAGCCAGCAAATACTTCACACGAATGTCTCAAAGTAATTAACGCCATAGCAGCGATGCCCAGGATTTTGTTTTGGTACTCAAAAGCTAGGTACTGCCGTATATGTAGCGGACGAGTGCACAAGCGTGCCCTTAGTGCAAGCGCGGAGAAGAAACACCCCAGGGTTTTTAGTGGGTAGGCCGCTGTTCTAGTTGAGATTCCCACATAATATATGTTAAAATTTCTCTGGGCATAATCATGGACAGATATTTTCTGTTACCATCAGGAGAGCATTTAATTTTTATCTAGATTAATGAGAGTTGGTTCTATCGTACCATTTTTCACTTGAGCTTTGATAAATAATTTAGATTATAACGAGACTTGATAATGAATAAACATTTAAAAAAAAATGTTTTGATTACCATAAACAAAGAGGGTCAGTGTCCTCCCATAACGTTAACAATCTTAAAAATACTTTTTAAAAGTTGTCTTGTTAGCTCATTTAGTAATAAGTCTACTTTCTGACTAACAGACAATATGCAATGTCACGTTGTACTACGAAAAACAAAATGTAATATAAAAATAAATATATGTTTATAGCTATTTTTTTATGACACCAATAATGAAATCAAGCTACGTCAAGGGTTGCGATTATGACATTTCTATTCACATATCGTTGACAGCAACAATTTGACTTTATACCTCAATGGATAAATCAATATTTATGCAGAGAACCATCTACTTTCGATTACACTTTCAAGTAACAATGGCCTCAGTGATTTAACGACACATCCAAGATCGCACCGCAATCCCATTACGAAGCTAAAAAGCAATTATCAACTGGAACTGCTATGGAACTTTTATAGCCATTTTTATTAAGGTTTAAAATCGCATTTATCTCCATTTGAATGCCATCCACATTTTCAATGTCAAGTTCGGAGCACAATACGACCACGCAACTGTAAATAATCTCCCCTCAATGTCCCATAAATACCCTGTGAATGCTCATAAAGACCCCCGCACAATGCCCTTAAACCTCACTCAAAATAATGAAATATTTTGCAACTAAAGGCAGGGCCCCACCAAGACCAACTTTGCCCAATAACACGGCTTATCATAACTTTCTTATTTCTAAAACAGAATAAATGTATTTTAGGAGTGGAGAATCGGCAAACGTAGCGTATGACATCTTGTGTCTCGACGATCTACATATACATAAGTTTCAAGATAAAAACAGCTCTGTTGGCTCATGGGTAGTATATCTGCTTCAAGAGCTGTATGGCGTGGGTTCGATTCCCACAACATTGTATGGTATAAACAAATGTTTTTCTGTGTCTGGGTGTTAGGCACGTATTATAAGTATTTACAAAAAAAAAGTATCTATGTATTATATCAGTTATTCGATTACCATAGTACAAGCTTTGCTTAGTTTGGGGTCAGATGACGCTGTGTGTAATGTCCTACGATATTTTATATTATTTATTTTATTTAAAAACGCCCAAAGATCTGTCTCATTGACGTGTCTTGAGGCCTTGGGAGAGGCCTATAAAAAGTGGACTATGCGAGAGGAAAATTATTAAGATAATGATTTCCAACATACAAAATATAAGTTGCAAATAAATGTATGTATCGATAGGTTTTTTATCTGTTGACATTTCATCAAGGTATTGAGACTAGGGCTATTCGGTGATTAAAGTAGTTTATCTTAATTTACCTAACCGAAAATACACAAGCATGTGCATGCCAAAATACGTTTTTTTTATTTTCGTTATACCTTTTTCATTATTCTTCAAAGTTCAAATATAATGACGTGTGTCACGAAAGAAAAAGACAAGGCTAAATTAATTGTTTTACTCAATAAATATATAATTTGATTTTAGAGTAAGAGCCCCCTTTAGGAGCGACAGTGCGACCCTGGTTTCAGTCACATTAATCATGTTAATAGATGAATAACGCGAATAAAGAGACACTTTTATACCCAAAGAGGATTATGAGACTTTATAATAGGCGCTTTGCTAAATGAACTTTATTACAGCTGAGGAGGGATTATTTTCCTTTCATTACAAACTAGTTTGCTTACCTTTTGTAAAAAAATCGCGTCTCTTAAGCCGGTGTCATCTAAAACAAACAAAAATACAGCGTTATTTTTATTTTTTTACTTAAATGGGTTAGGCTTTAAGGTATTATTCCATTAGTATTCCGTACTTTCAAAAACGTTTGTTGCTGCAGTATATAAAATCAATCGAATAAATATGACGATTATACAAGTTCATGGAGTTTCTATTTTTGAGGTTTTTACTCATATGTTAATCTCATTACACGAAAATACTTATTATATACTTAGTAGACTTTCTATATGGTTTAACATGCGCATTTTTTTTAAAATATGGTACCTCGTAACAAGGCTTGTAAAAAACATTAGTAGGGTAATTTTTGATATAAATTTTATGAATTTCTCTCGTGACACTCTTTCATATATATATTATATATATGAATATATATATTTATATATATATATATATATTCATACATATATCAATTACATTTTTACTTTTATGTTATATATGCATGATCTTATTTATATTATTACCTACTATTCTTTTAGTACATAAAAATGTCGGGAAATAGGGCCTTAAAGATCACACTTTATTTGATTGAATATAATGTTGACACGCCCGACGCGATAAAAATCAATATTGGGCCCTCCCGTCTCGTGTTTGAAAGGTAAACATTGTCATCAATTCGAGTTAATATTTACACCAAACCAAACTAAACATAACTATACCAAACTATAGGTACAGATAATAGATATCTTTTCATAGCTCACATCAAAGGTTCACAAGAAATTTTTCAAAAAAACCTTTAATATTAAAACAATTGGCAGCCTGTGGTTCATCATCATCATCATCAGCCGTAGGACGTTCACTGCTGGACATATGCCTCCCCCATATATGCCCTGTGGTAATAGATACAAAATCATCATTTTATATCTATGTCTCAGAACTTTCCATTAGGTTTCCTTTTGTTAGTTTTAGAACGACATACAACACAAATATAGGATAAAGTGACGTATAATAAATAACAAACATACAAAAAGACATACACGCCCTCTCACACACATCATAGAACATAGTTTGTTTTTTCACAGCACCATCGCAGCTAAGCAAAGCTTTTAGAATCTATTTTTATTAGAAAATGAAATTTGTAGAATCCTTGCTTAACAAGCTACGAGTACGTATTATGATCCATATTTTGTATGACTGCCATCTTTTATGTAACCCAGTAGGCGATTATAGATATAAATATGTTTTTTTTTCTAATTTAGAGTTATTATTCTGTATATATTATCAAATTAGGTCATTCAAAGTATCCTAATAACTGATGGGTTGCCATGCACTTTTTTCTTTACCGCGATTTTTCAGTGTCTACTTTCATTACACAGACAAAAAAAAGCCTCACGTACCCCGTACACGGACGTACGAAACAAATCACATTGGACGCTTTTGCCGTATTTCAGACCGCGTCCATTGTAGTCTGGCGAGTTTTGACCATGGAAAGGGCGGCAAGTTAAAAAAAATGAATTGTTCGTATTTTATTGCTTGCACTTGCGCGATGCTTATAGTAGACATAGTAGAATTGTTTTTTTTTTTTTTGCGACTGCTACGCGCTTTGTACCAGCCAGTAGGAAATAAAAACTTACTATCTTCATTTACCTAGTACCTCTACCTGCAACAGTAAAACTCGCGCCTTTACAGCTGTTTACGTTCCGTTCTCCATAAAAGCAGCGACGCCGGCCGATGCATAACATTCCGTTTAACGGTACAAGGCATCGGTGCACCACGATTTACGTTCCGTTTTACAGTTTACAGTGTAATGTACGTGACTTCACGTTTATAAATAAATAGACTGCAATTTTGTTTGATGTAAAACGATAGAAAGATAGAAACTCTTCTATGTGTACACTAGAAATCAACAGAAATAATATAATTTATACGAAGTGTATTACAGATTATTTTTCGTATATCATATTAATATTATAAATGCGAAAATATTTTTGTAACGCTAAATAGATTCTGATGAAATTTGCAATAAAGATATCTTAGCTTTTTATAAAACGCGGTTAAAACAAAAGTGAAGTCGCAGCTAGCTCTTGATATTTAAAAGACGCACTATACCCCATATCGTCTTTCCAGCGGTTAAATTAAGACCCAAACGATTTATTACCATTTACAGTCATGGTAAATTTCCTTGCGGCACGGAAAGAAAAGATTTTCATGTTTCGTAGCAATTCGTAACCCTTTGTGTAGCGATTGCGTAGCACGCCTACGTCGTAGCACAGACGCTATGACGTAGCAAGCTCGACGACGTAAAGCTCACCCTTTGCTTCATTTCTTCTATGAAAATGTACAAGGAGATTTGTTGTTTAGAAAGAGATACAAATCTTTCGCTTTAAGATAATATATGGAGGTCTCAAAAAAAATTAAAATACGTAAGGAACACAAAATATTTGTTCGTCTTGTTCCACATTTGCCCGACAACTCAATCAAGATATATTGACGTTTCTGTACCACCTTTAGAAAGGTACAGCCAGACTGACAGCGACATACATAAATTGTAGCAAGAAAGTTAAGGTATGGTAACACCCATTTTAACCTTCCATCAACACTGATCGGTTAAGGTCTCCCACATAATATTATTGTTACCGAAGGAACAAAATATGTACCTGATGTTCGCGGATGACTTGAAATTATTTAAGTCGGCTTTCTAGGAAGGACTGCAGCGTACTATTGATAGTAAGTATACGCGCGGGTAAGTACAGTGCACATCGACACAACGCATCCGGATTGTCTACCGAAGTCGCTTATTTCTGAGACGCGTTCCAGAGCGACTCCTGACATACTGACATCACATCACATCATCAGTCATAGGACGTCCACTGCTGGACATGGCGTCCTCCTGGGGGGGGTTTTGCCAATACTCGCCACGCTTGGCAGGCGGGTTGGCGAGCGCAGTTAGGTGTAATTGTTCAAGGAAGACGCTGCTGCCCATCTTCCGGATTACATCCCTTAGCCGAGTCTTACGGCAACCACGGGTAGAGAGGGTGGGGTACTATTCTTACGCCGGCACCACCACGGCAATACAGACCTATACAATAATACAGGCTAGGTATTATAGACTTTCGTTTGACTCCCATTTCGCCTTCAGATAAGCGAATATGCGCTTTACAACAAAGCACGCTTGTCTAAAAGAAATCGATTCATTCACAACTTGAAGGCACCCAAATTGTATCAATCGGGGAATACCCACTCGGGCTGCGCTTTCCATTTTTTAGCGGTTCTTACTACATTTCTATTGGACGGCCTAATGCTCTCACGCATGTTCTCGCTTCTCGCTGTAAATAGCACTTGTGGTTCACCACAGCCTCGACACCGGGGCCGAGGCTCGAAGCCCCTCGTATATTCCAATAAAGAAGGACAAGGCTCTAATAACGCGACCCGAGTAAGCTCCCAAAACGACACCTCAGACTTTCCACAACACCCCGCCGAGCGAAAAACATCTCTATCTCATAACACTAGCAACCAATATCGATCGCGTGCACCGCGCTTAGTAATAAATACGAAAACAGAAGAGCACGTCCAGCAAAGTTTTTAAGAGAAGGCGACGTAGGTAGAATATTAGGTGAAGTTCAAGTAATGGAAATTTGATAACACGTGTCGTGAGGAATTACTCGGCCCGCGACCAGGCGCAATGGGCCGGGAATATAAATAATTTTATTATATCACTAGCAACCCGCCCCGACTTCGCACGGGCAGCACAGCAAATATGCAGCCTCCTTTTTACTGTCACTTTTTAATGTGACAAAATACAGAAAACCATGATCTAATTTAATTTTAAAAGTACATCTATTATGTTAACCAAAAGTTCACTTGTTTTAAAGATATTACGTCAGAGTTTATCCACGTACATAAAACAAGTTCCCAAAAAAAAAAAACATTTCTATAAGTGAATCTACTGGGCTATAATATTTAAATATAAACTTAATTTTAATCTAGATAAAATTAAAAAGAGATGGTCAAATTTAATTTAGTAAATATACCTAAATGATTGTTTCAAAATGTAAGCGTACATTCAAAGATATGTTCGAAAGTGTTTCCAAAAAATATTTTTTCTTTATTGAGTGTTAATCTTACACAAGTATAAATTGACAATTAAAAATAAAACCGAATCCCTGCCCCTAAGCCCAAACACGGCTAGAGTTACTTAGGTATTTTGGTTTGGTTTGCGTGGTGGTAGAGTACTTTCTAGTACTCGGCTGGCTAGCTACTACCCTCAAGTTGAAAATCTGCCGCCAAGCATCTAATGGTGTGTTCCGGCAGCCTCACTTGAGAGCCAGTTCCATTCCAGGCTAGGTGTTCTTACCCATCTTCGACCACACCGTCACTTAACATCAGGTGAGTTATGGTCAAACACCAAGCCTGTCAGCTATAAAAAATAAAAAAACTCAAACTATTGAATTTTCTATGAGACCAATTTCAAAGAAAATATGTCCTTTCAAATAAATAAAAATCTAATCTGTTAGTAAATGACGGAGACCGAACGACGAAACAAAATTTAAAAAAAATTAAACCGCACTGAGAACCTCCTCTTGTTTTATAATTAAATAGGCATATAATGTTGCTAGAGTTTAATAGAAATTTTTATGAGGAATAATCCCCTAACATATAATTTTTATACATCTCTATTGGTTTACACGGTGAACGCCAGTAAAGCTTCCAGACGGCGTGATTTTTTCAGACATTTTCAACAATCATCGATATATTTCAGCCACAAAATCTTGATGAAATATACACTTAAGCCTTCATCATAAATCCGTCCATTCGTCCATTGTGGAAAATCCGTTCAAGTTTTTAGTTTATATCAGACAGACAGACAGATAGATAGACGGGGTGAGGACTTTGTTTTCTAATATGTTGTGGAGCTTTATAGAAAAGTTTCCTTGGATGAATTGGGAAATTTCACCAAGTTGTTATATTTAGTTGATAAACACACCTATCAGTTTGATAAAGATAAAATTTCTAAAGCTTGATAACTCCATCGGACACGAGATATTGTAATTATTATTTGAATTCGTCGACAAAAAGAACAATACCTATAACCAAATGATATAGCAGAATTTCTTGTATCCAAGCATAGTTGATTTCATTTTTTAATTTGTTATTAATGCGCTTTAAAAAAGAGACCGACAGCTCGTTTGATCTTTAAATTTTGTATCTAGTAATATCCCAGCTTGTGTCCTATACCGGCAACCTGGCACACATAAAATGTATAGATATTATGTGTCAGTCTGTTCTTTTAATACCAACGGAATAAAAAAGAGAAGCATCAATACTAAATACTCAATTGTTTATTGCAACATATGTACAGGTGCAGGACTTATAAATATATTACATTGCTATGCCTATACATATGACCCCATTAGGGTATGGCAATTTTTATTATTATTATTTGAAATTACACGATGTCTTAATATTAAATCAAATTAGAATTAGGAAATTATTTAGTCACTATCTATAAATAATATTCAGTAAAAAAAAATTACAACACCATTCACGTCGCGTAAACATCGGGTGATGTATTTCTATTGTGTATATTCCCTCTGTACACAAACTCATTGGGTTTTCTAGTCAATATTTAGTTGACATCTTCCCTTTCTATCTCGATCAATATCTTGTAGATTTTATCTCCTGACGCATTCTTTATACCCATAGACTTTTCAGTCTATAGTGGTGGTGACGTAACAATCGTGGGAGGTAGGTCGTTACACAAGTAGCAAGGTTTCTATGACGTAAATAAAAGTACAATGCGACCGACTTATTGACCGAGTTGAACATTGCAAGCTACGCTGTATTACCGGAGATATAAAAAAAAGATTGTCATGGAAACTTTTATTTCTGTCATTTGCAGTTATAATATATACATAGATAAGTTAAAACTAAAGGCAAATATGAATTAAAAAGTATATTTTATTATTCTTCTATCTTTTAGAATTATTAAAGTACATCTCACATCTGTTCTTAATATGTATCGTGTTTTCCATTCTTGGTTGCCTGGAAGAGATCGCTCTTAGAGATAAGACGCCACTTGTGGCATTAGCTCATAAGATTCTTTTGTTTTCTATTATTGGTGTGCACAATAAAGTGTTTCTATCTTACTAAAGTCGATATAGTTAAAAATGGATGGACATATTTTCTTGCACTGAGAATAAGTTTAAAGCAACAGTTATACAAAAGCTTATGTCGTAGACATAGAGAATGGACACAGCGTTCCCTATCCAAGTATGAAGTAAATATGGGTGACAAAGCGTGAGAGAGACAAAACAATCGTTCGGTCAGTAGCTGTCTCTTTTCAGTAGATCTGTAATGGCAAAGGCGCGGTGCCCCGAAGCGAAAAGTGTGACGTGGATAAAAGTAAAAGAGGCAGACAAGCAAAAAGATGGATAGAAGATATCAGGAAAGCCGGCGGTGCTACTTGGAAGAGGAAAACTAGAGACAATAAAAAATGGAAGCAGCTGGAAAAGGCCGCTCCTGGAATGTGTCGCAGGACACGCTGATCACTAAACCGGAAAACCAGATGTGTTAGCTTATAAGTTATTTCTGGTATTATTTGTACCATGTATAGTAAGTATTCAGCGATAAAGGCTTAATAAATATTAAATAAATAAATGAGTTAAATTTCCAAATTTTATTTTACTTATTAAGGTACGCCAACAGCACATATATTGCAAAGTTTACAAACACATTGCAAAGAGTTATGTTCCGACACATGCGCCAGTTATAAGCAAACATATTAAAATGTATTGTACCGCTGTTCCAGAATAAATCAATTAAAAAAAAAGTAAGTACTATAGAAATTTATCTGGGTTTTCTTTTAATACATTTCGAATATAAGGTCGTATACTCCAACTATAGTTTCGGTCTTGGTGACCGGTATCCGACCTAATGAAACGTGAGTGACGTGATAAAATAAGTATTATTAAAAAAATTAAGTAAATTTTATTTCGCATTACAGTTCAAAAATATAAGACAAAAATTGAGACTGACTCGTTTACTAAAACATCATTCTACACCCGCATCGTAACTTTAACAGAAATATCCAAAGAGTCGCCCAAAGGAACAGAACCCATGAAATATAAAGCAGCACCCGAAATTTTGACTCAAAACTCGCAATACATTCCGCTACTCCTTCCTCTGTAACAGGCTTGCAAAATATTAATAAGCCCTTTACAAACACTAATCCCACGAGGCATTTCACTAATTTAAATATTAAGAACATAACAACAACAATATTTTACATTTAGCTGGATAAATAGGATAACAGGGTTCCATAGTTCGCCCCGTCTCACGGACTCTGTTCATTTCGAGGAACCATATTTTATAAGAGAATGCCAGTAATGTGCTCTCGGCCTTAGTTAATAAACTTGCCTAATTTATGAGATTATATTCGAATTTGGTTATGAATAATGTTGTTACAAGGCCTACAGGATTCAAATGAATGGAGGTTACTTAAATGTCAAATAAGTTTTTATTAATTGTTACTCGGCGAATAAATCACTATAGGAATGCAAAGCATCTGTCATCTACACACGCCAAAGCATCTGTGAGGGCTCCGCGAAAATACTGGTCATAATAAAAAAAACTAAAGAGTTACTTTATACATGTTGCCAGCCCTGTTGGCTCATTGAGAGTATGTTTGTTCTGTGTCTGGGTGTTCTGTATGTATTATAAGTATGTATTTACAACAAAAAAAGTATTTATGTATCCTATCAGTTATCTGACTTTCATCACACAAGCTCTTAGTTTGGGGTCAGATGGCGCTGTGTATAATGTGCCCTACAATATTTATTTATTTATTTTATATATAAATATTCCAAGATAAGTTTAAAAAATAGCTAAAAGTGTAAAAGAGTAGTAGTGGAATGCGTAATACGAGAGCGCGACATTTCAGCCAGCAGTATAGTCAACAGTTCAACACTGACTCAACTGACAATAAAAATACACATAAAACAGTTTTTGATTACTTTACTCCGTCAAATATTTTAATTTCAGAAAGAGCTCCGTCACCAAAAAAAAATTGAGAACCGCTGGTCTAGACTCTCCTTTGGATAATCTCATAGGAATTGTTTGTTTTTCTTATATATGTATAAAAAAGATTATACTAATCCGTTTCTTAATGTACAAAATGTATGAAACTTCTCTTTCTTTCACATAACTGTGTTCCGGTTTGAAGGATGCTGCATAGCTGCAGCATCCTTTAAACCGGCAAGATTACAGGGTTGTTGAGACACGCCATCCAATGTCTCAAAGTAATGAACGCCAAAGCAGCGATGCCTTAGACCTTGTTTTGCTACTCAAAGTTCTGTGTATCGCTGCAATGGTCATAGACAGGCGTTATCTCTTACCATCAAGAAAGCGTCACGTTCGTCTCGTTGCTTTTACATTTAAAAAAAAAACATCCAAATCTCAAAGTAATGAGCGCCAAAGCAGCGATGCCTTAGACCTTGTTTTGTTACTCAAAGTTCTGTGTATCGCTGCAATGGTTGACAGATGTTATCTCTTACCATCAGGAGAGCGTGTCGTTCGTCTAATTACTTTTAAATAAAAATAATATCGCTATAGAATCTTTACCATCAACCTACATAATATAAAGGTGCTGATAAGTTTGACGCACCGAGTACGACAGAACGATTAATTAAGTCAATCAAGCCCGTGTAACAATAACAAAGCTCGGTGTTAGTTAATGCCTTTTAACGAGATTCAACACAATTAAATTGTATAGCGCTCGGAATAGCTCAGAAACATGTTGCGACTTACTTTATAAATTACTCACTTGACTGGCAGGAGGCGGTGCCGGGCAATGCCCTCAAGTACCCAATATGAGAGAAACGGGCAGGATTATTCGAGACCTAAATGGTTGATGTTGAATGAGTAAACCCAACGTATATACAATGTGTTCATGACCAAAAACACATATTTTTTTATTTAAGTATATTTAATTTATTTAAAAAAAAACTGTTTGTAATTTTTATTATTTTTAAAGTTGATTAATGTTATTAAATATTTGTTCAATCTATTCATCATCTGATAAAAATGTTTTTATATTTTCATATATATAAATTTATAATAATGGTTTGTTATTTATTTTACCCCAACAATGAGCTTGAGCTGCGGGTGAAGGAAAACATCGTGAGGAAACCATAGCGTGGTGGTAGGGTACTGTCTAGTACTCGGCTGGCTAGCTACTACACTCGAGTTGAAAATCTGCCGCCAAGCATCTAACAGTGTGTTGCGGCAGCCTTACTTGAGAGCCAGTTCCATTCCAAGCTAGGTGTGCTTTACCATCTTTGACCACACCGTCACTTAACATCAGGTGAGCTGTAGTCAAACAACTAGTCTGTCAGCCATAAAAAAAATAAAAAAATATTAAGTAGTATCAATATATTTGTTTGCTGTATTAATACGTATATACACTCGTTTTAGTGTTTTTTATTAATATATTTTGATGTGCGCCTACAACCTCATTTCGTTTACTGTGGGGAAAATAGAAAATGTTTTAGCAATAAGTCCTCCTTTTGTAAATAAAATCGTAAGTATGTAATAAATAGTTATATAAACAAAAATTATTACTAACCGACTTCATTTAATAGAGTTCATGACAATAAGGTGTGGCTAGGCTAGGTGTGTCCAATCCAGGCTAGATGTGTTTACCATCTTCGACCACACCGTCACTTAACATCAGGTGAAAAAAACAATTGAGGATTTCCCTCGATTACCATGGAATCCCCTCATCAAATCCCCTCACCAGATTTGTTACACAAAGTTCTGTGTATCGCTGTAATCGCTGTAATATGTCATAATATAGTCATGTTAGTCTCAATACTTTTACATTAAAAAAATGTTATTTTTCTCAATAGTCGTTACCATAAACACATTGCACCATGGATTGCCTTGTTAGCTTACTTTGTAGTACCTTCATGTGCTGTAAGGCGAAGTACCGGACATTCATCTAATACAAAAGAAAATTGCGGTCAAATCTAAAATTAAATAATTAGAATATGTAAAATAGGTGAAGCCCTAACAGATCTCCTAAATCTATTAAACACTAAATATAGCAACATCGTTAGTCTTAGACATAGTTTTGTACTGACGGAGACAAGACAACGGTGCACTAATTCCCAGGTAAGAACGAGAACTTCGACTTGAAAAAATATTAAATCGTGAAACTCTGGCAACGTACGAGGATAAGAACAAACTACTGGATCTTACGATCACCATTCCCTGCGCATAAACAGAATAATTCAAAACAAGCAACTTGCAGACCCATTGCTTACCCGATCTCACTTTACGACTTCATTGAACCAGACGCGTATAAAAGTTATATTATACAGTGAAGCTTAACCGGCAGGAACCAATTATTTTTTAATGACTAGCTGTAAAGTTCATATTAATGTTTGACCAGGACGTGGACGCAGGAAGGATTTATTATAAGCTTAAAACAATAAGTTTTATCATGCAGAGCATTAACGACACTTAAGCGATACGAATAAGGCACACAGTGCTGACAGCATTTTGGTTTTACTTATGCGGTATTACTCACGTTTATTTGTGTCGAATACTCTGACTATACCCGCGCACCAACCGCTGCCTACATGTGCGAGGCGCACGGCGGCCCGAAGCGCAACGCAAAACAAAGCCGCGCGCGTTTTGCTCTGCTTTGACTCCTTGAAAAAGGTCACCGTATGTGGTCTAAACTATAGTCGGAGTATCCGCCACAATGAAACGTGAATAATACAAAAATGTGTCAAAACCACGTCAATTTAAAAGTATAGTGTTTTAATTTTATAGTAAAGTGTTAACCATAAATAATGTCGGTCTCTTTAATATTCTGTTGGTGTTAAGTACTGACAGATTCGATATAATTACTTAGTATGAATTATATTACAGAAACTATAAGTGGTGACTTTTTAATTTAAAATTGGCGTTTGATCACATCTTGCTTAATGTTATAGTGCTGTCAGGAATAGTCCAGATATGATCTATATTTTATATTTCATGACTTTACTTGCAGGATTTTCGTAGCAAATGAAAAAATTAGATTGATGATGTAAACTAATTCCATTGCTATTAGTTGTTCTTAGTCTAATTTAACTTCAAACAGGGCAGAGGTTAACACGATATCTAAAGAATCCTGTTGGACATTTCATTGTTGTTTCAAAAATGTCACTAATATTATAAAGGCGAAAGCTTGTGAGTGTGTTTGTATGTTTGTTACTTCTTCACGCTCAAACGGCTGGACCAATTTTGATAAAATTTGGTATGGCGGTAGCTGACATATTAATACATAGATTAATACATATATGTACATAGCACAGCCAGCGGTGGATGGAAGCGAAAAGCCGAAGATCAGGCTGAGTGGCGTGTCTTGGGAGAGGCTTATGTCCAGCAGTGGACTTCGATAGGCTGATGATGATGATGACATTAATAAATAGGCTCTTTATCCCGAAAACATTTTGCGTGTAACACCGCAGTGTGCAGCTAGTTTAAACATACATATATCTTGCTAAGGTGACTATTATAAAAAGCGTGTTACAGTTAGAACTTTGGCACTAATATTATTTAGGACTGTATAAATGTAGATACAATCCGTTACAACAAACGAAAGAAGGCGATAAAGTATCCAAGATTTCTATACACGTCCAAGATTTTCTGTCGAGAAAATGCTTCAGTTAACTCAATTTTTACACAACAACCGATAAAAATTCTGCACCCAGCACTTACAAAGCTTTCAAGACGACGAGCTTGCAGCGCATTCGGTTAACCGCACACCGTACCTATACTATACCTAAATAGATGCCTAGATTTGTTATAAAATTGAGCTAAGAGAAATATCTGCAATACCGAGTTAAATAAAGACAAATAAAATTGTTTGTACATTTGTTTTCAAGACACCGATTCAATCCGATTTTCGTCTTTTGGCCAGCAGTCCTACCTACCACACATATATGATAACAAACAATCGAATTTTAAGACGCTTCGTTGCGTTAGATGAATCGTGGTCACCACTGTAATATAAGTGTTCTGGCGGTTTACGATTAACATAAGCAACCAGCTTGGTCAGCCCACTGCCACTTTTACCAGCCGAGTAGTTTTTAACGATTTTTAGGATTCCCTACCTCAAATGGAAAAAACGGAACCCTTATAGGATCACTTTGTCGTCCGTCTGTCTGTCAAGACTCCATTTCTCAGGAACGCGTGGAGCTATTAAGCTGAAATCCATATCAAATACTAAGGTCTACTGTCCCTTAGAGCTGTGAAAAAATTAAACTTCTAAGCCAACGCAATCAAAAGATACAGCCGTTTATGCTGCAAATTTTCAACACTCGCAAGGGAATCAAAACCTACAGGGTACGTCCCGTGAACTCAGAATCTTGAAATTTGATACGAAGAAACGTCTTATAGCACAGATAAAGGAAAAATAGCAAAAAGCATAAATTACCATAAAAAAATACCATAACTTTCATTTATATGCCTACAGGTTTGTACGCAACCCTCCATGCGCGAGACCGGCTCGCACTTGGCCGGTTTTTTTTGAGGCTTTGAAGCTTTGTGGCTTTATATTTCGACACCATAGGTCATAATGGGTAGAACGCACTGATTGAAAACTTTTGAATAAGCAGCTCAGATTACGGGAGCTGATTTAAAGCTTGTAGTTCCAAAAAAATATTATTTTGGCAAAATCAGAAAGCGAGTAATCTTCATTGGTTCAATCAATAAAATTTAATGCTATTTAAACTTTGACAACATTCGCATCATATTAAGATAGTAACATTTTAAGGTAGGTAAGTAAGTTTTTAAATGGTCAATCTCTTATTAGGTTAGTGCGTGCTATTATGGCTTCGCATAAACTATGTTGCCCTCTATTTACCCTACTTCCAAAGTTCCAATTGGCAGAGAGTTCCAAATCACCTTAACGCCAAAGTGTTATGTCTGCACGCAATAAAACAACTTAATGTAGAAACTTGCCTCGTTCGCGGGGCTTTTTCAGAAGCCCCTCGAATTTGTGTGGGTTGTTTTTTACTATATTTTCGTCTTTTTCATCACCGTCGAGAGCTAAGAAGACAGATTGCTTTTTAAGAGTATTTCGTTAAGAGGCTTCTTTGTGATCTTCCTTGAGTTTGTTTACCAAAATGTACCGTATATTCACACACTGCATTAACTTTTAAAATGCCACAATAGAGCATATGCCAATATTATATACCATTAGCACAGTTGGCAGATTCACATAAGTATGACGCCATTGTTTTCCTTTCTGGAATACTAACGAAGGTTATCACGTTTTTTACCGTCCCAAAAAATTCACTGGTAAAAGCTTTTTTTGATCAATATGTAAATTTTGAAAAAATAGTTGGTTAATGTTTGAACTTCTACCACTCTAAACGAAACTGACAAACCATTATTGCCTGTCTTTTTTATTTTATTTGAAATAGTGTTGCAAACAAGCGACGGTCCACCTGATGGTAAGTGGTCACCACAGTTTATGAACATCTACAATACCCGAGGCATTGTCAGTGCGTTACCTACCTGTATGTCAAACATAGATAAATTACAACGAATTTTTATATACGTAAATATATAGTTTGACATTTCCCGAGGCTTCTGAATTATCCCAACTACTTAATATTATAAATGCGAATGTGAGTTCGTTTGTTACGCCTTTACGCGTAAATACTCGACAGATCTGGGTGAAATTTTGCATGTAGGCACTCTAGCCCTGGAATAAGACATAGGACACTTTTAATCATCATCATCCATCACCACGCGGGAAGTAAAAGCCTACTTGTATTTTAAAAATAAACTCTTGTAATCTAGGGAATAAAATTGAAACGGCAATCGTGAAAAGGGAGATGGGTAATTTCCGGTCGTATATTCGAAGTTCAGCAACCTGTCTACTGCCCGACAGACGTACCGATACGACGCGCCCTAACTCTGCATGTCTTCTGAATAAAACAGTCCGAGTGCCATAAGGTTTTTATATGATCGTCAAATGCTGTTGACCTTTGATGACCTCTACAGGCTCAGCGAGCTTTAAGCAAACCTACGCAGGACTTATGCAAACTTTCATATTGCAATTTCAGTGCCCAGCACTAGTAATACATCACGTTTTCACCGAGAGATCAAGTCACATTCTTGTCCACGGAACAGTGGAACTACGGCTTCGTAAACTTAATCCAACTCACCCTATATCAATAATATTAACATATAATATTCGATAACATGAATAACTTCACTCGTAATTAAACCATTTATAAACTACAGATGGTTATATATTTAACAACATACGTAACTACGATGTGGTCGAAGATAGTAAAGCACACCTAGCCTGGATTGGAACTGGCTCACAAGTGAGGTTGCCGAAATACACCGTTAGGTGCTTGGTGGCAGATTTTTGTCTTGAGGGTTGTAGTTAGCCAGGCGAGTACCTACTAGAAAACTACCCTACCACCACGCTATGGTTTTCCTTCACCGGCAGCTCAAGGTTATTATTGGGGTTTGAACCCACGCCTTTCGGCATGTGAACCGACCGCGCTAACCACTGAGCTATCATCGCTACAAATCTATCAAAATATAAAGTCAAAACAACTATTATAAAAACATGATTCGACACATGATGACACAAGACGCTAGAGGTCTTAATTAAAATTTATTCGTATTATTTTCCTAGTTTCCTACTTTTTCGAGTGGAATTCAACCTTTTAGAAGACAATGGCGGTCTACTTTAAAGTAGATTACTTTTATCATGAAAAAAACTGATCTATTCCTACACAATAGTGTTAGACTATGCACACTATAGACTATGCACTATGCATGATGTGTGCATAATTAAGCAAAGATACTATGGTATTATATAGGTTCGAGACGTTAGTATCACAGTTATGAATCTCAAGCGGAGCTGGGCAGGACACGTTGCCAGACGAAGTGATAACAGGTGAAGTAAGGTTGCAACAGAATGGTGGCCTAGGCAAGGTAAGCGGAGCGTTGATCATCCAGCCCCAAGATGGGTCGAAGATATTGTCACCGTCGCAGGTCGAACCTGGACCAGATTGGCGCAGGACCGAGGCACACGGCATAACAAGTGATAAGCATATACCCAGCAGTGGGATTAAGAAGGCTATGGGTGATGATGATGACTATGGTATTCCATTGTAAACCGAATATTTGCTTAATAACTTTGGCGAGATAGCATTCAAACGCAAGCCTATTTGTAATTTAAGAAAAAATGGGTGGTTTTATTTCTCGGACAAAATTATGAGTACAACAAATACACGACGTATCAAAACCCACTGTTGTTTGAAAAATTGGCAAAATTTTACATATCCACCATACAATAGAAGTACAATTCTTAGTATCACTATAGAAATTGACATACATACTTTAATACATTTTCTTTTTGCTTATACGAGTTTACTCAGGTTTGATTAGGTCGAATATTCCGACTATAGTTGCGGAATTATCCGGTGACCTTTCAAAGAACCAAACCAACTATTGACAACACAACTCACGTTACAGCTGGCTCACCATCTGATAAAGCGATAAATTTTTTCCCACTCTTTCTACAAAAAGACATTGCCTGTGATTTCTTACTATTTCATGTACATGTCATGTCCTAATTTCCAGTTTAAAAATCACGTAATATATTAAAACAGTGTTATGACTAACAATACAACGAATCCAAACACACATGGAGTGTATGAGTCAGGATTTTTGCGGGAACAATCGCCATATTCCACAAACAGGAGACACAATAACCTCAGAACCTCAATTATGGATGTACCTCCCCCTCTTTCCATCTATTTGTCCGTTCCCCCTCCACGGAGTGCATTAACCGTCGGTGAGTTTGCGTGTGGCGCCGGGCTTGATACCTATCGGTACCACTGTATAATCCATGGATTAGGGTTAATATGGGACAAACGTAAAAAACTAATTGTACTTACGATTACATTTTTGTGAGTGTTGTTATTTTAATTTTATTATTGGTTTTAATATTAATTCAATATATCTAAATAAGAAAATAGCTCATATTTGTAGATATTTAAATCTAAGGATTTTTCTAGTTCCATCCATCTTTTTTATGTTTGCTCTGATATTTTTGTACACTGACGTAATTCTGGCTGTATTACGATTAATATTTGCACTAAACTTATACCTATAGGAATATTTTAAGAGGAATATTTTGAGGTTTTTTTTTTAAGTTTAATAAAATTTGGTTTGGTTTAGTTTTTTATCCAACAGTATAAAATTAAAGCGCATATCAAAACGACTTATAAGCGGAAATACAGTAAAGATATAACTTCAGAATACCTTAAAATAAACTTCCGCAAAGTAACGCTTAAATCAATCAGTTATCAGGCGAGTATATTCGATAATAAAAATTTGCGTTACATAAATATTATTATACTATAAAACAAATTTATATCTAAAAAATTTATATCCATATGGGTCAGTGATTTAAATGTACTAGATGACATGACATACACTGGCTTAATTCTGATCATCTGCAGAACAGTGTACCCACTTTGCTCAGTACTCCAAAATAATATTAATTTAAAGTATTTCGTAATATGGCACAGTATGAAATTAATTTAAACAAAATTAAAAATCAATCAATCAAATAATCATCTACAATACAAACACGGAGATTGGTTGTTCATTTTGTACACTACTTTATTTGAAGTTCTCTTCTTACATAGAATTTTGTTGATACAAGTGCTAAAATAAATTGGTTTGGTTGACAAAAAAAAATATTGCTATCATATTTCTTTTTATCTATCAACTTATTTACAAACAATTTCAGAATGATTATATACAGAGCTCTACACTTGTTAATATAATAGCATAAGATTGTGATAAAAATGTTATTAAATGCACAGATGGTAAACAGATGTTAACAATGAGTCATAAAACAGCAATGCTAATTTAGTCACTATTAAAAAACTCAAAACTCAAAGTGCTTTATTTCCTTTAGACCTTACAGGACTCTTGGACACGTCACACGTCACAAATTATACACATACTTAAAACTAGGAAATAAAGTGATTACTTTGATCTTTCGTTCACTTGAATCTCTTTGAGGTAAAGTAAAGAAGCGAACAAGAAACCTTTACCTTGTTCGATTGTTAGTTTTCGAGTTGGAGCAAAACTCGTTCCAAGCTTTTTTATCGTCTAGATAATCTGATATTTTGTAGTAAGCCTTTTTACATAGGATATTTTTGACAATTTGTTTGAATTTATTTATTGATAATTTTTGCAACTCACTAGGAGTTTTGTTGTAGAAGCATATACATTGCCCTTTAAAGGATACATTTATCTTGTTTAGCCTAGTTTTGGGCACAGCAAGTTTATTCTTATTTCTAGTATTTAAATTATGTATGTATATTTTTAGGGAAACGATTGATATTTTTATGAGTGTACAACAAGTTTTCATAAATGTATTGAGTTTTCATTAATGCCTAAGTGTCTTGGAAGAGACCTGTGTACAGCAGTGGATTACAATAGGCTGATGATAATGACTGCATATGTACATTATATACTAAACTAGTGACCAGCCACGACTTTGCTCAGGTCCAATTTGTTTCAGTGACTTAAATACAATACATTGAATTTCTCTAGTTCAATGTTGCCATAGACAAATTAACTTTCATATTACATCATTTTCTATTTAGAACAAGGTGATTAGGTAGGTATAGCCCAACATTACTTCAAGAATATATTTTTATGACAATTTCTTTAATAGCTCTTTATTCCAGAAAAAAGGTAGCAATAGACATATCTAGAATAATAATTCCAAGAAAGGTTTTTATATACAAAATATCAATGATCAAAGTGGATTATGTAAAATTGAATTTATGTAAAATCAGAAGTATAAATTACATTAGTACCAAACTTAATTTAGCTAATGCAGAGTTGAGTTTAATAAATACATACATAGTTGATTTTATTTTCACATTAATGTGCTTAATATTAATGAGATTTCTAAAAATTAATTTAGGACTGATTTGGTCCATTGTCACCCTACTGGAGAACATGACCTATCTCTATACTTGGCATATTTCTTGTGCCAACTGCCTCTAAATAATTAAATTCATGCAATATTTGTGCAATTTCCATTTTAAGGAAGGTTCAGGCTGTAGTGTCTAATAAATTATGCTAACCATATTTAGCTATAATTGTATAGATTGTTCAAGGATATTTCTGCACTTATTTTGAATAGGTTAATGACACTGTACTTCATTAGCTACATTTTAGTGTATTTCTATAAAGTGAGTATCTTAATCTAATAATATCTTTATTATTCATTCGTTTTCGTGGTACTTTCATTAGTTACAGACATTATCAGTCTTTTCAAATCAAGAGTAAACAGGCTTTTTCTGAAGCTAGTTGCTTTATTGTGGGGGCCACAGCTTTCCTTTACATCAAGATAGATGGAAAAATTAAAAAATAATAATTTTGGTATAGTTATTTTACACAGTTGTTACCTGATAAATAAATTAGTTTGGCTCTTAGAATTAAATTGATATGAATGCAAAGTTCTTAATAGATTGAATAACCCTGTCTGTGCATAACTGAATTGCAATGACTAACAACATTAATACAAACGTCCAAATAGGAAGAAAATGTCACTACCTAAATAAAAGATATTTAATATCTGCTGCTTAGTAAAATAAATAAAGTACACAACATAAAATAATGTTTTTATTCGATCGGGTCGCTTTCAAAACACTGAAAATAGCTTTCTAGTGCCGATTGTTTCCAGTTACTAAATCTACTTACTAAAGTATACTGAACATATCGAAGAGGACATAGAACACAGCAGTAATTCAAATATTTCAAAACAATTTGGTAGCTTACCTTTCTAAAATTCAGCGCTGTACGAACGACGAAAGCTCGTCGATATCGTACAAACACAGAAATATAAGTAAGTAAATGAGTAGGTAAAAACCTAGTCTGAAAAATCAATAACATCAACTGTAGCCCTATGTATCTTTGCATAGCATGAAAATAGTAAACTTACCACTTCATAGAAGGTAAATAGAAGTTACCCGAAGATCTCCAGAAAACTAATCACCTTATAACAAGTCAGGAAAGTATTTTTAATTAATTATTTTCGATTCAATTTGCAACAAAGCAAACCGAGAAGAACTATCGACAAAAACGATTTGACAAATGACATTGACATCACAGATTTAGGTTTAGAGATTGACATTGATTGAAACTTTAATCGTTTGACGTCGTTCCGTTTTACGTAGTATCGATAACTGTACTAAATAAATGCTATCATTAGGGAGAGCTTTTTTTATGATTTTCTTCACAAACCAGTCTGGCCAAATTATAGAGCGGCAGATTTCTTTTATCGTTAAAATGATAAGTGTGATTACAGAAGCAGATTTAAACTGTTTTTTTTTAAGTTTAATCAGACGTTAAACCTTTGAGCAGACGTGGTGTGAGATGATGATCAGGCGTAGATATCTCCCATTGGTAACATCGTCCAGTTGCTAAAATGGCTTAGTTCTTGTTGCTGAGTTTATGTGGAGAGATTTTCTACCTAGGGGTGATAGCAAGCCAGCCAAATACTAGAAAGTTTTTTAAATATTTTAAATACGTCGTACGCTACGAGCTTGCTCTATTTAATATATTCCCAGACCACAAAAGTTAAAGAAAATTTAGTTTAGAATGCCAGTTAATAAGATACACAGGTAAAGAAAAAGATTAAGCACGCGTGCACTCAACTCTATAAGTTTCGCCCGGTCGCGAATATTGCTATTTCTAATTAGTAGTTTTAAAAGTATTTTAGCCGCGAAAATGAATAAATAATGTATGTATTGATCCATTTTTATTCCATATTTTGGCTCCGATATACTCTAGACAAAAATGTTAGACCATGAATCTCATTGCTGGCCATAAACTTGGAAAAACAAGCCACTTTTAACCACCTTTTATTTTCAAATCCTCATTATAAAGTATAAAATGAAACAACAGTTCCTAGTTAAAATGTGTAATGTAAACTTATATCACAATCTAAACTGCAAAGACTCATCGTGTGGTTAATAATAGCTTTACAAGCCATTACAACCAAAAGGTAAAGCTAAAATGCTGAGATTAATAATAATAATTTACTTCAGTGCGTTTTCAAATCGGCAGGACACGTCTTTCCAGTTAGCAACATCGAATATAGCCTTGACATAATCAGCTCGCACGTTTTTGTATTGAAGATAGTATGCATGCTCCCAAACGTCAATACCAAATAGTGGAATGAGACCTGAAAAAATTAATAAAATATTTAAGTAATTGTTTGTGGTTTTTTTATAAAGCAGGATATTTTTTATTTCAATTTTTGTAGTGATTATTGCTCAGTGGTTAGCGCGATGGGTTCACACGCCGAGGGGCGTGGGTTCAAACCCCAACAATTAGCATAAGCTGCCAGTGAATGAAAACATCTTGAAGAAACCATAGCATGGTGGTAGGGTATTTTCTAGTACTCAGCTGGCTAGCTAAGTTGAAAAGCTGCCGCCAAGCACCTAACAGTGTATTCCGGCAGCCAGACTTGAGAGCCAGTTCTATTCCAGGCTATGTGTGCTTTACCATTTACCCACACTGTCACTTAGCATCAAGTGAGCTGTGACCTGTGAACACCTAACTAGGCAAATATTTAAAAAAATGCTATTAAAATTGTGAAAGCTTGCCGAGAGATCTCTCTTAGCCATAAGACTAGATTTACATCTTGCAAAGTTATATTCTTATACAATCTGTTTAAATGAAACTCATTTAGGATCAGTTGCTTGCTTCTTTATTGCTTAATATGAGGCATTATAAGGTTGAGGTGCACCGAGCCAAAAGTGGCATTGTACCCATTATTATCACGATTTCCGAGTTGTGTCCTTAGTAAAAGTTGTTATTAATAATGAGTACAATGGTCCCCTTTCGATTGAAAAAGGGCAAGCTTATAACTCTATATAATATACAATGTTATTACAAATATATTATTTTTAATAGACTTTCTCAATTTGACCGTATTTTTGTTTATGTCTGTTCGCCGATAACTTCGTCGTTTAAGAACCGATTTTGATAATTCTTTTTTCGTTGGAAAGGCGATATCCCAAGGGAGGTACCATGATAAGGAAACCAGGATCTTAAGATGACATCCCATAAAAATCGAGGGTAACCTTTTACTTTCCTGAATGAAGTAGGTTTCTTTGTTAAAAATTATACTTGTTATTACCTGTGGTAGCTTGCAGAGGGTCTTGGTTCTGGCAGGTGGCGATCTGCAGCTTTCTGCTCTGCTTGTTGTATCCAAGCCAGCCCCACCCGGAGCCCTGCACTCCAACCGCCGCTGCAGCTAGCTGGTTTTTCATGTTGTCCAACGAACCAAAGTCACTGGAAGAATGCATTAATATTTATGTAGAAAAGGAATATTGAACTGACTGGTGTTCCTTGGGTTGGGTCTACGTTCTGTAGGGGACTATAAATAAACTGATAATGAATACTCTGAATGTAGAAAAAAGCTTAGGTTAATTTAAAAAAAAAACCATCATCTGAAATTGTCAGTCAACATTTGGAGTGGTTGTGTATGAACCCTTCACATTTTAAAATTAGGGGTGAAAATATTACATAAGTTTTTCTTACAACTGGTTATAGGTCTTTCTTTTGTGTGCCATCTGCCTCGGTTACGCGCCAATCGTGTTTTGGTGCTCAATATGTTATTTTACGTTACCTTCAACCTTTTTTAAAACTAGCATCGAATTCTATCCGCAGTTTAAATATTGAAATCGCGAATGAAATTTACATTCTATATTTTTTAAACAAGAGTATCAAAATTTAAAGATTATTATCAAAAGCGTATTGTGTTTACCAGAGTCAAAGCATGACAGTTACGCGTCGACTTCAATTGCATTAAAGCTATCGCGTAATTTTGAAAAGAAGACTAATTTTAAAAAGAAGACAACATTACCAACAAATAAAATATAGTGCACAAACTTTGCTAACTTAATTATTATATCTTGATATAAAATAAACACAAAAACATACTTAAATATTAATTTTTATAAAAAAAAATCTTTGACTGTATCGAAAACAATGGGCCCCTTAGAAATATCATCACGATTAATACCCGTTTTGCTAAAAAAAAAGTATACTACCCGTTTTGCTACTATAAAACTAATTTGATTACCTACAATTTAATAAAATTTAAAAACAAACAAATTAAAATTTAAATAATTAAAATAAATTTTAATTGGATGGGTAAATTGTGCTATTTTTACATTACTTACGAGATACCTCAGAATGACGCAAATAATAGCTTACAAAAACTTCAAGCATGCACAGTCCACATGACTAAAACAACAACAGTTCTGCTGATAACTGAAAAATTACAAAAACAGCAAAATAATACAAACAATTATTATCTAACACTACCACACCTTATTGTGGACCCAGAAACAAACAGATAAGAACAGCCAATCAGTATTGCAATGGAAAGTAAAATAAATATCCTGCCCTTTACACTTGCACTTGTAACTTTCCGCTGAGATTCTAGTGTATGACATATGTTTAATTGAATTATTGAATGCCCGATAAGGGTAAACTGATACCACAATTTTTGCAAGAACACCTAGCATAATATTTCAATGCATCAGTATGCAATAAATATTTCTGAATCTGAATCTAGATTTATATACATTTATTTATCATATTAAGCAAGTGTATGTAGAAATTTGCAGTGTAACATAAAATCCAAACAAGCACCAAAACATGTAGTAGAATAATTTAGAATTTACTTCTCTATAGCTTTAGTGAGAGCATCAGATGGCTGGCCACCATTAGCAGAGAGATTCTGCCAGAAAATGCTATGGTTGATGTGTCCACCGCCATTGAACTTGAGCGCTGGAGCCAGGCTGATCACGGTTTGGATGTCACCTGGATATAAAGGAAGTTTATGCATTATTTTTAAGCCTTCTGTGCAGTGGCATTGGTGCAGCTAGATGAAATATACTCTGGAGCCTTTGACTTTTCGATTTACTATAGATGCTGGACATCTTATACTATGTACTTAAGTATATATTTAGCCACACAAACTTCCACATGAATAATTATCAGGTTGTGCTACTAAGCCACTGTGCCTGTTATGCAGCTTAGGTAAAATTTAATGTTAGAAATTATCTTAAATTTCCTTTTATATTATAGAAAATAATTACTAAAATAAATGTGTTAGTACATACAATGTCATTACTTTCTACTAAAATAGCTACAAAACAAAGTACAATAAAATTTATTTTACTTCAATCTATCATAGTTATATGATAAGTGAGTATTGTATACACAATAATAACAAACTTAGAAGCAAATAAATTGGCTAATGAAACTTAAAAAGTGATATTTCTATTATTTATATTTTACCTAATTACACAAATTAATACTTTTCCTATATTTTCACCATATTTCACTATATTTTCATATATTTTAGCCGTGGTGGTGCCGGCGTAAGAATTGCACCCCACCCTCTCTTCCCGTGGTTGCCGTAAGAGTCGGCTAAGGGATGTAATCCGGAAGATGGGCAGCAGCGTCTTCTTTTTAAATAACCTCACCCAACTGCGCTCGCCAACCCGCCTGCCAAGCGTGGCGAGTATTGGCAAAACCCCCCCAATGAATAGTTCTAAAAGACCAGGCCCCCAGTCCCCGGCAGCTCCACTAGTCCTGGTTTAGGTAGCGGCCACGGTAACGGTGGAGCAGGGGGTGCTAAGAATCCCCGGCAGACGCCCGGCTACCACCCCCAACGACGACTGGCCCTGGTAACACACAACATACGCACTTTGAGGACAGACGAGAAGATTGTTGAGCTGGAAGAGGAAATGAGTAGGTTACATTGGGATATTTTGGGGTTATCTGAAGTCCGGAGAGAGGGCGAGGACACGATAACCTTAAAGTCGGGTAACCTATTCTATTACCGGGAGGGTGACCAACAGTCCCAAGGTGGTGTCGGTTTTCTCGTCCACAAGTCCCTCACTAACAACATTATTAGCATCGGAAGTGTTTCGAGCAGGGTCATATACCTAATACTCAGAATATCCAAAAGATATTCGCTGAAGGTCATTCAGGTGTATGCGCCAACCTCGTCACACCCAGATGATGAAGTAGAGCGTATGTATGAGGACGTAAGTAGGGCCATACATACCTCCGAAACCCACTTCACTGTTGTTATGGGGGACTTCAACGCAAAGATGGGCATGAAGAGCGATGATGAGTTGAGAGTGGGGCAATTTGGATATGGGCAACGGAACCCTAGGGGACAGAGGCTGGCCGACTTTCTGGAGAAAGAGGGCCTCTTTATGATGAACTCTTTCTTTCAGAAGCCGCCTCACAGGAAATGGACCTGGATGAGTCCCGATGGTTCTACGAGAAACGAGATAGACTTCATCATGACCAACAAAAGACGGATATTCAATGATGTCTCTGTGATTCACAGGGTGAAAACCGGTAGTGATCACCGACTGGTAAGAGGCTCATTGAATATTAACGTCAAGCTTGAAAGGTCACGCTTGATGAAGTCCACGCTCCGACCTGCTCGCGCCCATATACAAAACCCCGAAAGCTTTCAACTCGAACTTTCCAATCGCTTCGATTGCCTAGAGAATCTTGCCACGGTGGACGAAATCAATAACAGGCTCGTAGAAACTGTCCATGCGGTGGGCTCTAAGTTTTTTAGACCCCGTCGTACAAATAGACCTCAAAAACTATCCGACCATACTCTAGACCTCATGGCTGAACGACGCTCGTTACGACTACAGTCTTCCTATGATGCAGAGTCATATAGGCTGCTCAATAGACAGATATCGAAATCCTTGCGACACGACATACGTATCTTTAATACTAATCGTATTAAAGAGACGATAGAGCGGAAAAAAGGCTCCAAAGTGTTCGCAAGAGACATGTCTATTGGGCAAAGTCGGTTGACGAAGCTGAAGAGAGAAGATGGTAGTATAGCGTCGACCAAAGCAGAGGTATTAGAGGAGGTCGAAAGGTTTTATGGACGGTTATACACCTCGGTAGCTGAGCCTGTTAGCAGCGCGGCCAAAGACCCAAGAGCCAAGCTGACCCGGCACTATACCGAAGATATACCGGACATCAGCCTGTACGAGATTAGAATGGCCCTGAAACAGCTTAAGAACAACAAGGCGCCGGGTGATGACGGAATCACATCGGAGCTTCTGAAAGCGGGTGGAACACCGGTACTTAAAGTCCTTCAGAAGCTCTTTAATTCCGTCTTACTCGAAGGTGTAACGCCAGAAGCATGGAACAGAGGCGTGGTGGTGCTGTTCTTCAAGAAAGGTGACAACACTTTATTGAAGAATTATAGACCCATCTCGCTTCTGAGCCATGTTTATAAGCTGTTTTCAAGGGTCATTACGAACCGTCTCAGTCGCAGGTTCGATGACTTCCAGCCTTCCGAACAAGCCGGTTTCCGTAAAGGTTACAGTACCATAGACCACATCCATACGCTAAGGCAAATTATACAGAAGACCGAAGAGTATAATTTGCCTCTATGTCTAGCGTTTGTGGACTATGAGAAAGCCTTTGATTCGATCGAGACATGGGCGGTGGTTGAGTCTCTCCAACGATGCCATATTGACTATCGGTACATCGAAGTGTTGAAGTGTTTGTATAATAACGCTACTATGTCGGTCCAAGTACAGGAGCAGACTTCGAAGGCGATTCCACTGAAAAGAGGCGTAAGACAGGGAGATGTTATATCTCCGAAACTGTTTACTGCCACAGTGGAAGACGCCTTCAAGCTCCTGGAATGGAAAGGATTCGGCATCAATATTAATGGCGAATACATCACTCACCTTCGATTTGCCGACGATATAGTGGTCATGGCAGAGTCGTCGGAGGAACTCAGCACAATGCTCGAAGACCTCAATCGAGTTTCTCAACGGGTGGGTCTTAAAATGAACATGGACAAAACGAAGGTAATGTTGAATGCCCATGTTGTGCCCACCCCAATATCAGTTGGGAGCTCGGTTCTTGAAGTTGTTGACAAGTACATTTACCTAGGACAAGCAGTCCAACTAGGTAGGTCCAACTTCGAGAAAGAGGTCAATCGTCGAATCCAACTCGGCTGGGCAGCGTTCGGAAAACTGCGCAGCGTTTTCTCGTCCGAATTACCTCAGTGCCTCAAGTCGAAAGTCTTCGACCAGTGTGTGTTACCAGTGATGACTTATGGCGCCGAAACGTGGTCTCTGACTATGTGCCTTCTTAGTAAGCTCAAAGTAGCACAACGAGCTATGGAGAGGGCTATGCTCGGAGTTTCCCTACGAGATCGAATCAGAAATGAGGAGATCCGTAGGCGAACTAAAGTAGCCGACATAGCCCGGCGGATTAGCAAGTTGAAGTGGCAGTGGGCAGGGCACATAGCACGCAGAACCGATGGCCGATGGGGCTGCAAAGTTCTAGAGTGGAGACCACGGACCGGCAAGCGCAGCGTAGGACGTCCACCCACAAGGTGGACAGACGACCTAATAAAGACCGCAGGAACGCGCTGGATGCGAGCCGCTTCCAACCGGTCTTTATGGAAGTCAATGGGGGAGGCCTATGTCCAGCAGTGGACGTCATGCGGCTGATGATGATGATGATGATATTTTCACGCTAATATACATTCAAACTTATACTTATTCACTTTTAAAGTACAAAAAAAATTACTTTTTAATGTAGTCTAATAGAGGGCCACAGGGGTCTGAACGGCACGGGGACAGGTTAAGCCACAAAATAGAATGGTTAATATGGCCTCCACCATTAAATTTGATGGCACTTAGAAGACTTAGCATTGTGTTTGTGTCTGCTGCTGTCAAATGAAGTGAGTAACAAATATTATAGATTCTTTCCAAATAAATTAAAGTGGTCAATATTGACTTTTAGTTTGTGTGAAATTTTAGTATAATTCCATAATATGTAGCATTTTAGTTTGCTCCTAGTAAATAAAGAAGTAGATATAATAAAAAGCAGGTAAATACAACCTTTCGTTTGAGCCTCCACAAGTTTTTTCTCAGCTACATTGAGATTGTTCACGTAAGTGGCGTGATGCTTGCTGTGATGCAAACACATGATTTCGCGGCTGATCACGGGTTCTAGAGCACTGTACTCATATGGCATCTCGGGTAAGGTATGTTGCTGACGTGTGAATCCTGCACTACGCCTGCAGAACGCATAAAACAAATAGAACTAAGATTACTTCAAAATTACTAACATATGCAACGATACAGCATCGTTTACTACTTACAGTACAGCTCCAATCCTACGTGAAGCTAACATGATCAGATTTTGATCCGTAGAATATAATAATCCAAGAACCGGCCGGCGCAAACTCCTTCAAGTAATTTATTTTAGCAAAAACAAGACAGTCATAGAATTATGCAACAATCAGAGTTGAGAGATGAGACTAAATTCTAAATTGACAAAAGAATAAAGCTGTCAATCCAAGCATTTTTTTTCTCTTTGGTTATAGCACGTTTGTGCTATAATAACAATAAATTTAAATATCTATTTATCTCTTGTATAAATTTAAATATATATTTTTTTAAGATATTCGTCTTAGCTAATTTAAATTATATTTTAAGTACCTATATACTATGTCAGTACACAGTACAGTAATTATCTACTGTATTTTATATAAAAATAGTGGTGTTTTATTCATAAAATGCCGAATTACAAGCACGAATGTAGGAAAGTGATATAATGTGGTGAAACATGACATTTCGTGTTGCTTCCAAAGCTGCATCAAAGCTTATGGTAAAGCTGCCACTACTTTATTAAGGCACGACTTGATTTGACTGGCACGGACTGAACTTAACCAAGACTGGACTTTGACTATAACGATAAAGAAGCTGAAAACTGAAGACTGCACACAAAATACAGAAAAATGTAATTTGGTAAAATGCACAGAGTGTAATGCCAAGAAAAAAGAAAAAAAAATACAAAATTGACCTTGACATTTCTAACTACATAAAGTTCTACGTTTTTTCTTTATTAATTTGGGCTTACAAACATTTCTTTGCGCCAAATTCTAGTTAAAAAAGCACAAGAAAATTTCACAAAATACTCTTGGTAACAGATACTTTTATAAAGCTTTGATTAAAATATTCTTGTGGTTTGATATGCTAAGCGGGAAGATAGATGCATATGATTGTTTCTGATACTGACCAAGGCCGAACCGAATGCCAATCAAAACGCAGACTGCCAAAACGTCAGCGTCACGTAGCCCTTACTGCGCTCGTTTTCATTTCACTCAGTCCGTTGTAGTGTGCGTTGAAAACCTGTGTGCGCAGCATCTCGCTACACTATTTATATTTCGTATACACGTGAACGATGCATGCGTGTGTGATGAACTAGTAAACGATTGTGTGTGTAAATTGTTCCGAACGCTTTGGTGTGCGGTTGTTGTGAAGATTTTTACCGAATATTTGTTATTGCAGGAGTTATACCTAGCTGTTCTCGCCCAAACCATATGAAACGTTGTCTCATTTCTCTTAATGAGATTAAGTTTATTCTTTTCCGGCTTAGTGTTGATCGGATGCGGACATTTGTTGCCTAAAATCAGTGTTGGTGCATTGTTTATTTATAGACAGTCGCAATTCGCAACATGTAAATAAGTTGGTACGCTAAAATGTCTCAGCGAGATACAGCGATACATTTGGTAGCTGGAGGGTAAGTAGCGAACCAGGGCGGTCAGACACCGCTGGGCATCCGTTATCAGTTTATCATATCGGGCAGTAATCTAGTTGGCATTTGGCACATGTGCCGAGACGTTGTTTACGCCAGCACGGTGCCTACGCATGACACATTTTCACATCCTAGTTTTATTTCGTTTTACTTACACTTTTTTAAGATATAGCTACTCTTAAATCTGCCTAAATCCTAAATCATGAATGAGAGGTCATAGTCCACATGTAAAAGTATCGGGTAAATATTAACTTCTGTAACGAAAAATCCGGTAAATAATCTCTAGAAAGGTTTTAACTGCCTTGAAATAAGTATTAATTTCCAGCCATGACTGTCCTACTGCAGGGCAGGACCTTCCCTCTTACCACAGATTGCTGTCGAAAACAAACAATATGACAAGATTAACTAAAGTTCAGAAGATGGAATAAAAAAAAAAAATATTTTTCTCCTTTTTATGGTTTACACATAATCTCAAAACTAAAAGCAGATTGTGTAAATTAAACCTGCTTATGTGTAACATTATAAATATTTTTCGTGTTTCTATTAGGTATAATTATTGCTATCAAGCGAGATGGTGGTAAACCACAAGCATATTTGTTAATAAATACAAGACCTAGTAAAAAACAACAACATTTACAAATTTCAAAGACACTACACAAATATTATTTTTAAATTACCTAGCACTTATTAAAAATACATTTATTATGATACAGATATACCTATAAAACATTAGTAATAATCTTTAATTTAGTTGTATCATTTTTAGCTTAGTATCCTAAATTACATCATAGTGACATGTATTTAACGTTGTTGCACAATTGTACCAGAGATTACAATGAATTAAAAAATGTCCTTTTGTAATGGTTTTCTTACCATAGATTAAGGAAAGGTTGACCACAGAGTGAATGATAATTATAAATTAAAAGCTAAATCTAAATAGGTACCTATAACTTTGTCAGTTCGTCATTATGGACAAATACTCATGTTAATAGGTAATAATGTTCCTCTTTATTACCACTGGACAATTTCACATTGTATCATCTATTCTGTCAACTATTTATGTACAGTTACATAATCCAAAATGCGCTAAGTATTGCAACCATATACCTACATAATTATTATGGTTTCCATTTGTAAATAATATTTCAAAATGTCTGAACATAGGTTGTTCATATGAGTTGAAAAAAGGTTTTTATCTCTTTTAATCATATTTTGCATACCATCAAAAATATGATCAGCTTACTAAGTGTCTACCATATCTGTTAAATCATTGTATGGCTCGTGGAAAAATATCTCGGGTTTTGTATTAGACAGCTTTCTTATTAGGTATATTAAAAGAAGGGGTTACCTAATCCAAACTTGATTTTTTTGCTGGGTTACAAAAACAATAACAGAAATGTCAAACTTTGTATATCTAATACCTTTAAACTAGCAATTCTTGTATACATATATATATAATCTGAAACTCGGAAATGACTCCAACGATTTTCATGAAATTTAGAATGCAGGGGGTTTCGGGGGCGATAAATCTATCTAGCTAGGTTAAATTTTTAGAAAACGGAAAAATGAAAACCGATCTGTGCTCGGTCATCCAGGTACTCAAGCAACAAATAATAACAACTTGTCAAAACATTAACTAAAAACTTTACAGAACCACAGTGTAAGTAATAGTACTAATGCAAACTAAAACAAACATTGAATACATGAAATTGAAACTTATAACATGGCTTTACGAGCTTTAATATCCGATTGGTCGCTGCTGGCTTGAAACCAGTTTATCTGCGGAAACACAGGGTTACACAACTTATTATCAATTAAAATAAATCAGCTAAAATACAAAGTGTGCTTTCAATAAAATATCTTCATATGACAACCTACTTGTCTTATTACTGCAATGTTTTGTTGTCATTATTCTTTACTAGCAACAAATCTGAATCAGACAAACACATGCTGAAGAGCAGGCAGCAACCTAATGCCATTACCTCACGGCTAGAAATGGCGGCAACCATGCCTAAACTGTGGAGTGTCACTTCCTTGACAAAACTAAAGAAAACACACAAACTTGCAAAATAATTATATGAACAAGCCTTACATGACTACTTATTTTGATAAACGCAATTATATTTACTTCAATAACAATTTTTAAAAAACACATAAGCTGGTTCATGCGCTCTGAAGTTGTGCGCTTACCAACAAACATCATTTGATTTTAGTTTTTATTGATTATTGGAGTTGCAAGTTTGATTCTCACTCAACCATTTCACACTATTTGGGACAGATTAGACAGTTTCAAAAGAGATAAGGAAGACCCTTTACCAAACATGGAGTAAAATTGCATTGGGTAAAAAAAAAAAACCTATTCACAGTGTGGCCGGCACAGCAGGTGCAGTAGTGACATGTCCTCTGGAAGTGGTGAAGACGCGTCTGCAGTCGTCCAAGGGTGTTGGTGTACCACCCTCGCAGCCTCCGCCGTCTGACAGCATGATGAGCGCCAGGAAAGTCTGCTCCAAGTTACCTAAGCATCAGGTGAATATCTAATTTTAGAAGTAATTACTGGTTAATATAGTATCGAAATTTAATGACTTATGAATTATATTGATTTTATTTATATGGAAATATGTTGATAGGCTAGTTGTTTGACCAAAGCTCACTTGATGTTAAGTGACGATGTGATCGAAGATGGTAAACACACCTAGCCTAGAATAAAACTGACTCTTAAGCGAGGCTGCCGGAACATACCGTTAGGTGCTTTTTTCAGATTTTCAACATCTAGCCAGCACTAGTACTAGAAAGTACCCTCCCACATGCTATGGTTTCCTCACTGTTTTTCTGCACTAGCAGCTCAAGATAATAGCTTGCTATAAATAGATTGAGGATATTGGACTATCAATTAGATAGTTAAAAAGTAATTATTTTAGCTTGTATAATTTTTTTCTTAATTCATTCTGCATTATCCCAGGCCAAAGTATAGAATTCGGCGGCGCCTAATTAATCATTAAATATACATTGCTACCTTTTTGTCCAATTACACAAAATCATAATCAGTCATTTTAAATTGGTAATATAACAGGCATATTAAGGTTGACATTCACATTTTCATGTTAGTATACATAGTACCATTGTATCAATTGAATGTGGTTATGCAATATGTAATCTTTGCATTACTGCATATTATGCATTTAGTATTGAGTTGGTAGTTATATTGAGGTAGAAATATTACTATATATTATGTAATAAACACCGCTGGTACGCGCTTATACCGTTTCATACACGGTAGACTTCGTGGGCGATGGCTTGCAAAACTTTATCCGTCGAAATAACATACAGAAGCGCAACCAATATATTAGTAGTACGATTATTTTAGAACATGAGACATGTGCCCTTTGCCACGATCCTTGAGTCTACAGCCGCGGTAGTCTAAAAGTTGAATGCTCAAGTTTTCTGAACGCTCGTAAACTCTGACCGCCGATCCACCTTGCAGCGTCTCTCGCTTCCTTCGGCGGACTCCTATGAACTTTCCGCCGACAAGTCTATCCCATGAGTAGGCCATTCTATTCCTTTTAAAAGATTATGACTAAAATTAAACACTGCTTAGTGTGGCTTAGCCACCATTACATCAGGGATAATTTGCTAATGTAAGTAAACATTGTGATCCAATACCCAAATGATAAGATCTGATTAATCATATGATAAGAATTATCCACTTATTTCAACATATCATAGTGTATTACATAGTAACTTGTTCGGTATAGATAAAAGGATCCAAGGGTCCTTTTATCATCTGTGATTTCTTGAGCTTTAATTGAACAAAAAAATGCCCATTTTTGCCACTCTTTCGCTAAATTATCATCATAATTATCAGCCTACTATAGTCCACTGTTGAACATAGGCCTCTCCCAAGACATGCCACGCAGCCCGACCTACGACTTTTTTAAAAATAAACAAATACTTATAACGTATCATAATTTGGCCTAAATTTAGCCAGAATTTCAGTAGGCAAAATTACAATGCCATTATCTTTCTGAACAAATTCTTTCATTACGGCCTTTGGGTATCTTCAGTTCAACATTTTGAAACTCAACATTTTTTATGAATTCAATATGTGTATTCCATATTCTGGATCTAAAAAGATTTAGATTCGTTTTAGGCCTGACTTTGGCAACATTTCAGCAGGCGAATTAACAATGCCTATTGGCATTGTAAATTTGATTAGATACTGCTTAGAATAAAAACCACAAAAGTAAAGAGTTATAATATCACTTAAAACAAGTTCCCTTATCTCCACGAATGTTACGGCATAAATTATTTATTTATAGGTACAACTATTATCTAATTATATCAAGGTTCTGATATAGTTGTTGCTTGTTATTACCTACTTGGAGATAATTTGCACACGAGTACACACGATGTTAAATACTAACTACGAAATCGTTTAATCCTGATTGTTTTCTAATTTGAAGCCAATACTTTTTTAAAACTCTGAACTCTTTAAACTCTTTTTAACGTTTGACTACATCCTACTTAATGCTAAGCAGTAATGTGGTATAGGATGAAGCACGCTTACCTAACCTATTTATTGTGGATTTGGAAGCACCCATATTGTACCTTTCGGAGAACATAGACTCCGATAATTACAAATAACAGAATATTGTTTATTCTCAAAAATAATCTAAAAAAAGTTAACTTTGAATAAAAAACATTTTTGCATCAAAGCTGATCACATATAGATAATATATTCAAGAATTCGTCAAGGAAGATACGTAATTTAGAATATTCGAATCAATAGAAATGGCTGGAACGACCTGAGAGCTATCATCGAAAACGCTTCCTAATCCCCTTGAGATAGATCAAAAGCTCCGTGTAAATCCGAGCGTAGCCAGGGCGGGTCGCTTGTTGTAAATAAACTACAAGTAGAATCGAAATAAAACTAATACATGTTATTTTTTTGTCCATTGACGAGCTATAAACACGATAGATAGAAATTATTTATTCAATTGGTGTATTTTTGTGATATTTTAGCTGTTTTCTTAAAAGTAACATAAGTAAATTAAAAATCTATATCTTTAAACGAGCAATTCTTGTATATATATATATATATATATATATTCTGAATCTCGGAAACGGCTCCAACGATATTCATGAAATTTTGTATCTTTCGGGGGAGTTTCGGGGGCGAAAAATCGATCTAGCTAGGTTTCATTTTCAGAAAACGTCGTTTTATCCATGTTTTCAGCCGAGCAATGCTCGATCAACCAGGTATACTCATAAAACGAGTAAACCATTAATGATAGTTTATAAGAAAACATTTTTGCTAGACCTTACTCGTAATCAGTTTTATTAGATTTGTGAGTAACGTTTTATATTTCCAAACAACAATACGGTCAAGCAGTAGATTCTATTTTCATCCTTATTATTTTATGGTTACGGAATACGTGGGATTAAAAAAAAAAGATTTCTCACATTATTATTCAAGTAATATAAAAAAAAAAAATCAAGTAACGTAATTTACCTTACGAACTAGCGTAAATGCTATATTTTTGTTCAGCTAAATTTATTCCTATCTAAAACAATATTAGACTAACGATCGACTGTAGTAACAAACTTACTTGTAACGTCGGAATATAGAGTAACTGAATAAGTATGTAGAGCTAGATATGGTTATTGTGTTGGGTAGTGCCATTATCTACTGACTTGCATCAGACAATACCCTGGTACAGTAGTCAACTTCCTTATAGGGTTGTATCAACCTCTTCCACTTTGCTTTATCTTCGTTGGATATTTGACACTCCCTCAATTGTTAATATGTACATTATTGATAAAATTACTATTCAAACTAATCTTTACAGTATCAACGGACCGTATTACAACGAAATTTATCGGTCCTAATGAGTATTCTGTATCAATTTATAGGTATAAACAATCTGTTGACAATGTTAATGCGCAATTCCTACCGATAACAACAGACGAATTTTTTCGCGAATACAGCCTGCGTACATCATTTTTACAACTGAGAGGTGGAGTCACCATCGTATTTTTAAGCAAAATACTGACAATAACCATTTGACATGTTTAGTTCAGTCATTTAGCGAATTCTCGAGATAAATTGGTCGCATATCATTACACACACAAAAAGACGATGATTTAAGTATAGAACCGGTTTACTAAATAAAATTTTACGGAGGTATTCGCAAAAAAAAAATGACACACCCACATAATACATAAACATAAACGAGTCAATCGAATTGCTAACAGAATATGTATAAAATCTCCGAAATTAAAACAATAATTCATGCATCAATATCTGTCCACAGGCCAAAGAAAAATTATTGATCGGGTGACCTGACATTGGCATAAATCCGAACACATGAATAATGCCAAGAATAATTGATTTTGTTATGCTAGTTTGTTACGATACTAAATACCCAAATACATATTGGTTTATTAGTGAGTGTAGACCAAAAACCATTAATATATACATTAAGGAATACATTAAATCGCATCGTTACTCTATTGAATTATTTTCTATTAATCTAGCGATATCAAAAACGCTGTTAATTCTGAAGATGGACGCATTCTAGCAATTGACATAAAATACCCATGACATACAATACATTCGTACAATAAATTAAGATTATAGACCATTTTTATAAACAAACAAACACAAGATTTAAGTTGTGCGTCAAAAAGCATACATTCATACATACTAAAGTTTAAAAAAATAAACTTCAGTATGTGTGGTAAGATTTAAGTAGATTAATCTCTGTTGTTCAGTTTAAGGTGTTTCGATACTCTCATAAAAGTAAAGTACATGGATGGCCGAGCTTTGCTCGGCTGAAAACACGGATAAAACGACTTTTTCTAAATATGAAACCTAGCTAGATCGATTTATCGCCCCCGAAACCCCCTGCATAATAAATTTCATGAAAATCGTTGGAGCCGTTTCCGAGATTCAGATTATATATATACAAGAAAGGTATTAGATTAGATAAGTTGTATCGACAACTTAATGTCAAAAATATTTTGGATTGGTTATCATTGGATATCATTGGCTTAGCTAGAAATGTACAGAGCAGACTTTCATATCAGTTATTAATTTCGGCACCAGTCTACACAGGCTGCCCTTCACACGAGTTTTTTGGTGTCTATAATTTGTCAATACAACCTTTTTACTACCATTAAATCTGTTTTGATAAAACTGATATGAGTAATGAAACTGTAATAAGCAAAAAAACCTAAGAAATTGAATTTGGCGGTAAAAACCAAATAAAAATTTGAATTTAAGCGTAAATAACATTGTTCAGAATTTCCAAATTCGTTGGAATCTAATGCGCAATCATTGAATCAGCGCTATAATAAGTAGATTTGCAATTTCGTCTGTACGGTACCCAAACTCTTATCTGGTAGACCGCTCACCATGTTTTTCAGTTTTGATTAGACTCCCTGCTAACCTAATATTATATGTATATGTCTTTATATAAATAGAAATATGTCTTTAGCTCATATTATAAGAAGTATTATGTGAGTAAATAAGTAATATGCCTTCACGGAAAGCCAAAATTAAAATCACGACCTGCTTAAGTGAGATCCACTATCGCTCTCTTCATTTTAATACCATGTCCCTCAATTTTTTTTGCTGACAGACCCTTAACCCCTTGGGCGGGTTGGCGAAGACAAGATAGCAACGTTATAGACCACTTTGTTTTTTATTATCTGTACCATAATCGATATCTATGATATTATTGTCTGGATAAAGTGAGTAAGATTTCGAGACAATCAAAAAACACTAAATAAATATAGATTTTATTGCTGATGATAACCTTTTATCGCATATTAGCTTCGTTTCGTGCTTATTGCTATGCGCTCTTATCATACAAAATGGTTTCAGACGGGAAAACAATAAGTCAACATACAAAAATTTATGCCAAGGATCTTTATAAATATCTGAGTGCATTACGACTTCTAAGATTCTCGTTACATTGGACCGCGTAGAATCTATTTTTCATTGATCCAAGGGCGTGCATATATGATGATACAGTTTAATGTTCATATTGAAAGGAAAACATGTGTTGTCTCGTGTTTTGATGGCCAGAGCCACGGTGCCCCTGTCAATGTCGTTCACCTCATGATATGTTAGAATGTTAACGTTTGCGTTCGCTTTACAAAATAACTTTGTTCTCGTACTTTTTGATAGCTAGTTAGATACAAGTAGGTTTCTTTTTACCAGACTGCCTAGCAGGATATTTACTTGTGGGCGAATGTCAGTATGTAATGTATATTTGTTCTTATATGGCCTTGGCGTCTAAATGGTTTAACAGAATTTACAGCGCTTTAATAGAATAGTTCTTATGTACATTTTGCAGTCGAGATTACTGGTTGTCTTTCAGTTATTTCAAGAAATCTTCTTTGGTCTTGTTAGTCATGTCTAGGGTCCCTACTATTGACAATATTGCTTCTGTTTCAATCAACTCAATTCATCACTTCTCCAAGCCAATCGTTTTACTCAATTGCTCTAGTTGTAATTCCGATGGTTGCGACTTCCCAATTATTGTTCATTATTGAGATTTTATATTCTAATTTAATTTTGTAGTTTGATGCTAAACATGAACTTCCCATGACATACTGTGCAACATTGTAGCATCTTCAAGACTTGGCAATATATTAAAATTGTCTTAGAAATAAGTAATTCTCGTCAAAACATCGATATTTAAATACTAAAACATAGTTGTCTGTACTCTACGAGTTGAGTGACAGCATCGTTGGCACAGTAAAACTATTTCAGCCAGTCCGCAACTGTCACATGAAATATTAAACCCCATCATTATATCTATACTTACTACTTCTATTTTCCGATTCTCGTGACCATTATTATCACAACATTGATTATCGCGTGACTGGTAATTTATGATACTCTTGTGTTCGCTATAGGCTGATCTTAATTTCTTTTATAACAAATAGTTTTTTTAACTATTTCGTATATGATCCTTTGTACTGTAAGTACTGCACCTTTTTCGCACTAGCAGTGCCAAAGATGCAACGTTAATTTGACTCTATAGTTCATACTTCCGACACTAACTGACTTCATCCCTCATGTCATCATAATTATATATACCCATTTATCATGTCTCCTTGTCACCTGTCTTCATCAACATTTCATTCCGTTTACCATGCTTTTCTATAAATTTTCATTCTTTATATACGACGTTTTACATTAACATTATTTATTACGACGCAAACAGGGCTGTTATAAATGTATATGTTTTTATTTATTTATTTTTATTTAGGGTGTTTTCTTTGAGTATATCTGTGTCTGTGACATCGTAGTTCTCATAAACTTGAACAAATTTTGATTTAGTTTTTATTTGAAAGTTGATTTGATCGAGCGTTCTCAGGTATGTTTAAAAAATAATCTGTATGGCCGTTTGTTGATTATTTATCAGGTCTTTTTATCAGTTACGTATCATAATGGATGTGAGCATCTTTCACAAATCTGATTGAGTCGTAATTTCTTATTACGATGATTTATTCTATTGCTGGTGTCGGGGGTTTATTGAGTTTTTAATTTATACTTGTTTTTTTTTTTTTTTTAAATAACCACTATACTTTAAAAAGACAGAAGCGGGATTAAAATACAAGACTCCCACTAATATTATAAATGTGAAAGTTTGGGTGGATGGATGGATGTTTGTTACTCAATCACGCTAGAACCGCTGAACAGATCTGGATGAAATTTTGCAAGTAGATACTTTAGGCTCTTAAATAAAACATAGGATACTTTTCATCATCATCATTCATCACCACGCGGTTAAAACCGCGGAGCGCAGCTAGTACTTTATATATATTTCCTAAATTTTCTAATATAATTGAGGACATCGATAAAATCCACTCGGAAACCTAAAGTATCTATGGCATGCGCTCCACAGTTACATAAACCTATCGATTTATTAACCGTAACCAAGATAACACGCCTACTCTGTTATTGGAGTCGGTCGAGATTATTAACGACCTTGTACAATGTCATTCCATTACTCTCATATCAAAGCTAACGGAGATCCAAGGCTGTTCTAAAAGTAGAGACGTGAAACATGTACGGCAAGGAAACATATAGGGCCACAGAATAAACAAAGTTTGTACAACGTAAACGGCGACAGAGAGAAGATTACTGCCAAGTTTGTTCTTGTAAACAGTTGCACTTGCGGTTATGTACTAATTAATTGGTCTGATAATTGTTTTGTTTTCGTATCTTTAAGCAGTACTCGTGCTAGGAATTGCATTCGTAATCGATTGGCTATCAGTAAACATAGGTCATGTCGTAATAATCATTTCTGTAATTATATTCTACGTAAGTAGTTCAATTAAAATGCAATTTCTAAGGTATTCCTACTTCTATCGCGTAATTACTGAAGTAGTTATTTGTATGGGCTTAAGTGATTTCTATATTTGATGCTTAAAATACTAACGACCCATGAATAAATTCTCTAAATAGTAATGAAAAACGTATCTAAATCTATTGCGTAGTTTGGAAGAACTAAGGCTATAAACAAATGCACGCGAAATCAGACACTATTTTGTACAATTGTACGAAAATAATGTCTAATAAATATAGTAAAGCAGCAGAAATTAAAACGTAAAGAATTTTCCTAAGTTCAGCACATGAAACAGATTCGAAATCTAAAAACATTTGTGTCAAGTTTCACAGATAAATAATTTGCATTGGCGAATATTCGCATATTTTTTGCCATTCGCATTCGTGTTCGCAAGAAACGAAGGGAATGTTTGACGAATGTATTTGACAAACAAATAGGAAATTATGTATCAAATCAAATCATTTATTTTGGCATTAACACAAACACGTATGTATCTATCTATCTAATCTATCTAATACCTTTAAACGAGCAATTCTTGTTTATATAAATATAAACTGAATCTCGGTAACGGATCCAACGATTTTCATGAAATTTAGTATGCAGCGAGTTTTGCGGGCGATAAATCGATCTAGCTCGTTTTATCCGTGTTTTCACCCGAGCAAAGCTCGGTCATCCATGTACTTCTTCTTAATATCAGTATAGATTGGTAGGATCTGGAAAAGAAATACCAATAAGTCTTGTTACTGTACTTATTTAGCAGTTATAACTACAATTTTTAAATTAAGTTTCTAATTTCTTTTCACAGAAAAAAACAATATCAATTAGACTACTAATATCCAAAATGTTATAAAAACCTTTCAATTATTTTTTAAATTTGTCTATTCAAATAATAAAACTCAATATTCGTATTCATATTCGCGAATATTGGATATGTATATTTGCATCCGCAATGTAAGAAATCTAATATTCATTACATCACTAATCTGTATGGTTATACTATATTCGAATACTCTTTAACACATTAAATTCCTCAAGGTCATTTTCTGGGAGCAATAACTTGTGTCCTTCGAAGGGTCATCTAACGTTCGCTCATCGAGAGAGTTACTCAACCGCGAAGCCGTCTCGTATTCTTGTTACAAGTTGCAATGTTATTTACTCCGAGTGCTATATTTAGCACACCTGAATGCGGTCGCACCGTATGTGTTGTAGTAAATAAACCTGGCCATTTTGTTACAGCGTACATTGTAATATGGTCATGGTGACGTCATTTTGAGTTGAGACTGGATGACAGATATTTTCATATCGGCGTCTTATAACGATAGTTTGATACATTTTGGTCAGTCATGAAATTTTTGAAAATAGTTTCAATAGGATGTTATGATAGGTACCCATGATGTGAACGGCTTTTTCAGTGTTAGCACTTGCAAACATTTCTAAGCAATGCGTCAGACGATCTGTCTGTTATTGCTTGTCGTAAATTTTAAGTAAGTTCGTAAAGGCCGAGTAACCAGCCCTAGTGTCAGACTCAATATGCAACTTGAAGGTGTTCGATATGGCTTGTCAGTTTTTTAGAAATACAGAACAAACAACCAGACCTACAATTTTACATCCTACTGTATCTGACCCACTGTAGCGCTAAGAAAAAAATGCTACTCACGGTCACCCATCCGAAAATTGACCGTATCGACCGTTGCTTAATATCAGTGATCTAATGGTAACACATAGTTAAGCCACACTGTGAACTCTACAGTAATTATATTATTGATCTTCACATTTCACGCCATGTCTGCAGAAATGACTTGCATGAAATTACGTTGGCAAATTCTTTAAATTTTTGACAAGCTTAGTGTTTGGCCACATCTCACTTGATGTTAAGTGACGGTGTGGTCGAAGATGGTAAAGCACACCTACCCTGGAATAGAACTGGTTCTCAAGTGAGGCTGCCGGAACACACCGTTAGCTGCTTGGCGGTAGATTTCAGCTTGAGTGGTAACTAGCCAGCCGATTACTAGAAAGTACCCTACCACCATGCTATGGTTTCCTCGCGATGATTTCCTTCACCGGCAGCTCAAGCTCATTGTTGGCATTTGAATCCACGCCCTTCGGCGTGTGAACCGACCGCGCTAACCACTGAGCTTTCATAGCTACAACTATCCCGGAAAACTAATTATTCCGTTAGGACAACTAAAGATAACGTAGAGAGTTGGTTATAGAAATTTTATTCATAATAACACAATGAAATTCATAAAAAACATCACAACACTATTGATGAAATAGCATTGACTTACATTCAGTTCTTTGAACTGTGCTCCTTTCTGCGTCGTTGCAGACTATACACCCTTGCATTTGTCCTATTTCTCTTTTTTAAGGTTCCGTACACAAAGGGTAAAACGGGACCATATTACTAAGACTTCGCTGTCCGTCCGTCTGTCACCAGGCTGTATCTCATGAACCGTGATAGTTAGTTAAAATTTTCACAGATAATGTATTTCTGTTGCGGCTATAACAACAAATACTAAAAAACAGAATAAAATAAATATTTAAGGGGGCTCCCAACAACAAAACGTGATTTTGTTGCTCGTTTTTGCTCGATATTGATAACGGCAACAGGTCGACTCTTGAAATATTCACAGAACATTGAGTTATATGTTCACTTTAAAGATAAATAATTAAATTAAAATAAATATTTTAGAGGGGCTCCCATACAACAGACATGATTTTTTTCCGTTTCTATAGATAATGGTACGGAACCCTTCGTGCGCGAGTCCGACTCTCACTTGGCCGGTTTTTTAATTAAAATATTTGTGTTTCCTTAATTTTTGTTTTACTTATGCGGGATTAGTAACGTTTTTTTTTTCGGTTTTTCGTTGGGTATTCGATTCATTTTATAGCGCATACCTTATCGTGTTTACTATCGTGTTTACTATATAACAAATACAACTGCAAAAACACCGCAACAGCATTACAATAGCCATCTGAGGCTATTGTACTAAACAATTTGTAATGACATAATTGTTGCTAGACATATGTAGGTACATTTTATCTGAGTTATAATGCAGTGATTTTTGTTATCTCTACAGCTTCTTTATCTATAAATAGACAATGTTCTATCTATCACGCTCCAAGAATTCATTTACAGATTCACCTACATATGACTAGAGTGGCATGATAGAGCCACCGTCGCATGTTCTGAACAAAACTGAAGATCTTACATACAATACTTTAGTACCATCATTTGATCAACTTTACGAAACACTTGGTCGCATTTTACGTGTTAGGCTTCTTACGCTCTTAATGAATCTGTTTTTTTCCATCACCAGTCGTGGTAGAATGACGAACACGCTTTAATCATTTTGCAATATGAGTTATCATTAATCAAGTAGGTACTGCTATGTTAGGCTAGACATAAAACATTAACACACAGTCTGAATAAAAAAAATCGGTGGTGACACACAGACAGACGGACAAGAGAGTGATCGAGTGAGAGGGTTCCTTTTTTTGCCTTTTGAGGTACAGAACCCTAAAAAGCTTGATAAAATCGACACTGGCCGTAATTATCGTACTTACCTCGTGAAGTTCTAAAGTAAACACAGTTTTCATGTCGTGACTGGATGTTATTCAGATTCTAGGGTATTGGCAAGAGTGGCATTTTATTAAAAAAAAAAAAAGAAGTATTAGTTGAAGGTTTAAAAATAAATTATATTCTTAGGTTATAGGATTAGGATATATATTAGGATAAAGTTTTTTTTAGGTATTTGACCATAACTCAACTGATGTTAAGTGACGGTGTGGCCGAAGATGGTAAACACGCCAAGCCTGGAATGGAAGTGGTTCTCAAGTGAGGCTGCCGGAACGCACCGTTAGGTGCTTGGCGACAGACTTTCTTTCACTTTAAGGGTGGTAGCTAGCCAGTCAAGTACTGGAAAGTCCCCTACCACAACGCTATGGTTTCCTCACGATGTTTTCCTTCAATGGCAGCTCAAGCTCATTGTTGGGGTTTGAACCCACGCCCTTCGATGTAAGAATCCTATAATAGACGTATTGCGCGTCGATAGACACCCTATTTGTCAAGATACGATTTAAGAGATACGGGGGAATAATGAAACTACTTACGTAGACGGAGACTGTTAAAATTATTACCCTCCTTTTTGTGTAGTCAAGTAAAAAGCTATAATTTTCGCCTCCACCCATATCAGCGTCGCGCCTACATGTCCATCAATTGTATTTGGATGTCAATGTAAATAACCTAGTGCTTTAGTTAACCATGGGCATGTAATGCAGGAGGCCAAGTGGGGCTACAGGCGCACAATGGGGGCGATGTTCGCCTACAGCAACCAGGCAGATCGTATGCTGATGTCCTACAATTGTCAGGTGCAGCAGTGTGCGCGAGCGGGACATGCCAGGACGGCGTCTAGGATGAGCCTTATACAGTGCATCAGGTCTGTATACAACCTTGTTTCAATTTAGCGTACCGTTAAGATACGCTCTAATACTTGCCGCATTTTCCAGCAGAGTTTCCTTTTCTATGAAGTATCCTATGTTTGAAATGGGTAGTACTCTAAAGAGTTCCATTCCTAAAAATATTTTCAGGTTTAGATCGCCATATGCATCATATGACGATCTATAGAAATAAAGAACGTCATATGATCATATACTTATATATAAAATTTACTATAACTAGCAAAAAGCTGAGCTTTGTGAGGGCTCGCGTAGTTTTTCTAACGGGTAATAATTTTTAAGGCAGTTGTTATTTTACAACCTGATTCTAGTGGTGTCATCTAGTATTAAGTAGATTAACTACAACGTATTGGAGTATTGAGTTTAGTTCTGTTGCAGCGATGTTAACTCTTTGGTTTTCTAACAGATGGCGTTAGTAGTACAATAACATTCTGTCCTAAGAATACAAAATTGTTAATGTAATTTTTTATTAAAAGGTTATAAAATTATTATTTTTTTGACAGATAACACATCTAGATATGAAGTTAAATTACTATATTAAAACACAAATCTATAGACGTGATAGTTTTTCAGTAAAGTGTACCACAAAAATGCTCAGGTTGTGGGATAGTGTTAGGGCTCGCTTCGCTCGCCCTGATTATCATGTATTTAATTTTGATTAATTAATTTAACCTATGTGTTAATCCAGGGTGTCAGCTACCATCATACCAAATTTCATCAAAGTTGGTCGTGCCGTTTGAGCGTGAAGAAGTAACGAACATACAAACACACTCACAAACTTTCGCCTTTATACTATCAGTTTGATATAGCGATCTTTACCTGTAAATATATGATCGTATGACGATCTTTATCTAATTAAATAATCTCAGGAACTCAGTGACATGGCTGGTGGATATGTTAACTTAAGCGTGTAATTTACTATTTAAATTAACTGTCTCATTATTGTGTTATGTTTGTATGTATATATATGTTTTGTTTTGTCTTTTTGCGTAGCAATATCTTTAAGAATAAATATTGTAATGTTTTAGTTATGTATTATGTAATGTTGTACCATAATAATTGCTTGAATGTATATGTTATACGGTTTTTAGTTCCCTATTTTATGTATAAGCGTAGAATGGCAAATGAAAATGTAGCATTATGATATTTATTAGCGACCCACCCCAGCTTCGCACGTATGCAATTTTTTTAGTAACTTGATATCCAATGTTTTGTAAAAATATGTTAATGAGATATTTTTTCACAAATCAAAAGAAGTAAGCGGACATACAGACAGACGCGGACGGATACTTGGTTTTATATTGTATCAGTAACTTTGCCGTCAAGGAATTGCCGTGTGTAATAGGTTTGAAGGCAGCTAGCGATGTTACAGGGCTATTGAGACTAACCATCAACTATCTCAAAGTAATAAGCGCCAAAGGGACCATTCAAGTATGTATTACGTAAGCAGATATTTAGTAATTTTTAACCCCTCCCTCCCCCTTGTCAGCAAAAGTAAGCAAAGCTACTTCCCTTTCCTATGCTTAAATAAATATTGGTTTAATTAGCAGCTACGTCGTTAAAAGCGAGGAGTGCCGATAACAAGGAAAATAAACAATCAGCATAATTTATATGACTTTGCTGACGTTATCACCATTCAGATCGCTCCATCCCCAACGTCTTGATTTTTTTTAAATGATTGACAGGCTTAGTTATTGACTACAGCTCACCTGATGTTAAGTGACGTCAAATAAGTGATGTGACGTCACAGCCTAAACACACCCAGCCTAGAATAAAACTGACTCGTAAGTGAGGCTGTCAGACTGCTGCTGCGACAGATTTTCAACTTGAGGGTGGTAGCTAGCCAGTCGAGTACCTACCTACTAGAAAGTACCCTACCACCAGTTCAGATCTCTTTTACCACAAAGGCATTTAAATATTGCTGTTTCAAATGTTACGTGATTCATCCTCGGCCATGCGATCGCTTTCATGGATTGATGGTCAAACTTAGATCAATCCAGGGTTGATCAAGAAAAACTTGAATAGATACTTCCTAAGCAAGCGTAGACCGTCTTCGGCGACATCGTCGATTTCCATCTAGTGAGAACGGGGCCAAACGCATGCCTAGCCTATTGTAAAAAAAAAAAAAAATATACTTATAATAAATAAATAAATATCGTAGGATATTACATTACGCCATCTGACCCCAAATTAAGCAAAGCTTGTACAATGGAAGTCAAGTAACTGATAGAATACTTAAATACCTTTTTTTTTGTAAATACATAAGTTTTTTTTTTTTTTTTTTTTAATACAGAATAGGTTCGCGTTTGACCACATCCTGCCTGATGTTAAGCAACGATGTGGCCTAGGATGGAACACGCTTACCTAGAAGGAACCTATTTACTCTTGATTTGAAGACACTCATATTGTACTTTTCGGGAAATACAGACTCCGGCAAAGAGTTCCACATCTTCGCTGTGCGAATAAAGAATGTGGATTCGAAGCGCTTAGTGCGCACATGGGGGACTTCCACCATGTACGGGTGACGCTTTGGTCGCGTTTGTCTGGCCGTCCGGTAGTAAAAAGGGGCGGGGGGAACCAAGTCGTGCAACTCCAAGGCACAATCCCCGAAGTGTATCCGGTAGAAAGCCGATAGACAGGAGACCTTACGTCGATGCTCAAGACTTTGCAGTCGAGACTTGACCAAAATGTCATTGCCTATCAACCTCTTAGCGCGCCTCTCGACTGACTCCAGTGCCTCAAGTTGGTACTTGGCAGAGCCATCCCACAGATGCGAACAGTACTCCATACACGACCTCACCTGTGCTTTGTACAAACAAAGCAACTGTTCAGGTGTGAAGTACTGTCTCACCTTGGCGAGGATGCCAAGCTTTTTTGCAGCTGATTGCGCTTTCGCCTCAATAAACGAGCCGAAATTGAGAGTCGTCGAGAGAGTGACACCAAGAAGTTCGAGGCTGTCTGTTATCGGCACGGATACACCCCAAAAAGAGGGAGACAGTGTAAATGGTCTCTTTTTTGCGGAGAATAAACACGCCTGGGTCTTAGCTGCATTGAACCTGACCAGGTTGGCATCGCCCCAATCGGAGACTGCCTGAAGGGACAAGCTCAAGCGCCGGACCATCGCCTCTCTGAGGGACTGGATCTCAGGACCGCTTGTTCGTGCGTCAGACGTAAAACTCTCTACAACTGTGCTGTCGTCTGCATACCCAAAGATACCGGGCTTCAGCAGATCGTTGATATGCAGCAGAAAGAGCGTTGCAGAGAGCACCGACCCCTGGGGAACAGCATTAACTGCCATTTGACCTGATGAGCGACCGTCAACAAGAACCCGTAACGATCGATCCCCTAAAAAGTCCGAAATCCACACGCAGAACCCAGCGGGCAGGCCGTAAGAAGGAAGCTTGCTTATGAGGCTGTCATGCCAGACCCTGTCAAAGGCCTTCGAGATATCCAGGGAAACGGCAAGCGCTTCTCCGTGTTTCTCGATGGCCTCGCTCCAGATATGAGAGACGTACGCTAGAAAATCCCCAGTGGACCGGTTTCGGCGAAATCCGTACTGGCGGTCGCTGAGGAGATCATTTGCTTCTAGGTACGTCAGGAGCCTCTTATTAAGAACACGTTCCATACTTTTACAAAGTATGGACGTGACCGAGATGGGCCTGTAGTTAGCAGGGTCAGCACGGCTACCTTTTTTGGGCACGGGTTGCACGTTAGCAAGCTTCCAGGATTTAGGCACTCGACCCTTCTCAAGAGAGAGGCGAAACAGGCGCGTTAACACTGGAGACAATTCAGGCGCACAAGTCCTCAAGACAATAGCTGGGATACCATCAGGACCACTGGCCTTGTTCACGTCCAAATTGCGTAGCGTTCTGCGAACCTCCTTTTGGCGAATAAATATGTCATTCATGACTGTTTCGCAAATAGATGGAGTAGGAGGTATCGCGCTACCAGCATCCAGACGCGAAGAGTCCGCGAAGAGGGAGGCAAACAAGTTTGCTTTCTCTTCGGCAGTGTGAGCCAGCGTCCCATCAGGCTTCAGCAATGGAGGCAGTGAGGGGCGGCAGAAGTTCGCTTCGACCGATTTCGCTAGGGACCAAAACGCTTTACTACCAGCAGGGTAAGAAGCCAGTTTGTTCCCTATTCGACTAATGTGGTCAAAGCGTGCCCTCTGCAACACCTTTTTGCAGGACTTGGCAGCCCTGTTAAAAGCTTTCTTCTTCTGGTGTACATCCGTTGACTTACGGCTACGAGCAACCACCCAGGCCAGATAAGCCTGACGTTTAAGCGCTTCAGCGCGTCCACATTCAGGCCCAAACCAAGGGCGAGCTTTGCCGGACAGTGGCAAGTCAGAGAACGGAACGAAATATTCCATTCCCAAACGCAGCACATCTGTCACGGCTTCCGCACAGGTCGAAGGATCACCAGAAGAGAAGCACACAGGCTGCCAAGGATAGGATGCGAAGAAAGACCTCATCCCATCCCAATCTGCCGACTTATATCTCCACATCCGCCGAGTGCCACTGGGGCTGGGGTCGGGCGGAGTGTATACAGATACAGATTTCACCAGACAGTGGTCGGAATTGCCCAAAGGCGAGGAAATCGACACTGAGTATCGGTCTGGATCAGTAGTCAGCAGAAGGTCCAGGCAATAGGCTGTGTGCGATTCAACATCGGGTACCCGTGTGGCACCTTGGACCAACTGAGTGAGATCTAACGCTAAAGCAAGCTTGCGTGTCTCTAACCCAGCATGGTCAGTGTCCCGGTATGGGTATAGCCAGTCCTTGTGGTGGCCATTAAAATCCCCCAGAAATACCAACTGGGCCGTAGGGTACTCCTGTTGAGCCGCATCCGCCGCCTCACTGAGGTAATCTGTGAGCCTGGTTGTCTCCCGGTTCCCACTGTGCGAACGGTAGACACAAGCATAGAGGATTTTCTCCAGACCTGTGTCCACCAGAACCCAAAGCACAGAGAAAGAGGTGTCTTCAAATTTCCGGAGACGCCGAATACAGATGTCGTCTCGAGCGTAAACACATACGCCCGCACGTGGTTTAAAATTGTGCTCCAGGTTGTACCCTGGGTAAGAGAGGTACGACACGTCTGACGGACATCCAATCTGCGTCTCCGAGAGAAACAAGAGGTGAGGTTTCTCAGTCTCCAGGTGGTAGTGGACTGGAACGAGATTTGAGTGCAAACCTCTTATGTTACAGAACTGCACTTTCAGTGAGAGGGAGTGCAGCCGCTGTGATACAGTTCTCTTTTTCTTGCTTCTCATTATAAAGGAGTAAAGTAGGTAAAGTGCCGGCAGTAGCACGAGACATCACACCACACAGACCTTGTAACGCACACCTAAACACAAACATCGATGTATAGTATATACAGAACACCCAGACAGGACAAACATTTGTTTATAATATAAAATGTTTGTCCTGAGCGGGAATCGGACCCACGCTCTTAAAGCAGATATTCCAAGTCAGCCCTGTTTTTATAAACTAGCCCACTGCTGGGCGCGTGTCTCTTCTCGTTGTGAGAAGCACCACCACTGGCCAAGTGGGGACTGGCAGACTTTAGACATCTTTGAGAACTTTTTTAAAACTTTTAGACATGAAGGTTTCCTCGCGATGTTTTCCTTTAACGATTGAAGTTATCTGCAATATCTACGCACATAATCTGGAATCGACAGAGGTGCGTGCCATTGGATTCGAACCCAGGACCTGAAGATTGGAAGTTAGACGGTCTTCCAACAGGGCTGCCAAAACTACAAAAACGTGTTAAATTAAATTAAAATAAATTGCTCTTGTAAATAAACTAACTAGGTGCTCACATAATTTTGTTTTTACCTGATCGATGTGAAAATAACATGCATATTATGATGCATATCATATCAGACACAATGGAAAACTACGCGACGCCTGACTTATCGCAAATTAAAGATACAACAAATTCTTATTGTATGCTCAAATATACTACCGACGGTCATAAGAAATTCAAACCGCTTATAACCGGTGTAGTTATCGGGTGTATGTTAATAGATAAGGTATGCTTTGCTTGTCACGACAGGCTAACGTGGGAGCTGGGAGCTGTTTTGAAACCCCTGTGGGTGTGATTAAACTTCACTTAATCTTTCTGCAATCTAAAAGTTAATGATCGAACATTGCACTGGCTTATCTCTTTAATTATATCAAATATGCACCTATCGCTCATTGTAGATAAATTAATTTTATTTTTACCCGACTGCCAAGGAAGGGTTGTGTTTTTCGCACGTATCTTCCGAACAGCCGAATGGATTACGACAATTAAGGTATTGTTAGATTCGTCTCAATAACCCAAGTGTCCTTAAAAAAAACAACATGGTGGATTTTTGGTATGAAATAGTAACACGTTAATAAAAATAAAAAATACCAAACCTATCAAGTAGGATATATAAATAAAGAATAAAAAAATATATACCTAAAAGTTACATGTATAAATTTAATTAGGAATAATAAATTTGTAAAAAAAAACATTTTACTATAGCTATTTTAATTGCCGTCGGGTTATGGATTTTAATACCTAAATAGTTACCCTTATCTCAAAAAAAGACCCAAACTCGACTTATCCAAAAATTTAACTTTCTCGAGGTCGCCACTCGACCTCATTGCCGCGATTATTTTTAGTTGTTGACATTACTGCTTTTATCTCAATGGAGAGATATCCATTTACGTCACGAGACGATAGCATCATACGAGAGCAAAAGGTGACTCTGGTCATTGAGGTGGGAACGAGATGTTTTACCAGACGGTTTGTGAAACGGTCAAAGGTGGAATGACTGAACAGTGTTGTTGCATTGACGCGAATATTTCTCTTCGTAGGACGAGTAACTTAGTACGCAGGCTTATTTCATTTTCTCTCTATATATTTAAAAGAGATTACTTTTGTGTGCCGTGGTGGTGCCGGCGTAAGAATTGTGCCCCACCCTCTCTACCCGTGGTTGCCGTAAGAGTCGGCTAAGGGATGTAATCTGGAAGATGGACAGCAGCGTCTTCCTTGAACAATCACACCTAACTGCGCTCGCCTACCCGCTTGCCAAGCGTGGCGAGTATTGGCAATACCCCCCCAAGAGGAGGCCTATGTCCAGCAGTGGACGTCCTGTGGCCGATGATGTATGATGACTTTTGTGTGTAATTTTTGGTGCGACCAATCTATAACTTTTTAATTCAAGTTTTTTTTTTATCTGTGGACTAATACAGGTACTAATACCATATTTACGGAGTATTATTAATACCGATTGGAATTTACGTCTTAAACTACTAAATAAATATTGCCAGAGATTGTGATACTAGTGCAAATATGCACTCGATACGCTAATTCTGATTTACAATGAAAACATGCCATCCATGCGTGAACATTATGATTGTAATAGCTACTATTTTTTTCTAGAAACGTAACGAAAAGCAAAAAGATGTAGCAATTACTTATCTTCAAGATTGGCGTAATGAACGAAAATAGTTGAATTTAGATATAACTATTTTTTTATGGTTGACTGGCTGGGTTTTTGACCACAGCTCCCTGATGTTAAGTGACGGTGTGGTTGAAGATATTAAAGCACACCTAGCCCGGAATGGTACTGGCTCGGAAGTGAAGCTGCCGGAACACACTGTTAGACGCTTGCCAATACTCGCCACGCTTGGCAGGCGGGTTGGCGAGCGCAGTTAGGTGTGATTGTTCAAGGAAGACGCTGCTGCCCATCTTCCGGATTACATTCCTTAGCCGACTCTTACGGCAACCACTGGTAGAGAGGGTAGGATACTATTCTTACGCCGGCACCACCACGGCACCCTACCGCCAAAACCGCCGCAAAGTACCCTACCACCATGCTATGGTTTCCTCACGATGTTTTCCTTCACTGACAGCTCAAGCTCATTATTGTGGTTTGAACGCAATTCGGCATGCGAACCGACCGCGCTAACTACTGAGCTATCATCGCTACAATTAATATAAATACAATTTTTTAAGGAAAATATCGTTTTAGTAAAAAAAAAATTTAATTTTCCGTACCTCAATATAGTTTCGTCATGTTTGTGAGTCGATCTGTTTGTCCTATTTATTTTTCAAAACATTTCTATCTATTCATTTACAATTTTCTTCCAAACACTGGAACTTGCAAATTTTTACTACGTAGTATCTCCGTAACTGTCGTCTTGGAAGATATCACCGTAGTATCTGATATTCTGCCAAGCAGTGTGTCATTACTGTGTTCCGGTTTCAAGGGTACTGCAGCTAGCAAAATTACATAGCTAATCGAATATCTCAAAGTAATAAGCGCCATAGCAGCATTGCTGTAGACTTGTTATGTTACCCTAAAGTTCTGGTTCTGGTTCAATGATTACGGACAGGCGTTATCTCTTGCCATTAGGAGAGCGTTTCGTCTGTCATATCAGTAGCTCTTGTAATATGTCGAGTATTCTTCTTCGGTCTGCCTACATGTTTGAAACCCTCATCCCATATAATATAAATAAATGTATATATTTAATACCCGCCACTATACCGCAGATCGCCGTGGTGCCGGCGGCGTAAGAATTGTACCTCACCCTCTCTACCCGTGGTTGCCGTAAGAGTCGGCTAAGGGATGTAATCCGGAAGATGGGCAGCAGCGTCTTCCTTGAACAATCACACTTAACTGCGCTCGCCAACCCGCCTGCCAAGCGTGGCGAGTATTGGCAAAAGCCCCCCGAGAAGGAGGCCTATGTCCAGCAGTGGACGTTCTATGGCTGATGATGTTGTGATACCGCAGATTGATGTGTGTTAATCATACTATAAAACAAAGTCGTCCACCGCGTCTGTCTGTCTTTTTGTACGCGATTAACTTAAAAACTACTGAACGGATTATCATATAGTTTCACCAATAGATAGAGTGATTCATGAGGAAGGTTGAGGTATATAATTTGTCAAGGATTTGTGTAGTATCTACATTGCACTCGTGCGAAGCCGGGGCGGGTCGCTAGTACTAATATAAATAAAAATCATCTAGTTTACTACAATACATAACTGCTACAAAACAATACATAACTGCCAACAAACTATTTCTATGTTTGGCAGAACTGTGTATCAGTAAAATTAAGTAAACATTTATTTATTTTAATTTTATAAGCTCCTCCAAAAGCGTGCCACTAATGTAGATATAAATAATAGCGGACATTATCACACTGCATCCATTATAGCTTTCCAAAGCAGAGTTCACGCACAAACAACTCATCCCAATCTTTGACTATACGCTTATGAAAAGTATAAATAACGTAACTAAATGAAATGTTTCAGGCACATCGTCCAAACAGAAGGTCCCAAGGCTCTTTTCAAAGGTCTAGGCCCGAACATAGTAGGCGTGGCGCCTTCACGAGCGATCTACTTCTGCACATACTCCCAAGCGAAGGCTATACTCAACCAGAATATACCTCCAGACACGCCCGTCGTCCATTTATCGGCAGCTAGCGCCGCTGGTAAGAAAAATACGTAACATTTTACGTCTAGCATTTCCACCCTTACTTATTAGACTACCACTTAATTCACTTGATACTTTACTTGGTGGTAGATCTACTTAGTAGGATGTCGTCTAGTCGGGTACCACTGCAGTAAGTAGTGTTTTAACATTACCGTGTTCCGGTTTGAAAGGTACTGCAGCTACCGAAATTACTGGGCTGTTGAGGCTAACCATCGAATGTCTCAAAGTAACACTTTGTTTTGCTACTCAAACTTCTGTGTATCGCTGCAATGGTCATGGACAGGCGTTATCTTTTACCATCGGGAGAGCGTCACGTTCGTCACATTGCTTTTAAATAAAATAATTATCATGATAAATACTTAACGCTGGTAATATGTACAAATTTCGTAGTCAAAGAAAAAAAAAAAACAATATTTTAGATACATTGCATAATCTTGTTTGTTGTTACAGGTTTCGTGTCATGTACGATGACCAACCCGATCTGGTTCGTGAAGACCCGGCTGCAGCTAGACGGACAGAATGTTACAGCAATGCAATGTATCAAAAGGATATACACTAAAATGGTAAGCACGGATATAATGAAGTCAAGATTCGAGAATATTTTACGTATTACTATTTCGCGCCAAAAATCCACCATCTTGCTTTTTTTTAAACCGTCCTCTAAGATCACTTATGTAGGTTATTGAGACGTATCTATCGATACCTTAACTGTCGTAATCCATTCGGCCGTTTGGAAGATCGATAATAAATAAATTTACATACATACAAGGAAGGGTTACCCAGAAAACAGAACATTTTTTTTTTACCACAAAATATTTGTCCTGGGTGGTAATTTAACCCACGCCCTACAGCTCTTAAAGCAGATATACTACCAATGAGCCAACAGGGCTGTCAATAAGACATAAACAACTCTATTTGGCGAAAGAGGTTTGGTTCTATAAATGTATTTGGTGACCAACTTCTTAGTCCACGGGTCAACAGTTAATCCATTGTTTATTTTTACGATGCTGTTGTTTTACACTGTGACACATTTTTATTTCAGCCGTTACAATAAAATAAATTAGGTATACTAAACATCCATCAATCCAATCCAGATAGTTAATTAAATTGGCGGGATTTCCCATCGATAAAAAGATTATTTCAGGATACATTTTCGTCCCTAATTATCTTTTAACTAGTGTTAAAAAAAAAATAAGTTACTATAAAAATTGAAACATCGTAAAATGTTTATAACATCATGTACTGAAAACTGATTTATTTAATTTTGTATATCGAGTTTTCTGCACTTATTTTTATTAATCAGAGAGCCCAATGACCGAGTTGGCAGACAGATACTTACACAGTAAGCACGATTCCCACATTTTTTATAAACCAGTTCTTAGCCGTTTTTAGGGTTCCGTACCTAAAGTGTACAAAACGGAACCCTATTACTAAGACTGTCGCTGTCTGTCACCAGACAGTACCTCAAGAGCCGTGATAGCTAGACAGTTGTAATTTTCACAAATTATGTTGCCGCTATAACAACAAATACTAAAAACAAAATAAAATAAATATTTAAGGGGTACAACAAAAACCATACAACAAACAACAAACGCGATTTTTTTGCCTTTTTCATAGATAATGGTACGGAACCCTTCGTGCGCGAGTCCGACTCGCACTTGGCCGGTTTTTATTTCTTTTTATATCTTGCTAAAAATTCACGACGAAGTAACAGACTAACAGTGAATAATGAAGAAGTCTCGTTTTCCTTCTTATAACGGATTTACGAGTCGAGTTTGACCGTGGCTTTGCTATATTTATTCATAAAATCAGCTTATTTAGAATATCGGTACGTTTACAAGGATATATGCTAATCTAATTCCATATCGATGCCGATTAGTAGAGATTAAGTCGAGTATTATAGGGTATTTTACTGTTTTCTTTATGTAAAGTTAATGAGACGACATGCTGTCTCCATTGTATTGTATTATTTTACATTTCATTAGAACATTAAGAACACTTTTACATGTCAGATAACAAAAAAAAAAAACAACAAATAAATAATTAATAAAATAATAAATAAGCTGCTGTAAAGAGGCATTGTCACTATTTTCACTTACAATTTATATCGTTCTAAATTGACCTGTTCAGAGCTAGACAACTTCCATGCGTTCCTGTCTTCAGTATAATCTTTCAATTTATAATAAGCCTTATTACATAAAAACTCTTTTACAATTTTTTTAAAGCCAGTCTCATTAAGCGCCATGATTTCTTTTGGGATGTCATTATAGAAACGTATTGCATTGCCCAAAAAACCCTTGCTACTTTTATGCAATCTAAATCGGGGAAACAATAACTTGTCCTTATAGCGTGTGTTCAAGCAATGAACATCGCTTCATTTAGTTAATGTACTAAATTTTTTGCGAGCATATATTATATTTTCATAAATATATAAAGAGTGTACTGTTAGAATTTTTACTTCTTTAAAGACATCAACTACCGAAGTTTGAGGTCTGAGGTTATATATAGCGCGTATATATACATATATACACAGAACTTTGAGTAACAAAACAAAGTCCAGGGCATAGTTGGTGCTCATTATTTTGAGACTCTGTGGTTGGTCTCAACAGCACAAAACAAATTACAATTTCGCTAGCTACTTTACCCTTCAAACCGGAACAGTAATATTTACACACTACAGCATGGCGACAGAATATCTGGTTCTGCGGACCTACCTAGACAACCTCTTCCTAAGGAGATCTACCACCAAGTAAACTTAGAAGCTCATATTTTAAAGTTAAAATAATGGACTTTTACTCAATACTCATGCCTAGATTGACTAGGCTTTCCACCCCAGCTTATCGAATTTCAAAAGACTGTGAAATAGTGAACTTACTTCTAATTAAGGATGCAGAGACCGCTATATTAGTTTGAAAATATTTTCCGATTTTAAAGTCACAATTACTAGTCTGGCAAGCGCACAGAAGTTACCTTACTGGGATCTTTTTAAATAACTGGTATGATGTAGATACCGAAGATAGCTCTGTGGTTACCGCGATCGGATCACACACCGAAGGACGTGAGTTCAAACCCCAACAATGAGCTTGAGCTGCCAGTGAAGGAAACCATAGCATAGTGGTAGGGTTCTGTCTAGTACCTACTGAGCTGGCTAGCTACCACCCTCAAAACCTACCGCTAAGTACCTTACGGTGTGTTCTGGCTGTCTCACTTGAGAATCGGTTCCAGTCCAGGCTAGATGTGACTTCTACCACACCTTTCTTTAACATAAAGTAAGCTGTGATCAAACATCTAGTCGGTCACCTATAAAAAAAATACTAGCAAAAGGCTGAGCTTTGTGAGGGCTCGCGTAGTTTTTCTAACGGGTAATAATTTTTAAGACAGTTGTTATTTTACAACCTGATTCTAGTGGTATCATCTAGTATTAAGTAGATTAACTACAATGTATTTGAGTATTGAGTTTAGTTCTGTTGCATCCATGTTAACTCTTTGGTTTTCTAACAGATGGCGTTAGTAGTACAATAACATTCTGTCCAATGAATACAAAATTGTTTCATGTTAATATTTTTTACTGGTTATAAAATTATAATTTTTTTGACAGATAACGCATTTAGTTCTGATGTTGAATTACTATGTTAAAGCAGAAATCTATAGGCATGATAGTTTTTTAGTAAAGCGTACCACAAAAATGCTCAGGTTGTGGGATAGTGTGTCGCTTCGCTCGCCTGATAACTTATATTATAAAGGTTCGTTAAGGTTCATGCACACACATCAGTCACGTTAATTACAGGGACGTGACGTGGTAAGTGAACAAACAGTCGGTCATAGCGACGCTTCCGTTACGAATCTACTCATATTGAAACTATATCAAATTATTATATAATAACTTGTTCTACAGGGTATCCGCGGCTTCTACAAAGGCATTACCGCATCGTACATGGGGATCAGCGAGACTGTAGTCCACTTCGTGCTATACGAAGGCGTGAAGGCGCGACTTATCGCTGCCAGGAGTGTGGACGGCGTGCCCAACGATCAGCGCTCTCCTCGCGACTTCATAGAGTTTATGGGCGCTGGAGCTTTCTCGAAAACTGTGGCATCATGTATTGCATATCCACATGGTGAGTTAACACTTTACAACCTTATTTTCCTAGAGGTATTTACAAATTTTTATATACAACGGTATTCATTTTTAAGTAAGATGATTTTTGAAAGTTTTTGACACCCTGTGTAAAAAATAATTAATAACCCGTTTAATATTTCATCATCATCAGCCGATCGAAGTCCACTGCTGGACATAGGCCTCTCCCAAGACACGCTACTCAGCCCGATCTTCGGCTTTTCGCTTCCATCCACCACCAGCTGTCCTACATATATCGTCACTCCATCGAGTCTCAGGGCGTCCTACGCTACGTTTGCCAATTCGCGGTCTCCACTGCAGAACACGTCTACCCCAGCGGTTATCGGTTCTGCGACAGATATGTCCAGCCCATTGCCACTTCAGCTTTGCTAATACGCTGAGCTATGTCTATATGTATGTTTAATATTATTACGTAAGAATCCAAAGGAAAAAATGAATACATATAATCAACTTTGGTTTTGTTTTAAAGTTTTTCTTTATCGCCTCGGCACTCGCGCTTTTCAAAGTATAAAGCTCGTACTATTAACTCTTCTGTGCTATAATCTTAACATTGTGCAATTTTGTGATCTTACGTATAAACTATCGAGATCCCTTTGTAAGAAAAAATAAGACATAGTCGACTCCCTTCCCCTCTTAAATTGTCTTACGTAATAAATTAATGTAGTTGGAATCATAGCGTTAAACTAACAGTTCTATGATTTACATCTCATCCGTTTATTTTTTTGCGATTTGGCTTCTATCTCGAGTAGTTTTAAGTTAGTTGTAATTCTATCAGATGTAATTTTTGTGTTTATAAATTGCCGTACTATGTAACCGAATCAAATCTTATATATAGTCACAATACTTGCATTGAAATATATGCAGAATAGACTAGAATAAAATATATCTTTATAATACATCGAAACACAAACATAATATCTTAAAAACTAAACTGTAGAACTACGTTTAGACGCGGAACTGAATAATATAATAATCAAGGTAAACAATCATAATATGCAGAAAACCTTTCACCTTTCAATATTGGAGAAACTCCGGTACAAAACATTTATCGTTACGAACATACGAAATAATATTTCCATCGGAAAATCCCTTCACTTATCAAAGAATAAAATCTTGATTATAAACAGAGAAGCCACACGGCAAACTTCTTAAAGTTATACCACAAATTTTCCCAAAATATATATTTTTTATACAAAAAGAGACGCTCTTTTGATGGTAAAAGATAACGCTATGACCATAGCATCGATAGAACTTTCTTTCATTTAGACTGCCCCGTTAGGTCAATTGGTTGAATATCTACTTCTAGAGCTAGGCGTTGGTTCGATTCCCACCTGGACAAAAGTTTATGTGACGAATGTTTGTTGTGTCTGGGTGTTCTGTATGTATCACAAGTATTATATAAGTTATCTGGTTCCTATAGTACAAGCTTTGTTTAGTTTGTGGTTAAATCGCGCTGTCTGAAATGTTCTATGATATTTATTTATTTGGCAGCCTGGTTACAAACCAGATTGTAAATCAAAACACTTGCTGATAAAATCAATAAAATCTTGTAAACAAGTAACCGTGCACGGCACGATATTACTTGTGATACTAGATAGCGTGTCTTATCTAGATTTTGCACACAGTGGGAAAAAATATGCACATAGTACTTTTCACCTAATGACAAAACAAGAGAGATTGATGGGCATCGTTTTCAGGGCCGAATTAGCATGATGCGGTAGTTGATATACTAAGTGATATTAAAATTTAAAATATCAATTATTTCTACCTTAACAATTGATTTCCTAAAACAAATTTACTTCAAAAGTCTTTGAGTCACTAAATTAAAAACGAAATAATGTTCTGCCGATTTTAAGTTATATCTCAACTAATAAAATTTGATTTTTATTTATATAAATTGAAAATCAAATAATGTTCACACAGCTGATTCTTTTTTTTTAATGTTCGTGATACTTCGAATAAAACCCATAGAACCCAAGTCGTGAAGCAGAGCTACTATGGAATGAGCTAACATGGCAAAGTTCACAATAAGAATTTGTTATTTATTTATTGCTAAACATTTGGTCAACTAAGTTGTGCAATTAAATCTAATAGCCCAAATTATCGTTTTTTTTTTTTGTGGGGATGTAATGAGACGAACCAGACGCTCTCCTGATGGTAAGAAATAACGGCTGTCCATAACCATTACAGCGATACACAGAACTTTGAGTAGCAAAACAAAGTCCAGGGCATCATTGCTTTGGCGCTCATTACTTTGAAACGTTCGATGGTTAGTCTCAACAGCCCTGTAATTTCGCTAACTGCAGTACCCTTCAAACCGGAACACAGTAATGTTTACACACTACTACTTGAAGGCAGAATATGTGGTACTGCGGTGGTACGTATCTAGACGACATTCTGCTAAGGAGATCATGCTCTCCTGATGGTAAGAGATAATGCCTGTCTATGACCATTGCAACGGTACCCAAAACTCTAAGTAAGAAATCAATGTCCATGGCATCGCTACTTTGGTGCTCATTACTTTGAGACATTCGATTCGACGGTTAGTCTCAATAGCCCTTTAATTTAGCGGGCTGTATCCTTCAAACCGGAACACAGTTAATGGTTACACATTACTCCTTGGCGACAATCTGTTACTGCGGTAGACATAGATGACCTATCAAGGAAGGCGAACCAATGGCACGCGTGCCATTGGTGGCACGCGACACAAAATTTTGTGCACGCCACTCACCAAAACACAGTGCAATATGTATTTTTTTATGTTATAAATAAAGAGTTGTGAGTTGATAATATTTAGTTTTATGTAGACGTATCCTGTTCAGGGGTAGACGTGTTCTAGAGTGGCAACAAACGTAACATAGAACGCCTTCAGACTCGATAGAATGACGATATACGTTGGACGGTGGATGAAAGCGAAAAGCCACAGATCGTGCTGAGTGGCGTGTCTCGGGAGAGGCCTATGTCCAGCAGTGGACTACGATAGGCTGATGATGATGATGAATATTAAGTTTTAATATTTTCCCATTGATCACTAAGTCAAAATTATTTGACGGCACATCTATGGCCTTGTTAACATTTCTTTAGAAAAAATGGCACGTTGGTCCATAAGGTTCGCCACCCCTGACCTAGATCGTAGTAAAAGTATATCAGAAATTACATTGTTTTCCGTTTGTTTTTATCCCAGAGGTAGCGAGGACGCGGCTGAGAGAAGAAGGTGACAAGTATCGCAAGTTCTGGCAAACGCTGCATACAGTCTGGATGGAAGAAGGATACCGTGGGGTATACAGGTAACGTTTCTTGGAGTTAATTCACTCATTAATTCCACTATGTATGTGGGTGGTAGTGGGCCGTCTTTCTACTTGTCCTGTAGTAAGAAGGGGATGGAAGTACAAGGTCGTACAGCTCAGTAGCACATTCACCGAAATGAATCCTGTAGATAATTGACAGACTTGCTGCCTTCCGGCGGTGTTCAAGGCTTAAAAGTTTTTTTTTATAGGTTTTTAACGTGTAATTACGAAATTTTACTTGTGGGTTAGCAATAAAACGTTTTATTGAATAAAAATCATCGGTCGCATACAATTTTTCGGGCTCAATGACGTTTTTCGAAGGTACAGTTGAAATCTCGTTGCGCAATTTCAGAGTAGGTCTTATAGCAAATTCGGTTCAGCACAAACATTTCGCGTAACCATGTACATAATTATAATTAGTGTAGTGCAGGTAGATTCATATACATTTACAATAATTCGAATTTTCTTTCAGGGGTCTCGGCACGCAGCTGGTCCGTCAAATACCAAACACGGCAATCATGATGTCCACGTACGAAGCGGTCGTCTACGTACTCACAACACATTTCAATAACTCATTCTATGAGAACACCTAAACACACAGTGCAGCCCTATCCGAGCCATGATGTCCTTAGTAAGGCGAGCATCTCACTGTTAGAGTGAGAGAGAAAACTTTCCACCTAGTAGGAGAGAAATAGATAGATATCGATTTCCCTGCTTGGTCTTAAAGGTTGACCACACCTGTATAATAGTGATGTGACTTAAAATGTGTGGTTGATATCAATAATGTGTTCTCTATATTTGTTTTTAAATTACCCTCATTGTTTCAATACTCGACGGCATACTTAAAAATAAAATAAATTGAGGAAATATTTTTTAAATTTGTATTTTAACATTGAGGGTACTTCGAAATTTTTTCTTATTGTTTCATAGTCATCTCGAACGAAAATTATTGTTATAGTAGTCGCTTTAAATTTAGTTATAGGAACCAAAATTGTTGATTGTACCAAATGTCATGACTGAATTTGTTTGTAAGTGTATAATTATACTGGGTACTCTGTGAATCTAGAAATATAATTGTTATGAAAATTACTATGAAAGTCCTTTTTTTTTTTATTTCACTATCGGCATGTTTTGTATACGAAAATAGCTCTTTATGAATAATTCAATAGGTAATTTCGATCATTTTTCTCCGCAGTAAAATTAAAAGTACTAAATTAAATATTAAATTAACACGTACTTACAAATACAGTAGGTACAGTACAATCGCATTCTACTTGTTATGAATAAGTCAAGAGAATTTTAAGAGATATGTGCTAGCTTTGAATATTTATGCAATTGTGGTGCAATTTATACACTTGAAATTTAGTATAACCTAGCGGTAAGATAAGAATATGCGGGTAGTATGTGCCAATGCACTTAGCTGCCAAACGTTGTTTAAATATAATTGTTTTGCGCAGTTTTTTAATATCTCACTTTGTCTGGCATAGATTGTAGACATACGAATATTAAATTGTATCCCGCAAATCATAACAAATTATTTACAAGTAGAGATAACCGATTTATTATTTGTAAATGTTATCTGATTCGAAGTTTATTGTCAACAAAACTACTGACTTCAGTGTCGAAAATAAATATATATTTGTAGTTATATAACATTGGTTCTAGTCCATTTATACTAGTATACTGGCCCGAAAATATTCCAATCGAACTTTTTTTAATTTGACTTTTTTATTTAGAATATTGGCCTTGTTGCATCATTTTATCTGGTTTTGCAAAGCAAAAAAGTGTCATAGTGCTTTTAGCTTTGTGTAAATTTCGCTTTCGTTATGATTTTGAAAGTTTTTATGTTCTTCTAATTCTTTTAAAAAATCGGCGACATCACTAGTTTTTTTTTTGCTAGATTCTGACTTCTTTCTTGCAGTGCCATTTGCCTAGTAACGCGCCAATCGTGTCCAGGTTAGACATGCTATTTTAATGACTAGCGTTTTGCTGCCGGTTTAAAAATAATACCATAATTAAATATGAACCTTAATAAAACTGTTACAGTTAAAGTTACTTAAAAAAAAACTGAATCAAAGTAACAGGACCACCTGGAAAGCTTTCTCCTCATAATGAACTAGTTCTCTGCACCAGTTTTGCATGGGTGCAATTAGTTTAAGTGATTTGATAACAAAACTTCAAATTTAATCACTTACATACTCAAAAGTTTAAATAGGACGAGTTGTATGCACATCCTTCCCTAAAAAATAATCTAAACGACAGAGAAAACTGTGTTAAAACTGTTCTGTGGTTTAGAAGAAGTAACCGGAGAAACAGACAGGGGACAACGATTTTGTTTTATACTATTTAGATATAAAAAGCATGTAAATCGGTGACAATTAGCATACAAACAAAAACTAATGTATAAAATTGAACCCTTCCTCATATTTAAGGTCGTTAAAAATTTGTTAAAGCAACAAGGCATAAGAATTGACATAAGCGTGTTTATCAACATTCCCAATGGGGATAGCGTAGAGTGAATCTATAATGATGACCACTTATTCACTCGAAACTAAATGTGGGTTTCCGTTCAGTCCGATTTTCAAGCACAAATAGTAAGAGTAAGCTGTGATATAGAGTGTGTAAATAATAAAATATTAACTAGATGTAAATTTACATGCATGCACATTTGCTTTGATTTATAAGTTGCGCACAGTTGTGAGAAATAATAATAGTGTTAATTGTATTTGTTATACATTTTTATTCAAGTTATGAGTATTGGCATACAGGATGGGTATTTGTTTACTTGATACTTATTTTGTCATTTGTATAGTAGTGTTCTATGTAATGACTTCCATAGTGATGCACTTGAAACTGTTTTTTGGCTTGAGTTCAATGAAGCTTGCAGAAGTAGATGGGGCAAAGCCATAAGTCTGACCATGATGTCATTTGGCATTACCGCTCGAGTGGCACTAGTTTGAGTGGAGATTATTGCCTATTCAAGTCGGCTTATCCAGCCATCATCAAATTAAAGAAAACTATATATCTGGTGAGATATATAGTTTTTAACCGAACAGTTAAAAACCAGAGGTTGCAGCATGTTTTAGCTCAGCACCAAATCAAGATAACCTCGCCTTGTCTGAAAGCAAGGTGATGTTAAGACAGTATGTGAATTCAAAGAAAGAAGTCGAAACAGCCTGAGATAATGCGAGGATACTTTGTGCAACCATTGTGTAAAATAAATTTTGTGCGAAACCAGTTTTCAACACATCACACCATGAGTAGAAGGCCTAAATATATAGAATGTTAATCACCAGACTTCTATTTCAAGCAGTAACAAGAAGTTTTTTTTTAAAGTTAAGCATAATGTTCAGACAAGTCTTGTTATTGTAATTTTTGAGGACACATTTGGACTTACGTCGGACTGAGTATAGAATACTATTAATTTGTTTATAGAATAAAATTATTTTAAAAATACCCAAGTACTTTGGTTTTCGATTATTTAGACCTATAATTATAGACCAATATCTGCTTTAATCAGCACCAAGTGCTGTCTTAAGAGGCATAGGCATGATTACTGTAGTTAATAACAGTATTTTTCTAAAAGAAAAACAAGTTCATTCAATAATTTGTGTATTCAAATTACAAAATGTTAATAATTACCTACCACAAATGCTAATCGATAATTAACCAAGTCAATAAATAAATTTAGGATATAGTGAGCTTCAGTAGAATTGTACTGAAGGAATTTGAAACAACAGGACATTCATAAATAATAAATTATTCAAAATATCAAAATTTTCCACCAACACTTATTAAAACTGTTACAATATCAATGGGCAAACTTAGGATAAAACAGGCTTCAGCAGAGTTCTTATAGAGAAGTTTGATATAACCACCCATACATGGGTTGAAATTGAATTAGGCATTTCACTTGGGTACCTCAGCATAGTTGCAAAAGGGAACAAGTCAGCTTTAAAAGCCACTATTGGCTCTCTTCTGAAGTAAATTACTGACACGACTATAATGAACCCTATTATGGCTTGGAACACAATCTGGATAGTGCTCTTCACTGCTAAACTTCTGCTCATTCGGGAGTTAGAGCTTTCCTTTAGTTCTGACTCTAGTTTGTTGACCTTGCGCTGAATTTTGGAGTAAGCAGCAAACTCATCCTTCATAGATATGCATTTTTGTTCAGCCTTCAGCTTTTGGATGCTGTCAAAGATATTCCGTTCTGAGTTAGATGGCCTGGCGAAGCATGCAATAACCTAAAACAAACAAAAAACGTTATCTTCCATATTTTTACTTGGATTCTAAAATGCATATTATGTAGAGATTACTTTAATTCCAGGATGATACCTATGAAAGGTAAGGTACCCATATTGGTAAGGAAAATTGCCATTAGTAAATAGGTTACACTTACAGGTTTCACCATAATTGAAGACAAAGTACTGAATGTACACAAAACAACAAAATAGACAAGAAGGAAACCATTCATAACCTCCAACATTTTTCAGTAATTATTCTTGCAACTAGTCACCGATAATTTAGAATGACTAGCATTAGTAACAGTCCCAAAAGTCAAATAATTTTATAAACTTGTGTATTGGATATGGTATATAGATTTAATTTAAATATAATGGTATATAACTTTATCTGCTGAAACTGATTGATAAACAAACCAAGTATCTTTTTCTTCTATAAATTCTCAAAGAATAAATAATGGCTTGGCACATTTGGTATTATGCATTTTATTAGTTTTATTTTAAAAATTAAATATTTTCATATTTAGACTAGTTCAATAAAAATCTATTAATAAAATTCTATAGATTTAGAAATGATATTTTTTATTTCCAATATTCAGTTTAAAAAAAATATAAATATTGACAGTAACTTCATTTAATTTTTTACGCTAATAGGGATTTTTCCGAACCGAATAAATAATTTTTTCTAGGAAATCAGAATCTTAACGTAATACCTATATTTACTGAATCGTGTGAAGTATCTACATATACGACCTACTCGAAGAGTGTAGATACTTGGTAGTTAAAAATATAAAAAAGAAATAGTTTTTTGACATGATATGACTTTAGTACTTTAGATTGTCTCGATTATAAAAATATTAAAACATATTAAATTGATGAAACGGCTTCATAAACATGTTTTTCTTTATATGGTAGCAGAGCGTGTAAGTGCGGTTCCGTGGTTCCGTAGTTCCGGGGTTCCGTATTAAAACAAAAAAAAAAAAAAAAATGTCAAGATTAAACATCGACCCTCTTTCTAGAGAAAACTATGATACGTGGGTCATACAAGCTGAGGCCATTCTCGACAAACAAAAATTATGGAAATACATCGAGACTTCCCCAAATGCGCAAAGTGAAGCTGACAAAGAAGGAGACAGACTAGCAAGGTCAGAATTGATACTGATAATTGCTCCTTCTGAGCTTAAACAAATTAAAAACTGCGCTACTGCAAAAGCATTGTGGGACAAGCTGAAACAAACATACGCCAGTCAGGGACCTGCGCGAAAGGCGTCTCTACTAAAACAGCTCATATTAACTAAACTAGATGGACAAAATGTACGAAGTCATCTAGATAAGTTTATGGATACTGTAGATAAACTGGCTGACATGGACGTTCTAATAAACGAAGATCTGTTAACGATAATGATGCTATACAGTCTATCAACAGAATACGATAACTTCAGGATCGCTATTGAATCACGAGATTCTCTTCCAAAGCCAGAAGAGTTAAAAATAAAAATAATCGAAGAGTCTGAAGCACGACATAGCCAGAACGTAACTAAAACGGTACCTGAACCATCAGTACCAGATGAAGTTTTGTACGCGTCTTGTAAGATATGCAAACAAAGAGGCAACATCTTTAAACGCAAAAATCACAAAATATGCACAAACTGCTGGAGGAACAATAAAGAAAAATCTAGTAAAAATAACAAAGACTATAACAAAAATAATTTTGCTACGCAATGTCTCCTGACAAGAAACAAGAACTCTATTAGCAATAAATGGGTTTTGGACAGTGGTTGCACGTCGCATATGACATATCAACAAAACTTATTTAAGACCATAAAGAGTACTTCTAGAAAACTGAACTTCGCGACAGAAGATCATACTTCGGAGATTAAAGGAATCGGTACAGTCTCATTTACGACAAAAAATGGTGATGGCATTGCGCTTACACATCTACGAGACACACTGTACGTACCTAGTCTGTCCATTAATTTGATGTCCGTCAGCAAGATGACAGAAGCTGGCTGCTCTGTTCTCTTTACCAAAGATAAAGCTACGGTCAAGAATCCAAAAGCTAGAATAACTCTTACTGCATATAAACAGGAAGATGGACTTTACTACATCAAACCTAAACATGAGTGCAACATCCTGGCCAATGATAACGATGATACAACTCCAATCACGACTAGAAAGGGGCAATCATCAAACATCTATGAATGGCACAGAAAGCTTGGTCACATGAATATCAAAGATATGAAGTTAGCACTGAAAAACGAAAACTTAATTGGATTGAACTTTGATTCAACTGAAACTTTGCCAGAATGTGAAACTTGCATTCAAGCAAAATTACACCGAGTACCTGCACCCCGTGAGAAAACAACTCAACGAACAACAGAACGCCTTGAAATCGTTCATAGTGACGTATGTGGGCCAATCAGAACACCCACAGTAGGCGGAAACAAGTACTTCGTCACTTTCATTGATGATTTTAGTCGATACTGTCGAGTATTTTTGATTAAAAACAAGAACGAAGTATTAGAAAAATTCAAAGAGTTCAAAGAGTTAGCGGAAACGTACACAGGGAATAAAATCAAGTTTTTACAATCAGATAATGGTTCAGAATACGTGAACAAAGACTTTGACACTTACTTAAAACGATGCGGGATACTGCGAAGACTCACCGCACCCTATACACCAAACCAAAATGGAATTGCTGAACGCAAAAACCGTACCCTTGTTGAAAAAACGAGAGCAATGATGATTGAAGCACGAGCACCATTAAAATTCTGGGGCGAGGCAGTTTTTACTGCAAACTACCTATCAAACAGGAGTATAAACAATGCCATTCAGAACCAAACGCCATTCGAACGATGGGTTGGTAGAAAGCCGTGTATAAACCAACTGTATGTATTTGGCTCCAAGACATATGTTTTGATGAAAGGGAAAAATGGTCACAAATTTGCACCAAAGGCTATTCCCGGAATGTTTGCTGGTTATTCTGAAACGTCAAAAGCATTTAGAATCTTTATACCATCGATAAACGGTATTATGATATCAAAAGATGTAAGAGTTATGAAGACAATGTTTTACGATAAACAAAATAAAGACGAACTCTCAGACTTATTTGAGTTTCCACACCAACAACCTCAGCAAACATCTCAACAAACACCACACAAGCAAGTGGTTATTACTTTTAACGGTGACGACGAAGGAGAGCAGCAAACTGACACAGATGATGGAAATGATGACGAAGTATTGCAACAAAACGTAACAGAAGAAGTTCAACAAATGGAGCTAAGAAATAATGAAAGTGATTACGAATCCCTTTCCGGCTCATTCGATGAAATTGATGACTCTGTTAATAGTCATGTTGATGAAGTCGTACCATCTGAAACGAGGTCTTTGAGAGACAGGTCTCATATCACAGCACCTAAACGCTACGATGATTTTATTTTGGCAGCAGCTGAAGAAATTGAAAATCTTCACAAGCCAAAAGAACCTGTCACTTTCAAAGAAGCTGTTGATTCTCCTGATAAAGAAAAATGGCAAGAAGCCATGCTTGATGAAATAGCTGCATTGAGAAATAACCAGACATGGGATTTAGTTGAGCTCCCCAAAGGACGAAAAGCCTTACCCTGTAAATGGGTCTTTAAGGTAAAAATGAACCCTGATGGTTCCGTCGAACGGTACAAAGCCAGGATGGTTATAAAAGGCTACTCTCAAGAACCTGGAGTAGATTATGACAAAACTTTTAGTCCAGTGGTTCGCCTGAGCACCGTACGAGCACTGCTTGCCGTAGCTGCTAGGGAGAATCTAGAGCTGCGACAGTTCGACGTGTCAACTGCTTTCTTAAATGGTACTGTAAAAGAAGAAATTTACATGAAACAGCCTGATGGTTTTCAGGACGGCACGAAACGAGTTTGCAAGCTAAAACGCAGCCTTTTATGGACTGAAACAAGCGCCACTGTGCTGGAACACTTGCATTGCTGACTTCTTAGAAAAGTCTGGCTTCCAACAGAGTGAAGCGGATCCATGCTTGCATGTTCGAGTCAGAGGACAATCCAAAGTCTTTATTGGCCTCTATGTTGACGATGGACTTGTGGCGTATAATACAAAGCATGCAGGTGATGAGTTAATTAAGGAATTAAAAGCGCGATTCAAGATAACCACGAAACCTGCATCGTACTTTCTTGGAATGGAAATAAACGTGCGCAAAGACAAGACCATTACTTTGTGTCAAAAGGCCTATACGAAGAAAGTTTTGGAGAAGTATGGAATGTCCAACTGTAAATCGGCGCCAACGCCAATGATCAAAGAAAATGATATGGGGGATGAAACGAATGCTAGTGAAAACTTTCCCTATCGACAAGCTGTGGGTGCTTTGGCATATTTATCTGTAGGCACAAGGCCTGACATTTCCTATGCTGTAGGTGTAGCATCACGAAGCCTGCAAGCACCTACTAAGAAAGATGTCATGCTCGTTAAACGCATCTTCCGTTATTTGAAAGGGACCCAGCAGAACGGTCTGACCTTTGTAAGAACGTCGTCTCCACACTTAGTGTGTTACAGCGACGCAGATCATGCAGGAGACCAGAGTTCAGGAAGATCGACATCTGGAATTGTTAGCTTATTCTCAGGAGCTGCTATTAGCTGGAGAAGCCAAAAGCAAACAACAGTCTCCATATCTTCAACTGAAGCAGAAATCATAGCAGCAAGCGAATGTGCACAAGAAATCTTATGGCTGAATCGTCTGCTTAACAGCTTGATTAGAGTTGAAAAACCGATATTAAATCTAGATAATGAATCAGCTGTAAAACTTGCTCATAATCCTAGATATGAATATCATAAGCGAACCAAGCACATTCAACTGAAGCATTTCTTTGTAAGGGAATGTGTTATTAACGGAGACTTTACAGTTAATCAAGTTTCCTCGCAGTTGCAGTTGGCCGATATGTTAACCAAACCATTGTATGGTCCTAGACTGCAAGTTTTATGTTCACAAATGGGACTAAAGAATTTATCCATAAATTCTTAAAAATATCCGAGAATGTGAAGTATCTACATATACGACCTACTCGAAGAGTGTAGATACTTGGTAGTCAAAAATATAAAAAAGAAATAGTTTTTTGACATGATATGACTTTAGTACTTTAGATTGTCTCGATTATAAAAATATTAAAACATTATATTAAATTGATGAAACGGCTTCATAAATATGTCTTTCTTTATAAATCGCAATCAGGAAGTTATAAATAAAAAAATACTTGGTAAGCATAAAGCAGCATAAAACCCCCCCTATATTACATTACTCTTTGATAAAACCCTACAGATTTAGAGAGGGAGGAAAAAGAAGTTTAAAAAATAGCCCTCCTATCTTCAATTATACTTTGTACTACACTATGTAGTCTAGCTAGTGGTGGTACAATACTGGTTTACTAAAAATTTAAACTGTAACGCAACTCCATAAAATGATGTACACGACATAAATAGACAAACTAACCTAATCCAATCCAGCCAAATCAATTTAATATAGATATGTATATAACTCTTTTCAAAAAAACTTTTACTTAAAAAATGAAATGAAAAAACTAGATGCTAAAGTTAAGCTGGAGATAAAAATAGACCAGACTTTTCTTCCACACAATGTGACAGTGAAATATTTAGGAAAACAAATATATTTGTCAAATTTTATGACATTTCAGTTGTTTTCTAAGTTTGTAACCTCAATTCTGTTCTGACTTTCTGTTCTCATTATATTATTAGTAATTTTGAGAATCAATATGGAAAACGTAATTTTCATAGAATCTTACACACCTGCTAGTGACTACAATAAATCTAAGGAGTTGCAAATGCCATTTGAATCGTATTTAACTTACTGTATTTACAAATATTGCGCGTCTTATGAAGTGATTTTGAAAATTGTATTTGTGGATAGTTTGCTGAAAAACTGTAAGACGAGTATCGTTTTAAAAGAAGCTGGACTTCAGTTTATTGAAACTAAGGATGTTCCATGGCAAGTTTCGTCTTGTGTATATCCAGTAGTAATGTACAATGATACAATAATAACAGGACTGTGTGCCGTTGCTAGACACATTAGTAAATACAAATTATTGGCACGAAGTCTCCAAGAGCATGAAGAAGGTCTGTTAGGCTTCAGAAAGAGCTGCCTCCAAGCACCCAATGAAGTTTCTATATGGACTAAGTTCTGTGAAGTAGACATAATAAAAACTGTGAAAGACATTTTGGAGTGTACACAAATATATGAGATTCCAAAAAATTTAATGAGATTTGAAAATCATTTGAAGAAGCCGGTGAGGGTCCACAATGTTTATAAAATAGCCAGGGATTTGAAAAAGGAGAATTTAAAACATGAATATGGAGATAAAAATAAAATGTATGAGAATAAAATTTCTAAAGATTCGGAGTTAGAGGTTGAAACAAATGCTAAAGAGCTGAAAAATAACTCAGACCCAGATAAAATTAGAGGCAAGGCTAAAAATAGAAAGTGGAAGTCAAATATAAAAAATGATTTAGCAATAGACTGTTCAATCAAAATTGAAGACCTGCAAATCAGTCATCAGTTTGCAGAAGGTCCATTTTTCACATTGGCAGACCTAATTCTTCTGCCTTCATATCATGTTATTGAACAAAAGTTTGGTAGTTCTTTTAAATCTCTTTTGCCTTACACTCAGCATTGGTATGAAAATATCATCAAAATACCTGCAGTAAATAGTTTGACTGAATTAGTCAAAATAGAAAATAAATTAGTATTTGAACAGTTAGTCGTACCTGAAACAGAGGATGTGAGTCTCTACAAATGTGATCCAAAAAGGCACAACCCAAAAAAGAGGCTGTTTACAAAAGAAGATGATATAGAAAATGCATTAAGTTCTCTATTAGGTGGTATGGAATTAAATATCAGTAGTAATGAATTTGAATCTTCAATTAATTGGAATGAAATACCTGATGGAGCCAATCCTAATGCAGGCCATTTACCTGATGAAAGAGTTAAGAGAAAAACACAACAGTTAGAGAACTTAACTTTAGCAGTTCTGAGTGTAGCTAAAGAAGGAGATTTAATTGTTGATTTCTGCAGTGGCAGTGGACATTTGGGAATACTCATTGCCCATTTACTACCAAAATGTACTGTGATATTACTAGAGAACAAAGAACAATCACTTCTAAGAGCTAGAGAAAGAGTTCACAAAATGGATTTGAAAAATGTGTACTTTTTCCAATGTAACTTAGACTTTTTTATTGGGAAGTTTGATATAGGAATTGCTTTACATGCATGTGGCATTGCAAGTGACCTAGTCTTAGACAAATGTCTGAAAGCCAATGCAAAGTTTGTGCTATGCCCTTGCTGCTATGGCTCACTACATGCAACAGATAGGCTGGTCTACCCAAGGAGTAATAAGTTCTCAAGCGTTAGTATTGAAAAGTACTTGTGTCTTGGACATGCAGCAGATCAAACCCATGAAGAACATCCTCTAACAGTTCGAGGGTCTAGATGTATGGCTGCCATAGACTCTGATAGAGCTCGCTTGGCTGAAGAATTTGGTTATAAAGTAACTCTGTCTAAACTGAAACCTCTCAATTGTACACCTAAAAATAATTTGCTATTAGGTGTTCCTTCATAGAAGAAGATAGTAACAGAGTGCTATGCCTAGCAATGGAATAAGAAAGGTGTTGTTATCTTAAACTACAGAAAAACTATTTTCTTAACAGATCTTTTATTACAATAACAATTTTATCTTAAAATATAGCATTTGTACATGTATAAAGTCTATCATTTAACAATCTGAAAATTGAGCCTTGTCAAGAATATTCTTAAGACTAGTGTTACAAATTCTCAACCAATATAAAATATGACATGCATTCTCAATTCCCTGCTATCAGTAAAGTATAAAATATCAATAAATCTAGCAAAATAACCAAACTAAACTTCAGTTTACTTTAGCGTAAACAATGGCAGTTCGAGTGGGAATGTAGACCTGAAACAAAAGAAAAATATTATGGTTATGTTGTTGATTCTATGTTTAGCCCACCCAGAAAAGTGTAGTAGAGTTTAAGTTAGCAATGTTCATCATTTACTTATCTTGTTTTTATATAACATAACACAGGAGGTTGGGAAAGCTTACTTGCTCTGAGGGGAGGAGTCAAAAATAACTAAAATTCTGCTTAAGTAATACCTACTTATAAATAAATAAAATAAAACACAGTGCCATCCTGGACAACGACCTCAAACTAAGCAGAGCTGGTGTGATAGAAGCCAGATAACTGATAGAATGCATAAGTACTTTTTTGCTGTTGTAAATACATACTTATAATACGTACAGAACACCCAGACACAGAATAGATTTGTTTATCCTTAAATGTTTGTCCTGGGTGGGAATCGAACCCACGCCCTAGAGCTCTTGAAGCAGATATACTGCCAATAAGCCAACAGGGCTGTCGTGTATTATTTTGACATACTTAAACCGTCTAGACCAGAATACATACTAGATTACTTGGTGGTAGATTTCCTTAGCAGGAGGTCGCCTAGGTAGGTACCACCGCAGTACCAGATATTCTGCCGCTAAGCAGTAGATATTACAGTAAACATTACTGTATTCCGGTTTGAAAGCGAAATTACAGGGCTGTTGAGACTAACCATCTAGTATCAAAGTAATGAGCGCCAAGGCAGCGATGCTCTGAACTTTGTTTTACTACTCAAAGTTCTGTGTATCGCTGAAATGGTCATGGACAGTCGTTATCTCTTAACATCAGGAGAGCGTCACGTTCATCTCATTACTGTTACATTAAAAAAAAACACTTCTCTTGTATAAATATGAAAACCTGTATGATAGATTTAAGGGAACATACATGAAGCAGTCAAAATCATAACCCTTCTTCTGTGTAGTCTAGTAATAGCTCCACGTTCAAGATACTGCCGCGCTTTTATGTAAATAGTTTGCCTTTTAGAAGATCATCTTACCTGTATAGAGTCTTGCCGGTTCCCCCAAGGCATATCCTGTGTGTGGTGCACATCGCCGTCGGGCTCCACGCGACCGAAGCCGTTGTATTTCTTGCTATCTGTGCACAGCACCGCCTACAAATCGAGTAATGTTAGAAAAATAATATTGGTAACAGTTTTTTAGAGTGAAACAGAAGAATAAATATAAACAAATATTGTAGGACACATTTCACACAGCGCCATCTGACCCCAAACTAAGCGGATCTTGTGTGATGGAAGTCAGATAACTGATAGAATACATAAATATACCTTTTTTTTGGAAATTCATACTTATAATACATATAGAACACCCAGACACAGAACAAACATTTGTTTATACCAAACAAACATTTGTCCTTGGCCGGAATCGAACCCACGCCCTACGGCTCAGGCAGGCATACTCCCAATGAGCCAACAGGGCTGTCAAAATACGAAAAGAAAGCTCATTGCATCTAGGTGAATTCATCCTCGTGAATAACTTTCACTGTGTTCTGTATAAAAATGTGTTTTAGCCATTTCAAAATTATATAGGATAATGTACTTAGGTAAAGAACTACAATTATTTTACAAAAAAAAAATACTATTATGATAACTAGAACGTGTTTGTTTTTAATACAATAACTTTTTTTCCCGTCGTGTATTATTTTCTCATACACCTGAGTGTTTTCATACGAATCATATCAAAATCAAAAGTCATTTATTCAGTTAAGGCCCTGGTAAGGCACTTATGAACGTTAAGTTACATGTTTGAATCTACCACCGGCTCGTAATTACACTTCAACTGAGAAGACTCCGGCAAGAAACTCAGCAAGGCATTTTTTTGTGGATCTTTCTTTTCATATTAGGTTACATATTACAATAATAAATATTAATACATACATTATGCTTACTACAATTGTCACTTAGCCAGGGGGATGCAAGTGCAGAGAGAAGCTACAACAACCACATATTCCTGTCTTCCACGTAATGAGACACCTTATAGTAGACTTTGTCAATTATAATATTATAAAATATTGTATGACAGGCAAATGTATTATTTGTGTTGTTATATGACTGATTTTTGACTGATTTTGTAGCGATGATTTGTAGTGGTTAGCGCGGTAGGTTCGCATGCCGAAGGGCGTGGGTTCAAACCCCAACAATGAGCTTGAGCTGCCGGTGAAGGAAAACATCGTGAGGAAACCATAGCGTGGTGGTAGGGTACTTTCTAGTACTCGGCTGGCTAGCTACCACCCTCAAGTTGAAAAATCTGCCGCCAAGCATCTAACGGTGTGTTCCGGCAGCCTCACTTGAGAGCCAGTTCCATTCCAGGCTAGGTGTGCTTTACCATCTTCGACCACACCGTCACTTAACATCAGGTGAGCTGTGGTCAAACACCTAGCCTGTCAGACATAAAAAAAAATGAGACACCTTATAGTAGGCTTTGTCAATTATAATATTATAAAATATTGTATGACAGGCAAATGTATTATTTGTGTTGTTATATGACTGATTTTTGACTTTACCTAAAATTACTGAATGCGAAAACCAGACGAACGATTTTAAAAAATTAGGTTGAATAGAGATTCTTCTTTCTTTTTGAAGTCTTTTAAAATTAGAGCTTATGATAAAGGGTTTTTTGAAGCGATGATAGCTTAACGGTTAACACGGTCGGTTCACACGCCGATGGTAGGTTCATACTCCGACACTGAGCTTGAGCTGTCGGTGGAGGAAACCATAGCATGTTAGTAGGGTGCCCTTTGGTACTCGGCTGGCTAGTTATAAAGTTTTAAGTAGAAAATCTGCCGCCATACATACACCTGTGTGTTCTGGCAGCCTCACTTGAGAGCTATTTATATTCCAAGCTAGGTGTGTCTACCATCTTAGAGCACACCGTCACTTAATATTAAGTGAGCTGTGGTCAAACATTTAGCCTGTCAACCAACAAGTAAATTTTAATAAAAAAAACCGACAATATATGGTTTTCTCATGGATGCTATTGTCAGAACAGGACCAAATTGAAATGGGTCCACAAAGTTATGAGGTGACAAACATTTTTAAATAAAAACTCGAATTGAGTACCTCCTCCATTTTTGAAGTCGTTTAAAAAAGGTCACATCAAGTTTGCTGCGTGAAAGTAAGACAAAAACTTTCTCAGTAATACGTAAAGTATAGTCACCCTATAAGCGCCGGGTACGTTGACGCCGACTCGATAGTCCGTGAAGCTCTGGTACGGGTTGAAGTTGAACACGAACAGGAGGCCACCGCGCTCGAACGCTATCACTTTATCGCCTTCGTGTTTGCAAGACACGAATCCCTACAAACAATAATCATGAAATTATACACAATTTATGCGGTGGTATTGAAACTTGCGCGAAACTCAGTATTTTATAATAGACTAGCTGCGCCCCGCGGTGTTACCCGCTGTTCCCGGGTGAACACTACATTTTTTCGGGATAAAAGTAGCCAATGTGTTTATCCAGGGTGTCAGCTACCTCCAATCCAAAATTTCATCAAAATTGGTCCAGCCGTTTGAGCGTGAACATGATTAGCTCAGTCAGATCGTAAAACGAACGGCGTGGGTATAAATCCCAACAAAGCTTAAGTTGCAGGTGAAGAAAAACATCGTTAAGAATCCATAGTATGGTGGTCGGGTACTTTGATACATTCTAGTAGGTAAACCTACTTAACCGGCTAGCTAGTAGCAACCATCCCCAAGATGAAAAGTGCGAAGTGGAAATTCAGTGAAATGTGTGACTCGTTCTGGACCTGCATGGTGGATGAAAATAATTACGGTGTCATTTTCCGCCTTCTACTTTTTTTATCGCTGACTGGCTAGATGTTTGACCACAGCTCACCTGATGTTAAGTGACGATGTGGTCGAAGATGGTAAAGCACACCTAGCCTGGAATGGAACTGGCTCTCAAGTGAGGCTGCCGGAACACACCGTTAGATGCTTGGCGGCAGATTTTCAACTTGACGGTGGTAGCTAGCCAGCCGAGTACTAGAAAGTACTCTACCACCACGCTCTACTTAGTTTTTTTTTTTTTGCTAAGACATTATAATAATAAAAAATTTGTAAATGTTTTGAGAATAGACAAGTATTTTTAGTTTTTAAGACTTTTTAAGACTAAATTGGGATTCGTTTTTTTTTTACTTTTAGTGTAATGTAAGAAAATTCAATGATTTGACACGCACAAACCAACGCATTCGTCATACTTTTTGGGAATATTTATTTTTTGTATATTTTTGTTTATTGTTTGTATTATGTCAGATAAATGTATCTTTTTTCCACAGATAAATGAGACCCTATTTAAGTGATTGACTGCAGTAACTAACATGCTCGAAATGTCGGAATAGCACTCACCGGATCCGACCGAAGCCAGCCATATTTATCTTCCAACAAGTTCATATCTCGATCGAACTCGTTCAGGAACTTGTATTTAAGCAGTGGATCGTCGACCAAGTTCCATTGGCGACGCGCGTAGTGATAAGACGAGTTGTTCCCCGCGCGGGGGAAGTCGAGCCACTCCGGGTGGCCAAACTCGTTACCTGATATAAAGAAAATACTTTAGACATAACTTGTGAATGAAGCTTAAAAACAGGGCCGGATTTGGGGGAAGGCAGGCGGGCTACTGCCCTGGGGCCTCTACAAAAGAGGACCCCCCACAATTGTAACTAATTACTACATTCTTTGTTGAAATATTTTTTTTTGTTAGTAATAATTGTTTGAAAGACTTGACGGAAAATAAGTGAATAAATAGGTATATCAATGTATTGTGAATATATTAGGACCTACATACTTAGTTTATTATTGTTGACTACCAATTTGCATACCAGATGGTAGAATATAAAAGAGCGTTTAACATTGTTATAACAACTGTATAATATAACCCATACTCGCAATAAACGATTTTGAATTTTTATTCGGAAAATAATTAGGGGCCTCCGCTCCTTCGTTGCCCTTAAGACCTCCAAATCCGGCTCTGCTTAAAATTGATAAAAGGTTGGAATTACATAATAAATAATTAGACATTTCAGTGCCTGTGATTTAGGTAAATTGACTTTGTTGTAAGCTTTCTCCGGTGAATTATTGAAACTAATCTGTAATAATGATGAACTGTTGTGTTATTAAGGAGTGAAAACCGGAATAAATGAAAGGTACTTGATATCCCTAACTTCTTAATATACGCGTCTTTGGACCCCATGTTATCGTTTTTTATATGTTACCAATAAAGTTGAGGTAGGCCTCCCCGGCGAGCGCGTGCGTGATGAGGCGGATCATGCAGTGCAGCGCCATGCCGCGCTCCACCAGCGCACTCGGCTCGCTCAGCGTGCTCATGTGCGTGTACATTGCCGCATCCATCAGCCAGAACGCGATGGTCTTGTCACCCACCAACGCCTGGAAATAACAGCTACGTTAAGATAACAAAATTATACTTTGTTACACACTTATTTTTTTTATTTTTGTTCTCGAAATTTCTTTTTATATTTCAGATCTATATAATAACATAGTCCAATTAAGCGTATTTGTTTTTAATTATATTATATAAGATTCGCTATTGTATGATCCCTTATATAATTCTGTTTCTGTCAGCACGTAGGGGGAGTACGGATTTTCGAAACACAAGCTACTCTTAGCTTAGTTCGAAAATCCGAAGCTCAATGTATTGCATCTAAAACACTGAACTTTAGAACAATTGATTATGTAATGTATGTTTTATGTTTATGCCAAAATAAATGATTTGATTTGATTTTGACACTAATTACATTTTACACTTCTTAATGGAACAACTAGCGGTATTTTACAAAAGACCTAGACGAATTTCCCGGTTTAAATAAAAAATGTATCTAGCGCAGAGTTATATTGCTGAGCACTGGCCATTTTTTTCTTTTTAATACACTGTACACTGCAGCGGTAATCCTCTAACTGACGTTTAAAATTTGTTGTGTCTAACCACTAGGCCGGTAAAGTCGATTTGGTGACGGGATGGTTTAGTGGATATGTTAGTTTAAATCTTTTTTTTAAATTTGTGTGTGTTTTCTGTAGTTGTTGCCGTGGTAGAACCGGCGTAAGAATAGTACCCCACACTCTCTACCCGTGGTTGCCGTAAGAGTCGGCTAAGGGATGTAATCCGGAAGATAGGCAGCAGCGTCTTCCTTGAACAATCACACCTAACTGCGCTCGCCAACCCGCCTGCCAAGCGTGGCGAGTTTTGGCAAAACTCTCCCAGGAGGAGGCCTATGTCCAGCAGTGGACGTCCTATGGCTGATGATGTGTGTGAATGTTCCCATAGTACTGATTTGGGTTTTATTGGAGTAGCGATTTGAATCAAGTTCAGTTTTTTTCTTTTTAATTTCTAGCCGGTAAATGCGATTTCGCTAGTTTAGAATAAATTCATTTTAATAGTAACAATTTAATTTCCATAATCTTGAGTCTACTGTTCTGTGTCTTAGGTAAAAATATTTTCCAAGTAAGAATTTCTGCTCGAAGTCTTCAATTTCACATTACCTGATCGTGACTCTCAGCGTAAGCCACAGTGCCCTCCTTCCAGCGCCTGTTAGTGAGCGTGTGGACGATGTGGCCCATCTTCCAGTCCTCGTCCTTTTCCTCCTTGAGCAGTTTGATCCACATGTCCGGGATGGCCATCCCGAGTCGGTAGTCGAACCCGGTGCCGCCTTCCCGGACCGGACGGCAGGACGCTGGCATGCCGGATACGTCCTGGGAACAGTCACATCATAAAATAACATACATCATCTACTGTTTACATTTTCAGGTAATCGATTGTCCAGACCATTGATTTTTTCATCTGGTAGTAGTTCTGCTTCGAGAGCTACGGCGTGGGTTCAATTTTGATAGCTCAGTAATTAGCGCGGTCGGTTCACACGGCGAAGGGCATGTGTTCAAACCCCAACAATGAGCTTAAAAAAAGTCGCGAGGAAACCATAGCATAGTGGTAAGGTACTCTCAAGTACTCGGCTGGCTAGCGACCACTTTCAAGTTGAAAATCTACAGCCAAGCACCTATCGGAGTGTTCCGGCAGCCTCACTTGAGAGCCAGTTCCATTCCAGGCTACGTGTGTTTACCATCTTCGGCTAAACCGTCACTTAACATAAGTTAATGTAGTTAAATACCTAGCCTGTCAACTATAAAACAACCATATTTAAGTATAAACGAAACACAGTATAAACATTTACATTGTGAGCTCTGTCGACTCATTGGTAGTATAACTGCTTTAAGAGTTGTAGAGCGTGAGTTAGATTCCTACCAAGGAGAAACATTTTGTGCTATAAACAAATATACATTTGTTTATAGCACAAAAAAAAATCTGTGTCTGGGTGTTCTATATGCTTTATAAGTAGTAAATATTTAAGTAAGTATTCTTTCTTAGTTTCTACTTTTTTCCTTAGTTTGGGGTCAGATGGCGCTGTGTGTAATTTCCTACGATATTTTTTTATTTCTTTGTCACACAAATATTTTATTTGTTTTAACGCTAGCCTTAAAGCTCAATAAACAGAGTTAACACCAAACGAGCTAAGGGTAGTTAACAACAATCGTAAACTAGCGATTTCGACACCTTACCTCTGCAATAGTGATGGCCCTGCTGTCGGCGTTGTGGATAAGCTCGTTAGCCAGCATGAGATATACAAGCGCCTCCGTGTCCACGTTCAGGCCGTAGTACTCGTCGTAGTGACCCGAGAACCCCTCGCCGATGCCACGGCTATGGTACAACATTGACGTTACACCGTCAAACCTGATGAAAGAAAATAAATTCAAAATATTTATAGTAGTAGAAGAATTCGGCCATATACTATAGGCCGCCACTCGTGGCACTAGCTCATAAAATTCTTTTGTTTTCTATACTTTTTTTCTATTTTTGATCTATCTATTTTTGTGGTGATGAACACCAAAGAGTTTTGATACTCTTTATAGGTGGCCTGTGATGTGCGGCAGAGCGTGGCCGTCTAGAAAATATGGCGGGAATAAAAAATGTGTTTCTTGTGATTTTGAATTAGAATACACAATTTGAAGAATCTCACGATTCAAAAGAACAATTATCTAAATTGATTCAACCGTTCTTTAGTTATGTGCTTACTAACGAACGACATTAAAATTTTATTTACTTTGATGGATGATTTAATTTGGTAGGCAACTAAAAGTACATTTTTTTTCGAAGCACGCGTGCTTCTCTCCTGCCGGCCTCAACGGAATACCATTGCCGGTTATGTGTACAGTCGGCATTATGCTGAATTGAGGGCGTATTTTCTTTAAGATTTTTATTGGTTTTTGCATTTGTATAGTGTGTTTATGTCGCAAATAAAGTGTTGTCAATTCTCTGTTTATTATTATATGGATTGAGAACTCTTAAGTGAGACTAATGGAACATACCGTTAGGTGATTGCTGGTAGATTTATAATATCTATTGACTCGTCTTAGCTCTACGCGTGTTACAGTAAAACTAATATGGCGGAACAGATAACCTTTTGCAACAACAAAAAAACGTGATATACGTGCCGTGTTTGGTGTCAAATGGAAGGGATTCAGCGTAGAGTGATGACTGAAATGAAAAGCTAAAACTGAATTATACCTGAATCCATCGAACTGGTATTCCTCCTGGTACCATCTCAGATTAGACAACAGGAATCTTAAAACCTCGATCCTGAAATTAATAAAACATATTTTAGTCGTTTACATCGTCTAACGAAAACAAAAAGATATCATCGGTATAAAATATTATCAAAATTTTTAGACCGTATTTAAAATAGTGAGTTGATCTAATATCCAAAAACTAATCATCGTTAACTAAATGACGTTACGGATTATGATTGGACATATAGTCGCTATTCTGTATTGGTCAGTGCTGGTTTTGACCTTTCAAGCTAACTGTTGTAACCAGTGAGGGCAGAAAAGTAGCGTTTAAAATATTTGTGACTCCGATTGTGCTTCGTTAAAGATACTTACTGATGGTTATTCCAGTTTAGCTAAAGCTAAATAGAGTTAGTTTAGTTCGATTGTTAATCGTGTTGCATTATTGTCCGAAACCAGGAGAAGTCCTGACCAGAAGAACGACCTAGCTTGCTAGCATAGTATCCTTGAAAGAACGCCTCCATGTTGTCGAATTTGATCTATAGACTATCACAGAGGAAGTCGCTCACCGAAAATCCAAAGCGAAAATAGTAACGAATTTCAGCGTTTCAAATAAATATTAATGACGGGCCGAACGACCGTCCAATGGGGCTGAATGGAACGCAAACTGTTGCCCCAGCGCGTTTTGGCGGAGTTTTAGGTAAAATATCTATGATCCTACAACGTTTTGTTTCTTCGCTGGAAATAGCTTATATAATATGCGTATTCAAATCCTAGAATATGCTCTTACTCTGAGTAGTTAAACAGTCTGCTGTCCCACAATGAATGTGTGCCTCTAGGTCCGTCGTGGAAATAGCACGCCGTAGTGCCGTCGAACTCGTTGAGTCCGTCTAACGTGTTCTTGGATGCGTGTGAGTGAACCACATCTAGCAACACATAGAGACCTAGCTCGTGCGCTCGATCAATCAGGTGCTTCAGCTCGCACGGGGTTCCGTAGCGACTGGAAACATACACACAATAATAAATAGTACCTGTAGTAAAAATATGGTAATTCGAAAAGTATCAAGTATCTACTAAGACAAAAAAAATAACAAAAATAGTGATGAAGGTCAGTGAACTTTTCTACGAAACAGCTGTTTTTTTAATAATAAGCTTTTTTAGGCTAAGTACCATCATTCCCAGTGGATGGCAGGTAGATATTATCAATGATAATTAAACTTATTGACTGAAGATAATATCTATACCTCTTCACGCCAAACATAAGCTTGGTATAGTCCATGCGCAGACAAATCCGCGGCAATCACAGAATTCGGAGCTCCAACAACCGTTATTCTGACCATTGGTAAGGCAGTAGTCTTCTAGTAAGTTAATAGTTTTTGGTATAATTTAGCTGGATGACGTGTTAATAAGTAATTATATCTATAGATAATATGGAAATAGCGAGTTTCTCACCTGCTAGCTGCAAAGAAACTGGTAACTTGGTACCCAAAAGACGCGTAGTATGCATGTTCCATTACTGCCATCAGCTGGATAGCGTTGTAACCTAGAATTCAAATATACGCATTGTTAAAAACAAAGAATCAGAATATCAACAATTAGGTACTTATTTAATAATTCATTAATTCCAAACATTGTTGATTATTTAATTCTGATTATCACCAGAAATTAACATATAGAGTTTTTACACTTTACATTCCCATACAGTAAATTTATTCGTAGAAGTGGAAATAAAGGTTCTTACACAGTTTTACTCATAAATATAAAAAAAAACTAAACTGTAAGATATGTTAGTCAGATTGTAGCTGATTGCAGGTTGAACCCCATCGGAATACCTCCGTCATCAATATTGCTTTTCATTATTTATTTTAAACAGAAAACTGGATTTATACATTATTACTAAAAGAATGGTTTATTTTAATTAAGAAGGCCAAAACACATTTTGGGTCGCTGCGCTTATATCAACGAAAATATTAACTATAAAAAATACTTTGTCGCGTTTTACTGCGGACAAAGGTTTAAGATTGTTTTTGAGAATGGTTGGGCTACGACCCCCGTTTGAATTAGAATGTATTGTTGATTTGGTAATTTGGGTACCTTGATTCTTAATCCTAGGCAGTACATTTTCCCTGAACTCATTGTATGTGCCGATCCGTCCCTCTTGCGTGGCGATGCCGACGTGGCACTCGTAGATACGCAGCGATTTGGGTTTATCCACCTTCTGGTGTTTGAACTGGTACGGCTGAGAAGAAAATAATATATGTATGTACTTATAGGTAAGCTCTCTCAGGCAGACACGAGTTTAGCCAGTGTTACCGCGACCACCATCTCAAACCGCGGTAGTTTTCACTTGTTTTTTTTTAAATGGCTGACAGTCTAGATGTTTGACCACAACTCACCTGATGTTAAGTGTCGCTGTGGTCGAAGATGGTAAAACACACCTAGCCTGGAATGGAACTGGCTCTCAAGTGAGGCTGGCGGAACACACCGTTAGATGCTTGGCGGCAGATGGGTGGTGGCTAGCTAGCCGATTACCAGAAAGTACCCTACCACCACGCTATGGCTTCCTCAAGATGTTTCCGGCAGCTCAAGCTCATTGTTGGGGTTTGAACCCACACCCTTCCGCATGCGAACCGACCGCGCTAACCCCTGAGCTATCATCGCTACATTGGTGATAGATCTCCTTAGCATGAGGTCGTCTAGGTAGGTACCACCGACCAGATATTCTCCAGCCAAGTAGTAGTGTGGAAACATTACTATACCGGTTTGAAGGGTACTGCAGCTAGCGAAATTACAGGGCTATTAAAACTAACAGAAGTTCGAAAGTCTCAAAGTAATGAGTACCAAAACAGCGATACCCTGGGCTTTGTTTTGCTACCCAAAGTTCTGCGTATTGCTGTAATGGCCATGGACATGCATTGTCTCTTACCACCAGGAGAGCGTATTGTTTGTCTCATTACTATTACATACAGATAATACTTATACAGAATATACATATTACAGTTATTTTCTAGTATAAAGCTTAAATAACGTGTAGTTTCGTGTTGTTACCTAGTATCATAAAGATAAAGAATTACGTGCTCCACCATAATACCTATATTATACCATCTTTAAGTACCTATCTAATCTGGCGCACTAAACGTTTCAATCCCTATATCTAATCCTGTGTTCGTACCTACCCACAAACATGTACGGAAATAGAAAAGAATCATAGAAATGCTGAAGAAAAAGATGAATGCGAGGATGTTGCCAAAAATAGAAAAGACTATGACAACAAACAGAAACTTTGCAAGTGTCAATGATTTATTTCCATACTTAATTTATTTATTATTTTTATATTCTTTATTTATTTCGTTTGGCAGGTTTGGGACTCAAAACGTATTATTTAAGCTGCGATTATTTGCTCACATGTCTTATGACCCAGAGTCTCGGTAAAATTTACACTTATTATCTATAATATTATAAATGGAAAGTCTGTATTTCTGTCTGTTTTCACGGCTAAACCGCTGAACCAATTTTGAAGAATATAAAGATAGATGAACCCCTGAAGAAGGATGGAGGTTAATTTAGGAGTATGTCTGCCTGAGCTGTAGGGCGTGGGTTCGATTCCCGCCAAGGACAAACATTTTATGGTATAAACAAAATGTTTGTTCTATGTCTGGGTGTTCTGTGTGTATTATAATGTATTTACAAAAAAAAGTATTTATGTGTGCTATCAGTTATCTGACTTCCATCACACAAGCTCTGCTCAGTTTGGGGTCAGATGGCGCTGTGTGTAATGTGTCCTACAATATTTATTTTTTATCGCAAAAATAAAAACTTAAATAGGGTTAAATAGGCGCTGAAAGTTTGTATATGAGGCCAATCATATCTCACGTTTTGGGCTATAAATAAAATCATCATAAATCTATACTTTTGTTAAAAATATGAAAAGTAATAAATATTATTAATTCTGGGTGCTGTCAAGTTGCAAGTGACTCGCTTTCATCTAGGCAAACGTGCGCCATCGTAGATCGCACCATCGCATGGTGGTTCCATTTGTTTCGTTTTTCATTGCGAAGGAAGCCTAACCGCGCGCGCGTTGTACTTAACTTTGTCTCCATGAAGCAGGCCGAGTTTGGCCGAAACTATAGCCGATGTATCTAACATAATAAAACGTGAGTAAACACGCATAAGTAAAACAAAAATGTATGGAGAATTATGAAAGCTTGGAGAAATAAGTAGGCTACTCAAAATACTAATTCTACATAGACGTTACCTGGTCTGGCTTATAAATGAACTGCTGATAGGTGAACCCCTCGAAAGGTTTAACGTAGCTGGCCCAGGGTGATATCCTGTACAGATGATCGTTTACAATGATCTGCACACGAGTGTCGTGCTTCAAAGCGCATGAGCCGTCTGCATTGGCCGGGATGTGGAGCTCCCATTTGCCGTACTCTAGCTTCTTAAATTGGTGGCTTTTGGAATTCCAACCGTCTGTCGAAAAGAGAAGTGTTAACTGTTTACAAATTGTATCTTCCCTTCTTTTACATAAATCAGTTGATTATTTTTTACAAGCTTTTATTTAACTTGCAATGTTCGCGTGTAGATATGTAAGCAAGTTGTATGTTTCAAAATTTGCAAACCATTTTTTTTTCATACAGAAAGATACATCAGAAATCCTAAAGAAATAAGTAAATTTTTCGTCTAAAAGTGTCATTTGTGGTGAATTGACGGTAGTTGGAGAAAACATTAGTGATAGAGAGAGCGTCTAACAATCCGGCTTTATTTAAAAGTTTACGAGTTGAAATGTTCAATCGTATTGTTTTTTTTTATGGGTGACAGATTCTATGTTTGACCACAGTTCATCTGATAGTAAGTGACAATGTGGTCGAATATTGTAAACACTGGAATGGGAACTGACTTTCAAGTGGGGATGTCAGAACACACCGTTAGATATTTGCCGACAGGTTTTCTACTTTACTAGTTGTATTAAGTTGATAGCTTTGTTCATAGGTTAACAAAATATTTGGCCTTTTCACTTACTAAATTCTCCCTGTAGATGTATTGAATGTGCCCCGGGCGCCCATTCACGCCACGTGACTGATCCGTCGGCGTTGTACTGAGGTCCGTAGTATTTGTATCCTCTGGTGAACCCTTCTGTGCCGCCTTCCCATGACTCCACGCGGTCCCAAAGATCTTTGAAGCACCCATATCTACAGAAAAGTTTTTTTTATACGATATCGGATTATTTACAGGATACCTACATTAAACAGTCCTCGCAATATTTTTTTATGAAAATCAGTTGTTACCGTCGCAGACCTAAACCGGATCAAACCGGTTTTTATAAAGTGTCCCACTACTGGGCGCAGGTTTCTTTTCATCATGAGAAAAGTAAGGCCAAAGTCCACCACGCTGGCCAAGTGAGGGGTTAACAGACTTTACACGGCACCGAGAACGTTTTTTTAATTTCCTGACATGTCCTTTTTCATGAATGACAAATCCCATCATCACTTGTGCTAAGTAATTATTTTATTTATTACTAGCTGTTGCCCGCGTCATCACTCGCGTGGACACGTGTACAAGTACTATAAAATTACAAAAAAAAGTAGCCTGTGTTAATCCTCACGGTATAAAGTATCACCTTGTTAAAATATCGTATCTATATGATCAGACCAGCCATTTAGGCATGAATAAGTATCAAACATTTAAAGTCACAGAGTTATAAACGTTTTTATAATTATTATTTTTGTTTTTATAGTTTTTCTGAATCTAGATATGTAATTAAAATAAAATGAGAAAATCTTTTACTAGTTGCTCGGCTGATGTTTACCAGATTCAACAAAAGCAACTGCGGCCACGCCTTAGAATTTTGAACTCTAACCGTTCAATACTTTGAGTGGAAATAATGTGGTTAACGATCTTTTTTTAAATTACTTTCATAATTGTAGGTATCTACTGGCGTAATTTTTTTTATAAATTAGCTACTATACCTATAACCAAGTATATAAAAAAACACATACCTATGTAAATGTAAGTTAGGGTAGGTATAAAATTGTTGTATAGGTACGTATAGGTACTTAAGTATCAACGTAAACTTAGAAAATACTTCTATTGGCCATCGTGTCGTTGATTAATATTAGGTACCTATTTGTATTTATTCGCCACTTGAATTCATTTTGTTTTTAATCCATCATAGAAAGTTAAATAGCTATTCCATTCCACTGTCTATATAAAGTACAGTACCTGGATGACCGAGCTTTGCTCGGCTGAAAACACGGATAAAACGACGTTTTCTAAAAATGAAACCTAGTTAGTTCGATTTATCGCCCCCGAAACCCCCTGTCTATTAAATTTCATGAAAATCGTTGGAGCCGTTTCCGTAGCCGTCCGTCGTTTAAAGGTATTAGATATATAAATTTACTATTCCATTCCACTATCAATTTTATTATTGACCTTTCATTTGACATTGAAACGGAATCTGCTATTGAACTCAAAGCGCTTACAGCGCGACTCAGGTTGTAGGCACGTACATTTTATTTATATTTTGTCGCAATAGGTAGGTACAGAAAACATCTCGAGATTTTAATACCAGCAGATTATTTGCATAAATTTATCACTTGAATAAGTTTATACACAACGCGGCATATAACACCATGTAAAATATATTTGTTTGGCAGCACTAAAATAACGAAATAAAGCGTTGCGGCGCTGAATTGCCATCTATTAGTAAACACGAAATAATCTAACCTAACTTGAATATTGTCTTTAACCAGCAACCACTGTTTAGTAAAATAACCGGCCCTAAATATAACTTTTACTGATAAATAAATATGTTAGAACTCACCTGCGTCGAATTTCCCTTTCGTAGGGCTTCAAAAAACCATCACGTTCGAATAATAACGCTAAGTCCGGCACAGGGACAGCCATCGGATCCATAGCGGAATAATTACCACCCATTATATCTAGATCTCTGATACACGTAGGTATGTCGGACCGGTCTTAATGCGCAGGCGCCGTACAACCGCGGGAAACGGTGTCTGTCGTTTAAATGATAAGAAATGACCGACGGATACAAAATCCAACAAATAGATAAATCGGGCCACTAGGGGTCAGACGACTCGAGGAATGATCTTCATTCACCTCCATGTTTAGTAGTGATACCTACTCACAATGTCGATAAAACTATTTTTGTGGCTTTAGCCAAACAAACAATACTAATTGGTATCAGTAAAATGAGAGTGGAAGGGTCATTTTTCTTTTGTAGTACTTAATGCTGGTGATGAATTATTTTTTGAATCTTAGATCATTCTACAGATAACTAATCAAAGTAGGTATCGCATATAGAAACTCATCAAGGTACCTACATCTTTACTGACAAAAATTATGTTAAGGTAAGAAATGGTTAAGGCTTAAAAAAATGGGTAGGTAGCAGGTATACCTATCTAGTTTTTTTTAAATGTAAAAGTAATGAGACGAAAGACACGCTCTCTGATGATAAGACAATGCCTGTCTTTGACCATTGCAGCGATACATAGAACTTTAAGTAACAAAATAAAGTTAAGAGCATCAATGCTTTGGCACTCATTATTTTGAGACTTGCAATGATTAGTTTCAACAGCCTTGTAATTTTGCTAGCTGTAGTAGGTACCCTTCAAACCGGAACAAAGTAATGTTTGCACATTACTGCTTAGTGGCAGAATTTCCGGTACTACTGTGGTAGTACTTACCTAGACAACTTCATGCAAGATCTACTACCAAATATAACTAGGGTACTTACCTAGATAAAATTTGTTTTTTTATGATACCCACCTTTCCTTTTATAATAAGTGAAACAGCTAATGTCTGATGCACTACTACTATAGGTACATGAATAATCAGCTTTATGATAAACATTATTCTAGGCCTATGTGATGTTACAAGTTAAATGCCAACAGAAGAAAATAACACCATAATCTATGTCAATTAGTTTGAACTCAGTGTCTGGCATTTGTCTACTTAGTTGTAGAAAATTGTATATTATTGTTATTGTTTGATATATATAGCAAGACTACGTCAGTTTATGTTCCTGAAAAACATTAAAATTGTGAAAAATTATTATGTTTGCACCAAAGGGAGCTTGTATGTTTATTTTTGGTCTGGTTTGGTTACATCGACAATATAGATTAATTTACTTTTCTTATTTGTGTGTCACTTCTTATGTAGGTATAGAGTGTGAGAGCTTTCCTTTCCTTCACAAAATGAAGGGGAGGGTGTTAACAACACAAAACTTCTTAGCATTCAATGCTATCACCGTGCAGATGCCAGGACCAAGTAGCAGCGATGGAAACTTAACAGTGCCTAGCGTTTGCTATCCAGGTTTACAATTATACCAATGGTCACGCTCACTGTCTATGGGATCCTTGTCTGACCAAATTTGATATGATTCTATCAACACTGGTTTGAATACTCTTACTAGCAATGAATTTATAGATATTTTTGGCAGGCCGAGGTCTTTCAGAAGGTTATAGAAGTTTTTTACAGTTCCTCTCATTCCTAGTCCATATAAATTGATCACAAATACATTTATGATCTATTCATTTGTAATATCATTTATCTAATGTCTTGTCAAGTGGGCTTTAGGGATATTTGTTTCCTTTGTATAGCTTCTATAAGTACTATATATTTGGGGTTTATTGAAAAAAGAAGTGTCTGGTCTGGATGATAAGTCCTTTTGAATTTAGATTTTTCTGTCCATCATAAAAGCTCAGTTGCGTGAAGTACTTTGATGACAAGTAGCGCTTGTTCTAGGATGTCCAAGTAAGCCCTCTTTTATAGTCAATACTGATTTAAAGTACTAAATAATTTAAGTTAGACTACATAAAAGTTGTTATAGTTGTTTTATAGCATTATGTTATTAATTAATACAATTGGTCTGATCAAGCTTACAATATTTAAAATGATTTATGTACTTGTAAAACTCTATTCAATATTTAGTAAAAATAAAGTTTAACACAATAATCTAACATTTTATTTCAGTAATCTTAACTACAGCTACGTCTATACAATAAATAGCATTTCAAAATATATCTGAGCCGGTTCTCTTAGCCCTGGCCACTGCTTCTTCAGGTTGCAACTTTTCTTCATCAGATGGCTCTTTAGGCTGACCATCTTCGTCTAACTTGCCTTGTCGGTAGTCTAAAACAATCTTTTTGCTATAAACTGCATCAAAAAGTTGCTCAGATGTGAACTCGCTTTGGGTTACATCTTCAGCTTTGTACGAGACGTACGGTTTCAGTTCACAATCTTTCAAATCTGGAACGATTATCTCCGGTATCATCTCAGGGACAATGTAGAATCTTCCATTTAGGTTATACCCTACGTCACGTACTCCACGTTTGTCGATTTCTAGTTCTCTGTTAGCGGTCATTTGCTGCTGTTTGTGAATCCAGGAACCCCGTTTGTTTGGGACGATGAACTTCCTAAAATTTCGTTTGCCTTCACGAGGAGCTGATATAGAAATACTTCGACGTAATATGTAATTTACTAAGGAAGTTTTTGACATTTTGCTTAATATAGATTAAATTGTAGTAATTATAATGGATTATGATTACTTAATTTTTATATTGTTTTCGTTTCGAGGTTATGTTTAGAATAAAAATATCTTTTGCCAGTGTTGTCAGACTGTCAATGTTAATTATATTTGACGTTGACGTTTGAATTGAATTTTTTGAAAGACGTTGAATTTTTCTTTGCTTCACTTTGTGTTTTTGCCAGCATCAAGTGCTTCGGTATTTTTAAGTATTTTATGAAGTTCAGAATAAATCTAAGTCATTCAAAGTAAGTTATGGTTAATAATAATATAACTCTTTATTGTTCACACCAATTATTATTACAAACAATTAAGTTTTGTTAAACTTGATCGATCGATGGTATTTTGGCAGCAACTATTTCACTTCCCCACATTCATACGCGTAAAGCACTTTATGAAATAAACATCACATTTTTTGCATGTAAACACATATTGACAAAATAATACAATACGTCGACATAATTTTCAAAAAATAAACGCCTTAATGGATTTGGTAGGGCTCAATTGCATGTTTCATGGGCAAAAACCGTTAAATTTAAATTATGACTTAATTTTCTTTGTAAGGCTGTTAACTAAGGCTTATGATCTGATTAGCAGATAGCCATCATCATCAGCCTATTGAAGTCAACAGTAAAACGAGTAATTCTTGCATATATCTACATATATAATCTGTATCTCGAAACGGCTCTAACGATTTTCATGAAATTTAGTATGCAGGGGATTTAGGGGGCGATAAATTGATCTAGCTAGGTTTAATTTTTAGAAAACGTTTTATCAGTGTTTTCAGGCAATGAAAAACCGGGCAAAGCTCAGTCATCCAGGTACTAGTAATAAAACAAGAAAGGTAAATCGAATTTGTATAATTTATCTGAAAACATACTATACATAGGTATATACATATTAAACTCTTGAACATTCAAACAACCTTAATAAAAGCCCTATTCCATTTTAAAAATAAGTGTTGCACACATACACATTCTATCTACAGTTAAAAACTAAATTTATGTAAAATACCTAATTAAATGTAGATAATTCTGCAATAAACCGAACTTCTGTAACTATTTGTGCCTTATGAACACTTTTTTTATCTGTAGCTGTACAATTTTTTTTGCATAATAGCATGCAATTATCACAAATAGGTACGCATGTATTTTGATTATTTCTTGTGGTTTTAAAATATGTAATAGAATGTTCTGACTTAGTATAGTAGATTAACCCCAAAATCCGCTCTAATCGTCCATCCCAGAGTGGACTAGAAAACTTTTAGGTACAAGTAGATAGGGTTATGAATATTTCAACACGAGTCCACATGCGTGTGTGAAATATCCTAAAATTTTTTTTTTTTTTTTAAATTCTATATTGGCACTAATCCATCATAGCACCTTATGGTCTAAACCAGAGCTGTGATAAGAAACTTTGACAGTTGGAATACTATTCATAATTATTTATTATTAAGTTTTATATTGAATATTGCACTATATGGATGTATTGGTCAGCTGTACATATGTGCATATATTTCTAAATCCAAAAACTAGCAAAAATATTAAAAATCTATGTTTTTAATTTACCTTTTTTACTGTGTCATTGAATCAAAAAGTTTCTCAGCACCGCACGGGTATACAAAGTTAAAATCACTATACATTTTGAGTAAGTCATGGATTTTTAGTTTATTTAGGTATATATAATTATACAATTTATATAATTCAAATGTTAATATATTGAGCACATTGCACATATTGGTGTTTGTTGACTAAATTAATAATTATGTCATAAATATAAAAAGCAACAATATATCAAATTTATTTTGAAATGAATCTTAGCACCGTTTTAAAATAAATAAATAAATTCTTCATTTATTATAGAATTATAATACGCACCCAAATCATAATATTTATCGGGGGGAATGTAAAAAATTAAAGTATAAATTTCAATATTTTCCGGAAGACCAATGTTTTTCTTATGTTTATCAAATTCAATTTTATTTTAACATTCGAAAAAACTTTCTTACACTATTGAGGCTTAACGCGATCAAATCTAAATAATTCTGCCATCGATTTCACTTCACAATTTTTTTTTAAATAAATGCCATACAGGTACGTCAACTATGTTCAAAAGCATACGCAAAAGATTTGAGACTTCATGTCTTATAACGGTTCAACAAAAAACACAAAATAATCGAGAAGGAATCATACATACAATAGAGAAAGGCTTAACCCTAAAGATGAAACATCACAATGGTATTAAATCTATAGAAAATCGTTGTTCTTAAATACAGGCGTATCGCAACATACGACACGCAAACAAAGTCTTTTAAAAACACTGGAGTAGATTTAGTATCAGTTGTTTGGTCCTAATCCCGCTCACTACAAAACGTGCCTATTAGATGTTAGTACTCATCTGTCGCCATCACGTCATTCTCCGTTTTTGCTTCCAGCTGAGAATTCAGCGAGACGACGTTTTGTAACAAGAGTATTCTTTAAGCTATGGCTCCACCTACATCTTAACGCAATAATTATTGCGATAATAAAAGCACTTCACTATTGTTACCAGTTAGCGCGTTCGATGCCATTACGCATCGCAAAAACGATGCAACATTAAGCGATGACACAAATAACCGTTTTCAAACCTCGTGCGGAGCACTAAGTGCTGACATAGAGTGTTGTTCCACTGTATTATTCCACACAGTTCTGTAATTCTGATATACCTATGTATATTCAACAATGGTGGGTTATTATCACCGCAATAAGTAGCGCGTGGTTAAATACAGCAATCGCAATTAGAGTGCAGTTCTTTGAGTCAGAGACGAGGGTAGCAGAGAAGAATCATGAAAACGCATCAGTTGAAATCAACGTACAGGAATCGACCAATCACATTGATTGACATTAATGTGTATGAACAGACGAATACATTGAGTGACATCAACGTGCAGGAAAGTACCAATCACATTAGCTGAAATCAACGCACAAGAATCGACCAATGACATTGATTGACATCAACATTCAGGTACTGACTAATCACATTGATTGACATTTATGTGTTGGAACGAACCAATACATTGATTGACATCAACGTGCTTTTCTGCTAGCTTTTCTTCGCCTCAATGGAAACGCATTTATCGAGTTTTGGTGCAGGTGGGTCCGCGCCATAACACAGACACTATTCTACGCCAACGCCACAACATCCATTGGTCATGTATCAGCCGGCCGTTCGTCGTGGTGATTGTTGTCCAACTCTTCTAACGTGTCGCTCGACGAATGCGTCATATCACTGAGCTCGTCTATTTGCTTCTGCTTTTTGCGAACGTTCCAGTGTAAGCATTCTGCTAGTGAATCGAACCAGTCTGAGATTTGATCCTGTGCGCATATTGACGGCACAGGGTATACTGACGTGGTTACGTAGAGGCTGTGAACAGAATGTTAAATTAATGTCAAGTTTCTATGGCGTATGATCTTTAGAAATGAGAGCAGATTTGAATTGTTTTTTTTTTTTTTTATGTAGGTAAAGGACTTTTTTACAAAACCTTTAGAAACCGGCAATCGTCAAACACTTGCCTGTTACCTATAAAATTAATTTCAATCACAGTTCACCTGATGTTAAGTAACGGTGTGATCGAAGATAGTGGGCACATCTGGCCTGGAATGGTACTGGCTTTTAAGTAAGGCTGCCGGAACACCGTTAGGTGCACGGCAGCAGATTTTAACTGGTTTGTAATTGGCTAGCTGAGTATTACAAAGTACAGTCTTGTTATTTATGTAATGAATTTTATGTCATTCATTTTAAAATTTATGAGCAGAATCACGGCGGAGCAGCATTCTGAAGGGTAAGTGGAAGTAGCTAAGACTTCAAGGTAAATGTTGAGGGACTAAACATTCCTTAGAGACACCAGCAGCCAATCCATGCCATATGGGGTGAATTATTGTTATTGAATTACCGCATCTTCGCTTATCATCAGGCGAGTTGGCGGTCAAACGCAAGCCTATTAATTATATTAAAAAAAAAAAAAAATTGTGTCAGGCGATCAGACTGGCTAGTATAATAATTAACGAGATTTTCTTACTAGGTGGGACAGCGAAATAAGTAAATAACATTTTTATTCATACATTTGAATATTTTAGTACGGAAACTGACTTGGCTTTGACACATTATGTCTTACTTATTGGGGATTAATTATATTTAATTACGTTGGAAGCTCCGACTATAGATTTGATCATATCGGTCGGATACTACAACTATAGCGTATTGTTTCGCAAATTGGTGAGAAGCAAAACCGGGTAACACGACCGTTGTTCTCTACTTTGACTCCTTGAAGAAGGCCACCGGATTTGGCCGAAACTATAGTCGGAGTTTTCGACTGATTAAGCCGAAACTATAATCAGAGTATCAGACGTAACAGAAAGTGAGTAATCCCGTGCAAGTAAAAAAAATGTTAACTTTTGTTTACGTACTACTTAATTCTCGCAAAGCCACTTAAGGCGTAAGAAATCATATATTTCTTGGGACTGGGAATTAACTTAAGACTAACTTAGGTATAACAAAACATTATAACTACTTACAGCCAGTGTTAGTACACACAAACAAAACGTGCAAAGTGCAAGCAAAAGCAAAGCGCGTGTGGATAAACAAAGATGGCAAATATGTATACATACATGACATAACAACACCAACATATAAAAAAAAATATAACGACACTAAAAAAACTAATATTTTTTCTAATGGCATCATACTGTTTTTTAAACATTCTAAAATAGGGATGAGACGAAGTATGGAAGTCGTGAATCTGACATTAGAATCCTATGTCAGTAGTTGAGCCCAAGTTTGACTTTGCGTCTTCCTTTCTACCACCACATAACAGTAAAAGATGTCCCCATATCTGTGATGTACACAAAGAACGAAACTATTCTTTTCTTGGATGGGTTTTGTTATAAGCTTGGTGCATTCTCTGCCGAAAAGTAGTTGTATCATTATGAATAAACAAGTGCGAGTCGGACTCGCGGACGAAGAATTCCGTACTATTATCTATAAAAACAGCAAAAATGTCATATCTGTTGTGTGTTTTTGTGGTGGTAGGTGGTTCTAGTACTCGGCTGGCTAGCTACCACCCTCAAGTTGGAAAATCTGCCGCCAAGCATCTAACGGTGTGTTCCGGCAGCGTCACTTGAGAGCCAGTTCTATTCCAGGCTAGGTGTGTATTACAATCTTCGACAGCACCGTCACTTAACATCAGGTGAGTTGTGGTCAAAGACCTAGCCTGTCAGACATAAAAAAAAAATGGGTGCCCCCTTAAATATTTATTTTATTCTGTTTTTTAGTATTTGTTGTTATAGCGGCAACAGAAATACATCATCTGTGAAAATTTCAACTGTCTAACTATCACGGTTCATGAGATACAGCCTGGTGACAGACGGACAGACAGAAAGACGGACGGACAGTAGTCTTAGTAATAGGGTCTTGTTTTACCATTTGGGTACAGAACCCTAAAAATCAGCTGTTCTATACAGCTTATATAAGCTTAGAGTGTACTGAAATAACTTTTACAATGCACAACTCTAAGAACCTGACCATATAGATAAAGTTTGTTGCCTTTGACTGAATGTATGAAACACTAGATTTCTGAATTGTGACCATAATAAAAACTGCTCATAATGATGGGTATAAAAACCTACTTTCGGGTGCTAACACCCTAAGCTTATAACCCTGTGATTAGAATAGGCAATCGCACACTGGTTAAGTGTCGGTTGGCAGCAAAAACTCTACTGAGGGGCTAGCATAAAAATTTGCGAGAAATACGTATTCGACAGATAATGTTTAGAAACTGGGACAGCAGCGCCTCGATATCGATATCGGGTACAAATGGAAACTGCTCTTTTTCATATATTTTTTTTTATTGTAAATTTCTATGCTAACCTTTTTGGTCTGCTCAGAATGTTTTCTTTTACCGTAACCTACCACAGCGGTTACTTTAGTGCGATAATAGTTATTATCTAACGAGAAATACATATTTGTTTTGTCTGTTGTCATTAGCACTGTAAGTTTATTTCGGACAAAAAAAAACTTATGAATCATAGAATTATCCTTTTTGAAGTCGATTAACAAGAAACAAAGCAACAAATAACAACTGTGTATTTCAACCTAAACCTAGAATAGTTTCATTCATAGTGTAACCATGTGTATAGTAATTTACCTATCGCCAGGCTTGAGGGTCAATTGCGAACGCCCGTCGAAGGACACGGAAGCCGTGTTTCGCGCCTCAATGCTAGGCGTTATCTGAAACAAAGCTTCGTGCTCTGAACCACAACAAGAACAAACTTTTGTCCTAGGACCACAAGCCATTGGTTGGCTCATAACAGGGTTGCCATCTAATATTGGATGCCTTAGATTGGCCGACCTTAGGATACCCGGTATGATTGGCCAGATGCAAGTTAGCCTTTTTTATGTAAAAGTAGTGACCATGACCATTGCAGCGATACACAGAACTTTGAGCAATAAAACATCGCAAAACTGATTTGACTTTGAGTCTATGCAAATTACATAAAAAAAATTACTAAAGAGGGTAGTTTTAAATTGTGTATTGTGTAATTGAATATTGAAAAAATAAGTAAGATAGGAATATATTGAAAAAATTAAATTTCGAAAATAACAATTAAATACTATCGAATAGTTCTACATAGTATTTAGCAGTTAGCTTGTAAATACCGCTATTGCGACATGGCCAAACGTTAAGGTAAAACATCAATTTTTCCACTATTGTTAACTAATACCGACAAAAAGTAAATACACTAAATCATGTTGTAAAAACGTAACACACAGATGACATGCTAATCAAACCTCGCTAGGACGAATTTACACACCTACATAATTATATTAGTAGCTACATTACGTCATAAGTATTTAAACAACACTGAATACCAAATATAGAAAATTACATAGGAATGAACAACTTATCTGTAGAGTTGAGTAAGGGAACAAAAACTGAACTTTTAAATGAACTGTCAAATTTCTGAATTAGAAAACATAAACTGTATGCCAAATTACTGCTATAACAAAAAACTTAAAAATTTCGACTATCAAATCAGTCTGCACTGTAAATAGAAGTATGTTCGTTGTTGCTAACTTAATATTTAATTATATAGCTTCATTTAATCAAAGTGTAATTGTAAGATTTTTTTGTAACAACTGATTACTGAAATATGTGATACAACGCATAACGTGACGCCCTGACTACCAAAAGTGTTTTTAGGGTGATAACGTATACAGGGTTATTTGTAATCAGTCAGCATTCTTTTAATGGCATGTTCAGTACATAATCTAACAGATTTTATTCTCCTTATGTTGAGAATTCGTAATTTTTTCTTCCATGCAATATTTAAAAAAAAAAACAAATTGACCGGTCTAAACAAAATTAACTCTATGCGAAAAGCGCGCGCGCACTCTGTGACGCGTGCCGGCAGCAAACGCGATGACGTCAACCAAGGCCAAAGTAAGGGGTTGCGGAGCGCGTGGCGCCTACTCGCACGATACTACGATAAATGAAGCGTCTACGCAATATAGAACTAAAGAGTGTTAGAGAGAGCCACATTTTTTTTTTTTTGGATATTTATTGTGTTTTGGCTGTTTTTAGGACAATATGTATGTACAAAATATGCCGTTAAAAGGATGAAACTGATTAATCCCTGTATAATTGAGGATTTATTTTGCCAAAGATATTAAAATATTACCGTCAAAAAGCATCCATTCTTCGTAAATAAGGGACAACAAAATTGAATACTTACACATAGTTTTGTTTCGTCGAAAAAAAGCTATCAGTTTTTGCATTTATAACAGTGAATTTTCCCTCACCCTACAGATAAGTAAGAATTACAGAAAGCGTTTTGCGTGCATTAGTTGGCAATACCGAAAACATTTATCTGGCAACACTCAATTGTTGCTATTCTATACCTATCTCCGTGCTGCAACGCTTGTCTATTTCTTCCGTCGAACGACACCCACATCGCGTTTCTCGCGTCAGGTGATAGCGCAATCTAGAATTTGTTTATCTTATTGTAGAATTTGTAAAACAATATTCAATTAACGTTGAACTTTTTGTTTATTGAAATAAGATTCTTTTTCGGACATGTTGAAGTAAACATGATCATTGTCACTGACGGACTATAACTTTAATAAGTAAAATTTAATTTGTTTCGTCCTCACTTATAAATGTTGGTTATAAATAACCTAAAGTGGTCTGTCTCATTTTCATTTGTATATTTCATAACTGTAACAAATTGACAGCATATTACAAGCATTGATTTATCTTTGAGCAAGACTTTATTTCTTTAGTCCCACTCGAGCCCGTATCACATAGATCTGAATACGAGCGAGTGTGAGCAGATCAGAGCGACAATGATCGTTACGACAAATAGATCATACGTGCATCACACGTCAATTTGAGTTTAATAACGTCTTGGAGATGTAAAATTTCTTTACTTTAAGCTCCATCTAAGACAGTTACAAAATAGGCTTTAATAACAGCGACTGGACAAATCGGAGTGACCATGATCATTGTCATAGATAGATCACGCCTCAATTCAAGTTTGATATCGTGTATTGAATGAATTCAGATGTAACTTTTTTTTACCTTTAGCTCCACTCCAGCGGGAACCACAATAGGTCTAAATGAGAGCGAGTGTGGGCAGATTGGAGTAACCATGATCGCGGGTACGGACGGATGGATCATACTCGCACCAGCTGCCACCGCGTATGCCGTGCTGCCAGTGGGTGTCGATACTATTAAACCTGGAATTCGAAAATTAATTTTAAATAACAGAATATCTCACGCCAATTTCAATAGAAAACTATTTAAAAAAAAAAACAATATATTGTATTGATGGAACTAATTCTTACCATCTCCTTGAACCGATGTGATATGCTTTCCATCCAAGAAGAGGTCGATATTGGAGAGGTACGGCGAGGGTCCCCGGTCTACCACCACCTCGTTGAGCACAAGTATCGTGGTGGGCTTCTTTTTGTCCTTGCCCTGATCGTTGCTCTTTCGAAGGACGACGCATTGCAATCGCGACCGTAATGTTAGAGCCGCATGACCTGGAAATACGTAGGTAGGTCGTTGAAGAATTTGTGATGCAAAACGGTATTAAGCCGATAGGAAGTCATCGCTTTCATAATACGAGGTAAAACGTTCTGTAAGGTTCCGTGTAACGTTGTATTCCATATGAACCTGGACTAATATACCATCTGCAATAAAAGTGTTATACATTAGTATTAATTTTGTATAATTTGTATAATTTTGTAGCGATGATAGCTCAGTGGTTAGCGCGGTCGGTTCGCATGCCGAAGGGCGTGGGTTCAAACCCCAACAATGAGCTTGAGCTACCGGTGAAGGAAAACATCGTGAGGAAACCATAGCTAGCTAGCTACAACCCTCAAGTTGAAAATCTGCCGCCAAGCATCTAACGGTGTGTTCCGGCAGCCTCAATTGAGAGCCAGTTCTATTCCAGGCTAGGTGTGCTTTACCATCTTCGACCACACCGTCACTTAACATCAAGTGAGTTGTGGTCAGAAACATAGCCGGTCAGCAATAAAGAAAAAAAATATGTATGTGTCGCAGGGGTTGTCTAAAGTTTGGCTTCCATATTTAAATCGGCTAAGAGTCTAATCAAGGATTCTATATTTATAATTATACGTCTATAGATGCAAAAAGTTTGTAGCATACCTTCGAGAACATTCATAACTTGATCCTGGAAGTTGTTGAATTCAAACGGCGTGAGGAAGCCAAGCGAGCCCAAGTGGAATGCCATAACCGGAGGTACTGATTGCTGGAAACACAAAAAAAAACACTAAGAAGCCATACATTTTTTTAATTGAGACATTTAGGTTTGTATTCAAAGAACTTTTTGCAAGGCTTTTTTATGTAAAAAAAATGAGACGAACGAGACGTTCTCCTGATGGTAAGAGGAAACGCATGTCCATGACCATTGCAGGGAGACACAGTCCAGGGCATCCCTGCTTTAGCGCTCGCTACTTCGAGACTTTCGATGGTTAGTCTCACCAGCCCTGTAATTTTGCTAACCGCAGTACCCTTCAAACCAAAACACATCAATGTATACACACTACTGCTTGGCGGTAGAATATCTAGAACAGTCTAGGTGAGCTGTCAAACACCTAGACTGTGACTAGACTAAAAAAAACTGTGTAGCTTGTGAAATATGTACTGTACTATTTTCACTGTACTACCAGTTAACACTATTTTTTTAATGTTAATTTTGTAAGTTTTTTTATGGTTGACAGGCTGGGTGTTTGACCACAGCTGACCTGATGTTACGGTGACGGTGTGGTAGAAGATAGTAAAGCACACCTAGCCTGGAATGGTACTGGCTCTCAAATGAGGCTACCAGAACACACCGTTAGATGCTTGGCGGCAGATTTTCAATTTGAGAGTGGTAGCTACCCAGCCGAGTACTAGAAAGTACCCTACCACCATGCTATGGTTTCCTCACGATGTTTTCCTTCACCGGCAGCTCAAGCTCATTGTTGGGGTTTGAACCCACGCCCTTCGGCATGCGAACCGACTGCGCTTATCACTGACCTCTAAAGTACTAGTACTATGTTATCACCTCTAAAGTATTAGTACTATGTTACTACATGTTTTGCAAAAATAATCGAATCGATTATTCTAGAATACCTTTATGGTTTTACATAGCTCTTTCACATAATTTTAATAAAATGAAATATGTTTGTTCTTAAGTTGATATTTTAATAGGTAAAAAAAACTAATATCGCCTCAAGGAAAAACTCAGAGCGAATGTGGGTTATCTTGATACGGGTTGTAGGATTTGATTAATTATAGTTTGAAACCGGACGCGCTAGATATTTTCCTTATTACATTATTAGCTTTTAAAAGTTTCCAATGACGAATATTGCACACGCGATCTAGTTTTTGTGCAATTATCTATAGTTTTATATATACCTAACTAGCAGCGCTTACGATGTTCCAACAATGTTTTCTGCGATAAAAGTGATCTATGTGCTATGTGTTCGCCGTGGTGGTGCCGTCGTAAGAATAGTACCCCACCCTCTCTACCCGTGGTTGCCGTAAGAGTCGGCTAAGGGATGTAATCCGGAAGATGGGCAGCAGCGTCTTCCATGAACAATCACACCTAACTGCGCTCGCCAACCCGCCTGCCATGCGTGGCGAGTATTGGCAAAACCCCCCCAGGAGGAGGCCTATGTCCAGCAGTGGACGATCTATGGCTGATGATGTGATGTGATGTGCTAATCCAGGGTATTTTAATCTTCATTAAGATCTGCTCAGCAGTTATAGTGTGCAGTAATAAACATACGCCACAAACTTTCTTGACTCTACTATTGGACCGCCAGGAGCACTAACAAGTAAAATTTTAACAAAAAAAAAACGAATTCGTTTGTTTTTCTCATGGATGCCATTGCCAAATTGACCACACGGGAAGCACCAGCTTTCAAATAAAAAAAGAATCTTCAAAATCGGTTCACCCAGTCGAAAGTTCTGAGGTAACGAAAAAAAACAGTCGAATTGAGAACCTCCTCCTTTTTTGAAGTCGGTTAAAAAGCGTCACTGTTTTATTGTCGAAGTTCCAAAAACTCGAACAAAACGGTTTAATATCTCGACTGACTTTGACACTATACAGTGGAAATTGCTGTCCGAGTGAATTTTCCCCGATAATCTTGCTTTGTCTCACAAAGTTTTGTGTATCGCTGTAATGGTCATGGACAGGCGTTATCTCTTACCATCAGGAGAGCGTCTCGTTCGTCTCATTACTCTTACATAAAAAAAAAACCGTTTCTTCTAGGTAAACAATAAAAGAAACACACTACTGCTTGGCGACGGAATACCTGACTGCAGTGCCATTTCAGCCACCTCTCCCAGATTGGATACCTACTTATTAGGATTGTTTCTTCGTTACTAAAAAAGGTAATGCATTTTTCGCTATTATGCGCATTTGTTAGCGTTTTTTTCATGTAAACTTAATGAGAGGAACGACACGCTCTACTGGTGCTAACAGATGACTTTTTTTCTATGAGTATTTGAGCGGTGCCCAGAACTTTCGAGTAACAAAACAAAGTGAGTAAGTTTACTTGGTGGAAGATTTCCTTAGCAGGAGACCATCTAGGTAAGTTCCACCGCAGTGCCAGATATTAGGCCGCCAAGCAGTAGTGTGTAAACATTACTGTGTTCCGGTTTGAAGGGTACTGATGCTAAAAGGAGCGACGCCTTGGAATTTGTTTTGCTACTTAAAGTTCTGTGTATCGCTGCAATGGTCTTGCTGCTCTTACCATCAGGAGAACACCTCGTTCGTCTCATTACTTTTTACATACAAAAAAGTCCAGGACCTCGTCGCTTTAAGACATTCGATAGTGGTAGATAGTCTCAATAGCCCTGTACTTTAATTGCTTTATCAATCGCTTTTATTTTAAACTGGTATAATATGATTATTTAACGCACATAAAATTCTTTACAGATATATAACGTTTTTAACTTATTATAGTGCAAATTGAACGCTTAACACACAATGTTAAACATTTTTCAATTTGATATTGGCCATATAGAATACCATTCCACGCGAATTTAACCCTAATTCTGCTGCGTTACGTATATATAATTACACATGTGTTCATATAAGAGCTCTGAAGTCACCATTAGGCCGACATAAATTTGTCAGTGCTAGTTACCTGGAACAGCGAGCTAGCGTGCAGTAGCGTGCCGTCGCCGCCCAGACAAATGATGAAGTCTATTTTGTCAGTCAGGTCATCCGTGCCTGCTCGGAAGGTCATCAGCCGCTCCCGCACCGAGCTGAAGTCACCGTACTCCTTCAATAGCGTATCTTCTAATACTGCGGCTTCTACGAACACTACCATACTTTTGTCCTGAAAAGTGAAACAAATGAAAAATAAATATTTACGTTTTTTTTCCTTTTTTTTTTAAATAGTTCTGTCACGTTATATTTAAGCCAAAGATAGATCGCTGGTCCAATTTCAAAATTTCGTGTAAAATGTAAAAGCTTTGCGAATATCAAAATAAGTTTCATGAATTATCTTAGCCAAAAAGTCTAGAAGTATGTTTTTTTTGTTTTATTTATGCGGGATTACTCACGTATAATTTTATCGGAAACTCCGACTATAGTTTCGGCCACATCCGGTGGCCTTCATCATGGAGACAAAGCTGAGACAACGCGCGCGCGGCCTCGTCTTGCTTCGCACTGAAGTATGAATCAGCCTTTTTGGCTTCATCAATCAACTTTATTGTATAACTCGGTAGCTTGACTTTGCTTGTAAAGGAAAACATTGTGAGTAACCCATACCAGAAGAATAGTACTAGTTTATCTTGTAAATTTTGTCTTAACGTTGAATGTAATTATAGGGTTTTATCTGCCTAAAATAAAATAATTTAAATTTTAAATAGCTTGTTGTCGCCTCTGTCGCAATACTTAAATAAATAGGGATATTTAGGGATAATTATATTTACAATGTATAGTAGTGTAGATGTATTGTTTAAATGTAATTTAATGAGCAAGTGTATTGACTAGTGTTAACGTTAGCTTAGAGGGCGCTGGCGTAACACCATAACCCAACTGAAGTTAGCTGGGAGAGGGTGCTACGGCAACGAACTTAATTTCTGTTCGACAGGAAAGCGAACAGCACCTCCAAAGTATAATATTATAAAAAATAAATATATATTGTTACTCTGTATATCAAGTCTGAGTTTTATATTGTTCGAGTTTACCTTACAAGCATGGCGGTAGTTTACATTGTAGCACTCGGCTGAATATAACTACTATATTCATGTTCAAAATTCACCAAGCCAAAAGCCACCAAGCAATATATCATATGTATCAGCTTGACTTCAGAAGTTACACTCGATCACAGCGTCACTTATACTAGCTCGATACAAAAGAAAAAAACAATAAGAAATCACTCGTAAACATATACATATACATTACGTAAACATATATATATGCATATATATAGTTAGGTTGACAATGGCTTTGCGAACTTATTAACATTGCATGAGGTGTTTGGGGTCGATCAATTCACCGCGAGAAGGTGATGGAAACATTTGCGTCACGTCAATTGGCATGTTATTACGACTATGATTGCCATAAAATAGAATATAACGTTATATATACCAAAACATATCTTAAATTGCAATGACATTTAACCGGTTTACAACGGCGGCCGTATCGCCTACAGCGATATAGATATATTTATCATAGAATCATACTCGTATGGAAATATAGAATGTAATATACCTATAGGCGTTGGATTGCCCAGAACCTAGTTTAAGTAGACTATAGGTATAGATTTTGCTTCTAAATATACGATATATTGCAGTGTATTCATGTTAAGTAGGATAGCACAAAATTTCATGGCGGATGGCACACGGATATTCAGAACGCGCCGGTACTCTCTTAAAAGTTTGCCTTTGGCATCGCTCCCGGGGAATGATGCGACTATCCTCATTACATACCATTGTCAGGACAGATCTTTAAATGTAAGGACCTGGAAGCCCGGAGGTTTTTTTTATCAGATCTTACGGTAAGCAGAGTAACCGATGCCATGGAAACTGACGTGCTTTTGACACATTTTTATTCAAGACGAGGACGCGCGCGCGTTTACGTACTCAACTTTTTCTCCATAAAGAAGGCCGGATGTGGCCAAAACTATAGTCGGTGTTTCCGATAAAACTAAATGTGAGTTTTGCCATACAAGTAAAATAAAAATATACCGATGCCGTTATCTAATCGGTTTCTAGTTATTCGTACTATTATTTAATCTGTCAGTTCACAAGAATAGTAACTGTGGTATATTTATAGTCGAGGTCCTCGTTTCCAAATACTTACAACTTTTGAATAAGCTATTTGTTTTTTATTGTTATATCCGCTCCACAGACACCGGGGTCCGTTTAAATTGTGCTAGTAACTATTTATATTTCCAAGGTGAAGGTTTAAAAGCGTTGGTTTATTTAGCCTACATCTTTGGTTGTCTATTGACCCGTGAAATTGACCAACAAACGATAAAAAAGTAATGTAGGTGAATTTATCAAATAATAATAATAAAAGATTTGAATTGGACAAGTTGTCATCTCCCGTGTTGTTAAGCGATGATACGCTCTATGAACACGCTTGCCTTGAAGAAACCGCTTCATTTACAACTTGAAGATACCTAAATAGTTAGATACGAGTATACATAGGTAGGTACTCGTACTAACAAAAGCTAGAATTATTAACGTTTCTTTTTTACATCACGACTACAGAGTACGCTTATTGTTGAACACACTGTACAGTCAATTATTTCAACGAATCCTTCCAATTTAACTACCAGTTAACATTGTCATGTTCAATGTTTTTGTTACATCTGTCGATGAAAATAGACATGTTGAATTTGATAAGTATAAACACTTTAAACTAATTGCTTACTTCTTTTACCTGTAGTGTAGACCCATTTTTTTTACCTGTAGTGTACAAACCGGGGAAAATATTTACCCAACGGGATTTTTGCACGTAAAATGGTTCTTAAAGCAGTAATCTGACTTATAAGTATATTTTCTTTTTCACGCCAAAGAAACAAGCCCAAACCTCGTTAAGGAATATGGCAACGTATGACGTGGTATCACGCTCCAGTACGGATATCGGATACGGTCAAGTTACATGATCCCCACAGTGGTTTCGATTGTTCAATTATTGAATACCTATCCGGGCGCGGTCGAACGATTCACTTTCACTAGAGTAATCACGACGATTGCCCCGTTTCGGATCAGTAAAATCATAGCCGTGCAGAGAACAACTAGTCTTAAGATAAGCGAAGTTAAATCAATACGGGGGATGCTGGCGCTATCAAGCTAGCTTCCATGAACATTTCTATGTATTTGAATCAATGAATCAAAGTGAGCGTTTAAAGTTGCTTGTTTGCATGTTTGTTTGCTATGCTTCGTTTGATTTTATTAGACGAGAAGAAAAAATCCCTTTGACTTCGCTGGCTTGGATATCTTGAAAGTCATTAAGCGCGAAGGCAAAAGATCCGTAGACTGTCCCAAGAATTAATGGAACTGGTGATTTTATAGCTGCATACAATAAATTTAAAATTTAAAAAACCCCCTACGCTATTAACCATACATAGCTAAGAACCACCGCAAGGAAACTGGTTTTCAAAAGAAAAAAGCCGCATTGAAATCGGTCCGTCCGTTTGAAAGCTACGATGCCACAGACAGACACACTCACTCACACACACACACACACACACACACACACACACACACACACACACACACACACAGACAGACAGACATCGACGTCAAACTTATAACATCTTTTTGCGTCGAGGGTTAAAAATACGGTAGCTAAAGATTGAGGAATGGATGGCGCCTTTTAGTATCGGAGGCCAAGACTCATTTTGTGTCACTACGCCAAAATCCCTTGTATGTTGGGTTCACGTTTTACTGTGTACGATATACACTACAAAGTATCACCAGATACGAACTTATTAAACAAACAATACCACGCTATTTAATTATATCTAACTAAATATTGATCGAAATCAACACTTTTAGTCGTTTGTCATAATGAAAAATGTTCTTGATTTAACTTTTTGTACTACTTTAAACTTTGGCAATGTCAATATCAAGCCTTTGTTTCATTAGAAATAACAATCGAGAAAGTCGACTATGAGTCAACGGCTAATAGTAGGAAAGCATTGACCGCTGATGTTCTAAAACAAGTCTATCGGCACGAAAATTGGGTCATTAATTATTAGGACTGGTCAACGGCAGCGATTTTTTTAATATTTGTTTTTTATTTCACATCTTGCTCTTTACGAGACTATCATGATAATTGGGTTAAAATAATTAATTTTTGATTAATTTCATCAAATCAATTCATATCACATTTATATTATCTACGACAATTCTACTCGTACTTTGAAATCGTCGCATACTTTAGTATAACGATGCAGGTCCATATAGCGGATACTGTTTATATCTACGTTTAGTTTTTCTAAACTACGCAAGGCGAAGGCCCGGCTGAGTCGCTAGTCCAAATTAAAGAGGATACAAACACCAAGTATTCATAAAAATCTTATTTGTAAGTATGAAAGTACTTTCGCCAACCTAACGAGGAGAATTGCATAACTCGACCAAATATCAAATCATATTTGAAATGGTACAGTAAATGTAATGCTTTTTAATTTGGTACGATAAACAAAAAAAAACAACATTCAACAAAGTACGTCCATAATTCTCTATCATCCGCCTGATTTTAGGATAAAACTTACATGAACAAGCCAATGGACGAGCTGCACGAATGGCGCCAGGATGCCGGCGTCGTGTACCTTTTTGATGACCAGCACAGTCAGCGGTGGCTTGTACCAAGTCAACCGCTGCGACGCTGGGTCTTGGATTTGCCTGTAATTTAATATACAGCATATTACTAACTACAGAGCTAATGATGGCGCTGTTAATAAAAAGGGATTATGCGTCCCCTGACTTTTGCAGCGGTTCGCAGAACTTTGAGTATCGAAACGGTGAACGAGTCTTTGATACTCTGGATTTTGTTTAGTTTAGTCTTTGTGGCAGACGTTTTCGTTTACCTTTACAAGTCTTGTTTATTACATTTTTGTTATTATACAAAAACGGGCATTTCTTAAACAGTGTATGAATAAGCAAGTATCTATTAGAAGGCAGGAAACAGTGACATAAAAATCTTAGAGCGATGGTTCTTGGTGATATAAAAGAAAGTACCTGGATGACCTTTTCTCTTTTTCTTTTTTTTTAGTTTCAAAAAAGGAAACCTAGCTAGATCGATTTATCGCCCCCGAAACCCCTTACATACTAAGCTTCATGAAAATCGTTGGAGCCGTTTCCGAGATTTAGATTATATACATATATACAAGAATTGCTCGTTTAAAGGTATTAGATAGTTAGATATATAAATTTAATTTCACAAACATATAAATTTTTAAAGAAAAAGAGAACTCTGGCAAAAACAAAAATCGAGTGACGAACCGAAAAAAATCGAACGAAGAACAAGGCTGATGATAAAACCAATTTTGAAGACTTAGTTGATAGACCTGAAGTTATTAAAAATGTTACTGCCTTTTTCATTGCAGTTCATTAGACGTTAACTACTTTACGTTACTTTTAAAAAGTTTAGATCAGTCTGCTAAAACCTTTAAAATTAGTTTTACTATCGTACTTTGTCATATGAGAGGCCATTTCGGTATTCATTAGCATATTTTAGGATATAGTCGAAAAGGAGAATTTCTCTCTAAATAATAACAACTACTTGTGACCTCATAGTGAGAAAGCTAGACGTCTATTTAAAGAATATTATCACACAAAAGCTAGTAACGTTTTTATAGTATGACACATAGAAACAGTTAATATAAAAAACGCTATACCAAAGGACATTTACATGGATTCCTGAAACTGTCGTTGGGAACTTGATTTAAAATTCCCTTCACATTCCAGGGACCCGAGACACGTTATTTTACATTTCAAAGATTTACAAAGTGCTTGGATTGTACGTTGGAATATTCCGCATGAGACGCATAGTCATTTGTTGTTGATATATTTGAGTTGACAAAAAGTCATCGGAAGCCACAATGATACTTGAAAATCATGGAGCGTGAAACTTATTTAAAAAAATATATATTTATATAATATAATTAGTGATCATATTATTTAAATAAAATTATAATAAATTATAATTATGTTTTCATCAACATGTTTTAAAGAATTTTGTCAGAAACTTTTGTCAGAAGGTTTCGTTCAAATATTTCTCATTGATTTTTGTTAGTATTTTCTTTTAGGTTGATCTACTCGCTCAGGGTGCCAAATTCAAAGTTTCTTGGAATTTTTTAGCCAATTACTGATCAATTACTCATCGCAAGTTCATGTTTATGAGAATTGATTTTGTCTTTTGTGATAAATAGGTTGTATCAATAGCAAACCGCATAGAGTTTGAAAACCAAAATTAAATTACATTTATTAGTAGCTACAATTATGGAAAGACCTACTTTCGTCTTGGTTTTGATGCCAATTCCACAGTCTGACTTTTACATTGAGGGCTTGACATATAAACGTAGCTTAAAGTTAATCTATGCTTAACATAAAAGTAGTCCTTCCTGTTGTCATGCGTGACATTTCACATCTGTGTATTTATTATCGCGAAATAAGTGATTGGCATTGGTTGATAAGGTCGATATCTATAATACAAGGATTATAATGATGACTTACATAACCATTGCAGAGTTTTTCATTATCCTTCCGCATGGTCCAAATTGTTGTATAGGCGAAGGGGCGTTCAGGGACCTTGTTCTCCTGAAACAAAACAAAAAAGAAATCGTTAGAAGTGTTACGTTTACCTAGGCCAATAAATGATATAGTAAGAGTAGTCTATAGGAAAAGTTTTGGAACAAGAATGGATCCTTGCGGAACTCCTCAAATATTCTATAATAGGTTGTGTGAAGCGACCTTAAATAAAATGTAGAAATAAATTAAACCAATAATGTAAAGCCATAAAATTAGGACTAAAAAGAACTCAATAGCAATTATTTCGAAATTTTTACCTACCGCCTAATTTCGTATTAACATGTTAAGTAGAAAATATAAAAATGATATTCATGGCCAAGATGATGATTTTTTTTAATGTAAAAGTACGGAGATGAACGAGACGCTCTCCTGATGGTAAGAGATAACGCATGTCCATGACCATTGCAATGATACACAGAGCTTTGAGTAACAAAACAAAGTTTAGTGCATCGTTGTCTTGGCGCTCTTTACTTTGAGACATTCGATGGTTAATCTCAATAGCGCCATAATTTATCTAGCTGCAGTACTCTCTGCAAACCGGAACACAATAATGTTTACACATTACTGCTTGACGGATGAAAATCTAGTACTGGTCTACAGATACAATACATATATGTATTAATCAAAATATCAATACAACCACATAATTTAACATCAATAGTATTTAACAATTATTATTACCTGAACGATATTTTATTAACAGTCCATGGAAATATATTTAATACATAAACACGTCTGTCGATCACTTGTACCTACTATGTTGTAACAACTGGGGTTAAAGTAGATGTATAATGTATGTTATTTTACACATTTTTATACAGGATGTTTATTCTCTCAAAAATTTAAGAGCCTCCTACGCAATTAATCAAACATAGCTAACACACCGACACACAGACAGACATCGACGTTAAACTTATAACACCCCTCTTTTTGCGTCGGGGCCAGCATGTCATGCAAAAGTTTCCTACGCCGGCAGCTCAAGCCGATAGTTAGGGTTTGAATCCACACGATATCGATAGTATGGCGTAAACGACCAAAGATTTCGCATTTTCATTGAACACTATTTTGTGACCAATACGACACAAAACCATAATAAAATCCACAATAAGAAAATAAAGTCATCGGTATTTGATAACATTCACACTGTATATTAATTTAATAGTAATTTATAATCAGATGTTTTGAATTAACCTCATCGACCTCGTAAATGAACCAAGTAAGGAAGCTTTAATTGAATATACAATATACATTGAATATCGTACAGTCTACCTCACATAACAAAGACACAAAACGTAATAAAAACTCAATATGTGTGTAAAGATATATCATATGTATATACATGTAATATGTTAAAACTGGTCTTGTTTTTATTATAGAATTAAATTCATCACAGAACATTAAAATTTAAATTGCTTATTGTAAGAAAAAAAAAAAATAGCAGCACGTTTAAATCAGTGACAATAAAACTGCATTAAAGCCAAGCCTGGTCATATAACAGCAGAAACTATAGTACGGTGGTAAAATGTAATATTTTTCTATGATTGTCGAGTTAAATGTTACGATTATGATTGTCAAGTCATACTTGGTCACACAGCTCACCAGACATAGTAACATTTGATTAGCGAAAACGCTAATAGAAAAGTCCAAAAATCTACCGGATCGACATAAGCTGTCCACGTGACAAATCGATAGCTTATATTAATTCTGTACATTTTTGGACAGCACAAACTACGTAGGCAGAATATAATATTTTTCAATGATTGTTAAGTTATATGTATGAGTGTCAAATTAAGTGTTATATACTTGATAACACAGCTCACCATAACTAGACAAAGTGATATTTGACGAGTGATAACGCTAATAAAACAGTCCAAAAATGTAAGATTGATATAATCTGTCGATGTCTGTGGAAAGCTTACGTCGCTATAAGCGAATGTTTTTTTTTTATGCTACTGTAATGAGACGAACGAGACGCTCTCCTGATGTTAAGAGATAACGCCTGTCCATGACCATTGGAGCGATACACAGAACTTTGAATAGTAAAACATAGTCCAGGGCAACGCTGCCTTGGCGCTCATTACTTTGAGACTAGATCGTTAGTCTCAATAGCCCTGTAATTTCACTAGCTGCAGTACCCTTCAAACAGGAACACAGTAATGTTTACACACTACTGCTTAGCGGCAGAATATCTGGTACTGCGGTGGTATCTAACTAGACGACCTCCTGCTAAGGAAATATACCACCAAGTAAAATGTTATTTTGTGTTTGACAAAGACAAATAATACGCTAGCTTGGAATGGAAACCGGCGCTTATGCAAGGCTGCCGGAACATCATTACATACTTGACGACTGATTTTCAACATAACCGTGGTAGTTACCCAGCTGAACTTGATTTATTACATAGAGTTTTTTTAACAAGAGTGCACATCATAAATTAAAGGTACATACTGAAATTAGATAAGGAGTAATGAATCCACGTACAGAATTACTCGGCTTTAATTTTGGTTATATCGTCGGTAATCCCATATTAAAATTTATAGTACCTACTTGTACTCGTATTATGCAGTCATCGTTGCCGATACTTCAAGTAATATGACGAATGGCATTTAAAAACTTAATGTTTCCAATTGAATTTATAATGCTAAATCTGGCAATGTCACCGCACTGTTTGTAGCGATGATAGCTCAGTGGTTAGTGCGGTCGGTTCGCATGCCGAAGGGCGCGGGTTCCAACCCCAACAATGAGCTTGAGCTGCCGGTGAAGGAAAACATCGTGAGGAAACCATAGCGTGGTGGTAGAGTACTTTCTAGTACGCGGCTGGCTAGCTACCACCCTCAAGTTGAAAATCTGCCGCCAAGCATCTCACGGTGTGTTCCGGCCTCACTTGAGAGCCAGTTCCATTCGAGGCTAGGTGTGCTTTACCATCTTCGACCACACCGTAACATCAGAAGAGTTGTAGTCAAAAACCTAGCCTGCCAGCCATAAAAAAAAACCTAAATTGTAATGTTATATCAGCTGCTTTAGAAGATTTATCGTGTTCGCACTTTGCATTTTATTGTTGATAATATTTATTATCTTTGTTACATGAAGTGTAAGATGTTTACTCACATGGTTTATTACCTAAACAATGTTTGAATTTAAATTTTTACAGATCACAATAACAGCATCGCACTTTACGACAATACCGCGTTAATGTATCGTCGCATTTATTATTGTTGTATGTAGGTTTATCTTCAACTATATTATTAACTACATAACATAATGCCTTGCTGAGTTTCTTGCCGTAGTCTTCTCAGTTGAAGTGTAATTACGAGCCGGTGGTAGATTCAAACATGTAACTTAACGTTCATAAGTGCCTTACCAGGGCCTAAAACTTTGGTAACAATTTTAACACTTTACACGATTACCTGAGGTCACATACCTGCGGTCAAAATATTCCTCTTTGGCGCGAACGAGTTCAGTTTTGCCGGACTCGTGAGAGAACTGCCTTCGCAAAATATTCTTGTACAACGACATTGTTTAACAACTTCAACAAAACATTGTGAAAAAAATTAACACGAGTCATTGAGATAACCACAGCGGGCCATTGTCGTTTTAGCTAAAGTGCTAAAGAAACGATGGTTTTAGAATAACTAGCGAGTTAGCGACACATTGTTACAGGTCTGCGATTAGAAGTGCCGCAGGTGGGGGGTGAGCGAGAGGCGCGCGCGCACTGCGTCCCCGTCGGAAGAAGCCTCCGCGTCCGAGTGCTCCGTGACAGCTCTAACCTTGGTCGGTCGCGTCACCATTATCGCGCGTTTCGCGTTCGAACCGATCTGTTTGAGTGAAATCTTATCATTCTATAGGAAACATACAAAATAATCGTGAAGTTGGTATCTCAAATGGACTTGGATATGATATTATCGCGATGAGTATTTGGTTCTATTTTCTATGGACAAAAAGCAAAATCGATACAGCATGAATCAGCATGTCTATAATGTGATGTGATACTCGTATCGACAATGACCGACATACCTACGTAGTAGGTAGTACGACATGTGGTGCTGGTTTTAGAGTTCCTCAAATTATCTGACCTGCACAGTTTGAAGACAATATAGCTGAGAATTTTTATATATCCTGATAGTAAACAACGATAAGTAAGGCATGGCATAAATATTTCTTTACTAGATTTACAAAAAGGTCAATCACTTGGATATATTGTATTATTAAATAAAAAGTCGTAGAAACTTAAACAAATCTAATTTACAATTTAATAATGTATGTTGGTACCAGTCATGTTCACGTTATGAAGAAGAATAAAGCATGTAAAATATCAGAAACATCTGTTCGTGTTATAGAACTTTTATGGTCTGCCGAAGAATAGATTACCTATAACTAAGAAAAAATAGATAAAGGCACTATATCATGTTTAGTTACGTTACTAATAAACAAAACAGATCCGCCGTATAAAATTTAAAGCAGGATTGAATCATCTATATGTATAGTATCTGCGCATGTTAATGACTATTATAATTATTTAATGCGTTAGTAAATAATCATAATAGTCATTAACATGCGAAGAAATATTTCCTATACTAAGACTGCAGACTTATTTTCCAAATAATTTGGGAGTAGAACTCTACTATAAAATTTATTTATGATATTTTAGAATTCTACTTCCAAACAATATGGGAAAAGTCTGCAGTCTCAGTGTAGGAAATATTTCTGCGCAGGTTAATGACTACTATAATTATTTAATGTGCTAGTAAATATTATAATTATGATAGTCATTAACATGCGCAGAAATATTTCCTATACTAAGACTGCAAACTTATAATTTGGGAGTAGAACTCTACTATAAAATATATTTATGATATTTTAGAATTCTACTTCCAAACAATATGGGAAAAGTCTGCAGTCTCAGTGTAGGAAATATTCCTGCGCAGGTTAATGACAATTATAATTATTTACTCGCGCATTAATAGATATTTCAACTCTACCTTAAATTTTATAGGTCGATGCTATTTTATTGTACAAGTAAAGTAAGTGGGTTTTTTTAGCTTGTATATGTATAGGTCATAAAAGTTTTATAAATATAACGATATCATGAATTATCAAGAGCGTATTCAAATTTTATCTGAGACTCCTTATTTAGCTAATATATGTAACTGACTAATTAAGTTATTTTTAGTGCTTTGAATTATATTTAGAGAATACAATCCCGGGATCCCAAATCTCGGGATCCCGGGATCCCGACCGTTTTCTGGCCCCGAAAATCCCGGGACTGTACTTGGCTAATCTCGGGATTTTCGGGATTGCCACAAACAAGTCTAGTTTGTATTCCGTAGTCCGTTGCGTCTTGAAAATAACCTTGCCTATATTATTTTAATACATTACGACAAAAAGCAACTCGTACAATACGTAGGTAGGTACCCACTATTTACTACACAGGTACAGTCCTAATAATATGTTTGTCGTTGAACTTAGAAGGGACTTCCCCACTCGGAATACTTTAATACAATACTCTTAAGGTAATTCCCCAACGGACCAACAGGGGAATCACCCGATCATCTCATATCATAATATTGTTGCGGGTATTTCCCGTCGGGGATTCCCTGTACGAAAGTATAAATATGCAAATCAGGTTTTATTTTTTTCATTTATTGTTCTGTCAGTGACGGGTTACGTAGGCTACGCCATTAAAATTTAAAAGTCAATTATCTGAAATTAAGTATTTCAAATGGCGGGAGACTTTGTTAAACATAAAAAAGACAGTGATACGACGTCAGTGTGGAGTTATTATTTAGTTGCGAAGGACGGGAATAGTGCTAAATGTAAGCGATGCCCAGCCATCCTCAAGACTTTGGGTGGATCAACTAAGGGATTACATACACATTTGTTATCAAAACATAATATCAAGGTTATATCAGCTTCAACAAGTCAAGATTCTGAAAATCTGAACACAGCACCGCCGCCAGCCAAGCGAAAGTTAGATGATTATTTTACTAAAAGTGCCGACGATAGCCTGGATGATATCTTGGCAAGAATGATTGCATTAGATGGATTTCCATTCAGTGTATTCATAACCTCAGATGATTTGAGAAAATTGCTCTTAGCAAAATACACGGATTTACCAAAGTCAGCCGTCACTGTTCGAAAACGTGTTATGAATTACAGTGAAAAAATCAGAAAGCAAGTAACTGCAGAATTACAACATTTGAAAAGTGCAGGTGAAAGATTTAGTCTTTCTTTCGACGAGTGGACTTCAACTTCCAATAAACGATACATGGCGGTCAACGTTCATTCATATAAAAAATTTTGGAACTTAGGACTTGTTCCTATTTACGGAAGTATGACAGCTGAAAATTGTCTTCGTATATTGCAAGAGCGTCTAAGTAAATTTGACATTTCCCTAGAAACTGACATCGTGGCTATTGTAACCGATGGACCGAATGTTATGATAAAGGTGGGGCGGCTTGTTTGCACTGAACAACAACTGTGTCTCGCACATGGTATCAATTTGGCGGTCTGTGATGTGCTTTATGAAAAACATAATAATTTGCAAGATAGCCCTACCTCAGATGATAGTATAAATGAACCAGCTGTGAATGTTGATTATATGGACGACAGCGATGATGAACACCATTTAGAAGACTTAGACTGTCCAGAATCAGGTTTAATCGTAATGTCACAAAATGATCTTGCGCCAGAACACGTACCAGAGTTAACACAATATGAAAATATTAATGAGCTGATAAAGAAAATCCGCAAAGTTGTAGTGTATTTCAAAAGATCTCCATTGAAAAATGAAACAGTACTTCAAAAATATGTGAAAATTGAACATGGAAAAGAGCTGTCACTTCTTTTGGACTGTAAAACCAGGTGGAATAGTCTTTTAACAATGCTGGAGCGATTTTATCTTTTAAAAGCATGCATTCAAAAAGCTCTTATAGATCTCAATCATCCAATTCGTTTAGAAGATGTTGATTTTGAATTGGTAAATAAAATTGTTGATGTGCTGACCCCAATTAAATTGACAGTAGAAGCAATCTGTCGGCGAGATGCTAATTTATGCACAGCTGATGCCGCTCTGAAATTTCTTATAAAACAACTGTCTAGCAAAAACTCAGCACTTGCCAAAAAAATTAAAACATCCTTAGTGGAACGTATAAAGCAACGACGAAGTGATGATTTAACTGGCGTGTTAAATTATTTACAAAATCCACAAATGGATGATGAAAATCAGTTATTATCGGATTTGGAATGGCACGACTTATTTCGAGTTCCGACACAGGCTTTAGTGAGGAAGCAAATAAAGAGTATTGTTAAAAGACTTAATAGTCGAGATAACACGGAAGAAGAAGCAAGGTCAGGATCACAAACAGATGATGAGCTAAGGTCAGAAACCTCCCAACCCCAATTGACATTAAAGGAAAAGTTACAGCTGGAAATTAACAAGAGTATGAAATCCCCAGATCCTGAAGTACAAGTACAAAATGAATTGGGGTTGGCAAATAGTATTAGACGTGAAATGAGCCTGTTCGAAAATGGAGGAGTTCGTGGATATCACTTAGAAACAGCATATAAGTATCTATTGTCTATTCCTCCAACCAGCGTAGAACCTGAACGAGCGTTTTCAGCTGCTGCTTATGTTGGCAATAAACTACGAAGCAGGCTCGGAAGTCAAACATTGGATGCTTTGATATTTCTGCGACTATATTTTCGAAATTCTAAATAGTTATTTTGTGCTGTTTTTTAATTTCTTGCAAAAGTATTGTATTTTTTGGTTTGTGTTTTTTCTTTTCTTATTATTGTTCTGATTTGTGTTGTGCAAAGACATTAAAGACATTTTTTTTTATTACTCGTTTTTTTAAATTTTAGCTCAATTAGAAACCACATAGTCTAATCCCGGGATAGGCCCGGGATCCCGGGAAAAGGCTTCAAAAATCCCGTAAGCCCGGGATTGAAAAACATGCTCGGGATTGTATTCTCTAATTATATTATAAGCAGCATTAATTTTCTTTTAAATTTTGGCAATTTTTATTTACTCAAAAAATATACATTTTCTTTCATATATTTTATGACTATGGTCTAGTTTCTATATCATTATTAATGCTATTGTCCCATATATCTAAAAAGAAACTAAACATCGTTTCATGGTCAATGTTCCAAAATCTCGAACTAAACGATTTGATTCCACGTTCATTGTGCGGAGTGCTAGACAGTGGAATACGCTGTCTGAGTGGATGTTCCTCGTTGGGTATAATCTGGTTGTCTTAAAGTCGAGAGTGAATCGGTATCTTCTAGGCAAGCGTGCTCCATCTTAGACCGTATCATCACTTAACATCAGGTGACATGCCGGTCAATCGTAAGCCTATTTCTTATATAAAAAAAATCTTACTAGCAGTTAGAAACGCATTTATTTAGGTGTCAACACTAACATTGACCGAGTTAGAGGCGGCGTCATAGATTTCATCACTAAGTCCGGTAAGACCTTTAAATTTGATTAAGGGTACCATCCATTAAAATTATTGAATTGCAACAGAATTTTTGTGGCTCAAGGTGAAAATGGAATTAGTAAAATCCCTATAGAACATACACACAGGACGAGGTACAAGTAGATAAATACTGCTATTGCATCGGTAAATTGTGAGTACTGAGATAATATAAAAAAGTAGTAAATATTATAATTATTTTGTAAATACATATATGGTTATTTTGCCTATTGATTGTTTTTAATGTGATCATCTTCACGTTATTTGTTAAATTTATTTTTAAAATTGAAAGTAAAAATAATATGGTTTATTAAAAATGATTTAATAAAAAAACACGGTGTTATTGACTACCCTGTTAGCTCATTTGGTAGAATACCTGCTTTAAGAGCTGTCCTGGTGGGAATCGAACCCACCGGGACAGCTCTTAAAGCAGATATTTATGTCACGATTAATGCTTGTTCTGTATCTGGGCATTTATAATATATGCCTATATTATAAATGCCCAGATTAATAATTAACATAATTAACATTGGTGTCGTTGATTATTATTATATACAGAAATTTATTATTATATACAGAAATAGCTCCGCGTATTAGCAAGAGAGGCAGAGGGCTGGACATATCTGTCGCAGAACCGATAACCGATAAATCTGGGGTAGACGTGTTCTAGCGTGGAGACTGCGAATCGGCAAACGTAGCGTAGAACGCCCCGGGACTCGATGGAATGACAATATACGTAGGACAGCTGGATCGGGCTGAGTGCCTGTCCTGGAAGAGGCATATATCCAGCAGCAGGCTTCAATAGGCTGATGATGATGATGTACCCTTTATTGACAGAACCCATAAAACTAAGTACTAAGCCACTAAGTACTCTCGCGTGCACGTATGCTCAACTGTACATGTAGGCCATGGACGCGGGTTCCTTGACACTGTTGGCAACACCCCGTAAACAGCCATGACTTCATGACCCGCCACCGTAATCGATTTCCAACACTCATTACTGGGTGGGTGGTAATCACTCTACCACGAGTGGTGACATAGTTATATAATACAAGTAACACGACTTGACTATTACGTTTGCCAATATTTTAAAACTCATACTTGAGTAGAACTTGAGTAGATCTAAATGATTTATTCATTGAATTATTCGAAAGGAACAATTGGAAAATATCTGTTTTATAAAGAAAAAAAGGTGAATAGATAATATTACAACACAACAAGAACAAAGAGTCGGAACTTATTACACTCCAAGCTTCGCTTATTAAATGTTTATAAGATGAAACATCTGTACAGATTCAGTATGTAGCTGACATTGTCTGAAATTAAACCAAAAATGAAATCCTCACAGATTCAATGAATTCAAATCTAAAAATTAATCGATCTTATCTATCAAAGTTTCAAAGTAAGAAATTTGAAATGAAGTCAAAGTTTTAAAGAGAGAATATCGATTTTGATAACGTATATACACGCTTTTGACTACCCTGTTAGCTTATTTGGTATCATCACTGCTTCGACAGCTTTAGGGAGAAGATTTGATTCCCGCTCACGACAAACATAGATGTTTGTTCTGAGTCTGGGTCGTATAATTCCATAAACCTTTCCCAAGACTCCGGAATTTATGGACAGCGCGTAGCCTTACGCACCGAGTTAGCTCGAGACATAACTGCCATACATAGACTACTTAGTAACTGTTATCTAATCTGGGATCGCGCGCGACTACCATGTCATTTTCGGTACGCGTGATTTGAGTGTCCGTATTTTTGTGTTTGCTCAGGATAATTAGGTCAAATATTAACCACCTATTTTTTTAAATATTTGGAACGATAATTGAGTACCGTACCTCTCAATATTGTTGATGTTCAAACTTTCACGGTGTATATAACAATCTCGTGTCAAGGTGTTAGTGGGCGCACTCCTCCAAAACGGCTCAACCGATTTTCAAGAAATGTTTTATGTATATTTGGTAGTTATGAGAATAAGTCGTAAAGTATATTTCATACCGCTAGGTGATAAAAGACAATTTTTAACTCAACGCGGACGAAGCCGCGGGCGTAAGCTAGTTACATTATAATACTAAAAAATATGTATACCTATATTTTGCCGTGGTGGTGCCGGCGTAAGAATAGTGCCCCACCCTCTCTACCCGTGGTTGCCGTAAGAGTCGGCTAAGGGATGTAATCCGGAAGATGGGCAGCAGCGTCTTCCTTGAACAATCACACCTAACTGCGGTCGCCAACCCGCCTGCCAAGCGTGGCGAGCATTGGCAAAACCCCCCCAGGAGGAGGCCTATGTCCAGCAGTGGACGTCCTATGGCTGATGATGATACCTATATCTAATAGGTATTAGATCAGTTATCTGATTCTATAGTAGAAGCTTTTTATATTTTGGGGCTAGATTGCGCTGTGTGTAATGTCTTTTGACTTTTTATTTTTATTTCACATGAAAAGGGCACCAAGCAACTAGAGGAATTTGTTTATTGTACTTGTTAAGATAATGAAGCGTGCCGTGTATGTGGCATGTCAAGAGTTATCTGTGCCCTGACGCCAGAGGACCCACTGGAAGCCATGAGGTCAGAAAGTGCTCACGATAGCTGATAACGTACAGATCATGGCTTTAAAACAACCTTTTGGATGAGCTGAAACAACTTTAGTGCAGTCGAGTTCTAGAAGTGACCAACCAAGCCAAGCAAACTAAATTATGATGTAACTTATTTTAAATTTTGACGTTTATATCTGTGTTCATTTTGCTTATTTATTTTAATGTAATTCTATGGACATGTTCTGCAATAAATAATTATAATATAATAAAAGCCGCCAAGCATCTAACGGTGTGTTCCGGCAGCCTCATTTGAGAGCCAATTCCATTTCGGGCTAGGTTTGTCTACATCTTCGAACACATCGTCACTTAACATCAGATGAGCTATGATCAAAAACATAGCTTGTAAAAGTTAAAAAAAAATTACGTAGAGAAGATTTTGAAAAATCCGACTCCTTGACCCTTAGGTCAACTAAACGCACTGCTCCAATGAAACAGCGGGCGTAATCTTTTTAAAAACCGCTCGACCGATTTTGATAAAATTTTAATGCAACCACCTGAGAAGTATATATATACCCTTTGAATCAAATTTAAAAGAATTTTCCAATACGGTTAAGGCGACCGAATTGAAAACCTCTTCCATTTTTGAAGTCGGTTAAAAATTAATTGGACTGTGTCAGTGTCCGTCTTCCAATGGTATCATTAATTATTATCGATTGTTATCGGAATAACAAACTGGAACTGTTTTTATTGGAATATTTAAATCTTAGCACTATCGGACTAGTAGAAGTCGTCCCAAAATGATTAGGTGGTAATAATAAATAAAACAGTCGTGTAAATTATAAAACTCGTAAATCCTGCACAGAAAGCGATAGCTACTAAAATAAAATAGATGATATTAACACTTTTTTTTTTGTCTGACCGGCTAGGTGTTTGACCACAACTCACCTGATGTTAAGTGACGGTGTGGTCGAAGATGGTAAAGCACACCTAGCCTGGAATGGAACTGGCTCTCAAGTGAGGCTGCCGGAACACATCGTTATATGCTTGGCGGCAGATTTTCAACTTGAGGGTGGTAGCTAACCAGCCGAGTACTAGAAAGTACCCTACCACCAGGCTATGGTTTCCTCCCGATGTTTTCCTTCACCGGCAGCTCAAGCTCATTGTTGGGGTTTGAACCCACGCCCTTCGGCATGCAAACCACTGAGCTATCATCGCTACAAAATTTACAACATTTTTAGGGTAGGCTCAAAAGGAAAAAAAACTGAACCCTTATGGGATCACTTTGTTATCCGTCTGTCCGTCTATCGAGACCTTCTATCTCGGGAACGCGTTGAGGTATCGAGTTGACATTAACCATTTATACGCAGATCTGTAGTCCCTTGCAGCTGTGAAAAAGCCACACTTCACAGTTATTGTAAGAAAAAGTTACAGCCGTTTATGTGACAAAAAACAGCATATTTCGACACTCACAAGGGAATCAAAACCTATAGGGTACTTCTAGTTGACCTCGAACTATGAAATTTGGCAAGAAATATTATCTTATAGTAGGTACACATAAAGGAAAAAAAACGGAATACTGTACATTTTTAATTTAATCACAAAAAAAAAATTGGGTCAAACTTCAACACTCGATTTAAATTAACTATTTATCATACCTACTAGTTTGTACGGAACCCTCGGTGTGCGAATCTGACTCGCATTTGTCCGTGTTTTATTTCTATTTTTCTAGAATTTTATTAACGTGGTTGTTATTCAATTTATCAAAAGTCTAGATCACGGGCCAAATAATATTGCATAACGATTTGAAATTAGTAGATATAAACTGTACGTAAATTACTACCGATTTAACGACTGCAGTTAATAATTTCTAGTATTAGTGATGATAAATTTAATGATATCACGATGTCGTCACACCTTAGCTTCACCAATAAAATAGTATCAGCAAAAATCACACAGCTGTATATACCTACTATCAGTAAATGTAATTATCTTATATGTATATACTTATACTACATTCGAACACTTTGTAATGTCGTGATTTTGTTTGTTTATACAAATAAATAAGAATATCTATGTTATGGTATTTGAATATGTTACGAACATTGGCTATTGTCGTGTGTATCTGATAAATACGATTCATTGGTAGCTCATTTGCCTGAAAACTTCCGCAATCGATTCTTAGTCAATAAGATTTTTGTATTATGAATTAGAATATTTTATTATGGAAACTGACGTGGTCTTGACACATTTTTGTTTTATTTATGCGGGATTACTCACGTATAATTTTATCGGAAACTCCGACTATAGTTTCGGCCACATCCGGTGGCCTTCATCATGGAGACAAAGCTGAGACAACGCGCGCGCGGCCTCGTCTTGCTTCGCAGTGCGAAGGAGTTTCCGATAAAATTATACGTGAGTAATCCCGCATAAATAAAACAAAAATTAGAATATTATTTGAAAAATATTTTTTTTACCCGACCGCCAAGGAAGGGTTATGTTTTTCGCGCGTATCTTGCATGTTTGTAAATTTCTTTAATACCTCGTATCTTCCAAACGGCCGAATGGATTACGACAATTAAAATATCGTTAGATTCGTCTCAATAACCCAAGTGTCCTTAGAGGGTGGATTTAAAAAAAATCAAGATGGTGGCGCGAAAAAGTAAAACGTTAATTTAAAAAAAAAAAAAACCTATCAAGTAGTGTATCTAAATAAAGACAATTAAAAGTCGTTCTCAAGTTATGGCATGAACAAGGGAAACAGGGATTCATTTTTATTTATATACTAGCGGCTCGCCCTGGCTGCGCACGGGATAATACGGCGTTTTTGATCCATCTCAAAGGATTACGCAGCGTTTTCGATGAAAGCTCCCAGGTGGCTTGACTTTTTGCGACACTTCCAACAAATATCAACAAAACACAAAACCTTGACAAATTACATACCTAAACCTTCCCCACGAATCATTCTATCTATTGGTGAAACTCGCATGATAATCCGATAGTTTTTAAGTTTATCGCGAACAGACAAACAGACGCGGCGGACGGCTTTGTTTTATAATATGTAGTGATGAATATACATAATGTAGCTAATTCTGCAATAGAGTTAAACGAGGTAAGTAGGTAAAGAGATATTAGGTATATACATATATTGTGTGAGAATACGCTTACAATCTGTAAATAATTGTGTCAGAGCTAGATTTCATTAAAGAAAACAGATTAGCAGTAAACTGTAAAATATTTTCAACTTTTACTTGCAATATGGTTCTGAGATAACGAGCTGCTGTGGTACCTATAAGACGTACGTATAACTTTCACTTTTGCATGTCATACGTCATTAAACATTATGTCCAGTCTGGGTGGTCTATTCAAATTGTTTACACCATTACGAGAGAGTGTCATTATTAAAGTACTAAGTAAAATATGTTAATTTTTCTATTATTCCGTTTAAGTTCGAATCAATAACCCAATGTCATATTTAAAGGGAGGTCAGTACCATGTTGTCTATAGCAACCAAGGCACAACATAACTAGCCAGTATCAAAATCGTCTAGAGTACCTATACCGTAATAAAAGAGGACAAATCAGCTTGACAGGCTTGATCATGTACTACTCGAATCTAGAAAATCGACAAAATTTAGCTATCGTCAGCCGCCTAACAGCCAAACAGATGCAGTTCTTGAATTGGAAATTATAACCAAAAAGTTCTTTACGAAAAGAAAACCATAATAAAATAAATATAGGACATTTTACACGGCGCCACTGCTTTGCTTAGTCCCAAACTAAGCAAAGCAGATGGAACCAGACAACAAGTAGAATACATTTTTTTTGTAAATACGTAAATACACATTATCGTCGCATAAATGTGTGTTCAATGGAAATCGAACCCACTGCCAACAGCTCTTGAAGCAGATATTCTACTGAATGAGCTAACAGGACAATACTTAATCTCACATAGTAAAATTCTTAACACTGACTGATATACTGCTGAATCGAAAGCATGAAACAACACACAAATAATTTACTATATAAAGGTTATAACACAAAGATTTTTTTTAAATTTTCATCTTTTCATATCTCCAGTTCAAGCATATTATTAAGTAATATATAGTACGGACGTCATGTTCCCAATCAACTAACAACAACTATCTATGACCTATGCGGATGTTCATTGTGCGATATATCAGGCCACCTGGCCTTTTGTGCGACATTTATTTTATTCATTGTATACGACGAGACGCAGTAAGGTTTTGCGTCCCTTTTCAAAATAAAAAATAAAGAAATCGTGCATCTATTTACAATATTAGTTTTTTATTGTTTTCTTTTTTCTGAAAGATATTGTCTAATAAGTAAAAGATGTTGGGATTTTTATGACTAAGTCTTACTTTATCTACGTAAAAAACCTTTAACTTACTGCAGTTTGAACTTCAGTCGTTTAGGGGTTTTAAGATTCATCGTTTGACGTTACTATCTCAGAATTATTGCGGTCAATTTATTTTATTGTGCAATCGTTATCACAGATTTGTGATAGTTTTTTTTTTATCGCCATGTTATTGTATTATTAATATACCTAGTAGAGATTACCTACTTCCTATTATGAAGAGAATTGCACGTACGCCCACAATTTATGTTTTGGAACAAATAATCCAAATGAATGATTTACAGAAGTCGCCATTCATTTTTTGTTTCTAATTCGGAACAATGAGACTGTAGAACACAAATAAAGAAAGTCGCACAGATAACCTTGTGTTTGGAGAAATGTATACTAGAAATTAAATTAAGATATCGAGTCCGTCAGACAGAAAATCCGGTGAAAACAAGTTCGGGACGCTAGAACCTGTTTAGGTGGACACAGTATTAAATCTTGAGTTGAATTGGACTTTAGGCACAATAATAACTTATGAGCAAATGCTTGCTAAGATCTTGGCTTCAAGAGACCTTGTTTTATGACTGACGATTAATCATATTGATATATTTTATATATGACATATTATTATATAGACATTTTTAATGTTATTTTTAAATATTAATGGAAAAATGACCTGTAACTTCAGTGTTATTAAAAAAGTATTTGTAGGGTCCAAAGAATTAGTCTTCCAGTGGCGAAGTGAATATCGCAGTCCGAATTCAACCTGGATGGACCCCAATTATATACAAAACAACCCATCAAGGAATAAGAAAGACTTATAAAGAAAATTATGACGATACAAAGCATTATGTCCTAAAAGCTGAAGATAGCTATAAAAAAATTCAATACAATGTAACAGAAAACTAATCCATCACATTATATAAATTTTACATCATAAAACAGAATATGTAAACAAGTAAAGGTGATATACCTTAGCTGCATCATCTCATCGCCATAGACCTTGAAAAATATTACACACTCACGCTTCCTATAACATTGATGAATGATAAAATATCACCAAGGATGCTTGTGTAACTATTAGCTGCACAATAAAACACAAAATCGTAGTAACGTCCACTAAGTACGATTTTATACTCAAAAATACTCGTAATATTCAATGAAGTCGCATTTCGCGTGTCTGTTTCTTAGCTCGCTTCTCTTGAATTATGCAATAGATTTGACTATGATCTTCAAAGGATTTCCTTCAGTAAGGTTTATTTGTCTGTCCGATGCCACGGTGGTCGGTGGCCGAGGGTTCCTTACAAATTAGATGATAAATAGTTCGGAAATCGAGTGTTGAAGTTCATGGTTTCGAACTTTTTTTTGTGATTAAATTAAAAATGTACTGTTTTCCTTTATTTGTACTATAAGACAATGCTTCTTCCCAAATTTCATAGTTCTAGGTCAACGGATAGTACCCTATAGGTTTTGATTCCATTGTGAGTGTCGAAATATGCGTTTTTTTTTGCGAAATAAACTGCTGTAACTTTTTTTTACGATAACTGAGAAGTTTGATTTTTTTCACAGCTACAAGGGACTATCTGCGGACATATGGTTTCAACTCCACGCGTTCCCGAGATAAGAAGGTCTTGACAGACTGACAGACGGACAAAAAAGTGATCCTATAAGGGTTCATCATCATCATCCATCACCACGCGGGTAAAACCGTTGGGCACAGCTAGTACCTAATAATCTGATATTGATTTAGAAATTTTATTTTATTGTTGTACCAAAACCATTTGTTTTGTAGAATCCAGTAGAAATAGTGGAATGAACTTCTAAATATATATAACTCAAAGGTGACTGACTGACATAGTGATCTATCAACGCACAGCCCAAACCACTGGGCGGATCGGGCTGAAATTTGGCATGCAGGTAGATGTTATGACGTAGGCATCCGCTAAAAAAGGATTTTGATTAATTCTACCCCCAAGGGGATAAAATAGGGAATGAAAGTTTGTATGAAACTTTGTCAATTTTAAACCGATCGGATTACTACTTACTACTTTTACTTTTCATCATCATCATCCATCACCACGCGGGTAAAACCGCGGGGTGCAGCTAGTTATATTATAACTAGGCACAGAAATTATACAGAGGATATTTTGTGTATCTAGGTAAATATGTAACATCGTATTATTTTCACGACATATCTCCAGCTGTATATACAACGACAAGCGTAGGTTATTTATGATAACTATACTCGTATACACTTAATTAGTATAGTACCTGGTTGACCGAGCATTGCTCGGCTGAAAACATGGATAAAACGACGTTTTCTGAATAGCTAGATCGATTTTTCGCCCCCAAAACCCCCTGGATACAAAATTTCATGAAAATCGTTGGAGCCGTTTCCGAAATTCAGAATATATATATATATACAAGAATTGCTCGTTTAAAGATATAGATATATACATACATATAAATAAGAACACCTATTTATCTAAGGCAGCTGCAACTTCAATATGTTTATGCTAAATACAACGTATGGAATACATTAACATATGTATTTTATTAACCGACTTCAAAAAAGTTTTCTCAGTTCGACCGTATATATATATATATATATATTTATATATTTTTTTATGTTTGTTCGCGGATAACTTTGTCGTTTATGAACCGATTTTGATGATTCTTTTTTTGTTGGAAAGGAGATATCCCAAGGGTGGTGATTATGGCATCCCAGAGAAATCGAGGCGAACCTTTTACTTTTTAGTTTCCTGTTTTAAGTCGGCTTTTTTTTTGTGAATTATCAAAAATGGACTGGACGTATCCACTTGAAAATTAGTATAGATCTATAGATGAGTCTTATGGAACATTATTCCGGGATAATAGGTATTCTTTATTTTAATTTAATAATAAATAAAATAGTGCAAGTTTAATGACTATTGCTTATTTATTGTTTAATTTTTCTCTGAACTTAATTCTGAAGTTAACGCGGATGAAATCTTTCTTAAAGATACTTGAACACATAGTTTTGATAAGCTGGTAGTAACGAATGTTTCCAGAAAAGGATCAGGGAAGTTGTTCACCTTAGCTAGGTACTTAAAAATACAAATTAACGTTATTATGCTCCCGATTTATTGTTCATATACAATGTTTTCAATGAAGATAATTACGTAGATTAAAATTTGTAATGTAAATAAATATCGTAGGACATTTCACACAGCGCCATCTAGCCACAAACTAAGCAAAGCTTGTACTATGGGATCTCGATAACTGATAGAATACATAATATATACTGTCAATATACGTAAGAAAAAATACTTACTTAATGTGTATACCTTTAATGTGATATGGTTTTAGGAATGTTTGTCGCACGGAATCCCAATTAAGCAATTAGGTACCATAATAATATGATGATTAATTGAATCGGATATTTATTAGTTCCATAGAAGCTCTTTACGGGTTTATTTGACACTAACCAATCAATTTAAAAAATATCGAAGTAAAATACAAAATGGGTAATAAATATATTAATTTTTAAGGCATAATCTACGCATTTGGAAAACAGAAGTCTCAATTATTAAAAGGCTTCGAATACTTCCCGTCAAGTTAATAACATGATACCAACATCTACATATATGTATGTAATCAAAGTAGATGTATAACTAAGGTTGAAGGAAAAACGCATGAATGCTTATCTAGGTCGAAAGTCGATGTATGAACTGGAAACATCGTGGTAACTTAACAGAAACCATAAGAATTGTCTACAACCTAGATATGTAGGTATCCAATGCAACCTTAATAGAAATCTATAATGTAAGACAGTGTCGTGATGTGAGTGACAAGAGAGATGGCCAAGTCCAATCTACAATTTTGAGATAAAAGAAGGTACTAAAATACATTGAAACATCAAACTGCTTAAATTAGAAACTGGTATTAAAGTCAAGTGGCACAAATATAATCACTACATATTATAAAATAAAGCCTGCTGCGTCTGTCTGACTATCTATATGTTCGCGATAAACTTAAAAAGTACTGAACGTATTATCATGCGAGTTTCACCAATTGATAGAGTGATTCATGAAGAAGGTTTAGGTATATTATTTGTCAAAGTTTTGTGTAACTTTGCCAATTGTTACACAAAACTTGATAATTGTTGGAAGTGTTGGAAAAAGTCAAGCCACCTGGGAGCTTTCATCGAAAACGCTGCCTTATCCCTTTGAGATAGATCAAAAGCCCCGTGTAAACCCGTATACAACCGGGGCGGGTAGCTAGTGACACTATAATTAGAAGTAAAATAACAAATATATGTCAAAGGGGGCATCCATAAATTACATGTGGTGATTTATGCGATTTTTCGACCTCCTCTCCTGGTGAGATGTCGTGAGATTTTGCGAAACACAAAAATAAATATCTAAAAAAACTAAACGCAATCAAAATAGGTGTTGGGGTGTCAGTTAATATGGGTACAAAAATAATACAAGACGTGATACTAAGTATCACTTACGGCCATGTGCCGGACCTTCGTCGCCTGTGAGCCCTCGGTTGCGGCTCAGGCTGGGCATGTAGAAGCGCCTGAGGGATGAGACTCTTGCTTTGTTTCCTTCGCATCATACGGTACTCCGGCCGTTCCGCCACCGCCGGTTTACACAGCTTCAAAGAAGATAACTCACTCTCCGACCCGCACCACAACGAGTCCATCGACAACATTATACCCGTGTGTATCAACAAAAAAACATCACGAAACGTATTGTCACCGGTAAAACACTTTCGCAACTGTCCGACGATACACAACTTTACAAGTTTACATCCAAAACTTGACTAAAATTTTGCAATCGACAATGTTTTGGTGCGGCAACCTTCTAACGTGTGCCGGTTGCAAAATTTCGGACACGTGAAGCTCGTTTATATCGCAAGGTTGAGCGAGAGTTGGTAATTGTGAATTATTATTGAAGTGTGCGGAAGGTGTGGATCACACGATGTGGCTCTCGAGTGCGATGCCGATAGAGCGACCGACCGTACGTGAGCCCACGCGAGGAGCGGCGAACCGACTGGTGGATTGTTCATTTCATTTGTTGGTGTTGCCGTTTTGATAGTCCGATACTTGACTGGGTCCCGCCGGACAACAACGACGGACAAGATGCTTAGGAATGCTCGATAGCAGATAAAACATAGCATCGAGTATTATCGAGAGTCAGCTCACTATCGTAGCACTTTTGTCTTTATATGTTTTAAAAAATAAGTGGATTTATGGTAACTGCGAAATTTGGCTTACAATAACTATTTGGAAAGTTTCGAGGCCCTTACAAATCCGTGAGATCATAAAATGACACACGACTCTTCCCATGATTTCATATATTTTTTTTAATTAATTTTTGTTTGTCGATTGTTGCGAATTATCTACAAAATTACCAAAATTATCTCTAGATTTCCGTTATTAACAAATGAATACTTAAAATTAAAGAAGAAACATGCAAGGTATACTTCTTTATCTGATATAACTTTATTTAACCAACTCGAGAGTTTTGTCTACGCAAAAATCATTAGTTGAATTCGGAAAGTAATTTCCATGAAAAATAAACTCATTGCTAACAAACAGTAGGTTAACATAATGAAGTATTTTAAACAATAAGATAATTATTTTTATTTTTTGTATAAGTACGCGATATCCTAGATTAAAACAGCGAGTCTTTTATGTTATCCAATATGACATATCATAAAAAATGCTGATAATAATAAGTAACCCCTGGCCATGTCACCATGAACACTGATAGCACGATATGACAAGCTTTGATAAACATACATTATTTTAGATTTGCATTACTTCGACAAAAATAATGACGATGACTTTTGATAAATGATGACTTTTTATCAAGAAAAATTCAGGGCTTGGTTGTTACACCAAATTTTGAAAACGGGTTTTATTAAATCACAATATATTCGCTCCGATTCGCTATTCAAAAAACCTCCATTATCTGGCAGATAAAATTATACCTTTTTTAAATGTTGAAAACGAGTTTTATTAAAACTAAATACGTATAGGTATTCGCTATTCAAAAACCTCCATTATCTGGCTGATAATATTATACCTTTTTAAATGATTTTTCCATACGACAGATTATTGAAAAAACTGTAATTTGAAAGGTTTTTATTCCGTACACCTGTCACTCCCTCGGATTAGAGAAAAGTTTCCAACTCCGTATTATGGTAGTGTTTGATCTGAGGTATTATGATTTCATTTATTTTAAAAGTTTAGATTCTACATTGTCTCTTTCATCTTGAGTGTAGAAGATAGAGTTTTCAGATCGAAACCTATTCGATTGGGTTCAGAATACGGGGACAAATCCGTAGTCTAATCTGGGCCAGATCGCCCCAATTAATTATTAGATTGCGATTTAAAAAAAGTTAAGCCATATATTTGTTCAAACAGAAAGTCGCAGAGAATGTTTCATTAGACCAACTGCACGTGAATAAACAACTTGAGCAAAGATCTGTTTAGGAATTATTGCTCTACTGAGCACTGGTGAGTGATTAGAATGCTCAGCGCGAATTTCTGTGTTCATTAAAATTAATGAATGCTATAAAGACAATCCGTGTCAGTGACCACTGAAAGTGGCTGAATTTCACTAATGAAAGTGTCTGCCAGCGAGCAGGGAGCGTTTCACACGCGAATCTCTGAAACTAAGTATAGCAAGTCATCACACCAGGGTTGCCAAAATCTATTAATTAGATATTTATGTATTTTTTTAAATTAGGATTCTAAGAACATCATGTATAAAAAAGTAAATTGGATAAAAATAATATAAAAAATAATTATATTGAGAATAAATTCAAATCAAGCGAGATGAATCATGCAAAAGTGTGTGGTTCAGTCCGATGATAATCGATATACATATGGTATCATTGATTCAGCTGATCTGCTTTAAAAAGCAGCACCGCTTCATGGTAGATATTCCAAAAACACGAACTAAACCGTTTGAATCTACTTATATAATGGAATTTGCTGACCGAGTGGGTGTTCCCTGATAGATACAGTCTGGATACCTTCAAGTCGCGAGTGAATCGGTTTCTTCTAGGCAAGCGTGCTCCATCATTAAACCGCATCTTCGCTTAACATCAGGCGAGATGGCGGTCAAACGCAAGCCTATATGTGAAGTAAAAAAATAACTGATTATTGGCCCGGAAGATGGATTCTGGAGTGATAGCAAATTGTAGACCCATAATGCAGATAACTATACATTTTGTATATGTATAGTTATATTATCGTGAACTAATGCAGTACATGCTACTTATTTCAGAGTAAAACGGTTTCCAAAATCTAGATTTGTTGAAACAGAATTAATCACTTTGTACATCACACACACATCATCAGCCATAGCACGTCCATTGCTGGACATAGGCCTCCTCCTGCGGGGGTTTTGCCAATACTCGCCACGCTTGGCAGGCGGGTTGGTGAGCGCAGTTAGGTGTGATTGTTCAAGGAAGATGCTGCTGCCCGTCTTCCGGATTACATCTCTTACGGCAGCCACGGGTAGAGAGGGGTACTATTCTTACGCCGGCACCACCACGGCAAATCACTTTGTAGTACCTAAGTAATTAATAGGTATCCACCATTATAGAACTGTCGAGAGCGGTTATTACAGATACGCCTGTGGCTTTTGTTTATTTATTTCTTATAGGTAAAGCATGTTATCTTATCAGCAGCTATGTAACATTTGCCTACATACATTCTCAAATATTTTACATAGTAACAACGTTTTTTTTTTTAATTTATATTCAAAGTAGCGCAAAACGAAAATAAAAAAACATTAACAATGCTGTTCTCTTTATCATACCTTGATATTTAGTTGTGCCCGACAGTGAACTGTAACAATATTTTACCATCCAGTTACAACATTGTAGCGATGATAGCTCAGTGGTTAGCGCGGTCGGTTCGCCTGCCGAAGGGCGTTGGTTCAAATGAAGCAATGAGCTTGAGCCACCGGTGAAGGAAAACATCGTGAGGAAACCATAGCGTGGTGGTAGAGTACTTTCCAGTACTCGGCTGGCTAGCTACAACCCTCAAGTTGAAAATTTGCCGCCAAACATCTAACGGTGTGTTCCGGCAGCCTCACTTGAGAGCCAGTTCAATTCCAGGCTAGGTGTGATTTACCATGTTCGCCAACACGTCACTTAAAATCAGGTGAGTTGTGGTCAAACACCCAGCCTGTGAGACATAAAAAAAAAGATAAGACGAATTTTACTTCTAAAATGGCGAAATGTTTAAAAATGGCCTTTGATGAACTGCTCAGGATTTTTTATAGTAATCTATTAACAGTAGTGGAAGTTACTTGTACTTACCCTGCTATATATCTTATATCTTTGATTTACCAAGATCGCATTTTGCTCTGTGTTACGAGGCAGGCACTAACAAATCGTCGCGTAAAATCTTCAAAAAGTTAATTGTTTTATTTAATTTGTAAAACAAAGAGTAACAAACAAAAAATATTTCTGTACAAGTATGAAAATATCATATCCATTACTTTTAGGTAAAATCTTAAGCTGAACTGAAGCTAATAATTTTAATAGAACGTTAGAAAAACACAAATACATAGGCCGTATAGCTGCAGGCTGTTGTTTAAATTAGAAAACTATACGTTGAGGAAGCAATAAATTAATTCGTTGGTTCGGACGAGGCGAGCTGACTAAAGATTTAAAAAAAAATGGCGTCTTTAAGTATCGGAAGCCAAGACATATTTTGCAATGGGTTGCTGTGCCAACGAAGTTAAGTTAGTTCATTCGTTATGGAATAGTTATTAATAGAAAAAAAAAAAGAGTTCCAGTTCTTCAGTTTTTATCTATCTATCTAATGAATTGTACGATATTAGGAGCGAGGTAATTTTCTATCGAAGAATATAAAAGTATAATTATTACCTGCCTATTAATTAAAACAGAACTTGGTTCCGTTTTTTTAGATGGTACTAAGAATCCCTAGACAAGATCCGGCTGCCACACTAACACCACGACCTTAATTTTAGAAGCATGTTACGCGAACGATGTGACCGCTTCAAGTACAAGTGGCTGTAAACGATGGATCGTCCGTCCACAAGCTCGGGATGATATAATAAAAATCGTGGGTCGAACCTGGACAAGATTGGAATGAGTAGCGCACAAGAGAGGCCTATTCTTAGCAGCGACCTAAAGACAATCACAAATTAGGAAGAAAATTTAATATTTTATTTGCTTAGAAAATTAGTAAAGAGGAAGACTACAATTTTTGCCTTGACACCTGCCTCACAATTTTTGTTTACATGAACTACAATCACACAAATTCGCCAAGATATTACGTCTCACAAATGCATCGAGGTATTTGTGTTTTATAGTTCGTGTAAAACAAGCAAACATTTTAAGGTTAACGAGTCTTTTTTAAAGCCATATTGAATTATGTTATTTTTTCTAATCTGTGACTACAACGTACCTTTACATTAGAACAACTATCTAATTACCCCGTCAGCTTGCAGTTCGCGCCTTGTATGATACGACAATCTAGTTAATAGCAGAGTTGTAGGTCAAGAGTCGTTGCACTGAAACTGTTACATTCTCAGCGGATCGTGGCCGAGCCGCCCGGTGAGCTGGTGACTCAGGCCGACAAACAAATGACTGTGGACTATGACGAAGTACGATTGTTTATTCTGTGACTTCGGGACACGTGGGTGTCGAAAAAGATGCTATAAATGTTCTACTTTTGATTCTACTGTTGGACAAAGGTCTATTTCGTACACGGTGCGGTAGCGCTCGACTTTTATCCTTGCATATAATTATGAACCTCATGTGATGTAACACGAATATTTACAAAAAAAGAATCAGCTAAATCGGTTCAGTCATGTCCTTACCAACAAACATCAATTGTTTTTTATTTCTATAGATATCATATAACTATGATTGGCGATGAAAAAGAGTTAAGGACTAACAAATGTAGCCTCCTTAAAATATTTAAATGAAAATGTCTATATACATTTCATTAAGTTTAGCTGAGCCATTTAATTCAGAGTTTTACATATACATACATATGTAGGTATAATATTAGAATATGACTATCATTTCACCACCAACTATCTGATGGAAAGAGTATTTTGGTATGAATGTAAAATTACTTATGCGGGATTGTCTACGTCTAGTTATACAGAAAACTCCGACTAACGAGACGAGGCTGTATGTGATTTTTACTCAGCTTTGTCTCCCTGATGAAGGCCACAACATATGGCCGAAACTATAGTTGGAGTTTCCGATATATCTAAAGTGAGTAATCCAAATAAGTAAAACAAAAATGTGTCAAAACCACATCAGTTTCCATAGGAAAATGTAAAATTATATATTAAAAAGATATGCTTTCAAAAAACAAAAAAAATGTTTGATTAGACAACTGTTTCAAACACAATTTAATCAGCTATATACCTACTACACTTATACTATTTTATAATAGACTGGTTCACTGTGCCCTGTTAAAATGTTTTTTATAGTATAGCATATTGTCTGCGATTTGTGGCAGTACCAAACTTTGAATTTCGATTATATTGCATGTAAAATTTCTTAAGGTAAACAATTAAGCAATGATAAGCAAATATCTGTATTGTCATTAAAATATTATTGCTCATACATTTTTTATGACAAATGTTTAAGTAAGATAGGTATTTGATTGGATTTCTCCTATTTGTCACATCAAGTACAATCACACTATTATAAGTATGAAAGTTTGTATGTTTGTTTCTTACATTTTCACATGGTAATGACTTAACAAATGAGGATGAAACTTGGAATATAGATAGCTTATTCTCTGGATTAACACAGGCTTCTTTTTATCCCGGAAAACAAGGGTGAACCCACAGAGCCCATATAGTATCATTATTTAAAGATTATGAGCCTATTTTAGTTCATGAGATATAGTTAAAAGGGTTAAAGCTTTAGTACAATAAAATAAATAATTAATTCTTTATTTTACAGACCATAGGACATATTTTTTTTAAATAGGACTTCTGAAAAGAGTATTAATATACTATGTACCTACATGCTAACCTAGCCTTGACAGATGATATAGGTAAATAAGGTATCAATTTTGGGTAGGACAAGAGGCTATCACTAGTAATTTGCCATTGTCAGCATCTAATTTACACCATGACAGCCCTGTTGGCTCATTGGTAGTATATTTGCTTTAAAAGCTGTAGGGCGCGGGATCGAAGTTTTGCTTGGTTTGGGGTTAAAAAAACACTATATATCCCTAATAGCTTCCCTGTATTCCAGTATGTATTAACTATATTCAAAAGGGACAACCAAATCCACTAACATATATTGCATGGTTTAACAGTGAACTATGTCGATGGTATGTATACATTTCACAACTAAATATTGATTTTTTATCTCAAAAAATTAGTATATTAACGCAATGTAGCAATTTTCTTAGCTCAATAATTATTGTAAATACGCAAGCTTCCTAATGATCTAAATTTAATGAGTATACAAAATGCAATGCCTACTGATTTAATATTGAGTAAAAAGCTTACCTTTCTTCTTCGTCAGCTGAATCTTTGCTGGTACTCGGAGGTTTTGATCTACTTGGTTTTGGACTGTCCATTTTCAAAAGTTTAGTTAAGTACGCCCGGTTTATCTTTGCCAACTCTACACAGTACAGTTACAAAATTTCAGATACGTAATCTTTAATGACTTTTTAATTAATCATCGTAATATCTTGGACAGTTTTAATTCATTTTCTTTAATTTTGAGGTTAACTCCCCGAAAGAAAATAAAATAACATTAACTAGATAAGCCAGATAAGCCGTCAAATATTTAATGTCATTTTGTAGTCTTGTTTTGACATTGACATACAAAAAACTAATATGAAATAAACTGGAAGAAATTATGCCATCTATCGACTGTAGACTAAACTAAAATGGAACAAAACCTCATTGACCGGTGGCGCCAAAAACTCTTTGGCGCGTAGTTTAAATTACGAAAACAAATTCTCAGTGTCGGTTTACTTTTTTTAATGATTATTTTATACCCTGCCGTGCTTTTAAATAGATAAATACCTGAAGGTATTGAGCCGATCTGCCACTTTAGAGAGCGGCGTCTTCCTGAGAGGGCCAGGTGAGCCTCCTGGAGAGTTTTCGCGGGATTCGGCGGCTATCGCCCGCGCTACAGCCAGGTCTTGCTCGTTCATTGCTGGAAACCATCATTCAGTGAATTTCTATTGGCCGATGTAAATATTCTTACTAAATTATTTTCTACGAATTATTTTGAAAGAACTTAAGTTTAATTTTGTAACACGAAAACAAACAGACCAAAAAATAAGAAACATTTACAAAATAGGGGCTTAATCTGGGGCTCAGCTTAATACTGGTCATTCTATGTAATTATTTTATATTAGCATTTTATTCGCTGTACGCGAATCTCAAGTGAGTTACAGAATAAGACCCTGGAGTTATTTGAAAAGTATTCTAACAGATAAACACAAAATTCTAACCACACAAAGTCAAACCCCGCAACTATTTACCATCAGTCTACCTTCAGGTGCTGCCAACCTGAAGGAATTTTATTTTGAGATAACATTAAGAAATAAAGTAGGTACCTACTTACAAATAGGTTATGCGTTTTTTTTTCTTCGAAATAGTTTTATAGCAATATTTATCAAAACTGACTTAACTTTTTCGTCGTCGATAGTTTTTTTCTTCTTTAAGTTATAATAAAGTACCTTTATTTTTCTAGTCTGAGATAATTTCGTAGTTAACCTAGAAATAACACATACCCAAATAAAATTGGGATCAAGTTGTGGTCAAGGTAAACGAGTAGCAGCCTCAGGTACTATCGTTAATTAGTTACGAGAACATGCTAACTTACCTGTGTTATTTTTTTTTAATGTTCTGGCTGACCTGACTGATTCTTAAATACAGCTCTTATTAAGAATCGTTCTAGAGTAGTTTTGGCGCTACGATGGAAAATAAACAAAAAAATGAACCTTTTGGCTTTGCCGTAGCTAGTCGTGTAAAAAAATCTAAAAAAAACTAGTTCATTTACGGATTAATTTTTGTTATGGTTGTCAAGCTAAGTGTTTGACTACAGTTCACCTGATGTTAAGTAAGGCTGCCGGAACACACCGTTAGGTACTTGGCGGCAGATTTTCAGCAACAATTTTTTTCCTCACCGTTGCTCGGCCCGGAATAAAACCCTACCAATAATCTCCTTCGATTAAATGTAGCGCATAATAAATTAATAACAAATGGTTACAGTTTCACATTTTATCAAAATACTTATATAAAGTAAATCTTCTTATCTGCGAAAAGGCAGGTAGACACAAGCAAACTATAGGTAGCAGTTAAAATACTCTTGGGATATATATATCTGTATATATAAAATATATTTATATATAGGTAAACAAAGCGCGTCATGACCTTAACTTCTGATAAGAATCAAACTTTATACCTGCTTTACAAATCTATTTATTCATTTAAGCAATTTTTGAGTGTATTTAACTTTATGATGTAATTTATAAGATACTTAATAATTAATTATTTACTTTTTAATTATTAAGTAATTTTTAAATGCATTATTCCGATTCCATTAGGTAAATATAAATATCGTAAGATATTTTACACAGCGTCATCTAGCCCCAAACAAAACAAAGTGTGTAACCAGAATTGATAGAACACTTCTATACTTTTTAAATACATACTTATAATACAAAACACCCAGATATATAACAAACATTTATCGTCACATAAATGTTTGTCCCGGTGCGGTGGGAAAGTCCACGCCCTACAAGCTCTTGATCAGATATTCTACCAAATGAGTTAACAAAAATAAAACTTATATACATACATAATTATGTATACACGACCTATTTTAATTTCCCAAAAAACTAATTGTAGGTACCTAATTACTAATATCTAATCTATGTATTAGTAGCTGCGCCCCGCGGTTATACCCGCGTGGTGATGGATGATGATGATGAAAAGTATCCTATGTTTTATGCCAGGTCCTAAAGTATCTACATGCAAAATTTCATCCAGATCCTTTTAGCCGTTCTGGCGTGATTGAGTAACAAACAAACAAACATCCATCCATCCATCCATCCATCCAAACTTTCACTTTTATAATATTAGTGGGATTTCCATAGAGTACGAAAAAGAAAGACATGAACACATTTTTATATTTTGTCAAAATCAAACATTATTATTTGCCATAGACGTGTATTATTCTTAGCAATTGTGATTAATAGGCTCATGAACTCATCTAAGACTGTGTCGGAAGCCAGTAGCTTCTCCTGCTTAAATATATAGGCATAAAAAAAAAACTGAATTATAAATTGAATTTAGAATTCGTGTTGGTTATTTTTAATTTACAGTATCCATCTATTACGTAATGTATAAATTACAATTACAATTTAAGTATCAACTTTTTGTCGTATAAATAAACTAATTATAATTATAATAGTATTCATGTTATATGCCAATTTGTTGCTAAAGATAAATAAGAAATAGATTTTTTTTGTATATCTCTGTATGCAGAGTGTATGTGCGTATGCGTGAGCGTAAGCGAGTAAGTGACTATGTGTGGAGACTCTAATCACATGTTTAAGCTATCTAGCAGTTTTTCTAAGTCACCGTAATCAAGTTTTAACAAATATTTTTAACAAACAATAATACTAAAAAGTAGCAGAAATACGAAGAATTATAATGTAATTTTTTATGCTGTTAATTATTCTTTGTTTAGTTTTAGAATTATTTCAGACCGTTACCTATAAATCCTACTACATTTATTCAGTGCCCGTTACTCAAGCTTGACACAGGACAAGACTACGATAGACGGACGATTTCTTAAGTAGTCATTTTAGTCCATAATCAACTAGTATACCTACTTTTCTTGCACTTCTATAATCGTTTTAAACTTTTTGTTTTTGGGAAAAATATCCTCACCGCAAGAGGAAGCAGCCAAATGAAAAAAAGGGAAATAAGCATAAGCATAAGCTAACTGCAAATGCAATTAACAAGCCCTGAGTTATTAATAGTGGTAGTGTTTTCATACATGTGTGAAATCTGATTCCAAATCTATTATAATTACTCGTGAAACATAGGTAGGTACTCTATAGGTAACCACATAGAAACCTACGACTGTACTGATCCTTCACATTGACTTGAAGTAGGGCCGTGTCTATAACTGTACATAGGTCTTAGACGAGTGTTTGCTGTGATGATATCATAGGCTGATGTTAGCGCTATTATATCATGTAAAGTAAAAATGATTTAATGTAATGATGACATGTAAAAATATTGAACATGTACATTCTATTCTAGTCATATGTAGTATACAAACTACAATTAGGTTTCGTTCTAAAAACTACTTCCAAAGCTTAGCCGCAAATAGCGAGATAGGTATACAAGTGACACATAATTATGTACATAATGTCTCATGTTTCTTATGATTTCCTAAACGCTTGTAATAAGATCACCTGTAGAATTACTTAAGGCATACATTTTACTAAATATTTAAGAACCTGTTTATATGTAGGTACCTACATCTTTCTCAACATTTCAATACGTTTATAACTCTATGTGAGACATCGCTCCTTAACTTTAGATAGAAAAAATCCGTCACCTGATATTTAAAAACAATAACAACTATGAACTCACTTTTTACTAAAATTACACTTAGATCACAAAAATACTCGATCTACACTGAACACACAACACATTACGATGTAAGTACACAAATAACACGTGTATAAAAATAGACTAACTACGAGTAATATAAAGGTACGAGTGAACCGAGCACGCGCGCTCGTGTTGGCGACTGCGAGATTTGTATGACAATAGTCGTTGTCAGCAAAGTTAAGGATAAAAAGAGGTCATCGTCCATTAGATCCACTCAGCACCGATCAGTAGTCCCACCAAAGGGAATATTTATTTTAAAGTTATTTTGAACTTTATCTGTTTTATAATTTTTTGCTTATAAAGTTCTGTGAGATTAACTTATCAGTAATGGTGTGTACTGATATTCAACTGAACAATGTCGAAAATACGACTGTCGAGTGGTCAAAATATCGAATAAGGGTCAATTTTATTACAGCTATGATGATCTTCGCATAAAAATAACTGCAAAGCCAGTTGCCATTCGTAAGATGATACGGTAAATAAACACACTTAACATTTCAATACTTTATCTTTCATCTTACTTCTATTCGTCAAATATCAATTATTTTATATTGAGCAATTCTAATATAATATCCTAATACAAATTAATTTAAATACATGTCAATAAACCTAAGTCAAATAACCTTAATTAAAACTAAGTCCACCGGTCGAGCTCACCACCAAACGTACCCATCAAACCGGCGGCATTTCCTCGCTGGATCGCCAGCGAAATTCGCTGGACTATAAAAGTCCCCGACCTCGGATCACGACCCCTCTCCCTAAGGCGACGTCCTAACTCGGCCACAAACTTTGCCGCGTCGGACCCCCATGTACCTGCAGTCTCGACGGCAAACGGGACGAACTCATACGCTGATTCTAAACATGCGTATTTGAGACGCTTGGCTTTGGCGGCTGCCTCCGCTCCCGCACCGGCCGCTTGCTGGGATGCGGCAAGGTGGCAGGTGGCGAAGGTACTCACGCATGTGGCATCCCAAACCAAGCAACGGCCTCTCTGCCAGGGAATCAGCGTAAGACCGTCCGGGCGTTTGCCGTCGGAACGAGACAGCCCCGGGGGCTCCAGCGTGCAAGGCACCTCTGCCTCTACCAAAGCTCGCCGAAGGATTTCATTAAGCGCGTGATGGCGAGGTCTTCGCCCCGCACACTTAATGCAGCTCAGCCCATGGTGGCCGTAGACGTCGACCCATGCACCACACACGCACTTATGGGGTTCGCATAAGGCACACCCGAGTCGAAGACCTACAGCCACCCGGAGAGAGTCGTCGTCGAGGAGCGTACCCATATGAGGAGACGGTAAGGCATGCATCCACGCTCCGGACTCCGGCCTGGCGGCTGCGTTTAGGCGGGCCAAATGTACCCCGGAGCTGTCGCTCCGCAACTGTACCAACAAATTTTTAGAGGTGATGTCGTCCCAACCTCTTTGTGATGCTGGCTTTTCGGGAGGGCCAACGCCAGAGTTGAGAGAAGACCACACACTATGAGCCTCTGCAGCGAAAAGGGATGCGGACTGTGTCACCGTAGCCAGGCATAATATGAGCGACAAGCTCCGCAACTCCAGACGAGGAGGACAAAAAAGCGGCGAGGTCAATCTCTTGTAGCCGACGCACACCCAGACCGCCGTGGCGCACCGGTAGGCTCGCCTGACACCATTGGGATTCATCAAGGGAGACATTAAGAATCTTTTCCAATAAACTCCTCAGTGTCTCGTCAAAGCGTAGCACCTCATCAGGGTATTTCCAAGTCGGGGCCGTCCTGACAACGTAGGTTACTTTTGGCAAAGCAAAACAGCTCCTTTTATATTTATATTTTATTTGTATATACATATATCTATATGTCATTGTTATAATAAAAAATAATGACGACATCAGACAACTTAATATTAAATTACAAAAACTAACATTTAATTTTTTTAGATTTTATTTATTTTCATTTACTATTAACTCGCTTTCCTGTAAACCATGCTTATACGTTGGAGCAGTCGATGTTTGTTCTGATTCTAGGTATTCGGTATGTATTTAATAATAAGTATATATTTACAAAAAAAACTATGTAAGTATTCTATCAGCTATCTAGTTCCAGCACAAGCTTTGCATAGTTTGGGGATAGATGGCGCTGAGTAAAATACTTTTCATATTTTTTTACGTTAGTGTTGAGTGAGTCTAATGAATTACGACCTTAACCCGCACTTCTGTTGTACGGGGTCGCCGGGTCGCAGCCAGACTGCCACCATCTGTCAATGAAGTAATGCTTACCATGGCCGTGCATGGAGACTGCACATTCACTTCCCGCCCTGGCACTCGATCAATAGCACGTTATCACTTAGAACCTAATGGTGTTACAACCTATAGCACAGCGGAGCCACTGCTGTATTTTTCAAACTAAACGCAGAGCTTTTTGCAGAATTTTCTTAGTTATCTCAATTGCTCACCAATAGCAATAAGTTGGTCGCGTTGTAATAATGTACAATGATTAACTGGATCGATCATATTGTCTGATAGTCGATAAGTAATCTTAGATACTAATTAGGTGTTTAGTTCAACTTGATTGATTTTAGTTGTTAGACATATAAAATACCTATCTAATCGTTTATTTAAAGGTAAACCTCCTTTAAGAAAATCCAATTATGTTTCCAGGTTTACCTTCTGTATATTAAATAGTTTATTCTGTCTGAAAACCTGTTTCTTCAGAAATAGTCTTACCTCATCGATCCATGTGGGTACTTAAATACCAATACATAGATAATTATCTCCGGTTCCGCCAACAAAGACTTATTTTTGTTCCCAAACGTGATCTATCTATTTGTAGACGAATACGCGTGAAAAAAACAAAAATGTGTTCGTACCTACAGATTCTACAATTTATAAATGGTTATCAGGTACAAGTACTTCCATGTACTATCAGGTACTTACGGTGTCGCTGGACAGACTGACAAATACCACGCATTAATTAAAGGCGACTATTTTTTACTAAAACAGAAAAATCAGGGCCCAACAATTACACGGAGGAGTTTTATATTCATTCATGATTTATATTTCATTTTTATGTAGGTAAAAGTAAAATACGCTTTTCTGATTGTTTCTGATTTGTAGCGATGATGGCTCAGTGGTTAGCGCGGTAGGTCCGCATGCCAAAGGGCGTGGGTTCAAACCCCAACAATGAGCTTGATCTGCCGGTGAAGGAAAACATCGTGAGGAAACCATAGCGTGGTGGTAGGGTACTTTCTAGTACTCGGCTGGCTAGCTACCACCCTCAAGTTGTAAATATGCCGCCAAGTATCTAACGGTATGTTCCGGCAGCCTCACTTGAGAGCCAGCTCTATTCCAGGCTAGGTGTGCTTTACCATCTTCGACCACACCGTCACTTAACATCAGGTGAGCTGTGGTCAAACACCTAGCCTTTCAGATATATATATAAAAGAAGAGATAACGCATGTCCATGAACATTGCAGCAATACGCAAAACTTTAAATAGCTAAATTAAGTCCAGGGCATCGCTGCTTTGGCGCTCATGGTTAGTCTCAATAACCCAGTAATTTTGCTAGCTGCAGTACCCTTCAAACCGGAACACAGTAATGTTTCTACACTACTGCTTGGCGGCAGAATATCTGGTAGGTACTGCTGCTATACCTACCGTAAGACCTCCTGCTAAGGAAATCTACCACCAAGTTAATAAACATAATTAAACTAAGCAACACTAAGGATTTTACTTATAAGCTCTTCTGAAAGATAAATATATGTATGTAAATATACTTAAAGCCTGTCTTATTCTCACGGGTGAAAAGTTAAAAAATAATTTTAGTATCGGCTAACTTTAGGCAACGTTTATAAGCGAGGCCCTATTGTCATAGGCAAATAAATATATTGACTTGTAACATTGGTGTTATCAATACAATAATTGCATTTATACGTATATTGTAACGCCCTTTTTCCCCTGAAATTTCGATATTTTCTAAACAGACCAGAATGACTCCACAAAAAAATGTTGGACTATACCTGATAGTACCAGCGAAACATCAACTAGAAAAGAATATCTACTGGCTATAGGTACATACTTATACATAACTTCATACGTGAAAGTCGCGAGAGAATCGGTTTCTTTCAGGTGAGCGTGATCCACCGTACCACATCGTAATGGCGGTCAAACGCAACCCTATTTATTCGTGCGCCGAGGGTTCTGTACCTTCCCATTATACCGCCATAATAAAATTGGTATAATTGTTATTGGTGGCTAAGTTTTAAGTGTATGTGTGTGTGCTGTAATGGTTGAAATATAGGTTTTCTTGAAAATCTAAATTTGCCCATATCTTTTTATCGTGTTGACTCAGGACCTTGATTTTTATACACCTAATAGGGACTATAGACCTCTGTATATGGTATAAATTTCAACTTGTTACCCGTGTAACTCGTTCTTGAGAAAATCGGTGACACACGGAGAGACAGACAGACAAGAAAGTGATTTTATTAGAGTTCCTTTTTTACCTTTTGAGGTCCCTAAAAAATACGTGACCTGTTCTTTTTATTGCTATGAATACATAAATAAATAAATAAAATAAATAATAAATAAAATACATAAATCTGTACAAAACAAGAATTATTGCAGCTGAGTATGTATTTATAGGTATTATAACTGATTGCAGGATAGAAACAATTTCGTTAAAAAAATTGTTATGACGTCATAACGTCCGTAATTTCCCGAAGGTCGTCTGGTAAAAAAACTTGTGGAGATGATGATTTTAGCAAAGTCATTTTTACACAAGAAACCCGTTCTTGTGGAAAATATTCCGTGAGTTTACTTAATCTTGTCTTGTAGGCACATTCATTATCACCAGCCTTTTATGTAGGTTCACCGCTGGAGGTGGGCCTCTCGTAATACACGCTACTGAGATTGGTTAGCAGCTCTCTTCTTCCTACTTTTATGCCGTTTTACTCAGGCTGACTGGAGTCACTCCACCTGGCCGAAAGGCATCCTATACACAATGCTTGCTTACACGTGATTTCCACTCTAGAACTCATCTACACTCCAATCAGCACATCAGCATATACTAACTCATCGAGATAAAAGGCACATGAAAGAACAAAATCTAAAGATTCCAAAGTTGAGCTTAGTAATACAACGGGGCAATGCCGACACCCGCCAGTGTACTGGGAACCCTACCGCACGGCATCGATCTCGACGACGTCTTTGTTTTATAGTAATTATTTATTAGTAACTTTGTATATTTACATAATTACTTATGTGACTTGATATGTATTGGTATTTAGTACTTCACCTCAGATATCTACTTACTACTTATTCATATTAAAAGGTAAATAAAGAGGTACTATGAATCGAATCAGAAATGAGGAGATCCGTAGGCGAACTAAAGTAGCCGACATAGCCCAGCGGATTAGCAAGTTGAAGTGGCAGTGGGCAGGGCACATAGCACGCAGAACCGATGGCCGATGGGGCTGCAAAGTTCTAGAGTGGAGACCACGGCTCGGCAAGCGCAGCGTAGGACGTCCACCCACAAGGTGGACAGACGACCTCATAAAGACCGCAGGAACGCGCTGGATGCGAGCCGCTTCCAACTGGTCTTTATGGAAGTTAATGGGGGAGGCCTATGTCCAGCAGTGGACGTCATGCGGCTGATGATGAAAGAGGTACTATGAGATTAAAATTTACAGAAATTAAATAATATAATATATTTAAAATTCAAGTCGGTAACATGGGCCGTACCACTATGTTAAGAAATATTTTTACAGTAAATTTTATTTTAACTGAGAAAATCTAATAATGTGAGGCTAAACAAGAATGAGATTTTTTCGGAGGCTACCACAATACCGATTAAGTGAATGCCTTCACTCTAAGTAGGTTACAGCAATGCTGATTGATTAGCTCAAGCTATAAAACATATTACATCTATGACAAGTGTTTGCTCTAATATAAAGGTTAACCGTCTGAGTAACTACTAACTGGTCCAAAAGCCGCAGGCGCTACTGCGCCTAGTAATTGCACAATAGACGCCAGACTGTGCGACCTTCAAGGATTGACTACAACCTCTTTATTGACACCTTTCTTATTAATTAGAGCATGTTCCAATTCGAATGTCTATTCATTATAAGAACAAAGGTTACATACTCGTATGTCAATGAACAAAATCGCGTTCCCACTTGCGGCATAGAATTATTAATTAACGATATATTCCCAACGTCTCCATTGTTATCAACAATGTACCTTCTTACTTTTTTAAGCTGACGGTACGCGTGTTAACATTATGTGGACAGGAAATGATTGGCAACGTTGAAAAATTCAATTTTTCACGGGCTTAGTTACTAATGGCGTTGAATTTATATTTTTTTATGTTTCTAAAAGTAAACCATGGGGAAAAATCTAAACTTAACTCGCGTCTGATAGGGAACTTCCTATTAGCAAATGTAATTTTAAAACTTTAGCGTTTTTAATACATAATTATTTTAAGCACCGGTAATAAGTAATATTAATCAGCTCTGCATATAAATAGTATCAACTCGTGGCCGCTGATTTGAACATGGCCAAAACGTCGAGTTAAATTTTAGTTATATAAGTAACTGCGCCCTGCGGTTTTACCCGCGTGGTTATAGATGATGATGAAAAGTATCCTATGTTTTATTCCAGGCCCTAAAGTATCTACACGCAAAATTTCATCCAGATCCGATCAGCCGTTATGACGTGATTGAGTAACAAACATCATTCCATCCATCGATATTATAAACTTACACATTTATAATATTATAAGTGGGATTTATAATATGTAGTGCGCGATTAGGTCCCAGTGAGAAACATAATAATTTAATAGAATCCCCTATTATTTATAAGTTTTAGGGCCAATCTTCAAAGTTTTGTCATACATATGATTATCTGATTCTTATGTTGTACATATTTGCGTTTAAGTAACACAGAGTAAATAAATAGGTAAGTACTTATTACGTTACATAAATATATTATACCTGACCTGAGAGATCTCATGATATTATGTAAACTAATTCAGTTCTTTAACTATTTTAGTGGGTAGATATAATTAAAACACTTTTATTAAGCTATCATTGATTTATTATTATAAAATTTACGCACAATAGACATTCGATTTTCGTCATTACTTTCTACATTATTAACTCTTAATTATCAGATCTACTAACTGGGTTATACATTTATAATACCAGCCCTAATTGACATTTAAAAAACTTACGATAAACGAGTACTTAGGTTTAATAAAATAAACCATCTTCAAAAACTCATTCAACTCCATTGCTCGTAAAATCATAAACCTTATAAGTACCTACCCACGAAACAAAAGTCTATATAAAGAAATATTGGCTAGATTATCCCATGCTAGAATTACCTAAAATCCACTGTAAGCAAGTCGATAGTACAAGTAAACCCTCATTTGATTGCTGGTTAAATCCCGGCTTATTAGTTTAATTATTAAACTTGATAATTATTTATTATCGAGTCCTTATTATAACTTTAAGTCCTTATTAAATTTAACCTTAAAATTAATCTAAAATTAATGTTAAAATACATCTATATAGATGATACTGGATAAAAGTTTTCCAAGACAGAACAGCAAAGTATATTCACTGATACCTATTAAAACTTAAATAAAGTCTATCTAGACAGATATGCCTAAGATTACCATTAAAAAAGAAAATAAGGAAACTAATAAGGGAGCTACATTTCTAACACAAACACAATCTTACACAATATTATGAATCAGGTGAATTCGCAACGATTGAATGGTCAATTGATAAGAATTCCTCTCTCAGTCTTATTTGAAAACAAAAAACAATTTGGAAGGTTATAAGAACATGATTTTGTACGAATTCAGTTGAGCTAAAATATTCTAATCTCAGATTAAGAGATAAAGTTATGATTTGCGAGTTTAGTTGACCGCCGATTACCCGTTTTTAAATGAATCACCGATCCTATAATTTATCCAAATGTACACGAGTTTTAACTTTAGGTCCGAATTTTATTAAGACATTCTTCTAGATTTTACAGATCAGAGGATATATAAAATAATACACCAACCTCAATTTTTGATATAATTTTGTTACAAAAAGGACCTTTCGGTTTCTTAAGGACTTATCAAGATGGTAGGTTATCGTGTAAGCTGTTCTCTCCTTCCTTTATCTCTTATTCTGAGATTGCAGTACTTATTCTAAAAGGAGGCTGTTGTTGGACGTTACTAAAACTAGACATTCGCGGAACAGCAGTCACACCAAAGTCTTACATAACAGAGATCGCTAGATGACTCCAGAAGCATCCTTGGCGTGGCGTGTCGGCCCGTGGCTTTTCACAACCGTAGACCGCGTCAGGTCTTATAACCCGGCATAATGCTGGTGTGGTAGACTAAGCGCCGTGGCCTTCTGAGGCCCGCACACGCGGCCTAAAGTTGTGCTTCAGCTGGGTTCTGCCACAGGTTTGAAGGGAGGGTGTCATAGTGCGAAGGAACAGTCACCAGAGCGTCAGCAGTAGTTCTGCTTATAGAACAGTTCTGAAACAAAGACACGTCAGTTTTAGATCGATCGATCGTGCTTTTAGAGATAAAATTAGTATTCTTGAAATGCAAACAACTTGTGGGGTATGTTTTTCAGATGACAAAGCAGTTTTAGCAGATTATCAAAGCAAATAGACTTTGTCAACGATAAGATTAGATTATGGATTTAGTTTTTAGAAGATTATACGCTACATCATAATCTTTTATTCGTTACATTAATTACCTTCGTTGCTACCGCAAACTTTCTCTATTTACTTTATTCTGGGGTTTTCAAACTCGAACAAAGACAAGCTTTAGAAGGAACGTTAGTGCAGTGGTTTAAAATCTAAACGACTATCCCAATTATAGTTATTGTTTATGTAATTAATAAATTGTTATCAGTGTAAACCACCATGGTACCCGACTAACGCACCGATGAGTGATAAGCTAGAAATGTGAACTGGTTCGTCATAAGTGGTGAGTGATTCAATAGATTTAGATTTTTCGATATTTTTTAAAAGCAATCTTTAAATTTCTTATGTTATAGAGTATTACATTGGGCTGTTGGCGGTGAGTGTCGACACATTCCACAGCCATCTTAATCATTTCCACCTTGTACTTGTACCCGTAAGAAGTAAGCTTCACGATGGTATGCAGTGGGAAGTTCATGTATGGCAGTTCGTCTGTAATGAAAAATTAAAAACGGTTAGGAATTTGGGTAAAGTGTAGAGTTGCCAATTAGAAGGAAAAGGCGACACTGTTTAGGTATACCTACAAAAGGAAATTTGCTGTCGGTTGAAGTATATTTCAATAAATCAATAACTTTGATCGACGAAATGCAAGATAATAATATCATCAGGTGAAGATAGCTAGATGAAATTGTGTGTGGCTTTGTGGAAATGGCAAATGGAAATTTTGATATAGAGATAAAGTCTAACAAGGATAAATTAAAAATATCTTTATCCAAAACTTGCTTAGAAGGAATAACCCTTCGACTGTCCTTATACAGCCAAACAATATGTTGCGTTTAGTTTTTAATTTTAGTGTGCAATAAAGATACAGGTAACGTTTTGTAAAAATTACGTAGGTTCATGATGCGACTTACCAAGTTTGGCGTCCAGGAAGTAACCCAATACGCACCGCAGCACCGCCTGGTGGCCCACTACGACGACATTGTGCTCGTCTTCCAAGGCCGACAGCACGGGCCTCAGTCGCGTCATAATATCGATATAGGATTCTCCCCACGGGTACCGGTAGCGAAGCTTGTCCTGGTCACGCCAAGCAAACTCTTGCGGGAAACGTTCTTGCATTTCCTCGTAAGTGAGACCTTCGCAGATACCCTGAAAAGAAATTAAATTTCTATACTTTTCATAAGGAAACCTTTGATAGAATGGTTGTGACGGAAGTGTATGTGGCGCTTTAAAAGGTTCATCAACTTTGAGGATCGAAGCTTCTAGAATACATCTCATAGTACAGCTAGGTATATAATGTCACTTTTCTGATTCGTCGCATTTAAATTGGCAGGTTCAATGCCTTAGAGCCCATCCAAAAGTTTGTGACTGTTTAACGGTAAAAAGGATTATTTTAGCCCGGTAAAAGGTTGGAATTTATATATTCGTGTTGGTATGCAGCTTTTACGATCTGCATCCCAAAGGTCTTTTATACCTGCACTGCATTATACTCGCCGTTAAATAGTTTTTACTGCATTCTTATGTTTAATACTGTTTCTTGTAAATTGTCATCGTTACTTTGTAGGGTTGTCTACGGATAAATTTAGTTTGATTTGAAGCTCTGTCTGGTTTTTCTTTATGAAATGTATCTAGTTTTATTATCACTCATATACTCCAGTTTTTTGTGTATTTACTTTTTTTCTCGTATCTGTCTACTGAGTAAACTCGAAGAGCTGCCTAATCTATGACAAATAATATAATAAGGTAAACACCTCTGTCTTTTACATGTGTCTTTATACAAGTCTTATGTTATAGGTATATATATACGATCTATTATTAACTTCAAAAGAAAAGAAAGATCCACAAAAAAAATGCCTTGCTGAGTTTCTTGCCGGAGTCTTCTCAGTTGAAGTGTAATTACGAGCTGGTGGTAGATTCAAAAATTTAACTTAACGTTCATAAGTGCCTTACCAGGGCCTAAACTGAATAAATGACTTTTTGATTTTGATTTTTTGACTTATTTAGTTAACCTAACACTTAGAAAGATTTCGTAATAGATTGTGTTACGACAATTAAATAGATCAACATTTAACAGTTTCTAAAACAATCCTTTTCAAACGCGCCTTGAATCCATTACACAAATGAAGTATAATAGCTACATTTAATTTGTTTTGATAACATCATGTGCCAAGTTAATGAACTGTGACGTATTTTCTTCAGTTCTAGATTATTCCAATGTTAACAAAATAAGAATGAGTCACGTAACATATGACAATCAATAGAATTTATGAAATATTTATTGGTGTTCTTTATCAGTGAAAATTAAAGTTGTTATGGGACTTAGTTGGTTGTTGGTTGGTTGTTTGCGTGGTGGTAGGGTACTTTCTAGTACTCGGCTCGCTAGCTACCACCCTCAAGTTGAAAATCTGCCGTCAAGCATCTAACGGCGTGTTCCGGCAGCCTCACTTGAGAGCCAGTTCCATTCCAGGCTAGGTGTGCTTTACCAACTTCGACCACACCGTCACTTAACATCAGGTGAGTTGAGGACAAACATCTAACCTGTCAGAGATTTAAAAAAAATAGTTAAATATATTATAAGATCAAATAGATAGATATGGAGAAAATTAAATTAAATCCAGCGAAGTTCGATAGGATCTTAATGGAGTATCAGGAACACATATGTACATGCTCATTTCAATGACCTAGTAAGCTTACAAACTATCTTTATACGTTGTATATTTTGTTTACTGTATAATTTGGCCAAGGTAAAATGTTTTCAAGACAGTTACAACATTCCCAGTCATTAATTATACGAGTATGTTTATGTATAGAATAGTATTTATTTAGTATTCCAAGTATCTTATAATTAAGGTATACAAGGTATGTAAGGGTATCAAACAAGTGAAAATTATAACTTGAAAAGTTTCATTGCTATAAAGCAGCGTTTTCGATGAAAGCTCCCAGGTGGCTTGAGTTTTTCCGACACCTCCAACAATTATCATCACATTTTAACCAATTTATACAAAACCTTGACAAGTTATATGCCTAATCCTTCCTCATGAATCACTTTATCTATTGGCGAACTTCGCATGATAATCCGTTCTGTAGTTTTGGATTAATCATTCTATTTGACCGCTCATAATAAAATTTTCAACAATAGTCATATCTAGATTACCAAATTGCAAAAATATTACTTGCCTTTGTAATGATGAAATGAAAAAACAAAAATCTATCATTCGTTATAGGCAAAGCTTATCAACTTGATAAGGATTTCCTTCTTCTTGATAGGAATTTTATTGCGTCTTTCCAAAATACTTATAAAAAACATGACTCAGAGAATTTATTAAGCCGTACATAGTCTTCGATATCTGACAAAGCTAATAAGTATAGCATGAACTTTTTAAATCATATCACAGGGATAAGCAATGACGTCAATAACGACAAACACTGCGAGCTTTTGAAAGCTTTTCTAAAAGCCACCTCTCACATAAATCACGATATCTTATCGTAGTAGGCAAACAATGGCACTCACTACAATGTTTTCAAAAGTTATTTTACCAGTAAGTAGTTTATCCTATCCTATCCTATTAAATCCACGTTCTATACTTTGCAAAGAAGCCTATTCAACATCTTGATATTTGATAAAAAAGAATTTTGAGAATTCGGACGTACACCGTTAGGTACTTGGCGGCAGATATTCAACTTGAGGATGGCAACTCGCGAGCCAAGTACAAGGAAATAACCCACCACCATGCAAAATCCTCTAGAAAAGATGATTACTTACAGCGTCTAACTCGTTGAGGGCTCGCACGGCTCTCTTCGGTGCTCTGATCTCCGCAGCCGTCTGCTTGGTCCGCCTCAGTTCTGAAGTCCACACAGAGAACGGCTCCCTGGTGACCAGTCCGTTGATGTGTTCGGAGAGGGCGTGAGCGTACAGCTGGCCGCGAGGGGACAGGTTGGCGTCACCTCCGATGCGGCCCAGCACGTTGTACTCGCTCTCCCCATGCTGTCGATGAAGAATAGATTAGGTGATTATTGAGGTTAGATAATGGAAGAGATTATATTTTATATTCATAATAAAGGATAAGTTTGGTTATTATATTATTACTAGCTACATACAGCAATTTTACAGCTTATCCGGAAAAAGAAACCTAATTTAAACCAAATCCGTAAAGCCGTCACCGTGTTTATTTTTATGACTGGAGAAAAACGTATTCCAGAAATGTTCGTTGTTAACAATTTATGCCACTTTCAACATGTGTGCTGAATTTTCATTCTGGTTATTTTCGTTTCGGGGAACACAAAATACGCCATTACAGATATTTCTGTTGAAAACAGTAAACTTTGCAATAAACATTCATTAGAATCGTATTTGTTACGAGCGAATCGAGACGCATTTGAAACATATGACGCACTTGGCAGGTTCTGATAAGGAGATCTTTTCATACCTGCTATTTTAGGAATTTTTCATAGAAAATCGATGAGTTGTACTTGACAATTTCCGCTAGTGCGAAATAGCATTACACGTATCGATTCATAGCTCTGTAACAATTGCCTAACATGTTTTCATGATTACAACACCATTGTGAAGACGCGAAGTGCCTACGTACTCGATAGAGGTGGGTCGATATGCGATAATACGATATCGAAACTATATATTGATATTGATGAAAATATCGTGTTCTGAAACTATATATTTTGATAACTATATATTGGCCGTTATTTTATTTGACGTAGATTTTGATTTGACTTTCCTCGTTAGTATTATATGAAACGTTATGTATAACTGCTTGTAGCTCAAGTATCGATACCGATTGGTTAACTTTTATGATATAAATGAACCAAATAATAAAAATATTTACACAACAACGTACAACAAACAAAACAGAAAAAACGAATTACTTAAATCATGGTTACTAGGTAGGTACTTAGGTACAAACAAATAGCTAATAATTTGCTGAGAAAGTAAAAATCGCTCGCGCATACTAAGCTCACTCGAAACTCACTATGAAATGCAGTTTTGAACCTTGACCTCATTATTATTTTTTCGGATAAATTCGGATACAATTGTGGTGCATCGGTCGGGGCCGGGCGGTTGACGAATCAAACCTCAGAGGAATCACAAAACGCTATATCACAGTATCAATATCGATGTGATGTGATATAGCGTTTTAGCCAATACCAATATCAGCGCAATATTTAGTTTGTATCGATGCAGTGACGATTTGCCTCGATTCGCGTTTCGGCAATATCGAAGATATCATAATAACCAGATATTTTAACTTTGAAATCCGATATCGGATTTTCCATTGATATCGAGATATTGAAACTATATACGATTCGCAACGACCACCTCTAGTACTTGAGTTTCACCGAATGCATTTTATAAGCGACACATGTACCATGCAAAGCGTCTTAAAATAAACTTGGAGAAATCACAAAGAAAACTGTTTTTTATATCGGATCTGGTTAAAATGAAATGAAGTGCATTAGATGCTTACCCGAGTGAAAAACAATGTTTGTGGTAGGCCTCTCATTCCTGACAGGTAGCCGAGGATTCCAGATTCCTTTTGTCCGGCGACTTTGTGAGCCGTCACGGTTTCTCCCATATTCTCCACTCGAACGAAGCTGATCGTCTCTAGACCTGCGTCTATTGGCTCATACTGGCGCATGTAGTGCTCTAGTTTCTTACGAAGATCGTCGACTGCCTCCTCTTCACTCATAGACTTATAGTCTGCTGAGTAATGGAGGATCTCAATGATGTTTCGTTCGAGAAGCTCTTGATCCTCGCAGACGCACTCGATGAACAGAATCCTAAAGCCCATGTCGGAGAGGCAGTACTCGCTGAGCTCTTGACGCTGCTCCCTCGTAATATTAGTCCCGTCAAAGATCTGGAAACAAAGAACTGATTTTTAAACTCACTTCGGTGGGGTTGCTCTATAATCAGAGAATTTTCAAGGGTGATCACCGTTCGTAAGCTAATTAGTGTTGCTTACGCTAAACTATGTAAACAGGATCTATTTGTGTTGGTACTATTGCACGCGTAGTATTTGTTGTGTCTATATAGATACTTGTGCAGTAATTCTAAATGCAGTGTCAGGCTACTGATTGCGTAAGATCAACAACATTTTGTCAACAGTTTCAATAACCTATTTGTGTAGTAATTGTCATTAGATAATTTATTTATCTATGAGTACAAATAAAGTTTGTTTCCTATCTTTACTCTTCACAAAGAAACTTCACTATGTACTTTAACTGACCAATGTAACAATAATGCAAATTAATTCTTCTAGGTGAGCGTGCTCTACCGTAGACCGCATCATCGCTTAAAACATCAGACGAGTTGGCGGTCAAACGCAAGCCAATTTATAATTTAAAAAAAAAAGACTTCTAAGTGCATGGTTTAAAAGAGAGAGATATTAATCTTGAACAAAATACGAATCAACACAAAATAATCCAGTATTAAGCATGTGATACACGATGAGATTACTAGCGTCCTTACTAAGATAGAGAACGGCAAAGCAAGCGTAAAGCCTGAAAGGCATTGACAAGGTCATCCTCTAGAAAGGCCTTATAAAGAAATAAATTAAGTAAACTGAAACTGAAGTACTCACAGCGACGCTATTCCCATCCTTGAGCCAGAGCACGGCGTCTTGCACGGCCTCGCGGGCGCTCTGCCGGCGGATCGCAGAACCCTGCAGATTATCCGCCCGAAAGATGTCATGGGTTCCATACAGGGCCATGTGGCGACGTCGGTACTCGCTGCAGTCGAACACTGAAAGAATACAAAGACTTAGATTCAATGTGTACAGACAGATTAGTTTAGATTTCAGAGTCTTACGAACAACACAACAAACAACATACTTTTTAAGATTATTTAGTATTAATTAAACTTGGTGATTTCGAGATTTGCATAGATTCACACATAGCGACCTTTTCAATTTTTAACAACAATGATGACGAAGAGAATAGAAAACAGAATACTCAAGTTACGGTTACTGAATATATTTTTACGAGTATATCATATAGCAATAAACAGGAAGATAAAAGCTTGACGAAGATGGAAGATTCCATATCTAATCAAAGAAAACACACTACAGCCTACATTATATGTTTTCTTAGAGATACGTAGATCACACTCAAGACTTCAGTGGGTCAGGGCTGAAAATAATGTATTAGCTACTGCTTGCTGTTTGTATAAGTAGGTATTGTTATGTCATAGATATTATTGAGTAGTCACGCGAGTGTATCTGAGCGACGATTTGGAAGTTCTGGTTTGAAAACCTCAAAACGGGGCACATGAACACTGTTTGGGGGAAACATGTAATTATTATTTTACCTTTCTTGTCTAAGAAATCAAGTGACACTGTTAGTTGTAGTGTGTGTGCTGCCGGTATACTGTAAATACTAATGTAATTTTTCGGCAAGGGAGTTAAATTATTGTATTCAATATTCATTTAATTAGTAAGCTCGATTGGTTTGAAAATTACGATTGCATAGATACCCATGTAATAAATATCAAAACCACAAGCGGATGTAAAATCGAAACGTTTTCTAACAATCGGCAATAACGCGTAGAAACTATCCACTTTGAGTCGTTACCGCTTGAAAAGTGTAAATCCGACTACCAATTCAAATTTCTCATTTGTATTATTGAAACATTTCATATTTACTGAATAGTTTTTGAACCTTCTAGATATAATACCCTTGTATTTGTCGTTGCCGCGTTTTCTAGTAAAAACAAGGTGCCATCAAGTGGTAACGATATCTACAGTAACAGTTTAAACAGGTTCCAAAATGTCAACCGGCAAAGCCCAAGCATTCACTTACGACTTGCTTGTTTTTCTCGTTTTGAAAAATAATCCCAGATTTTTGCTTTTTCACTAAGGTATCTCATAAAACTATTGTAATTTTTTATACAGGCTAATATATCAGAGATCTCATCAGTCTGCCTAGGATGTAAGATACTTACTGGCTGCAGTTTTTTATTACTATTGCTTTTGTTTCGACAGCTTTTCAGTGCCAGCTGGCTCTTGCCTCTACCAGACTTTACTAGAACGTTACAAGCGGTGGGACCTGGCAAATACTTTTGCAATCACCAGTCTCACCTTTTGTGCTCTCTCCGTTCCAGTTTAAATGCCTGGAGAGGCGATGCGCCAACTGGCTCTTTCCCCTAGCCGGCAGGCCAACCAACGCGATGAGCAGTGGCGCAAACTGGCTGATGCGACGGGAACGCATCGAGGCTGCAAGAGAAGAAAATTTGATGAATCGAATGAGCAGTAAGGTTTGAGCTGAACCGAAAGTGCTAGTATTTGGTATTCACAAAGGGGACATTGTACTCGTCATTATAAATAATGTTTACTGTGGAAATGTCTCTGCAGGCAATGAAAGCATTGCAAAGCCACAGTAGAAACTGGGGTTGCCACTGTATCGTATGGCTCAGTAAGGTCTGCTTTATCCATGTCACTGCAACGAACTGACTACTGTTCATGATCATTGTAACTATTCAGCTTAGCTCTTAGGTATTTCAAGGAGCTTGGTTAGATGTTGGTCCCTACCAGCATGTATTTTGCATTTCCCGCTGGAACTTCCTAGCCCAAGTGGGACGTCTACCCTAAATTTGTACTCTAGGACGATGACATTTTTCTATAGTACGAGTACAGCTGATTCTTGGCGATTTCAATGTTGATTCTAATGTAAAAGTAGATCATTAATTTGAGTAAAATAATGTCCTGTCGGCTTGATACACCCTAAACTTTTTTATACATTATAACTAATTCTATTGGTCAGTTCCGTATTCGGACTGTACAGTGTACACTCGTCATACATTTCTAATTTTATCTTTGTGAAACTAGATTTTTCAACTGTTTCAGCTGCTTCTCAAAAATTGAGAGTGACCTATTGAGACCTATGAGAATATCTGTATCCTAGGACTTTAGGCTTAAGAGTCTTCGATCCTAGTTTATCTGAAGATTTTCCTCAAGAAATTAGAGTAAGACATGTTAAGCAAAATTGAGTAAAAAATATTAGGACATGCAACTTTCTTCCCGATAGGAAGAACATGTTCAACCGGTCTCGCTTGTTATTTAGAACGGTAATTACAGAACATTTTTTTCTTTTTGGAGAAACTGCACCAAAATTATTTTGACTGGTAGTCGATACGTTTGCTGTAATTATGTAGATAGCACCGTTCGCAAGGGTCGTTGCTTCATTTACTGCTAAAGTACTTGCTTTTTAATTTCCATTCTCGTTATAATTATAGAGTCGTTCTTGTTCAGAGAACAGATAATACGACAGCAATGATGTTTACGTACTTCGATGTGTATTCTATCTGAATGTAAAGGCGGTGTCGGCTTGAATAATAATTGACACAGCAGTCGCTGCTACAAGTCTCGACATCCTACATAATAAAAAAACTAAATTTGGTTTGTGTTGGCATGGAATGAAATTGCAATGGAAGAGGATCTAGAATAAGAATTTTTAAGCTTTCGTCAAGTTTTCGATACCGAAATAGATTAGCGGTGCTGATTCATTTGAGATACATACATAGGTTATATTTTTACAAATACACAACCGTGTATTTGTAAAATATCTAAGCGCACTCTTCATAGCACTGTAGCTGACAAATAATACTGTGATGTACATAATATAAGAAATTCTATAAAATGTATCAGCGATATTGATAATTCCATAGACAGTCACAAAGCAATTATTTTATCTTTCGTTAACCTTATATTCTTGAAGCCTGTCCGGGTCAAAACGATAAACGACCACTTTGGTATTGTTCTCGAGTTCTCGATTGTAAAGTAATTGAATTTAGAGGACCATCCTCAAAAAAATAGCTAGTATCCTAACATTGTATAAGGGATTCAAATGTTTTTTTTTTTTTTATAGCTGACAGGCTTGGTGTTTGACCGCAACTCACCTGATGTTAAGTGGCGGTGAGGTCGAAGATGGTAAAGCACACCTAGCCTGGAATGGAACTGGCTCTCAAGTGAGGCTGCCGGAACACACTGTTAGATGCTTGGCGGCAGATATTTCAACTTGAGGGTGGTAGCTAGCCAGCCGAGTACTAGAAAGTACTCTACCACCACGCTATGGTTTCCTCACGATGTTTTCCTTCACCGACAGCTCAAGCTCATTGTTGGGGTTTGAACCCACGCCCTTCGGCATGCGAACCGACCACGCTAACCACTGAGCTATCAAATGTTTAAAAATGTTTAAAAATCACTACATATTATTATAAAACAAAAGTCGCCCGCCGCGTCCGTCTGTTCGCGATAAACTTAAAAACTACTGCCTATTGCCCGAAATCCATTCATACATCATTGATCGTATAACAAAACAATACATGGTGAGATATTGCTCTTTAATAGATCTTCAAAAAAGTTCGCGGTGGCATATATCTACCTTTTAAGGACAGTTAACTATACCCAATCTATCTTATAAAAAAAAAGTGACGTACAATCACTACATATTATAAAACAAATAACACACATGTAGATTGCACCCGTGCGAAGCCGGGGCGGGTCACTGATACAAAATAAAAAGACTTCGACCTAGCAAAAATAACTATAAATTAATTCCTGGACGTAATCCAAAGCCATTGGTAGAATCATAGTAAATTTGGTAAGGCGGGGATAGAAAACTGTGCTTGTGAGTTTTTGTTCACCGTTCATTGCACGGTGATAGCATAGAACACTGAGAACTTTAGTCTTATTTCTAATAAAAACTGAGCTATGAACAATTAATTGGTACTCATAGCAGAATTGAGCATTTTGATCATCTCTAGATTTTCATCCGTCTGCATACAATTAATTAATTTTTAGTCAGATAAAGCAGTTTGTATATATTTTAGTTAATACTAGAATTTAACCAGTAAAAAATAAAAACAATTGAACATTCCTATCGTTAAAAATCTTGTAGCTAATATTATTTTATTGTGTGGAAGTACATAGAAATAAAACATACGAAGGTTTCAATACAAATTCAAATTTTAAAAGAGAAATGGTTTCCATTGAAATTCCTAGACCAGACACATAGAAAACCTCATGGTTTCGTTGGTTAGGACTAAGCGTATGTAAACAAGCATGAGCAACGACAGCCACAAGAGCTAATTAAAGCCATGAAATATCGAATTGACGTCAGCAATGGAGCGAGAACTGAATTAATTATTGACACAAGTGTTCCCAACCCATGCCATATCGCTTTGAGGCCATGTTTGAGCTGAACCAACCAATGGTAACGGCGTTTGCCGACACGCCTTCACTCCGACTTGTTTTTATGACCGGGCAAACGGTTACGTCATTTCGAAACGGCATCTTGGATATACTTATTTTTTTATATATCAACCTATATTTTGATAAGTTTTAAAGTCAACTCCTACAAAGTAGGTATCTTAAGTGTGCTATCAGAATCTCACAATGTCACGTTTAGTGATATTACAAGACTAATTGAGAGAGTAATCATCAAATGTATCTAAGTAATGAACGTATAATCAGCGATGCTTCAGACTTTATGTTACTGAAAGTTCTGAATACTACTGCCAGGGTCATGGGCAGGCGTTATCTTTTACTATCAGGAGAACATATCGTTCGTCTCATTTAGATTACATTTTTAAAGCATATTAGTACCTAACGGATGTGGTGAATACTAGACAGCTGAATATCTACAATATCTAGGTCTTGTGATCTAGATCACAGAATATACGTATAATAATATAAGTTTCACATATTCTTAGACAGTGTCTGAAGACTCGCCTCTTTAATCAGTGTGTCCTGCCCACCATGACATAGAGCGCCGAGACGTGGACGCTCCTACATGAGGCTGTGCACAAAATTAGAGTCCGACCGATATTCAGTGAAGAACGAAAGTCCGAGGCGTCAGTATCGCAGTTATGAACCTCAAGTGGAGCTGGGCAGGATACGTTGCTAGGCGAAGTGATGACAGGTGGAATAAGGTAGCAACAGAGTAGTGGCCTAGGCAAGGTAAATGGAGCGTTGGTCGTCCAGCCGCTACATGGGTCGACGATATTGTCACCGTCGCGGGTTGAACCCGAACCACATTGGCACGGGACCGATGCAGATGGCATAAGAGAGAGAGGCCTATACCAGTGGGATAAAGCAGACTGTGGATGACGATGATGATGATGAATATAATTTAAAAATTGATTTTATTATGTACTTAGTGTTACATTCGAATTTCCTTATTAAATGGCAAGATGTATGATGAATTAGTAAACTAAACAAGTCATAAAAGCTTGTAATAGGAAATAACAATCCATCATAAAATTATTTAGTGATGGCCATGTAAAATGTTATAACGAGGATAATCAACCTAATGAAGGTTAAATAATGACTGCATCAAACCACTATTTAAAATTTACTTTGGAATGTAATCTATATGTTTATCCTGTGATCTTAATACGCAAGTGTTAATTGATAGGTCATATTCTATATTTATAAGGACGGTTCAAATCAAGAAAGAACCAGAATTTTTATTTGCTATGTTATATTTAGGTAAGTAATTTTTTTAAAGCATTTTACTATCAAGTTATTTTCTAGAATGCATTCTTGCATTATTATAAATTCAATCGATTGACGTCATTTCTAAAGCAACAACCTAATACTCGTTTCGTAACATTTAAAACTATCCAAGGCCCCGGCAACAACGTGTCACGTCTCAAATGCCGGCAGACCGACTTAACTGTAGTGTTGGACAAATATGAAACTAACAATTTTTTCATAATTTTTGTTTAGAAAATACGATAGCGGCTCTCCCATTACACTTTACAATCAGTTGATGGGCTTGTACTAAGATATCGTGCCACTTGTGGTGTGGACTTTGTTCCCTCGCGTTAGGAAACGATCTATCTAGATGCGAGTCACGGTCACGTGGATTAATCTATCTTTAGTTACGGCAACATTGGAGGTGTGTCTTTTATCTATATCTTTAAACGAGCAATTCTTGTATATATATACAGTGAAACTTGGTTAAGTGGGACCTGGATAAGTGAGAAACCTTCATAACTGGAACTCATGCTGAGGTCCCAACACTTTGTCACTGAATTACCTCTGTTAATGGGACGAAGCAAACCTCTATATCTGGGATTCGTTCTTTCGATTTTATCGCCTTAGTTACCTCTATAACTGAGGCAGCGAGTAGATTTGAGTGAACGCAAGCCTATTAGTTATAAAAAATAAATAAAAATTATATGCATTAACCTCTGAGATATCATCGTTTTGTTTGTTTACTTACCTATTCTTATTCTACCCGCAAACTCTACACTTTTTTGAGCCCCAAATGACCTTCAATTTTAGTTTTGTTCTACTATCATACGGATGTTTATTTGAAAAATCGTTAAGTCGAAAGCTCAAATCGTTATCAGTACGTGAAAATGAAATTTAATTTAATTTAAAAATGTAAAAAAAAATTACTAAAAATATTAATACATTTTATTTAATAGTCGCACCTCTGTAACTGAAATAACCTGTATTCTGACCTCTATTAATGGAACCCTCTGTAAATGAGACAAATATATTTATTTATACCTGGATATCTGCGACACTGGGTAAGTGGAATACCTCTATAAGTGAACCAAATTTGCAGGTCCCTTGATGTCTCACTTAGCCAGGTTTCACTGTATATATATATATATATATATATATATATATGTTCTGAATCTCGGAAACGGCTCCAACGATTTTCATGAAATTTTGTATCTAGGGGGTTTCGGGGGCGAAAAATAGATCTAGCTAGGTTTCATTTTCAGAAAACGTCGTTTTATGAGTGTTTTCAGCCGAGCAATGCTCGGTCAACCAGGTACTAACTATTGTTACAGCCATCTCGTCAACGTCTCGTATTTTAAATTTTCCTGTTTTTATATATATTCTATTCTTTACAATATATTTTTTTTGTTTAGAAAACAATCGTCACCAATCGTCGATCATGTAGCGAGTATAAAGATATGAGCCATACCTTCCTTGTTCTATTATTTCAATTAGTATATATCTGTCCACTTCAAATCATTGCCTCCACTTTGGCGTAAATGAGATCCATCTGAACGTTTATAGACAAGATCAAAGAAGCCTCAAAAAAATAATAGAATCAATACGAATGGAAAATAACAACAGAATATTTTCCTACAACACAATTTAATATTAAAAAAAATATTATAATGAACATGATCATGTTTCATCCTGCACTTGTGAATGCAACAATATTATTGCCTCATATCCCATGTTTGCAAACTTAACCCATTGAGTTTTAGCACGTGTCACTTAAAGTTTTCATTATTGCAATAGAAAGTTGTTTATCTCTTTACGTAATGCTTAAACGCTTAGATGGTTCTTGTTCAAAGAGATTATTCTCGAAATATTTATAGGCATCTATTATTTAACTCGTTTTATATACAACTTGTTTGGTAAGGTCTGACGCAGATCTATTGATATAGAGTGATCTTTATCCATATGAAACAAAACTGATTGACCCCGTGACGTCAATCAAGCAATTGACGATTAAAGCATAGGAGCATGTGGTGAGAACAATACGGAATATTCTCAGCCTCGTTAGTGTTAAACAGGCTGTTGTGACAACGGTCTTAATTTATACCGTACTGGCCACGACTGGTTGGTATTTTTAGAACCTAACCAAATGGCAGACTGTTAGTGACAAATCCGACTGTATCAGCTAAGTGTAAAATGTTGCCTTTCATTTTATTATGTTGATAATCCATTTATAAGTTTGGTTGTGCTCAGCAACTACAAAAATTTACTTCAATGAGACAAAAAAAAAGGGAAAACGTTGTATTTTATTCTATTCTTTGAGGTTACTTGACTGACGATGAACAAACAACAAGAACAAGAACAGAATTTTAAATATCCAGGTATTTTGTCTTCCACAAAATACTAACACTAGAGTAATTTTTTATACATTGAAAACAAATAATGAAATAGGTACTCTTTGAATATACTTTTTGAAACGCGTACCTATGTGTATTATATTTGGATTCCAACATTTGAATCATTGGAGTTTTCCAAGACGACGTCTGGCCCGATCACGTTGTCCACCGCATGTCTGTGACGGAATGGGAGCAAGACGAATGTGTTCGTACCCGTCCGTTCCAACCAATAGATAACTAACCAGATAGTTGGTACCTGTCGTTACTCTACTCACTGTAAATAATTTTAGCCAATAAGACATGCCTGTAATGTGTTCTTGAATGCAATATTTTAGCATCTGTAAATTGAGAACTTACATATTAGACTCTAGCATTAATTGGATGCTTGTTTGTGTATCTATATATATGAAAACTAAACTCGTGTAAATAATATTTCTTAAGATTATCTTAATACTGTTGTTTAGTTAATTACTAGTAAGTGACGTTTCCTATCGTCTATCCATGCATTAAAAGCGTGAGCTTCTATCGATGATTTCTCTATCACCAGTAAAGTTTCCATTGAAGTGACCCTTTGGTTCAATCTTACGCAAACACGCTCTGTTTGTCATCAGACAGAAATTGATAATCATGATAAAAGAAAACTGTCGAACTCGAATTGAACACGGAAAATGAAAGTGTCGCTTGATTTCACCTTTGCAAGGTGTAGTAGGTTCAATTTTACAACTAATAAACTCATTCGACTCCATAAATTATATCATAAAATATAGCTACACCACTTAGCGTCATCAAGATAAGTACCTGGATGACCATGGTTCTTTTTTAACGACGTTTTCTAAAAATGAAATCTAGATCGGTTTATCGCCCCCGAAACCCCTGCATACTAAATTTAATGAAAATCGTTGGAGCCGTTTTCGAGATTCAAAATCAAAATCAAAAGTCATTTATTCAGTTTAGGCCCTGGTAAGGCACTTATGAACGTTAAGTTACATGTTTGAATCTACCACCGGCTCGTAATTACACTTCAACTGAGAAGACTCCGGCAAGAAACTCAGCAAGGCATTTTTTTTGTGGATCTTTCTTTTCATACTAGGTTACAATTTACAGTAATAAATATTAATACATACATTATGCTTACTACAATTGTCACTTAGCCAGGGGGATGCAAGTGCAGAGAGAAGCTACAACAACCATATACTCCTGTCTTCCACGTAATGAGCCACCTTATAGTAGGCTTTGTCAATTAACCTCTGCTTTATAAAATCTTTGAATTTATTATAGGACATTTTAGTTACCTCAAGTGGGATTTTATTATAGAATCTAACGCAATTCCCGAGAAAAGACTTATTAGCTTTAGATAACCTGAATCTAGGTGTCAGATTATATATACGAGTATACAAGAATTGCTCGTTTAAAGGTATTAGATGTTGTTAACTGGATAGCTGGTTGTACTATCAGTAATGTCAACCAACGCCCACTTCGCTACAGTTTCATTAATATTGTAACATTTGACGTCTACAAACAAATTGATATGCCCTCAAAACGTTATCGCTTGAGCAACTAGTATTTTGTCAACATTTACGAAATAAAAACTCTGATAATAGGAGTATTTACAAATTTATTACTGACTAGATAAAAATTAAAATTACAATGCTTGGTAAAAAATGTTATATAACCAGAATTGAAGAAATACAAGTCATGTCATACATATTAAGTTACCATTTCTGGTATTTATAAATAAAACATTCATAGATAGAACCAGAAGTTGTTTGATCTATTATTTCCACCCAGCTTGCTTTATTACTAGCAAACGCTATGATATCCTTGGTAATTTACAATATGAACAATAAGGTGGAGTTGAGAGCACTTTGTAAATAAAACTATCTTTATCACTGTTGGTTCATATATACTGAACAATTTCATCAACATTGTGTTACGAGTTACGAATTATTTAAACAATTTGTTGGCACTTGATAAAGGAGTTAGCAACACACCCACCGATAAGTTTGCTGGGGGCATTATGATAATACTGAAAAACAAGTAAAGTAATCTATCACATCTAAATTAGTGACTATGTAATCAATTTATAAAGTTTTAATATTCTATGCGTTTGCGATATCATCTTAGATAGCATTTTTAGAATTGATCGACGTGTTATTGTTATTGTCACGATTTAATCGTATAACTGTCAATGTTGCCGACAGAAACAAGTTTATTGTTTAGCTTAGAAGAGTGGCCTCATTCGAGAGGCGTGTCTCGACGTCATTACTGATGTGATCGCATGATGTTTTCAAACTTTTGCTATTATTATTTTCAACGAAAAAAATGTTACGTGAAACTAATGCTTCTTTTATTTTTGTGTGAAGTATTGTTGTTGTCAAGGATCTTTTTGACTACAAATAATAATTTAGCCTCGAGCATTCCTTGAAAAATATTTTTTTCTTAATTGAAAAGAACAGCTTTTTTGTATTTATGTAGTGAGACCATCTACACAGAGCTCAGAGACTTTGTTATTATTTTTCAATACCCGTGGAGGTAACAATATCTTATTTACTGAATCTGTCACATCGCCTACATGTGCTCACAAATGCAATTTTAGTACTATTTATTTTGTAGTATCTAATATAAATTCCTCGAATAATATTAATTTAATTAAAACACTATCTAAAATTATCTACTAGATAACATTTCATTTTAAAGATCTCATAAATTTATTAATAGATAAGACGTTTTAGTACAGCCGTTTTAATAATTTTGTAGGAACAATCGTAAGCCGAAGCAAATTTCAAAGGAAAAATTTATAAAGTATTTAATGGATTATAAATCATAACGAATGAGCAAAGTTGTCTGCGCGACAGTCAGTCTAAAGTTGGCAAAAAAATTAAGTTTTGTGTTGGGAGCGATGGAGTTACTCAAGGCAATTGACCGCTGCTATACGTATTACTTGTTGTCGTCACTCCCCAAGTGTTCATTCAGGATAAATTTATATCTTCTTACAATTTAGCAATATAGGCTAACATGATTAACGCATGTCAAGTATTTATCGTTGGTAAATTTAGCTAATCTTGTCCATTCTTGTTTATAATAGGTTGCTTACCTTTATGCTTTGTTATGTCTTTGTCTTTTTTTGTTTTCTTCGACTATTCTTACTTATACGAATGGTCAATATACTTACTTACTATACCTACTTATGTTCTATCATTTATTGTTGAAGAATTAAATATAGTTTACGTAACAGATCGACCGCAAAAATTATTAGCATAAAATTTATACGGTAATGCATCTACGATACACATATCTATATGATAGCCTATATGTAATATTATAGGTTATAAAATCAATCAGTATTGCTGATTAACAATTCATATCAGATAATTTATAATTAGCGGAAAACGTATTTATCCACGCATCGCTTCAGGTTCAGAAAATGCCAGACTTAGGTCAGACAGTGAAACCTTAGTAAGTCTGGCTGAGTGCCATGGTCATGCAAACGGTGATCACTCAACAATACTGACGAAGACCATGGCAAACGCTTCACAAGTCAGCTTTAGCAATGATGCCAAGCACGATAACTAATCCAATAATAAGTAGGCATGCTTATTTATAAAGAATGGTTACTAAAATTGGCTTCCACTATCAGAAATAATCTATTACAAATTATTATATACAGCAATTCTGCTAATAAGATTTCTATATAGTTGCGTGTTCAGTTGTTCTATTTCAGCGTGTTCTTCGCAGAATATAAAATGGGTTAGTTCATCGTAGTGTTCATAGCCTTGAACTCAGTTTCAGTTTCGCGATGATTTTCTTTGGTTTATTGCCAAGCCCTTATTATGAAGATTCTATTTGAAATATGGACTTAGGACCGAAGGAGTAAATAACAAATATATTAATTACGCTACTTTGACCTATAATTATTATGTAGTTGCCTAAAAAAAATGCCTTGCTGAGTTTCTTGCCAGAGTCTTCTCAGTTGAAGTGTAATTACGAGCCGGTGGTAGATTCAAACATGTAACTTAACGTTCATAAGTGCCTTACCAGGGCCTAAACTGAATAAATGACTTTTTGATTTTGATTTTAGCTACTGATGTGAATTTGCAGTTTTAGATATTATTTAGTTTCTGTAGATTAGTGAGAAATTATGATGACCTGCCTTTGACTACAAGGTTCCAGTTAATGAAGTACCTAAATAATTATAAATTATATAAACTTGACTCTATTATTGGCATTGATTTTCATTGTTATTGACCTTAGAGATGACAATAGCGAATAGGAAATTGCAAAAAGAGAATGGCAAGTCGATCACCGCAGCGTTGTTCCTAAATCAGACAATACGATACGACCAACTTATCTTTAGTAGTGGTAAAATAATGGAACTTATATTTTAAGTAGGTATTTTGTTCCAAAAATGCAACGGTAGCTCCTGCAAACAACATACACATTTTGCACATAACAACAACTTTACACATAAGTTCAAATTTGGAGATGATGCATCTGTAGAGAAAATATGTGGAATTCAGATGTAAAACAAAGTAATGAAAGGTCCCCGTATAAATATTTAAGTTATTGCACTTTGAGGATCTGTGAAACGTTTGAATGACGCTACAGAATTCGGACAAATCAATTTCCCTTTTTGTACAAGTTGAACTTGTTGTCATTTAAGTGTTTTTGAAAAAGGTTTGTAGAAAAGTGTCTTTTATTGTCATCAGTTTCATGTAAACGTAAATACATTTTAAAAACATAATTACCGAAATAATTGCTAAATACATAAGACGCAAAGTCAGGTGTCGAATGATTTTTCTCACAGAGATGAATGTATGTCACTAACATTTTCAGCAACTCTTTTTTGAACCGTGTCCTCAATAGCTAAAGAAATTTACACGTCGTGACTGACTAATATAATTCGTTGCAGTGGGTGCTGTATAAATAACACTCATGGACACTTTGTCCACTGTTTTTTCTAAAACAAAACTTTAGTTTATGCTAATCCATTCCATAATGCTTCACACAAATGAAGAAATATATGAAAACATTAATATTGTAATATGTTGTTCTTATACCTGAAGACAACGATGCCAGTTCCTTTATGCACATTTATATTTAGCATTATGAAGGACTTGAAAAGCACACAAAGCAAGGGCACTCACCGGCCGGCAAGGCTCCGTGAAGCGCCTTCTCCTTGTCCTCCATCATTGCATGAGCAGTGCTAGATCCAGGTGCCATCACTATCCTTCTGAGAGACGGTCTCCTTGCTAATGCTACAATGTGTTTAGATCTGTGCTGCTGTTGAGCCTTCCTGCGACGCGTGCGCGCTCGTTGAATGCTTCCAGCCGACTGGCCGCCGACGGCGTTGGTTATCACTGAATGAACTTTATCAGCACCTCGACAGTGATTGCCGATCAACCATATGATGGCTGAGTAAACTTTGCAGTAAATCAACCAAAAATATATGTACCAATCGCCTTGGATGCTTAATAACGCCATCAATAGCGACCTGAAACAACACAACACATCCATTGTACTGATTATAACTATTAGTTGAATGGGGATTATGTTTATCATATAAAATAAAGTATTACTTAGTCACATTAGGATAAGACTAATTAATCGATTGGATGTGTAAATGCTTTGAGGGCATGATCATTTGCTTCAAATAATCCAAAATTAACGCAATCAATCGCAACGTAAGCAGGTAGTATCTATACATACTTTTCAGGTAACGACCCGTCAGCAGCCTTTGATAACGTAAGGTTCGGTTTTTGTAAACATCATTCTTTAGTCAATGACTATTACAAAACAGTCTAAATAACCAATTTAATTTCAAAAACAACCTTTACACTAGATTTCTATTATTTTTAAAACTTTCATTTTTATTAGTGGTGTTTCACAAGGTTCACTTCTAAGCCCAACTACATATAAGTACTTACTAATAAAATAATCATTTCAGTAAAAAATTCCAACATATTTGCTACAAATTATTTCTTATTAAGATAAGTTTATGAAAACTTGTATCAATAAGAATTAGTTTTATTTATGAATCTGATGTAAGAATACCATAAAGTGTCATGCGAATGCCACCTTGTGTGTTGTAGAATTAAAAGAAGTAATATTAGGATTGATTTAAGTAGGTACGAGTTAAAAATTTAAATCTAGTTTACATACTGGTCAATGAAACTAAGTAGGTACTAAGTTACTAATAATTTGCATTGATAGTATTTAATTTTGAATCCCATAACGCCATAAACTAATGAAAGTAATATTATTTACGCCATAATCATAGACATTATTGCATTATGGTGTCTAATATCACCACCTCGCCGCACCATAAGCTACTACTAGATTTTCTACTGCAAAAAAGCATAACTACTAAAATATATGCGCATCCAATAATACAATACGTTATGACTGACAAAATTTGTATGCGAAATATCTTTATGACAAGCAATATTAAAAAAATAAAAAAAACATCAATTTTATCTTAGTTTAAATCAAATCAATGTACAAATATAATTAATTTGGATTCTCGTTGGCAGCTATACTAGGTAACCCTGTGTTACAGCTGCAAATAATTTGCATTATTATAATTCATAGAAGGTGATGAGTTAACCTTGTCACCATCATTATTAATGACGGAAGGAGACGAGAACGTCATAAGGGCTTTTTGAAATTTTACCTGGTATGACAAAAATTATAATTCGCAAACAAATTATTCAACTGCTTACGTGACTTATTACTATCTTGATTCATCATCCGCACGTATGAAGTAATCATTTATTTTTTTCATAAACACACTTTCCTATTTATAATGATAAGTACCAAGATGCAGAAATCTGCAGAATGCATTCTAATGTTACTTTAGTATGACTAATAAATTAGAAATGACTTTTAAATATTTCACTTTGCACAAATTATATCTAAACAATCTAAACGTAGTCATGCTTGAAATCGTGTTCCATGTCGGAGTACTAGGTGTACTTACAAGATATCCTGTGCAAACGATGGTAAGAGGAGAAATATTGTAGGAAGTTGATATCGTCTGCACAAGATGTCATAAAAGGGTGCTAGGCTAAAATGTTAGGTTTTCCGCGTTTGACTACCGACTCCCCTGATGGTAAGCGATGATGATAGGTTGAAGATGAAATACGCAGACTAAGGAGATACTTATTCACTCTGACTTTAAAAATATCCAGATTATATCCCTCAGGAAACAAGAAAGCCGGCAGCTTATTCCATACCTTGAACCGTAGAACAGAAACGCTCGTTACCTTCGTGACGCGATATTACGGAATTGACTTGTAACATTGGTGTTATCTATAAAATACCTATTTGTATTTTGTACTTATTTGTATTTGTGTAATAGTGGGCCGTCTATTTACTCAGTAGTAAAAAGGGGATGGAAGTACAAGGTTACACAGTTCAGAAGCACATTGGCTCCGAAATGAATCATGTAGAAAATTTACGTAAAAGATTTTTTTATTAACCTTTCATCTAATAAGTTTAGTTTTTAAAAGTTTGTCAATAGATAAAGTTGTCCGAAACAATTAAAATTTGAATCTAGAAAGGTAGATTCGAACTTTTTTATTTTTTAAGATAATTAGGCACCTGTTTGACTTCAGCTCACATTTTGTTAAGTGGCGGTATTGATGATGGTAAACATCTAACCTGGAATGTCAACTGGCTTTTAAGTAAGTTTATTAAAACCCCCCTTTGGTGCTTGGTTAAATTTTCAACAAGAGGGTGTAACTACCCAACCGAGTACCTGCTATAAAGTACACCACCATACTATAGTTCCCACAGGATGTTTTCCTTCACCGACAGTTAAAGCTCAATGTTGGAATTGGAATCCACGCCCTTCGGTATGCGATCCGACAACACTAAACACTGAGCTTAGTGTTTATAGAGTTCATAGCCATGAACCTTCAAGTAGACATCCAAGCTATTTATCTGAGCCATGAACTGACAGCTTCGTTTTCACGATGATATTATATTGTTCATTGCCTAACTCTTCTTTAAGCTATCAGCCTATCATTGCTTATACAATGCCCCACTTATTAACAACATATTGCTGATGAAAGATTTCAAGAAATTTAACAGACAAGCAAGCATTTAGATTAATTAAAGTAATGTTTATAAGCAAATGTCATAATATCAACTTCTGTATTTAGTTCAGCTATCGAATCACATTTAATTACAAAACGAAATACAAGACTGTTATATGAGCTTCAGCATAATATAATGTATCTAACGCTATGCATCGAACTAACAACACTAAGCCTATACTCGCAGTTGATTGATTATTCAGTTTAACCTTGGTTAGCTATAACCATGATATAGAAATATTGCGAAGGATTGCATGTATGAATATGCAGTCAATTTAGACCACAAAAACTACCGCTTTTAAAGTAGGTACCTTTGTTTCACGATGCTTGAATGAAATATGAACATTGTTTTAGGGTCTTGTTATATTGTTAGAATAAATCAGATACCCTGAGTTAAACTATTTCATCCGCATTGCAATAGATAAATCTCTATGCATACTTGTTACCACACCTCCTTTGTTATTACTTTTTCTTTATTTTTATGCTGTTTCTTTTATTTTATCTATCTTATTTCTGGTGTGAACAACAAAGAGTTTTCTTTTTTTAACCTATGTATCATAGTTCAAACCATATCTACTTTTTTATGTAATAGTAATTAGACGAACGAAACGCTCTCCTGTTAGTTAGAGATATAGCCTACTCGAGTTATGGCGGGAACGCGGAAAGAGTCGTGTCACTCCATTGTATTTTTTTTACAAAACTAGTGTTTTTTCGAGTGTTTATGTATAAAAGGTAGTGGTGCTTTATTCATAAAGTGCCGAATTACAAGCGCGGTGGGACAATGATATAATGTGAGGGAACATGATTTTTCGTGTTGCTTCCAAAACTCCATCGAAGCTTATAGTTAAGTCGCCACTACTTTACTAAAGCATTACTGGCACGGACTGGACTTGACCAAGACTGGATTTTGACTATAACGACAAAGAAGCTGAAAACTGAAGACTGCACACAAAATACAGAAACATTGAAACTGGCAGAATGCACAGAGTGCGATACCAAGGAGAAAGAAAGAGAAAAAATGCCTACTCATGACCATTGCAGCGATACCTAGAACTTTGAGTTACAAAAAAACAGTAAACAAACTCCAAGGCATCGTCGCTTTGGCGACTACAATAAAACCTTAATATTTAGTAAGTATACATGCGTTGCAATCGTGTCTTATTCTTTTTCTGAACACGTGTTTTATTTCGTCATCGAAGATTATTTTTACATTGCAAATACAAAAATTAACAATGGACATTCTTTTCTTTATTGCACTAAAACAGACGGAGATTACATAGACATTTTGCGTTTGAATTTGTGACATAAATAGATGACTGCCATAACAAAGTCTTACCAAAAGGGAATGGAATTTTTTTTTATAAGTACGACAAGAAATCTGATTCATCATTATAGGAAAGCACACAGCAAATGTCAATCAGAACCGGGAGTAAAATTAGATTCAATACCGAGAAAAATCCGCCTGTTCGTCTGTGACAAGTGACAATCTCTTAGGTTTATATCAGTATTTCTGCTGACAACCAACCATGAGGTTAGCTCTGATAACCCAAAAGATAAGTGAATACTTCTCGCAAAGAACCACGAGTCCAAAATCCAAAGCTTCATGATCACGACAAAACCTCGAATGATGATAAAAAAAATTTATTAATCTAGGTATCTTGCATCAATTCTGCGCCTTTTCCAGTAGGTAGGTACCTACCTACTTTTAAATTATATTTCCTTTTAGTCTATTCCATTGAAACTAGCTGTGATAATATTGTCGACTTTAAATTTGTTTTTATTTTATGAACAACTAGATGTGAATGGAATAGAAGCGAAAATGGTATCTGCAAATTGATGTAGTAGATAATTTATAAGTTTCCACGAATAAACTATTACAATGTTTCCAAATACAGAACGAATTATGTATGCACATGCTTAAATTTTATTCACGGTTTATGATCACAGTAACATGATTTCTGGCAAGTTCGACGATGGATTTTGTTTCGAAGATATATTAGATATTTGCTTGGTCAAAAGTTTTTCAACGCAACTGTTTTCGACGGTTACTTTGTTTGAGATACCTTTAGGGCAGACGCTCTTGTTTAGTCAGATTGCATATTTTACTTTGTCTTTCTGAGGTGAAACGGAGCATGAACTAAGTATCAAGGTTGACGACTTCAGCATATTAAATATTCCTTTGTTCAAGTATAAACAAGCCTTACTCCTCCGTTATGTTAATGCTGTGTCAACACAACATCGCCATGTTTGTTTACATTTTGTCGATCTCTGATCTCCCTTTCTTTTGTTTTATCGACTTTGGCTCTGATTGTATTTGATGCAATTGGTTTTATATCGTTTTTAAATCAAATTTAAATCTATTCGATCAGCCAATTTATTTGAATAACATTGCCAACTGGCATGTCTTTCAAGGGTTAGCTAACGAGAATAATAATTTGGATTCCGGCCTCCCTTTTCAAGAATTAATCATTTACTCTTGGAAGCTTATAACAGTACCTAAGTAATTAAACTAAAGTCAAGTCAAAATATATTAGGTAACGGTGCTAACAATGCATGAGCCATTTAAATACGCAACAGAACAGAAATTTTAGCTGGCTTTAACAAATGTGACTAATCTTTTCAATTTATGTCAACATATAATAACACAGTACGTTAATGTTTTTTTTTTTTTTTTTAATAATGCTTGCGTTCTGTAGGAACCTTGGTTGGGTTAGCTTTCTATAAGTAGACGCATCGGGTAAATAATCAACAGAATGCTCACCTATCACTGCAGCTAAATTCTTCCTTCGCAGTAATGGTCGGATGATGTGTGCCTTATAAAGTGGACCAAGTCGTGGCGCATAGCAGTGCGCCCGTGGATAGCGATGAACGTTTCAATACACATTCGCAATAAGTCCCAGCAAACGTCCAATGTCAACTTTTTAACCAAAACGCTCCCCCAACATCACACGGTGAAAACAACACAATGTATGCAGTTTCGCAGTCCCTTTCACGTTATGTAAAAAATTCTGATGCCCTCGTGGCTTTACTTGACTCCGGATCTTAATTTGCTCATTATCACAAGATTGTTTTGCTTGATTTGTAATATTGATCAGGTTTGTTGGTAAGAATTTCTAATTCACGCAGTTGACGTAGCGTTCGTGCTATAGCCAACGTGGACTGTTGTGGTCTGAGTTTGCGACGGCGGCCGCGGCGCAGCAACGGCGGCGCGGGGGTCGTGGCGAAAGCGTTTGTCGGACGCAATGCTTGCTATAGTATACGATGTTGGAATGGAGCCGGTTCTAGCTTCGGGTGACATCGATTCCTGTTCGGGCTACTTCGGCTCATGTGGTGGGGGCACAGGTGGGAGTAAATATTTTGATCCCGTCTCCCCCGACCCCATTAAAACTGTATTGGATTCTGTTTTCTAGTTTCATAACTGCATTGCGCACCTTAAAGCGTAGGTATGCAAAGCAAGAACACCCGAAGACAGTAGAACTTACGAACTCAAAGGAGTTGAAATCTAGAATACAAAAATTTATAAATCCATATAACTAGTTATTGAAAAAAGCCATACATTCAAATGTTCAATAATTGTTCACGGTAGCTGAATGAGGTTCTTATGCAAAAGTGCCTGATTAAATTAGCGTTACAATTGCTAGTGAAGTTGCTAGTGTAAAAGTTGTAAGAGAGCAGTTTATGTTCATTTATTTAATAGCACGTTATCATAGATTGTAGATATAGGCAGACCAAGAACTTTATTTAAGCTTTAATCATTACTTTCATGAAAGCTTTGATAATGTTATAATAATAAGTAAATAATCAAAGGTAAAAAGCTTATTCGCGATTTTCTGTGGAAAATAAATACATTCATACATCTCTCAAAGACGTTTCCGATTCAAATAATATCTGTAACTGTGTACTAGGTATCTCTAAGATTACTTACATTTAATTCTAATCATAGCTCGAATATTAATATACCATTAATAACCATTAAATACAAAAAATATGTAACATGTATCTACCTACTTTTTTAATTAAGTAGGTATGTTTACAAACACGCTTACGACATATTTAAATCAAAGTCCATGGTCTCCGACTTTATCGCTATAATAACTATATAAATTGTTTCATAATAAGTACCTACATATAGATCAATAAGGAGTTCCGAAGAAGTGTTGTGTTCCAAGTGTTCCACACATATTCTTGAAGATTAACCCCCTTCGCGCGTATGACGTTTTTTATGGAACAACTGATAGGTATTGTTTTTATATTGTTGTCTCGATACCAGAGTCAATCTGAAGATAAAAGTTATTCACATCAATTGATAGATAATCACCTATAGGTACTACAACTATCAAAAATACCATCTATTAGAATTAGTTATAGGTATCTATAAATAATGTATGAAAATAAAAACTAGATTATATGAAGCATCTGATAAATTGCTTCGCATGTGCCTGCGTACATGTATAGCGACGTACTAGCCTAGTTTATCAAGACTTATATGTACTTACTAACCTTTTGCTAATTGAATATAATATCGATCTTGTAGAAACACCTACAAACTAACGAACGAAAGAGTGCATACGTATACAACGTGCGAAATAGTAACAAAAGAAGTCCACGAGTCCACACGGACTTCACATGGATTATGGGATCACGTAAAAAATCAAGGTCATCTTATTATTAGATCGAATTACGAGCATAATGCAAAAAAAACGCTTAAAATCTCCTTTCACCTAATCTTAGATACTTGAATCTATAAAGTAGATATCCGGCACACGTTGACTTTGACCAATGAATCCAACAGGCTTCCGACAACAAACGATAAAATACGCAACTCTTTTTGCCTCTATTAACGAGATTAATCTCATTCAAGTGCATTATAAGTTCAGTTTAATCTTGGCTTAGCGCTAAATACTAACAGTGCTATATCGCTCTAGAAATCATTAACATAAAATAATTAATTGTTAAAAAATACATTAGTGGCTTTGTGTCTGTATTGTGAGAGATAATAATTATTATAAAGACGTGAGCTAACATGTTAGCATCCTGCCTACTGGTGTTTGGTACGTATCCACATAATAGCTATTGCTTATAAGCTTAGTGTTATAAGTTGAACCGTTAGCTCACCCAAATAACAGGATCTTTACTATTTATTTTATATACCTACCACGGCTCTGAAAACATTCTAATCTTTGTCATAGCTCTAGATACGTATCTATTTTACCAATGAAATACTTACATAAAAATATTTTACCTAAATATTAATACGTAACCTAAATATAAATGAGTACGTAAAGTCGCAAAATGTTTCAGCTACCAGAAAAATACTATTATGGAAATAAACAATTTCATAATCATTATTTTGTTTTATTAGAATTTCCTAGGATGATTACAAAAGTAAAATTAATAAACGAGCCCTAACTGTTGAAAGTCTTTTGAAAAAGTAATCAAAACCATCAGTCACATTTTTCGTTAAGTACTTGTGAGGAATAATTATTATTTATATAACAGACATACTAGAGAGGTATTGAGCGTTGATGCTCATTTATAGTTTTAGAAATGTGTAGGGGACGATAATAATTATTGAAATGCTTAGCTTAAGCTTATCGTTGTACAGTTGCCAGAAGTAAATGAAAAAGGAAAATAGTACCGAGACGTTTTGACAACATGACATTGACATTTACCTGATTGAGAAAGTATAACCCGACCAAAATGAATACAACTAGGAACCGGAAAATGTCCTTAGTTTTATAATATCAGTTTCAATAAATTGCATTATTGTTTTCATCATCAAATGTGACAGAGGTAGGTACTCATATATTTCGGTTATCCGTAGTCTGTACAAAATCGTAGATTTACTAAAATTTCTAAGTGAAATGTCCTGTTCTGCTAAGTGATTGTAGGGCTAAGGTTATTTGGAAGGTCTATACAACGATAAAAACAATGATGACGTGATTTACGAAGCATCTTTTTATTATTCTTTTGTGCTAAGGAATCCCAAGTGAGTATTCTTTGTTCGAAGTAGAACAAATGTAACATCGATAAATGCAAGATTAATCATTAGCTTACATGCAATAAACATATATGTACCATACAACATCTTAACCAGTACCTATTGTTATAGGTATATAAAGGATTCTATGACAATTTAATTCATCAATTTTGTAACGTAATGTTATGAGACCTATTTGCTTAACCTTTGATAATTTTTTTCAGCTCTAATCATGAGTGAAGACACTTCAGCTTTGAATTTAGAATCTTGGATGAATGACCTTCCAGCCCAGTTAAAAGATATTCCGCTGATTTACCTTGCTATTCCAGGTATAAATCTGTTTTAAAGGCTTTTCTAAATACTTAAACAAACATGGGCTATTGTTTCTAAGCCTTATCATTGAAAACTTTCTGTGTTCGAAACAAAAAAGTGAAGAATATACAAACACTACATTTTTGGTTCATGTTTTTCCTAACTTCTTTTTTAAGAATAAGACCACATTGGCAAGTGAGATACTTTGGAGAAACAAAGGTAAGGTTGGAAGGAAACCATACCATTCTTAAGCATCAAAATCAAAAAATTTTAGAAATATACTTATTTCCCATTAGACATTTAATTATACATTTAAAAATCAAGTGGTGATGATGCAATTAAAGCTGTTGAGACTATCCATTTAATGTCACAAAGTATTATGTACCGAAGCACTGATACACTGGACTTTTTTTTTTTTTTTATAACAAATAGGCCTGCGTTTGACCGCCATCTCGCCTGATGATAAGCGAAGATGCGGTCTACGATGGAGCACGCTCGCCTAGAAGAAACCGATTTACTCGCGACTTGAAGGCACCCAGATTGTACCTATCGGGGAACACCCACTCGGGCAGCGAATTCCAATGTTTAGCGGTTTGTATGAAGAAGGTGGAACCAAACCGCTTAGTTCGAGTTGTTGGAATATCCACCATGAAGCTGTGCCGCTTCTTAAAGCTTCTGGCTGTCCGATAAAAACTGACTGACTTTTGTTTTGTTACTCAACATTCTGTGTATTGCTATAACTGTTAGACACTCATTATCTCTTACCATCAAAAGAATGTCTCTACGGATTCATTATTTAAACATAAAAAAATTATTAAGAAAATATATAAGCTAGTGTGTCTACTGTTTATATGAAAAAAACCCTAGGTAGCCTAGGCTACCTTGGTAAATTTCCTAGTAATCTTGCACCCTTAAGTTTCTTTATTAATTTTCCAGGCAGCCACGATTCAATGACCTATGGCATTAACCGTTCAAGCGACGTAGCCCCTGATGCGGAGCCCATTGTCCGGCGTCTGTACCCACTGTTACGAGGTACGATATTACGGTGGACCATAACGCAGGATATTGACACACAGCAACAGCTACTCATTGGCATTAGGTATTGTAACAACTATGTTATATGCATGAATCTGAACTGCAATTATTAAAAAAAAAACAGTTTTTAAGGTAACATAAATACACTCCATGAGATTCACTATATTCCTATGAAATATATGTATGTATTTTACATAATTATATGTTTTCTCTTTTGATCACATTATTTTAGCTGTATTATACATATGTACTAACAACCCTTTACATGAGTACTTTATTTGGGTGACATGATACCATCCAAATGTATATCTTGCTCCATGGACTTTTCTCTTATAAACCATTTACAAACAATAAAAATAATTCAGTCAAGTAATTTTCAAGGCAATGATACTCCATCATAAATGTTGCAACTGATTTTTATTTGTATAGATTAGTGCAGTTTAATGATTTTAGGTAATAGTAAGTATTAAGATGTATTATTATTGGAATGTATGTATGTTTATGTTATAGTAATGTAAGCCCCTATATTTCGTTGTGTCTGACACACCCCTTCTTTTCTCATTTGTGAATCCTTTCATTCCTAATTCCTATGGTTACCTGGTAGAAATCGCATTTAGCAGTAAAGTGAGCGGTTTTTCACTTGTTTATTCCTCAGTGTGTAATATTTGGTGTAGAGCATAAGAAGTTATTAAATTAATCAGTAATAATATGTAGGTGTTTATTTAAACTGGTATTTATGAAAGCTATGTTGTAATGTAAGAAGAATTGTTTTTTACTACCAAAGAAGTATAACTGTAATTTTTTACTCAACTCTGTGAGAGCTGAATTAATTCAAATAAAAGTAAAACAATAGCTTGTAATCGTTATGAACATGACAAAGAAAAACATAACTTTATTGACAATTTTTTTTTGCGTTAAACCATAAATAGTTTTGTACTTTCAAGTTATTTCCTCAAAATCTTGTAAAGATATTTTTTCTTTTATTTGCAGATACTTGGACTTGAGATTGGCCACTAAAAAGAGTGAAGAAAACTTTTATTTCACACATGGGTTATATGCAGCGGAGATATCCAAGGGGCTGCAACAAGTCAAAGAGTTTGTGGATTTACATCCCGGAGAGGTATTATAAATATTCAACACAACTTTTGTTTCATTTTTAATGTTTTACTTTAAAAGAGAGCTCACCTTCAAAGTCCTAGAATAAGCTGTATTCTCTCCTAAGTACTGCACCTGGTTGGGCTCCTTTGATGAACACATAAAACACACTACAATGTCCTTGGACTTGGTTCATTTTAACATCCATATTAATATTGACAATAAAAAGAACTTAAACATTAACATTTATAGAAACAAATATTCTTAGAGACAATAATAAACAAAATATATAGATATGTGAAATATATAGACTGTGCCCCTCGGTGTTACCCACTACATTTTTTCGGAATAAAAAGTAAATAATCACCTAGCATTATGGGATATACTTTACGACCTATTCTAGTACCTACCAAATATACATTAAAAATTTCATAAAAATTGGTCGAGCCGTTACAGAGGAGTACGACCACAAAAACCATGACACGGATTTTTATTACGACTTAACAAATGAATTGATGGTTTTATAGTTAATTTATAATGCAAATTTTAATTTATAAGAGCAAGAGAAATACCTGAAAAATATGTCTATAATCTATTCAAAGACCTCAAGCCTGCCAAGAACAACCATAAGTTAATTGATGTAAATAGTAGATGCAACATTAATCAGATCATGTCTAATTTTGTTGGACAGGGACCATGAAGATGGCTATTAAGTTTTTTTTATGTAATAGTAATGAGGCACTCTGCTGATGGTAAGAGATAACACCTGTCCATGACCATTGCAGTGACACACATAACTTTGAGTAGTACAAATACAAATACAAATATTTTATTGATAACACCAATGTTACAAGGCAATTCCGTAATATCATAAACAAAGTCCAGGGTATTGCTGGTTAGTCTCAACAGCCCTGTAATGTCGCTAGCTGCAGTACCCTTCAAACCGGAACACGGTAATGTTTACACACTACTGCTAGGCGGCTGAGTATCTGATAATGCTGTGGTACCTACCTACACTGCATCCCGCTAAGGTGTTCTACCATCAAGTAAAAGTGTTGGTGTATTTTAAAAAGGAGCATCTTATACATACTTGGGGCACTGTACGGGTTCTTGTCACTGAAACGTAGAGGGCCAGACACGTAAGGTGGTACATTAAATGCTAAGAAGTTTTGTCTGATTTCTTTATCAAATATTATCCGTCTCCAGGTGGTGATCCTGGACTGCCAGCATTTCTACGGGTTCACCCCGCCAGACCACCAGCGGTTACAGCGGTACCTGCTCAACCTTTACGGCGCACAGCTGGTGCCGAGGCGACAAGACCTGCAATCTATTACACTCAATTCCCTCAATAGGCTCAAACAACAGGTTATTTTTATATTTTATAAACAAATTAGCTGCACCCCGTAGTGTTATAGGCTGTTCACACGTGAACACTACATTTTTTCGAGATAAAAAGTAGCCTTTGTGTTGTTATTTCAGGCTGTCAGCTACTTCCATACCAAATTTCATCAAAATTGGTCCAGCCGTTTCAGTATGAAGAAGTAACATACACATACACTCACAAACTTTCGCCTTTATAATATTAGTGTGATATTACTAATTATAATGTACATAATTAAGAACACCCAGACATGAAACATACATCCGTGTTAGTCATATAAATGTTTATTTCCTGGGTAAGAATTGAACACTCAACATTATGGAGGTTGTAATTCAAGCACATTTAATACAGGGTTGTAAACTTGGGGAGTAGGCACTCCCCAAGCCGAAAGGAGGTCATTATAGTCTATTTACATCATTCTATACAAATAATGGCACTAAACTAAATTGGATTGTTTTCTAGTGTCACGTAGGGGTATAGATGGCGCCACTCTCTGTGAGTGTTTCAGGCAATTTTGGCTTTACGTTAACTACAGCGTCGTAGTTAAGCATCAAATTGATAGATGGCGCTTCTTAGAACAGTAACACTTAGTGATTAGATATCTACATATATCAAGTTCTTACGTTTTCTTTTCTGCTGGATTATTATTGAATATTCATATTCGTATATAGAGTGAGAACTGCTAGTAACAATGAGTGATAGCAGAATCTTTGTACCTACAACGGCACCCGGCGGCTGAATCTTGTATTTGGTTAGCATTTTAATAAAACAAAAAAAAAATTGCCCTATCTACTGTTGTAAATAACTTTCAATGCCGTAAATAGCACTGTTTTTTTTTTTCAAATTACAATGAACGCCAACTATTGATTTTGCTTGAGCTGCTGCTTGGCTTGCAAAAAAATCATACTATCGCTATTGGTTTTTTTGTAACTTAACTCTTGATAGCATTGTTTGCCGTGTGTGTGGCAATTACCTAGCATGCGATACCATGGTAGCGCTACTAACGCCACGAAGTAAGGTGTGGTTTGCATGGTGGTATGGTACTTTCTAGTACACGGCTGGCTAGCTACCACCCTCAAGTTAAAAATCTGTCGCTAAGCATCTAACGGTGTGTTCCGGCAGCCTTACTTGAGAGCTAGTAGTACCATTCCGGTCTAGCTGTGCTTTACCATCTTCGACCACGCCGTCACTTAACATCAGATGAGCTGTGGTCAAAAACCTAGCCTGTCAACCATAAAAGAAGTCTCGCACGTTTTTTTTTGCCAGCTTCCCGAGTTGCGCCGAAATCTTTCGGCATTATCGGTCCTTATATAATACATTCGTTCATGGGTTCTCAGCTTTTGATCCACTTTGAACAAAAGCTGGACTCTACGAACTTGTGTGGATCTCGATACTTGGAATCATTGTAAGGATTTAGCATAGCAAATTATATAAGTACTAAGTGTAGGAAATTTGTATTACACCATAGACAATATAAACCTATACCTTCTAATAATACTTCATATTATGTCATATGCGTATCGATGCCTGTCTATAGAGAATGATTTACAATTTATACTCATAAAGATAAGAAGTGCGTTAGGGAGTGGCATAGATAATAAATACATTAAAGAAATACTTTTATCTGAGTTGTAAGAGCAATGACACAATAATTCTGTATAGATGTTTTCTAGGCATAAATAAGTATGTTTAATTTCGTTGAAGCTACCCCTCTTTATTCCATAACATCTAGAATACCAAATACAAGATTTATGTACATGTTTTAGTGTAATTACGATTCTACGTGAATAATTTCAACTTTGATTTTTATTTTTATTCAGTGGCTTCTGTCCGACCATCTCATTTCTTTTCGCGTTCAATCAGAAATTGTCAGAATATTTTTATAGTTAATAGGTTTGCGATTGCCATCTGATGTTAAGACAAAGCAAGCATACTGGCCTAAAACTTGGAAACTCCCCAGATTTAATTTATTATGTGTACAAAAGCTTGCCTGTATGTATGTATTTATTATTGCTACTTCTTCACGGCTGTAACGACCTGGATGTCATTTGAAATGAAGATAGCTAACATGTAGGTTTTTTTATTAGAAATCGGGTTGTATCTAGCGAACAACATAATGTAACTAATTTCAAATGTTATGTTTCAGGTGATAATAGTATATCGCAACGAGTCAGTATACGCTACAGGAGAGTTCTGGCCGCCGCAAGCGCTGCCGTCGCCGTGGCCTCAACAGGACCGCGTCTCAGGTCTTCTCTTCTATCTGGAGAATGTTAGGCGGAACCCTAGCGCAGGATTCGTGCATCAAGCTGTGCTGACGCCTACTCCTGCATTTATAGTGCTTAGGTAAGATTGCGATGAAACTATGACGTGCCGGCGTGAAATGGGTGACTAAAATTAATCACTGTCACCTATGCATGAATATCTAACACCAAGGCCGAATGTTTTTTTTTTCTTTCTTTTTTGCATCGCACTCTATTCATTCTACCAGTTTCAATTTTTCTGTATTTTATGTACAGTCTTCAGTTTTCAGCTTCCTTTAGTAAATTAGTGGCGACTTTACTATAAGCTTCGATGGAGTTTTGGAAGCATGACGAAAAGTGTTTCACCGCATTATATCACTTTCCCACACTCGCGCTTGTAATTCGGCACTTTATGAATAAAACACCACTATTTTTAGACATAAACACTCGTATAAACACTAGTTTTGGAAAAAAATACAATGGGGCGACACAACTCTTTCCGTGTTCCCGCCAAAACTCTGACCGAATGGTTATCCATGAATGATTGGTCGCGGAGCAAATCGATCAAGCTAGTGACAGTACATAAATAACCAATTATAATTAAAACTAGAAAATGTAACGTCTAGCGAATCTTTTAATTAATAGTTTAAGAAACTTTTGCTAGGCGGTTGTGTCAAGGGTCAGTCCCAAAAGGAAGTGATCCTTAACACGGCTTGCTTTGTCAGAAGGTTCCTCACTCTGCAGCCCTAACCGCCAGTAGCCCTTTTCCCGCTGCCGGCGATTCTCTAGATGTACTAAGTTTTTTATAGCATTTATATTTTTTTATGTGAAACATCTATTGACGTGTCTTTGCAGTAAATGCGTCTCCCTATGCCGTGACGCTCTCTTATGCCGTCATGCCCAGTTAACGCCACTTCTTGCGATTCCCTTGTATGTGTGCGCGCGTACTACTTCATTGCTTCTCTGTAATCTGCGTACTATATAATAGTTTCATATTTTCGCCGACTTTTTTCATTTCAATCAAAATAAATTTAAGAAGGAATAATAAATGACTGACAAATAATGATTTTTATACCATACATTTATATGATTTTACACGAGTAAACTTATTGTTATATCACTAAGTCGTTAACTTATTTTTACATCATTATCTGTTTTGAATATTTCATCATGTCGTGAATTCCAAGAAAAGGGGCTTGGTGAATGTTATTGTAATAATAAATTCTGATAGATCGCCTCCTTATCGTAACGATTTTATTATGAAAACAAAATCTTGACCTCCTATTTAAAGTTTCAAAACAAAGATGCAGAAGTAGGTACCTATTTGTATCATCTGTGATATTGTAATGGATGATTCAACATGGAATTCTTTACCATGAGTCTAATGTAAAAGCTGCAATATAAACATAATTTATACGATTAAAAAAAATGTTAATGTTATGTAACGAACAAAACCTTCTCTGATGGTAATAGATAACACATATTCATGACCATTGCAGCGATACACAGAACACTAAGTAACAAAACAAAGTCGAGGGCATTGCTACTCATTACCAACACAAATATTGATAACACCAAAGTTACAGGTCATTTTTCCATTCATATTTCAAAATAACATTATAAATGTCAAAATAATAACACTTGTCAATATAATGAAACGTCAATATGATAATTATGTCAAATATTTAAAAAAAATACTTTGTGATATTCGATGGTTTCAATAGGCCTGTAATTTCGCTAGCTGCAGAACTCTTGCAACCGGAACACAGTAATGTTTACACGCTATTGCTTGGCGACAGAATATCTGGTACTGCGGTGGTACCTACCTTGACTACCTCCTGCTGAGGTAATCCACCAAGTAAACAATTTTTAAGCCATTTACTTTTAAGTGTACTTAACACGTTAAATGGCATAACTACATTCTTTATTTCAGTTTAGTGTGTTTGTTTCGTTTATCCACACACACTACAGTAGTAAAGGGTGTTTTCACATCATCAGCCATGGGACGTCCACTGTTGGACATAGGCCTCCTCCTGAGGGGGTTTTGCCAATACTCGCCACGCCTGGCAGGCGGGTTAGCGAGCGCAGTTAAGTGTGATTGTTCAAGGAAGACGCTGCTGCCCATCTTCCGGAATACATCCCTTAGCCGACTCTTACGGCAACCACGGGTAGAGAGGTTGGGGTACTATTCTTACGCCGGCACCACCACGGCACAAGGGTGTTTTACAACTTATAAATTTTGTTTAGAAAAGTATTTCCCCAAGCCACTAAAGATATCATCTGACACACCTTGCGTTAATCCGTATGCGGTACTGTGTAGTCCATAACATTTTTTTTGTTTTATACTTTTCAGATGGATTTCAAATCTGCGTGACAAATGCGCGATACCAGTGAAAGACGAAGTACTTCCCAAACTCGCGGAATTCTCGCCCGGAGCTCCGGTCATCGGCAACTCAGGTGCCGGGATAAAGTCGCCGGTCAACGTCGTTATTGCTGACTTCGTCAACTTGGACGACGCAGTGTTTCCGAAGACAATCATACAACTCAATATGAAGCTATTGAGAAACACTGATATAGTTTATCATAATTACGGGTAATGTACTTAATTTTTAGTTGTATAGCCAATTTCTTGAATGCTGATCATCCTGTCAAACATTTGCCTTTCATATGACTCGAATTTGACGAAAATATAAAAAAATGGTTTTTTTTTATATTTTGGGAATTTTCAGCGTTTGAATGAACTTGGTAAGTGTACTCATTATATACCGTTATGTACCTGTTTAATTTTACACTTTCATTCGGACCAAACCAAGAATACTCTCGATAGATTTATAGATCAATTTTATGTTATTTTGTATTAATGTATGTATTGTTGACGGTGTGGCAATTTTGAATGAATCTCTTTGTATACGTATGTTTAATTTGGTGTATGCATAATATGTTCTTATAAATGTGATAATAATATTGCAAACAGAAGGGGTAAATATTGTGTAGGTTAATAATAGTACATAATATAAGTATCTCAAAACAATATGCTACTTTGTATCATGTATGTACATAATTCCTGTGATATTTTTTAAATAAATATTTGTACTTAAATGGGAACATAATCATAAATATATGTACACTGCAGGTAAATAATAAAAAAATAAGTTTTGATACAATAAAATATAATTTACTTAGGTACATTGTTTAATTTTGAAAAATGTTTTAGTCGTGAGTCACGGCAGGTCCACCAAATACTTTGTTACAAAAATCGTCTAATTTAATTCTCGCGCACAAGTCTTTGAACGACCACCTTTTCTTTTTAATGCCGGTTTCGTTACCGTCTAGAGCCGAAAACAGTTTGTCCGACAATTCGTCTGATATCTCTATAATCCTGCAAATGTTGTTCAAGCGAGTTAAATCTTCCAGAGAATTGGTCAAATCCGCAAGCTGAATCACTTGCGATTTTCTTTCCTTGATTTCGAACGAGTTGTTGGAATCCGAACCACTCGTACTGTCTAGTTTGTCATATATGTCTTGTCTTTCCTGGCAAAGAACATTGCTCACTGTCGCTATAGTGTTTTCATGGGTACATTTACATGTTTTATCTGAAACTATCTCGACCGGAGTATTTTTTGCATCTGGTTCAGTAGCACACACGTCGTCTTCAAGCTTATCATCCGTCTCAGCAGGGGAGTCGTCAACGTCTTCATTACCAACTTCGCTTTCATTATCGACTACGCTTGTATCGTTTACTAGTACGATGTTACGCTTTTTCAACGCTTCGTCAAGTAAGTTTATGTTACTCTTTTTTGCTGTCAGCTCACAATTTTTAAAAGCTACATTGTCTTCCTCGTCTTTGAAATTATTAATATCTAGAAAATCGCTGTTTTCCTCTTCATTTGACAAATGTTCGCAGTTTGGACTAGACAACTCAGTAACTATATTTTCAGGCGTCACGTTGCTTTCTGTTGGTTTAGTTTCTTTATTTATATTAAGTTGGTGACTATTCCATACACATTTAATTTCATTATTTTGTAGTGTATCTTTTGTTGAGATAGTAGTTTCGGTAACTTGTTTACATTCGCCCCTGTCTAGCTTTACAAATGTTTTGTTATTTTTTAATTTTTCTAATTGCATTGGAGCCTCTTTGTCCTTAACTTCAAAATCTTTCTTTGATTCTTTTATAGCTTCTGATATGTCAGTTAAATTTGTTGATACTTTGACAGTTTTGTTACAATCACTTAATTCAGATTTTAAACTAAGATTCGACTCCATAGATTCCCTAGCATCTTTATTACGTATATCATTTTGGATTCGGATTGTGTCTCCAGAACATTTACTATCAGCGAGTTCTACGACCGATTTGTTTTTATCATTCATTATTGTATAACTTTTTGCATCCTTTTCTTTTGCAGATAAATTACAACGGCTGACTTCCTTCACGGTGTCTTTAGATATCGATCGAACGCCTTGATTGCTTTGTGTTTTTCTCAAAAGGTCTTCCGTTATACTGACCATTTTAGTGAATTCTCTCCTCACGCTCTCCAAGCGTTCTTGGTTATTGTTACTACATTCGATCTTTTTTAACGGTGACGGAAAACCAACGCAAGATTGAAAAAATGAATATCTGAATGGTTTCACACAAGTTTGTACCGTTTCAGCTTTAATATTCCAAATTTTCAAAAGATCATCTGTTTTTGACCGTCTATCATTAGAAACATCTACAGCCAAAACTGTTGTAGACTTTTTTGGCAACGTGGGTTTGGGTAATGTAATTTCGTAACCCTTGTCTTGAGACATGTTAGATGATTCAAGAGTGATTCCATTCCTACAGTTGCATTTAAAAGGTATATCAGTTTGCAGCATCTTCGAAGATGTTACAGGTCTTATTTTTTGTATAATCTTAGGAATCTCAAGGCAGTATTGATTTTCTGAAAAGACAATGCTATCGACTACTCTGCAAGCATACGAGAATTCGTTTTCGTACCAACAAATAATTTTGAAAAAGTTCGGCTTCAATTGTATGCTGGAGGCCTCGTCAAAAATGCAAGAGTGCGTTTCACTGACAAAATCTGAAGACACAGTCTCTTCGCTGGAAACTTTCACTATATTTCTGAGGTTGGACTTGCTCGCTTGTTGAACATTATTTACGATCTCTTCTATTGTTGTGTTGATCTGTAGCCTGAAAACATTGCAATATTTTTACAACAGAAGTATATAAAATAATACAATACTTTTTTCGAAGACGCATTTGTTCCTTAAGATTTTCGGGGCAAATTTAATTATTCTAGTCACAAAATGGTTACTTCTCATCGTCTTGAAACATTTACAGATTATTTCGATCTATCTAGATATCTCAAGCCAGGACTGGTCCTGTAAGTATATGCGGTTTTTATATGGTGTATTTAATAGCAAATGTAATCACGAGTAAGTGAAGCTTATTATATAGGGGTTTCATCATACTTACCTTACTGTAAGATCCAGAACGGATACATTCACGATAGGGACTCTGAAAGCAAGCCCACTCAGCTTATCCTTAGAACTTGGCAGGATTTTTCCGAGAGCCTTACACGCTCCGGTCGGAGCCGGGATTATGTTCTGGTGTATGCTCCTGTGGTCGCGCCAATGCTGAAAACCAGCGAAAACGCAAGGAAACCGTGTCATTCCATATAACCCTACCCCTAGCATAGTACCATTACGTGAACTATAGAAAATTGTACAAAAGATAGTCCTCATTTTTGTCTTATTTATATTTTTGTTCTAGGGATACGGATTTATTAAGTGTCGCATTTTTGGCGTCTTGTAGACCTCTAGATTGTTAATACTAGACACAATTTTATTGATCCGACTTAAGTGTTTTGGCCTCATTTCCACTATTAACAAGCTGGCTTGAACGTAAGGGATAATGAGTGTGATTAAAAATAATTAGCCTGGAATGGAAGTTCAAAGTTGAGAACTAAGAGGAAACGCATATAGGGTCCAAGAATTTTGCCAAAACGAAAAGTAAACTCTTTCTTTAACTTGAAAACTACCGGTTCCATAATTTTACCTCGATATTTCGTCAAAATTCGTATCCAAACGTAGAATTTTGAACCTATGGTAAGCCAGGAAGGGTTGACTTTTCTATGCCGTCTGTACGTCACCCATTTTTGATAATGTTTCTATACAACAACTAGACGATAATCTATGTATTCTGTATTTCTGTTTTGTCCTGTCTACCATTTTTATGTTTCGGTAAAAAATTACACCTTTTGTATGAATAGAAAACAAATAATGCAAAAAGTAAATAGTGCTTTAGCATATACATTTGCAAGATTTACTTAGAAAGGAAACGATAGGAAAAAACTATTATACGTTTCCATTTATTTCCGCCAGGCGCGCTGTCCCACTTTCCATACATTTTATAGTTTCCGTAGTACGTCGATACATGTCGTAAAATAATATACTAACCCCTTAGTTTGTTATATTTCTGAATGATTTGTGAACAATAGTTTTAGTTTCTAATCTTAGTTAAAAATGAATCTTATTACCCTGCCCCTAAGGCACAGACCGTCCAAGGGTTTAAGCGAGGGGGTCATCGCGTGGATGCTGGTAATGAATCCTTCCTCCACGCCGAAACTGTCCTCTAACACTTTAATGATAGGCGCTAGACAATATAGGGTGCTCGATGCGCATGATATCACTCTGCGATCTGGAGAAACACAATTATACTTATGCTTGAGTGTCACTGTTTATTTGATACAAAGTATGACTATATTATTTTGAAGGTAGCGAATACCTGGAACTGTGTTATTATCGTTGACTCCTAAAACAACCATAGGTATATCTACACTGGGCGCGGTGACTATCACGCGCTTTACGCCGATGCTTATCAGATGGCCCTGGAATAGAAGGCAAAACTACAGACGTGCTGTAAAATACGTAGAAAATGTAAAATTACGTAAGTTGTTATATGCTTCATCTTCGACACCATCATCACTGAGTCAGTGGTCAAAGGAGAACAGCGGGGTCGGATGCGTGTTATAGAAAAGTAGGAAGTAATGATTAATAATAATCTAATCTATTATTAATAATCTATTTAATGATTAATGATTTCGTGATGTAGATTGCCTGTAGCGGGTTTATCTGTAGCTAGGTATGTGAGGGATAATATTTTTTCTGTGTATTTTTATGTTACCCAGGAAATAAAAGACGCCCGACTGCGTTGGGTGTCAGAGATATACAGAGCAGCCACGTAAAAGCGATCGCTTGAATGCAATGCACCTACATGCAATTCCGCGTACCGGCGTGACAGATGTCTCATACAACCGATACATGGTCTTGATACATATCATTTCTGTGTAATCACAATTTAGATAACTGATAATAATTTTGTGGCGATGATGGCTACGTGGTTAGCGCGGTAGGTTCGCATGCCGAAGGGCGTGGGTTCAAACCCCAACAATGAGCTTGAGCTGCCGGTGTTCCGGCATCCTCACTTGAGAGCCAATTCCATTCCAGGCTAGGTGTACTTTACCATCTTCGACCACACCGTCACTTAACATCAGGTGAGCTGTGGTCAAACAACTAGCCTGTCAGCCATTAAAAAAAAACTAGCCTGTCAACGATTAAAAAAAAAAGACGCGTTACTACAGTGTTGCAGCTACATAAAACGTAATTACACCACTAGATAGCTAAAGGATCGATGAATCGGTTACTTTGAGCGAGGAATGTAAATATGGAAATCCAAAGAACTTCTTAGTGTTAAAAACAATACAGTTATCCAGAGTTATCCACGACACAGCCACACCCAGTATATTTTTGAATATCTACCTATAATGACTGTATACAGTCGCCTGGAATAATATACCTATATGTATACCTACACTTAATGTGTTTCATAATTTACTTTAGTCACCATGGAGTAAGTATTTTTCACAGTGGAAAATGACGTGGTATTGGTACAATATAAACGACTTTTGCGCCCTGTTTTTTTTTTAATTTGTTCCAATATCGTAGCCTGTGGAAATATAAATAATACCTCTACCCCAACGGAAAAAGTGTGAGATTGTATGTATGCATTTCATAGTTTTTAAAATATCTCACGGATGCCTTCTCGTAGTTGGTGAACATGCCCGAAGCTTCGACGACATACTGCACGCCTGCGGACTGCCACGGGATGCCCGACGGGTATTTTTCGTGAAACACTTTTATATGATGACCTGGAGCACAGATAATATTTACTGCTATCTGTTCACTGTGAGAATTGACTTGGTTTAAACCAGTGGACGCATAAAAATATATAGGCGTCTCTAGCTTTTAAAAATAAGGAGCCAACGACAATTGTGTTTTTTTTTTCATTAAACTTGCAATTTGCAAGATATGACCTAGACTAATTGACCATAGTTGGTTTATGCACCTAGGTCAAATTTCGCAAGCTGAATTAGAACCACTTCATAGTCTATAAAGTTGACATATTGTGACATGTTGATTAAGTTCCGATAACCAATACATTTTTATGGTAAGTATAAACTGAATCTACACCCAGGATTAGATCGAGAATATATATCTCCTGAGCGGTCAAAGGTAAAACGAATAGGTTTAGTATAGAAGCGACTTCCGACTTACGAACCATTCCCGCTGTAAGTGTCCACGTTTCGGCTCCGTATGTCATGACAGGTAGAGCGCACTGAGTTAAGACTTGACTTTGCGGGTAATTTGACCTCCATAAATTTAAATAAACAGTAACAAAATATTATACTAAGTTATTGTTTATGAATAGGGATTCACGAAAAGTTGCTCTTTTTCGTTTCCTTTCAAATTCTTCCTTCTCTCTTTCATCATCTTCGGCCTATTGAAATCCACTGCTAGACATAGGCCTCTCCCAACACACGCCACTCAGCCCGATCTTCTGCTTTTCACTTTCATCCACCGCCAGCTATCCTACATACATCGTCACTCCATCGAAACTCAGGGCGTTCTACGCTAGGTTTGCCAATTAACGGTGTCCACATAGAACACGTCTACCCCAGCGGTTTTCGGTTCTGCGACAGATATGTCCAGCCCATTGCCACTTCAGCTTGCTAATACGCTGCGCTATGTCTGTGACTTTAGTTCGTACCGGATACGATCCCTCGGAGAGATGCCAAGCATAGCTCTTTCATTGCTCGCTGAGCGACTTTGAACTTACGGGCCATTCCCGCTGTGAGCTTCTCACTTTACCTCACCTAAAATACCTACGTGTAAGTACTGCGCGCTAACTTCTGAGGACTCAATGGATTTTCGCGTACTATATCACAGTATTTTACCGTTGATGATGATCTCGTCGTCGGTATGCGTGATACCATTCAGTTTGCCATGTGTGGAATCAAACTTCATAAGATAACTGACGTACTCCACACTGATAGCCGGGTCATTGATCGCTGATAACTGAAATGAACAGACGTTGTTATCAATTTTATTTATGTAGGTAGTTAAAGCGACTACTATTATTAAAAAAAACTCTTATTAATAAATATAGGTTATTGGTTTCAAATCAATGTGCTACGCTATTAATAGGAGAAATTCCACGGAATGCTGTTACGAGTTTTAAGTTTCAAGCGAGAATTTCAACATATCCAATTAATCACCTGAAGGCCAGAATTTTGAAGACACGCTCTGGACACTATTCGTCCAATACGGCCGAAGCCGTTGATTCCTACTTTTATAACCATTAGAATAAAAATAAAAAGAGTTCATTTCTGTTTTTAATTTCTATTTATTTAGGTGACATTTTGAATTTCGCGCACATGTTTTTTTGGTATCTCACAACTTTGCTGCGTACAGATGGTACAGATTAAATATTAAAAAACTGGCAAGTCTTCCGATTTCTAGTTTGTCAAGCACTATCAACCATAGACTACAAGTAAAAGCAAAGATTAAGAAATATATTGTTTGATTCGATGTCAAAAAGAAAAGTCCTATTTTTGCAATCGTCACTTCTTGAAAGGATGGCACGTAGCGTTTGATCTTACGATCTGAGTATGGCACACACTAAATAGACAATAACATAATTGTGCTTGTAATTCTTAAATTATTTTGACTAAGGTGCACATAATAGTGAATGCCAACATGTCCTGGTACCTCAGTTCATTATCTAAGCTTATTATCAAACAATACGCTGACTTGCAATTAGCGAAGCAAAAATAAAACATTTCCGCGACGACGCTGAAATTCGAGTAATGCTGTTACTGGAAAATAAGTATTTGTATTAAAACTATGGCGTATTTTATAAAGAAGACAACGTTACAGTTAAATAAAGCTTAATGTGTAACCCTTAACAATTTGATTAATATGTTTTTTTATCAAATTAAAACACAAAACATTCGTAACGTATACTTTAAGGTGCATTTAAGATTTTCTAGAAAATTTATCTCAATCGTGTTTCGAAAACAATAATTCCTTCAGAAATATCATCATAATAAATACATATGAATTTTTACACTTCTTTAAAATGTTTGCAATTTCAATACAAATTATTCCGAAAAGATTTCGACTATTTATAGCGTTCTAATTTCTTGGTTGGCTTTTATAATATGTTTTACATAGTAATACATTTAACTAATTTGAAATATCTCAGTAATCAGGGTAAGCGAAGCGAGCCCTACCACTATTCCACAACCTGAGCATTTTTGTGGTACACTTTACTGAAAAACTATCACGCCTATAGATTTGTACTTTAACATAGTAATTTAATTTCATATTTAGATGTGTTATTTTCCAAAATAAATTATTCTATAACCATTAAAAAAATTAACATTAACATTTTTAAATTTTGTATTCATTGGATAGAATGTTATTGTACTACTAAAGCCATCTGTTAGAAAGCCAAAGAGTTAACATCGCTGCAACAGAACTAAACTCAATACTCAAATACATCGTAGTTAATATACTTAATACTAGATGACACCACTAAAATCAGGTTGTAAAAATATAACAACTGTCTTGAAAATTATTACCAGTTAGAAAAACTACGTGAGCCCTCACAAAGCTCAGCTTTTTGCTACTACTTTATACATCCCGGAAAACGCGAATGAAACCGTGGGGCGCAAAAGTTAAATAATAATATTTTATAAATTTATAAATAAATATCATAGGACACGTTACACATAGCGCCACCCGACCCCAAACTAAGCACACACTAAGCACTTTATAAATATGTTTCCAGATAAATAGTTTCTATTAAACGTATATTCAGTTTAAGGCTACTGTTTTGCTAGTAAAAAGGTGTAAATTAATAATAATTAGCTAATGTAAAATGAACAGTTTAAACGTAAGAACTTACTGCTTATGTTAGTAGTTTAACATTATAGTTTTTTTCTTATTACCGTAAAATATGAAATATTTTGTATTATAATTTAATCTACAAATTCTCAGAAAAGATTCAGTTTTAGGTAAACAGTTCTGTTAGTGCTTTTTCTTCTCTTTACCTATACGCTCTTTGAATGCATCGATTTCTATAAATTGTCTATGGATTTGACTCTCTGCCTCCGCCGCACTTGTCCTTCGGCTGACATTTTCTAACTCCATCTTGTGGAGAACGTACGTGGAGTGTATTTTAATTAACGACTGCAGTTAATTTATTCCGGTAAGTTCAATTGTACGCCAATACATACATTACATTTACTGCCTTCAATATTTATCCCCTATTAAACGCCATTTGATAAATTGGTACAAATTACAACATTAACATCATTGTTACCTCATAACGTTAGTCACTTTTTGTTAATTTTAGTCGTTTTTTGTTTCAATTTTATCAGTTTCGAGACATTAACTAGGGTTATTGTAGTCGTGCATTCAAACAATCACATAATTTGCTCGCTGTAGAGATGCATTTTTGGAATTTTTGTCGGCGTTTTCCGTGACCTCTATATGTCCTCCACGCGCTGCCGGTAAAGAACCTAAAGTTTAACGTAAAAATCTATCTTTGTTTATAACCTACTTTTAAGATTAAATAAAGTTTATTTAGTCATTGAAAACGAAATACATTTTTTATGTCTAACTAAAGTGAAATATGACCGTTTATAAAATTACATTACAATTACTTTTTATTCGCTTTAGTTCTGTTATTACTTTGTATAGGTATAATAATAATCATATACATACAATATTTTGTTAGTATACTAGTAAAATATGTTGCTAACTTAAATAAATTAACGTCTTTGTGTTTTTTTTATGTACCTATCGGCATATATACTTTAATGTTAACTATTTAATTATAGTCTAATGTGCTTAAAAGTGTTACTTGTAATAATTAGCGAAGATATTTATGTAGGTACTTACTGATTTTGAAATATTGACCTTGTGAAAGTCAAGGTCAATCAAAGAGTTTATACTGTTTTCTGTTCTTTTTTTAATGTTGCTTATTTATTTATTATGACTTTATATGCACAGTATTTTATGATAAATCAAATCAATAAGCATCTCATGCAATAAATTTATTAAAATTCAAGTCCTACCTACGTATGTGTAATTTTTATGCTGTATAATTTTATGAGAATAAATGTCCTATCGTAGTATTATAAAATATGTGTACAACTCTACAAAAAATAGATTTCAAATATTTTGAATATGCCTATTGCTTCCTTTTTTCTTTAAAATGTATTATTTAGATCTACGTTCGTGACATTAAAGCTTGTTGGGAAACGAATCCACACGTCTAGATATACCGAATACCGCATTTGTTCATGAATTAATGCCGAATAGTATCTACCCTTTTTTTTGTAATTTTGGTAATGCGAACCTTTAAGAATTAAAAAAAATCCTTACTAGTCAACATGTCAGATGTCACGTAGGTACCTCAACCAGATACTTTTACAAAATGCCTGATTAGTGATTACTATTGAGCTGCCCCATTGAGAGTTAAGAGAGAGTTTTTGGTTTAAAACATATTTTTTTTTACGAGTTTTTACTTGTTTTTGTTTTACTTACGTATACGGTATTACTTACGTTTAATTAAGTCATATACCTACTCTGTTTATGGTTTTGGCCACAGGTGGCCTGTTAAGCTAAATGTGTCAAAACCACGTCCGTTTCTATAGTAATGTATTTTTTTTCTTTTATTTACAGTCAGCATGTCGAAGATCGGTATCAATGGATTCGGCCGCATCGGTCGTCTTGTTCTCCGTGCATCCATTGAGAAGGGTGCCCAGGTAGTCGCTATCAACGACCCCTTCATCGGGCTCGACTACATGGTCTACCTCTTCCAATACGATTCTACTCACGGACGTTTCAAGGGCACCGTTTCGGTCGCCGATGGCAATCTTATTGTCAACGGTAACAAAATCGCCGTGTTCTCCGAGAGGGACCCCAAAGCCATTCCTTGGGGCAAGGCTGGCGCTGAATACGTCGTTGAATCCACTGGAGTATTCACCACCACTGAAAAGGCTTCCGCTCACTTGGAAGGTGGAGCTAAGAAAGTTATCATCTCCGCTCCGAGCGCTGATGCTCCCATGTTCGTCGTAGGTGTTAATCTCGATGCTTACGATCCTTCTTACAAAGTTATTTCGAACGCTTCTTGCACCACCAACTGCCTGGCACCTCTTGCCAAGGTAATTCACGACAACTTCGAAATCGTTGAAGGTCTTATGACCACCGTGCACGCTACCACTGCCACCCAAAAGACCGTTGACGGACCTTCAGGCAAGCTGTGGCGTGATGGCCGTGGTGCCCAACAGAATATCATTCCAGCTTCTACAGGCGCGGCTAAAGCCGTCGGTAAAGTGATTCCTGCTTTGAATGGAAAGCTTACTGGTATGGCTTTCCGTGTCCCCGTAGCCAACGTATCCGTTGTCGACCTCACTGTTCGTCTTGGCAAGCCTGCTTCCTACGATGCCATTAAACAGAAAGTTAAGGAAGCTGCTGAGGGACCCCTCAAGGGAATTCTTGGTTATACCGAAGACCAAGTTGTGTCTTCTGACTTCATCGGTGACACACAGTCATCCATTTTCGATGCTGCCGCCGGCATCTCTCTGAATGACAACTTTGTCAAGCTTATCAGCTGGTATGACAACGAATATGGCTATTCCAGCCGAGTCATCGATCTCATCAAGTACATCCAGACTAAGGATTAAATATTTATATATAATTTAATAAGAGTAATAAATATGTTACATCGTTGAAATTATCGACTCCTCTATTTTTAAGTTTATGTATGTATAGATGTGTAATCTAAATTATTGTGCTACTTTGATAGTAGTAATAAATGCTTGATTTATTCGATTTTTTTACAACAATAACCTGCAAATATTATTTGCGACATTGCATCAGGCTAGGCAGTTGTGTGTGAATGTTGAAATTAAAATTTGAATATACAAGAAATTTTGTTTCTTTTTTCTCGATTGGTCGGGTTTAGTGTTTAATTTTATTTTTTGTAATATCAGATTGGTCATTTAGTGATGAAAACTAAACCGACCTAACTTAACCTACGTCTTAAAATCCAGATTAAACAAGTGTGCTTAACATTAGGCGGGACGTAGTCAAACGCGAATCTATACATAATTATAATAAAATCGTAAACAAGCCGTATTTATAATTTGCCGTATTGTGTCTAAGCTTTTAGAATGTTTATCTGTGCGTTTGTGCACGCTAATCTCAGACACAGCATATCCGACTTGAATGCCGTTTTCACTTAGGTATTGTAGCAGCTACTACAACATAATAATCAGTGTTTGTTTCATTCCAATCGTTCACAAAAACAAAGTTAATTGAAATAATACGCGCTTCGGTCGAAATTAGCTGAAACTTATGTTGACTATAAGTAGTAAAACCATGAAGGAAAGTTTATATGAACACAAAGTTAAAAATAATGTAAGGTTTCGACGATATAGAAATCTATCATATAAACTATCGTCACAATAAGGACGGCGAGCACAGCTACATAGTTGAGAGTAAAAAGACTCAATAACGATTATTGAACGCTTGTCCAATAATCTTTATTATATAAATACCACGAAAAGTCCGGCACAATAATGTAAGAGCTAACTATAATTAAAGACTAAAAAAATGTTGCTGTTTAGCATACTAAAAATGCTAAAAATCAATGAGTCAATGACACTTTTTAATGGACGAAAAAACGGAGGTTCTCAAGTCGACGCGATTTAAAAAAAAATGAATGTTAATGAGCGATGCAATTAAATTATTTCGTACGCAGCGCGGTATTGCCGACTGCTACCGAATGAGTCTCTGTTGCGTGGCTATTGAGGTTGAAAGCAAAAAAGTGGGTATGTATCGTGTTTGTTTATCGCTAGCCCGTTCGGTCGGAACCACCTGTAACAAATCTAGAAAGATTTTCGAGCATAGATTGTAGTATTTCTTCCTAGGATGAAACACTATATTGAAGTCTTTCATTTGAATTTATACTAGATCGTGGGCGATCGAGCTTTTCTCAGTGTATACAAAATTTTATGTGTAGTGAAAACTTTTTTTACTTTTACTATTTTCACTGTTTATTTTTTCTAAGGAAAGTAATAAATATGTACAATAAGATTTATAATAAAACTTTTGTATTAAGTTAAAATATTTAGTTCAATGGTTTTTTATCATTTCGCCAAAAAAATAGCACCCTTGGGAATCCGTGGTGGGACGTTTCATCGGTCCAGCCATTTCGGAGGAGTTTGGTAACAAACAACACGAGAAATTTATATAATAGATATTAATTTAGTATATTTCCTAAAATTCCGAATTATACGTATTAGTGTCGGTAATAAAATGCGTTAAAACAAATCATATCACAATATTTCTAAAACCTCATAAGATCTACTAGTAATGCCACCACTTATAAGAGCTGGACTTAGATCTATGGCTAACCTAGACCATAACTTTGTGACTTTTACTATAATTAGAACTAAATCTTTCTTATATAAACAAATGGCGATATCCAAAGCGTACCTTGAGATGAAGCATTATAGACTCTGTATCCAGATGCCGATGAATTATTTAAAAAAAACCTACCTGTGTCAGCCTCGATCTGTCAGTGACATTTCGTTTGCTTCGTGTAAAATTAGTGATGTTCAGTTTTTAAATCCGTCTATTTATCAATGAATATGGTGTATATTAATAGATAATGTTTATTTATGTGGTATTTATCAATTATCTAGATCAGCTGTGAAAACACCTAATACAATTTGGTTTTATATTTATAATGGAGGATCTCAATTTGACAGAAACCGAAATGAGATATTTCGGTGATTTGTTTTTATGTTGCGACGAAGAATCTAATGGGAAAATTCCTATATTGAAAGCAACAGAACTATTTAGATCATCTAACATACCAAACGATGTCCTAAAACAGGTATGGAATCCTAGAGGTTAGGAGTAGTCAGTGATAACATTTTCAATGTTTGTGTTGATTGATGGTAATTATACGTTACAGATTATGGATATAAGCGTGGCCCCTAACAGCTGCGCGTCACTGAATCATTTGAATAGGAAACAATTTTATTCCGCACTGAAACTAATAGCAGCTCATCAAAGCAGTATGGCTTTGAAGCCTGAATTAATATTGACTCCTCTGGACTTGCCTTTACCGAGGTTTACGTGGACGATATCAGGGCTTAATTCTGAAGCTAGTGTGGATCTAATACAGCTATCAAATTCACCAAAAGAGCAACATATATTGAAGAGAGAAAGGAATTTTGTTAGTAGTATTGGTGCATATGAACCAATGAGATTGTCTTCAAATTTGTCCGATAGTGATGTACCACAGGCCACATCTCATGACACCACCGAAGGACTAAGCACTGATTCTGAGAAGGAATCTGAAACAATGTCACAAAGGTCTAGTTCGCGGGGGGTAAGTATCGAAAGAATCTTTAATTTTCAGACAGTGATATTCAGTAGAAGTAAACTAAAATACAAAAAAATATTGTTTCTTATCTAGTAAGTAGCATGTGAAATATGTTATATGACATTTATATATCCATTTTCTAATCTTGGTAGTAGAAGGCTAAATAATTTTATTTAGTCATTCACATTAATGTAAATAAATATGTATTTAAAAAATTGGAAGTAACCGATATATTACTAACATTAAAATAAGACAATTAAGTTCTATCTTCATCTTTGGTACAAAATCATACTTCAAAGGTTTTTCTAGGTGGTATAGTCAAAACATAGTCATTTTCATGTCTAAACATCCAAACTATAACAGTTATGATATTTTCTTTGCCTTAAAAATTGCCTATGTGTTAATCCAGAGCAGGAATGGGGAAAAATTTTCCTTTGCATGCCAATATTTACTAACGAAATAAATGGTGGGCCAAGTTGTTGCATTTTTGGCTATTTTATTTATTATTACTAATTATAAAAGATTCAATCAAACTATAGTAATTTTCACATTTACAAATTATACAACAATATGCAAAATATTAATTGCTTTTTCACAGAGAAGAGGCAAGGATGGGTCACCATGGAGTACGGCAAGCGAAAGTCCAACTCCCACTAACAGTGTAGCAGAAAGAGTGCACCCAGTGTGGGAACATAGTGCCACTGGTCGTGGCGTGTGGCCTGCTAACACTGGAGAGGAACACACCAGATTACTTGGTAAGTTATATTAAAATGGTTCGAGCTTCAAGTTGTTCTTCCTCTATGTAAATGAAATATTGCGAGAGAAACAATTTAACCTACAATTAATAATATTTGTCAAAGAAGAGCACCATATAGCCTGTTGTGTTTCGCTTTAATCAAAGAAAAACATCTGATTACCTTCTCAGGAAAGAGACTATTCACCATGAAATACAACCAAGTACCCCAAAAGTTCAGAGATAAAAAATAAGACTTAAAAATGTTAAATGGAAAACCGCTAATCAACAGTATATTGACAAGAACATACTTTATGGTTCTTCCCTGGTTTATAATTTAATGGTGTTTATAAATAGGGTCAAGCATTGACTAAAGAAATAATCAAGGCATTCAATCATGCCTGCTGAATAGAACATAGCCAGTGTCTAATATCTCAAAACGAAATATAACTTTTTATTGTTCAATAAAAATACTTAATACTAATGGCGGCCTTATCGCTAAGAGCGATCTCTTTCAGGCAACCTTGGTATGCTTGGACAGAAAGGGTATTAGTAAGTTAAGGACAGTGAGTGCTGACAAGAGAAAAAAACCATTTTAAACATACCTATCTAATATACTATCTATATGTAACAATTTTTTTTTAAATTCGGTTTGCTGACTGACCCACCTTTTCTGGTGAGAAGGTACAAATAGTGATGATTAATTATTAGTGAGGCACCAGACTGATGTCGTTACTGTACTTCGCAACTACCCTCATTCCAGGACATAACAGATTATACTACTGCTTTTTTAATCTCAATTCTCATTATTGGCCACTAGTTTAATTGTAGTAATCATGATATAACATGCAACAAAGCTAAAGGTACATCTGTGACATTTTAGCAAATGGAAAGACTTGTATGTAAACTCATATTTCTGGCAAGGCACGGCATGTTAAAGAAATGTAAAGTGATTACTTCTGCAATATCTATATAAAGGCTAACCGGTTTCCAGCTATGTAAATTTACTACATGGCTTTTTTATCTCGATTTTCATGGCCTTGTTTTGCATAATAAGTTCTTACCTTAACTTGACGTAGCAATTACTTGAAAATGGAGCCAATTGACTATACGCTATTCGATGTAGTTATTACAGTTGATTCGAGAAAAAAAATCTTGTAGTTTTATTATATATTGTATTATTTATTTATATACTTGTATTTTTTTATGCACTAACAGGGCAGTCAAGTCCAGTCAAATTAGGAAGTACTCTTGTTTCATAACAAAATAACTACTAAAGTTGTAGCAATAATTTGAAAAGCAGTAATTTGTAAATGTTAAGGGTTTCAATGGTACTGTAATAAGGCTTAACAAAACCACCATAGAATATTTTAAGGGTATAAGCGTCAATTTCTTGAGAGCTACCGTGACCTGTTGTTGACATTCAAGCAATAGCGCTATAAGCTATGCTTAGTATGAGTGAGTTGTGACCCACTCATACAAGTGATGGCCGACTATTCTTTGGGGGCTACAAACTGAGTGATCTGCTATATAGTTGGGTAAAAATGAATTTAAAAAAATTGCAAATAAAAAATGTTTTATTCCAAATGTTCTTTGATTTTGAACGGTTTTTAGTTTAGTTTATTTTTAGTTTTATTTGCTGATATTGTTTGTTGAACATGTATTAACTTCAACAAATATACCCAAAAACTATTTGTTGTGCAATTTTAACATGTTTAACATTTCACAATAAATTGTTGGATTGCAAATATAATCTAGGAACTGACAATTGACATGCAACAAAATCGTACGGTGTACGGTCAAATAGCTTTCCTGATGTCGTGTAATCGTTCCAGGCACGGAGGAGGAGTCTTCAGACCGGCACTCGTCGGAGGAGGAGGGCGAGGGCCCAGGTGCGGGCGACGTGTGGGCCGTCAGCGAAGCGCAGGCACGCCACTACGCTGCGCAGTTCGCGCAGTTGCGGCCCGACCGCGGCTTGCTGCCCGCCCACACTGCACGGTTAGGAAACACTTAATATTTTACCATTCTACACATCCGTCTAACTGCCAATCTGGAGGTCCTTTTATTACAAATAAGCTTGCTTTGATCGCCGTCTCGCTTGATGTGCAATGATGTGGTGGTTATTTTAGATCCATTTTTGTTGGTTAGTTATTAAATTTATGATTTTGAATAAAAACAGACACGTAATTTTTAATTTCTTCATAATCATCAAAACATAAGAACAAAACAAACATAAACATAATAGGAACATAAAATTCATTCAGAGTTAAAACTTTAAAATTTGACTCTTTCTTGTCAGTATTCAAAAATAACCCAAAGAATCATCGACCTGAAGAAAAAGCTTGTTCTTAATCTCACGTTGTTTCAGATTGTTCTTCGAGAAATCCCGGCTGTCCGTTTCCGATCTACGCAAGATTTGGCAGCTGGCTGACATAACTAAAGATGGGACACTCACCCTTGAAGAGTTCAGCATAGCGATGCACCTGATAGTGCTGCGACGGAACAACTTGCCGGTGCCCGACGTGCTACCCGCGTGCCTTGCGACGCGCGCCGGCGTGCGTTACTCGCCCCACGCGGCCACGGAACTAGTCGACCTGGCGGCCGATATGTTCGGCTCCGGCACTTCCGCAGACTTCAACTTATCCGCGAAAAGTGACAAACCCGCGAACGAAAGCCGCGCCTCGCCTTCCCCACCGAAGCAAGACCACGGCAAGGAGTGGACCAAGTTCGTCGACTCCCCGACCTCGAGCGTCTCCAGCCCGGGCCCGAAGCCGGTCAACTTCGATTTTCAAAAGGGGGCAGTCGAGCGCGACCCGAAGATTTTCCACCCGGTGGCCCTCCGCGTGACGCCGGACGCGGTAGAAGGACGCGCGTCTGCATCCCCGCGCCGGGACGACGTCTCGTTAGCGTTCGAACCGGCGAGTCCGAAGCGGGATATCAAGCCGATTCAGCGGCCGCAGCCGCGCAAGCCGCTGAAGACGGCCGGCGCGTTACCGCCGCCGCCGGCACGGGAAATCCCGCCGCCGGAGGACCGCCCGCATTCCCCGCCCAAGAAGGAACCGCCGCCGCCGCCTCCGCCGCGACCTTTGCGCAACCACGCGCGCTCCAGCTCCCTCGACCTGAATAGGTTCAAGGGCGCGACCGCTCCGGCGCCGCCGCCGCGCACCTCGCCTAGCGGGTCCTCCCCGCCGCGCCGCGCTCCGCCGCGATCTGAAGCCGAGTACGAAGCGGAAGGTTTCGGTTACAATAGAGAGGACGGCGCGCGTGTACAAGGAGCGTTCGAAGTCTACCGACGTAACGCGGCGGAACCCGAGCCGGACGTACGCGCGTTGTTGGAACGGAATGCGGTTCTGCACCGCGTTTGCCGCGCGTTGCAGCGCGACCTGGCGGATGTCGCGCGTGATCGCGAGGCGCTACAGCTTCGACTCTCGCAGCAAAACACGGAGAATCCCTAGTCACCTCCCCATGTCCCGCGACATGACGTCGCGAGCGCCTATACGACTTTATACCCTATATGCACTGCACCGAACTTAGCTACAGAACCGAATACTGCTAATGATGTAGGTGGCGGTTAGCGTAGGCTTTTGTTGTTAATAAAAACTCGTGTTGTATCAATAAATTAAAAATATACTGTGTACAAAAAATTCTGGCAGCTTACTGAAGTGTGTGAATGAATCGCTGATTGGTCCGGGCAATATCACAACAATAATACTGACTTACCATTGGTAAAGAGTTATCTTATTAACAGTATTGTTCTAAGTTCTGTTTACAAGCTTTTATTTAACTTGCAATGTATGTATGTTTGTCTGAATAGAATCTTGCAAGTTAAATTTGACCCACTTCCCGATGTCCGATTGAACTCAAAATTGGTGTACATACGTACCTTCGGTGACAATACAATTGTATGGTACCATGGAGCCGGTCTGATGGCCATGAGTTTGATCTCGAATGATTCGTCTTGAGGAGCAATCTCTAAAATACTTAACTACTAAAAAGTTTTTTTTTAAACAAGATTTTATTTGGGACTGTGACTAAAAATTTAAATTAAATTCTAGTACGTATTTGGCGTGTAGGTACTTACCTATATCCTTAAAAGCTTGAGGCACTACCCTTTACAGGTTACATACTTACTATACTTCTGTGTTTCTGTGTGTCTATTCTCAAGCTTTTTAGAATATAGGTGAGTACTTACACACCAAATACTTACTAGAAACTATTTTTAATTTTTTTATCATTGTCCCAAATAAAAGCTTACTTTTAAAAATAGTTTTTTACTTTTAATTTATTACCAATTTAGTAAAGAGTGCTTGGCATATTTCTAGTGTATACAGGGTAGAAAGTCGTATACTATAATCTCGATCGATCGTGTTGTATGTTAGCATCCTCGATCCTTATTCTCCGAGTGATCACAGCTGCTTCTGTTTATGTGAAATGCGAATTTCCTTTATAAGGGCCGATCGAACGAGTTTCAAGGCGAGAAATTTTGACGGATGCACATACACACTGTATGAGGCTATTTAACGATGAATGAAATTCACCTCTATTATACGTCACAAGCTTCCGCTAAAACGATAATGAACATAATGTATGAAATATGGAGTTGTACCAGATTACAGAGATCCATCAATTTTAAGACTTATAGTACATGTTAGGAGTAAGGACAAGCTTATTTTTTCAATTTATAATAATTCGTTTAACAATACAGAAACAACTGTCTTCTGTCGCTAGATTTACAAATTCTTTTATTGCATATTTTACATTATGCAACTACAATTCAAACTTTTGATTTATTTCCCGAATAAATATGCCAACATTTCATAAAAAATTACTCCTTCGAAGCAAAACAAATGGAGTAAATGAAATAATTATTATTGTACCTAAATATTTACTTACTAATTCCCTTGTATACTTATGTTAAAGATTATTATAATGAGAGTGGCACTATTAAAATGTTGCTTGTATAGCATTCCTTATTTTTACGTATTGCTTTTGTATACAAATAAAAATCTCCAACAGACAGAGAAATATTTACTAAATATTGTGAATGTTGTATTATAATATGCTATTAACGTGGCTACATATTGGCTCAGATTGGCCATAAGGGAAGCCCCGTGACCATACATGAATGAATTTTAGTTCGATACGCTAATAGTTTTTTTTTTTAATAATGCGCTAGCGCAAGAATTCTAAATTTGTTTGGTCAAATAAATGCGACGAAAAAACAATGAGAGATGTACTCAAGAGTGATATTGTATTGCAATTGGCGGTCGTTTAACTTTTTCGAGATCGCATAACTTGAATGGCGATAAGAGCTTGTGGTACGGCCCCTGCGATTATGAAAAGTATATTGTGCGAACTATAATACCATAATGATGGGTGACGGCAAATTAAGCCATTATAAATTGGGTTCAAACCCCAACAATGAGCTTGAGCTGCTGGTGAAGGAAAACATCATGAGGAAACCGTAGCGTGGTGGTAGGGTACTTTCTAGTACTCGGCTGGCTAGCTACCACCCTCAAGTTGAAAATCTGCCGCCAAGCATCTAACGGTGTGTTCCGGCAGCCTCACTTGAGAGCCAGTTCCATTCCAGGCTAGGTGTGCTTTACCATCTTCGACCACACCGTCACTTAACATCAGGTGAGTTGTGGTCAAACACCTAGACTGTAAGCCATAAAAAAAAAGTGAATAATTTGATTTGGCAGCTACCCACCTCTGTTTTAATCGGTACGGCCATAACTAGTTGACCCAGTGGATTGTAACTTAAAGATTAATAATTTATCTCCAAATCCATCACTCCAGATTTCACATCATGCATTTTTTTTTTGCATTTGTGTAAAGTTATGAATTTCTTGAATAGGCTTATTTGTGGTCTTTATCGAGATTAAGTTTCATTTTTAGACTCGTTAGTTTGAAAAACATTTTATTTAATGCTACTTTTTATGGCCAACCTGCTAATACGAAGCCACGTCCTTAGATTAAAGAGTGTGTCAAGGCTAAGAACTATCGAGAAAGACACTTCCAGACTTGCGATGAATGAAGAGAGTAAAAGATTGTTATATTGTAAGTATATGTAATTAGGCCATTTCCTTTAGTGTACCTATCTACTTTTATGTGCGACTCAACTGCATTGTTACAAAAAATCAAATTTTTTTTTTTTTTTTTTTTTTTTTTTTTTTTATACATTTATTTTGACACACACAACACTACAACAACAAAAAAAAAACACTTCTTATAAATAATGACAAAAATAATAATAATAATAAACAGTTGTAATAGTTGTCGCTGTAGTGTCCAGTGCGACAAAAAAGGTTGGTTCTCAGCATTAATGCTGATTTCAATTACAATGTTGGTAATTGCTGATGTCTGTATTTATAAATAAGATTGATCTATAAATGTATTTATCTTTTGTTTTAGTCGTATGTTGTATGTTATCCTCGAGCCATCTTTTGTGTAAATATTTTGCTTTTTCTTTCTCGTGTATCTCAAAACCGGCGACCTCGCCGATCATCTGACTAGACATTTCGGTCCAATTTTTGTACTACCTAATAAATACTAATGTTCACCATTGTATCTCCCTATTTATGTTTCGTAAAAATTTATACGGTAATGCTTAAAATATTGTAGTAAATTATGTACAATAAATATATTACAAAAATATCCGCATTTGTATTACGAAATACTAAAAATAGGTTTCGTGTATCTTATCGCGGTTTCGCGGCCGACGGTTTCAGCGTATTATCGAAAAATCGATACTCGGGCAAGCGCGATCAATCGAAACAAGAGATTAGTGCGCGTACCGAGTCGGAGTCCACCCTCGGTGATAAGCGCGATAACGTGACACCGGACACCGCGCGCGGCTCCATTTCTCTCCCTTTCCCTCCGCCATGCACTCGGAGGCGCATACCTGCTTACCTTTTTTTGTGTTCCCCCCGCGGTCGACGCGCTGAGCGCTCCAAACAAACCGTCTCGTGACGCGCTTGCGGACGCACGTCGCCGTCGCCGCTCGCTGCGCCCGCGCGTAACCACTCGCGATTAACAATGAGTTCCTTGATGTGATCGCCGGATCCTCCGAGATGCAGTGCGCCGCCGCGATCGCGCTCGCCGTGACCCTAGCGACCGGAGTGGCCTGCGAGGCCTCCGTGCGGACATGTGAACCCATCAAAGTGGCGATGTGCAAGAACATAGGATACAACCAGACCGGGATGCCGAACCTGGCGCGGCACACTCTCCAAGCGGACGCTGACGTGACGCTGCAGACCTTCAGCCCGCTCGTACAGTACGGCTGCTCCTCCCAGCTCCACTTGTTCCTGTGCTCTGTGTACGTGCCTATGTGTACGGACAAAGTCGCCTTACCCATCGGCCCCTGCCGAGGACTCTGCGAGAGCGTATACGCCAGATGTTACCCAGTGCTTCGCGGGTTCGGCTTCCAGTGGCCCCCCGAGCTGGACTGCTCACTGTTCCCGGCGGAGAACAACCACGAGCATATGTGCATGGAAGGGCCGGGAGAACGAGCTCCTCCCGTGGGAACGGTACCGCTAGACGCGTCGGGAACCGGCCGAGGAGCCTGTCGGAAACTAATAAAGCCGAACAGCTGGGTGTGGGTGCGGGGTTCGGGCCGCTGCGCACAGTTCTGCGACGCCGAAGTTTTATGGGAGGCTGGGGAGAGGAAGGCCGCTGAAGTTTGGCTGGCGACATGGGCGGCTTTGAGTTTTGCGTGTACGCTGGCGGCTGTGGGGGCTCAGCTAGCCTGTGGGCAGCGCGGCGGCGCCGGGGAGCGGGCGCTGGTGCTGGTGGCGCTGTGCAGGTGCGCGGCCGCGGCCGGCTGGGGCGTGCGCGCCGCCGCGGGCCGCTCGGCCGCCGGCTGCGCCAAGGACTCCACGTCGCCCACTCGGATGCTGCTGGCACACGACGGCCTAGCCAATCCCAACTGCGCTGTCGTCTTCTTGCTACTATATTACTTCGGACTCGCAGCTTCTGTTTGGTAAGTCAATTTTCTATTTCCGTATCCGTGATAGTTTTCTTTATGTCAATGCAACAATATTACTAACAGTGTTCATGAAATGCTACAGTCCATATGTATCCGATATTCTATTGTCGCATCTTTTTTTTACCTTCACTGGATGCAAAAATACGTTTTGCAAATATTTACCGTCAAAGGTTTACGAGCATTGTAAAAGTATGAAAAAAATTGTCTTATTGTCACCTTCGTGTTGCTTTACAATAAAAGTAAGTATTATGTACCTTGCCATCTATTGTCCCGGGATTACCAATACTTACCTGCGCTCATTGTCAACCTTAAAGCCTTTAACTTTGTCGCCGAGCAATTACTTTATGTCACCTTATAACAGAGCTTTCGAGCTTTCTCATTTGTATTACGAGACAGGAAATTCATCACCCTTGTTGACAATAACATCTTAGAAATTTCATATAAAAGAATTCAAGTACGCTGCTTAGAGCGAGCATTACTTACAAGTGTCTCAAGTCATGTGGACTCATTTGTAATAAGACTTCTCCATTGTTATTCAAAATCGAGCGTTACTAACATTGTTCGAAGTCAGTGCCGCAGAGCTAAGACAATGTATTTTGAACTTGAATAGAGTAAGCTGGAATTCCTTCCTGCTACTTGTCAGCAAGAGCTACCATATTGTTTCTTCGGTAATACGTCATGCTTTGAAAGCTAACGTACGGTATACGTCTACCGCTGCCTGATTATCTCTAAACGATTAACTGAATATGTTTAATGGAAGCTCGTAATACTAAACGTGCCAACATTAAGAAATGTTTCGAGTGAAAGAATTATGTTTTTCTAAGATTGATTGAAGCACTAACAAAACCGATTTTAATCAAAAGGAATTCTCTGCATATTGCATACTTACCTATTTCTTTATAATGAAATAACAGCATAAATCACACTTGTTCTTCGAAATACTATTTTAAATTGTTAGAGGAACGGCCATAAAGTAAAACGAATTGGGAAATAAAATAAACGAGGTCCAATAAATCACGGCTTGGAGATGACGGCGCCGGTTCCAACACCGGGCTATTGAATAATTTCAGTGTTGATGTGGCTTACTCGTCGATAATGAGGTGAGAGATAAATGTATATATTGAAAATGTTCCGCTGTTTTCTTGAAAACATATAGGAAACCACCTATAATACAAAAAAAAAAGCTCAGACATGACCACATTATTTATATAGATGTACCTAGTTCATAACGAGATTGTTGAAATAGGTGGGTAGATGATAAAACTATTCTTACTGATTTATTGCCTCGAAATTGGAAGACATAGAACGGTGACATTACTAAACTTTTACCCATTAGTTTTGTATCAAGTGACACTTTTATTGCATAGGAAATGAATTATGTCGTTCTAAAAACATACCTTGTTTAATATAAAGCAGCTGTGAAATCTTGGAAGTAATGAAACACACACGAAATGTTTCAGAAAAACTAACCCTGTGAGTGTTCCCGCTACGTTTGAAAGTTTAAAATCAAACAAAGGAACTTTACGGCGACGTCTTAAAAGTTATATTAGTGCTAGCATTTAAGATGGTACGTGACAACGGAGAAGTAGTCTGTAAAAAGTTGCAGTCTTACATATCTTCATAAATATTGGTACAATATAGTACCAACCGTACAGATGCGATCGAGTGATCAGTGTAAGTATTTGAGAAACAATGACGGTCAATAATTTATTGATAAAATAATTGCGAATATGAGTTTGTTTGTTGAGCTTTCACACTCAAACTACTCAACCGATCAACATTTTTGCGTACACGTTGTCCGGGCATAGAAAAAGACATATGGTTATCCAAAAAAAAAGCAATGAACAAAATTCTACATTAACGCGAACTAAGTCACGGGCAAAAGCTCACTATCGTAAATTTACTAAAGCCTTTAAGTTAGTTAAGACTACGTTTTAAAATGTCGTCTCAAAATAAAATGCATTTTTTTTATTTAAAAGTATTGCGATGGCATAAACAACTTTGTGTAGCAAAAGAAAGTACAGGGCATCGCTGCTTTGGCGCTCATTGGTTTAAGACTTTCGATGGCTAGTCTTAATTGGCTTGTACTTTCGCTAGCTGCAGTACTGTTTAAATCGGCAAATTTATCACACTACTGCTTGGCGGCAGAATATCCGGTATCGCGGTGGTACGCAGTACGCAGGTTTTGTAGCGATGATAGCTCAGTGGTTAGCGCGGTCGGTTCGCATGCCGAAGGGTGTGGGTTCAAACCCAACAATGAGCTTGAGCTGCGGGTGAAGGAAAACATCGCGAGGAAACCATAGCGTGGTGGTATGGTACTTTCTAGTACTCGACTAACTAGCTATCATCCTCAAGTTGAAAATCTGCCGCCAAGCATCTAGCGGTGTGTTCCGGCAGCCGCACTTGAGAGCCATTTCTATTCCAGGCTAGGTGTGCTTTACCATCTTTGACCACACCGTCACTTAACATTCAAAATATGCTTAGGTATGTGTCTGCGAGCATTCATGCAGAAGATATTCATAATTAGGTATACCTACTGTATTTTCCCGTTTTTTTTCCGACCACAATTTAAACTAATGTTTAATGTAACGACACAAAAAAAAACATTGTAATTTGTCGCGGTCCAATCTCAACGCATTAACGAATGTACATACATTAATTAAATTATTATAATTGCTTAAAGTTACTTAATTTTACACTAATTAAAGAACTAAGAAAGACTACTTCGTTACGATGTTACTAACCAAAAACAAAAAAGCTATAAGTCAAGGACATAAGCTTTGACTACAATTAATTACAGAATAAAAACTATATTTGGGGTAAATAGTAAAAAAAACTAAAGTAATTATTATATAATTATACGTATACTCACAAATATCACACATCACATCATCAGCCATAGGTCGTCCACTGCTGGACATAGGCCTCGTCCTGGGGGGGTTTTGCCAATACTCGCCACGCTTGGCAGGCGGGTTGGCGAGCGCAGTTAGATGTGATTGTTCAAGGAAGACGCTGCTGCCCATCTTCCGGATTACATCCCTTAGCCGACTCTTACGGCAACCACGGGTAGAGATGGTGGGGTACAATTCTTACGCCGGCACCACCACAGCTCGTAAATATACAGACTACAGAAATGTCAACTAATGCCACAAGGCGGCTATCAAGCTACAAGCTATCTCTCTCAGAAAACCATGGGAAGAATTTATGTTCTAGTACAGATAAAGTACGTTGATACTATTATCGATAACACAAGCTAACCCATTGTCCTAATAAATATGATACTACTTCAGTCAGGTGTCCAATTAATTTTGCAACGAATCGCTGGATTTTTATAGAGGTGATTACACTTTTAATCACCTGCCGTAAGACGGACCTTTATTACTGCGCTGCCGCCGAGTCTGTCTTATGGCACCCAATTAATTACGTCATGAATTATTATAAGTAGCATAAATATTTACGTCTTTTATAATTAATTTTTAAATAATACGATATTGGAAAATGTCGTACGTGATTCTACACTACAAAAGAGAATTTGTAATAATGTAGGGAGTAATGTTTTTTTTTAATTCTCGACTTATGGAATAATTTGTAGAACTATTTTTATTTTATTTATGGCTGACAGGCTAGGTGTTTGACCACAGTTCACCTGATATTAAGTGACGGTGTTGTCGTAAATAGTAAACACCTAGCCTGGATTGGTATTGGCTCTCAAGTGAGGCTGCCGGAACACACCGTTAGATGCTTGGCGGCAGATTTTCAACTTAAAGGTGGTAGCTAGAACGTACTAGAAAGTACCCTACATTAAGCTATGGATTCCTCACGATGTTTTCTTTCGCCGCCAGCTCAAGATTATTGTTGGGGTCAGGAACTAAGTATTAACCAATTTCAAAAATTGTATCTTCAATAGAATGCTTTATTAGGGACAGGTATTATAATTGTACAATACGCAAGCGATGTAGCGAGTATAGCCGTTTACTTCTAGTAAAACGAAATACTAGCTAGAAAAGCTCGTTTCAAAATTATCCATTTAATTACGCACTTAACTTATAAACTTAAAATTAATTGATGTTTAAAATATTCTGCCATTTCCTCGACGTGAAATATCACGCATGGAAATGAAACAATAGATTAGCTTTCAGCAATGTTTATGTGTATAAATTAATACTATTTTCATTAGTCCATTTTTTATAATCTCCAAAAACGAAGTGTGAAATCTAATCGCCTCTGAACTGTCTCGATAAGAGGAACGATTCCTCGCTTTAATATGCTTGTTACTCTATCTAGTAGCCGCAGTACCAGATATTCAGCCGCCAAGCAGTAGTGTGTAAACATTACTGTGTTCCTGTTTGAATGAAATTACGGGGCTATTAAGACTAACTATCGAAAGTCTTAAAGTAATGAGCGCCAAAGCAGCGATGCCCTGGACTTTATTCTGTTACTCAAAGTTCTGTGTATTGCTGCAATGGTCATGGACATGCATTATCTCTTACCATCAGGAAAACATCTCGTTTGTTTCATTACTATATGACATTACAAAAAACTTATTAATATTATATTCGAATTTAAAAGTAGTTTTAGATGCCTACTGATATTTGTACGTGTAACTGTAACCAAACAGTTTTATATAAAAACCGTGTCAGGAACGATACGCTAGTTACCAATTAACAAACATACTATGATAGAGTGTGGCTTATTGCTTTGTTCAGTCTAAAACATAGAAGCACGAGGAAAAACTAAGCCCTCTAAATACCAAGTCATAAACCAGCTAAGCCAAGATAAAAAAATATATAATCCCGGCACACCTCGACCGGAGCGCTGTAAAAGCTGTAAATCTCAGTTTTACAGCTCACATTATTAATTTCTTAGAAAGCCACAAATTCGACCGAACGCGACTCGTTATGGTAATTTTACGAAGATTTATTTAGAGTCGGTCCTTTTTGATGTCTCCTCCCAATTTAGTTTTTTGTAGTGTTCGCGAGGATGTTTGTTTTAATATCAAGCTGGTATGCAACAATCATTAAATCACATGATCGATCGTTATCCTTATCTATCTTTGTTGATAATTATATGATATTCTGTCAATATATCTACATAAACCACTACGATTATAATAACCCGACAAGCTGTCAATATTTTGATTTCATGTCCTATGGATGATTTGGGAAGTGAATTTTCAGTACATTTTGTTGTTTAATTAATGGTATCATTCTCAGGGTTAAAAGCATAATCTATAAATGCTAACACTTACCAACTTCTGTTAGTAATGTAATCAGGTGTTAATATCAGTATTCCTTTGTCAGCGGCCCATAACTCTTCAAAGGCGGTATCATCAATCCATAACGTGTGAGCAACAATCAGCAGACTATAAGCATTTACAATATGTTCATAGCTATACGAGACATTTTTCTTATAGAGTTGGTTAAATGTTGGAACTAAAATTTCCTTCGAGAGGCTATAAGTTTTGTACTGATTCTGCGATAGTGGCACTACGATTGAGTTGTTGTTGTATGTTGGTGCAACAGGTAAGAAGAGTTCGTGTGTGGTGAGAATTGTTTCACGGTGACGGCTGTAATACATATGCCATCAATTACAGGCATTTATCGTCTTTATTGATACATGAAAGAAGCCGGTTTTATTGTTTGACGCTGAACTCATATTATTCACTCGTATTACAGTAAGGAGAGATGCATTTTGTTGATACATGTTTGCTGAGTTCCTCTCTTTCAGTAATATATTCCAAAACTTTTCAATCTGCATGTTTCCAAGCGTAGACAAAAATCTTTCTTTGCCAACTAAATTAAATCATTTTAATACTATGTCGTATGCTATGTGGGTAAAAATTACTTTGTTTGGTTTGAAGGGTACTGCAGCTAGCGAAATACAGGGCTGTTGAGACTTACCATCAAATGTCTCAAAGTAATGAGCGCCAATGCAGCGATGCCCTGGACTTTTGTTTTTAACCGATTTCAAAAATTCAACTGTATGTTTTTTGTATGTATATTACGCGATCATTCCGCCAATTATGAATCGATTTTGGTGATTCTTATTTCTTTTGTTTGGTAGTTCATACTTCAGAGGTAGTCCCTTATAAATATCGAAATTGATTTAACGCTTTTTGAGAAAATCACCCAAAAATAAAATATACACCCAGATAAAGTTTTGGTTTGTGGTTCCCTCCAGCAAAATTTTTGGTGAGGACTTTCAATCTATAAAAGTATCAATAAACATTAAAAATACACTTAGTTCCTACTAAAAATTGAAAAATATAATTTTTGATTTACTTTTTAGTTAGTTGGTACTTAAGGTATAGTTTTGAGGTCGTTTTTTATTTTATTTATTATGTTACTCAAAGTTCTGTGTATCGCTGCAGTGGTCATGGACACGTGTTATCTCTTACCATAAACAGAGTGCTTCGTTCGTCTCATTACTTTTATATTAAAAGAAAAAAATCCTAAAACACCGCACATTGCGTTTATTTGCTTGCTCTTGATTGTTTGCTGTTACTTATATGTTACATATTCAACGGCCATTCTGGTTTGGAGAAAATATTGTTTCTAATATTGTTAATGTTTTTTTTCCTTTAATATAACAATATTATAACTTCACGGACTCTGGAATCCGTGGCTTTTGTTTAATATTTGTTATAATTTAAAATATGACTAAAGACTTTACTAGAGAAATGGATGATATATCGACTTTCATTATAAGAGATGTCATCATGCGCATAATTTTGTTCACCTTAACCAACTCAGTCTGTATACTGAATTTATACTGTGTCCATAGCTCTAAACTAGGCCTATTAACATAATAACAGTTCTGTGCGCACGGAACTAGCGGCCAGCGCATATTGTGGTCGGCCCGTAATGAGAAACGTCAAATTGGTTTTTGTATTCATGCTCCGGAGTCGAGAGACGAAAGCGTAAGACGTGCTCCGATGTTCCGTTATGATTTGTTCACGGAGCTTTTGAATTTTCTATGTATCTTGTAGATAAAAAATGAGAGTTCACAGGGAGTTTGACAGGAGCGCCAAAAATCATATCGCCTCATTGAGTTGTCTTCCAAAACTTGTAAGTTTCGAGTTTATATTTCTAAATATTCGTGTTATACATAACCATAAAGTCTAATTAAACATACGAGTGCCGGCAATTGATGTAATGTGAAGAAATATATTTCCAAAACTTCGTAGAAAGCGCCTGGTAAAGTCCCACTACTTTACTAGGACATGACTGGACTCAAACTTAACTTACTTTATGCGACTTTGACTGTGGCTCAATCTTATTTCATTCAAAATTTGGAAATATCAAAATATGCAATTGACACTGGTAAAATGAGTAAGGTGTGATGCCAAAAACAAAGAAGAAGACTGCTAACATTTGACATATTCTTGATCTATTTTAAAAAGATGCCAGAAGTTGATATTTTTTTAAAATGATATATTTATTACTCTTATCTTATAATCTCAGTGAACTTAGCAATTCCAGGAACTAGTTATAAAGAGATTGACGATTTAACGAGTGTTGACTGCTAGTCCACGTTCTGTTGCATCATCAAAAAAATTGATCCTCGAATTCTTTCCCATAAACACAACCTCCACATAAACATGCTGTTTAGAATTTACGCTGTCCATCTGTTTCTAAATAACAGTAATTCTGTTTTCATTCGAAATGCCGCCGTCTCGCTGCAATAAAACTCAGATGCGACCCAAATGTTGATTTTGGCTTTGAATCTTAGAATTGGCAAGACATAACAAAAGTCCTACGTTATCATACCGACACAGTTTATTAATCACGAATTTCTGATTAATTTGATTGATCGAAAACTTCTACAACATACTTATATGTATGTGACACTTTTAACATTAGCATTGTTGATTGATGAATCCATCCATAATCTTGGCAATAAAAAATAATTTCATATCGTACGGTCTATGAGCTTTACAATCTTATATAATTAACTTTGGCCCTATTGCCGTATATTTGTGTTTAAATTGTAAAACTTATTTCTAAAACAAAAATGTCAATACGAAAAGCCTTTTTGAGTATGAAGACAAATAGTTATTTTCAGACTTCGCACATTTAAAAATTATCGAAACAAGCAAGATTTATGCTCGTTGCGTTTTCCCTACGGAGGACAATATAGGAACAAGCATTAGGGGTAGGTATATACCTAACGTTCACAACGTAACTACCCGAAATAGAAACATAACTATTTTAGTGGACCGCATTTATAGTTCCTCTTTCAAGACTTTTACGTCATTTTAATATTATACACAATATTCTCCTCATCGTACGTCGTAGCAGCTTGTTACTATCGAGTATCGAATAATCGACTGTAATTTCTGATAACTCGCGTCGAGCTGTTCTCGATGCATTACCAATAACGACAAAACAATTATCTGTTCCCAATAATTGTATTGCCTTGTAATAATTTTCTCTAGTTACCAACGGGCAGCGTTGGTGCAGGGTATAATCTCAACACGGCTCATAATTTCTTGTTTATTTTAAATTTCCTTGCCCTGCCGATGCAATCGAGCCGAGTGCCACGCCTGCTCGACCGGCTCGTTAATAGGGCTGTCTCAAGCAGCTGTAATTCCAACTTATCGATCGTAAACACGACGCTTGTTTGTGAAGTATGTAAGTTTATATAAATAAAACTGAATTGCAGATTTAAATTCTCGAGAACATCGAGCGTAAATGTTTGTTACTCATGTAGAAAGTAAAAACTGGCCAAGTGCGAGTCGGACTCGCGCACGAAGGGTTTCGTACCATTATCTATAAAACGGGAAAACATCATGTTTGTTGTATGGGAGCCCCCTTAAATATTTATTTTATTCTGGTTTTAAGTATTTGTTGTTCTAGCGACAACAGAAATACATCATCTGTGAAAATTTCTACTGTCTAACTATCATGGTTCATGAGATACAGCCTGGTGACAGACAGACAGACAGACAGACGGACGGACAGCGGAGTCTTACTAATAGGGTCCCGTTTTACCCTTTGTGTACGGAACCCTAAAAAATCGGCTATTTAGTTTGGCCGTCAGTTTGTACTTTTATCTAAAAACTTTAACCTTTTTGCTTTGAGTTGCTTTTTTTTAAATATTCGTAGCTAAAATACGCCACTATTTCGTTGCATGTACAGCGATAAATTTTGTTTCATTGATCGATGTTTATCAAATTGGTAGCATAAACTTTTTTCAAGCTTTTGTATTATCTCTTAGGTTCCACTTATCCATTCAACGTTCAATTATAGCTAGAAATCCCGACGTAATATCGATATAGACAACCATTACTTGCTGCGCAACACTACGCTCGAAGATTCGATCCCACTGCGCCCGCGCTGTAATTGGGATGCTAATCAGATGGTGAGCTGTCTCCATCCTTTTCTCACCATCACGACTTTATTGTTATCCCTTTCGCACGCCAGCAGGACCACATCGGAGGCGGCGAGTCTTCAATCATTTGGCAATAAGCGAGTGCGACGCTTCCCTCAGGCTTCGACCCGCCTGATATGTAATCACCGTGGTTTGCGCTCACAGAATCATTTTCATTTATAACGACCCACCTTGTACTCACACGGAGTACGAGCGTTAAATCGTCTATTTTTTAAGCAGAATACTTTGTTAGCTCTCCGATGAGAGCTTCTGGCAATAAACAATTTTAGCGTTGGTCGTAAAAAGACGCATAGTTTAGAAGTCACTTGTTTTATTAGCGACCTGTAAGACGTAGAACGGTTTCAATAGGTACCTAATAAGAAAGGAATTATCTCGATGGCTAAAGCTACAAAGCCGTGTTTACCCTGGCGAGAGTACAAAGGAGCCGTGCTTCAGGATTCTGCATATCTTGGAAAGTGATCGCGTAGTCGCGGGCGCAGGCGCGATGCTATCGAACGATCCTCATTATTGGAACACGCTTTGTTGGATACAAATAGTATACCGAGAATTGTGAGGTGGTTAAAAACTCGTAAGTCGCGATTGGTTAGACACAGACCGGTGTTTGCTGTTGGCCGTAATTGGTTGCCATTTATCCGCGTTACTCTCATGCTTCGGTGACTTCGTCATACTTGATCAGCGTAGAACAGAAGCGGTTTGGATCTGAAGCTTTTTGCTTAGGACACACACAGAGCATCCGAGAATGTAATATTCGCTTGACGGATTATGCGAAAAAGAGCTTTTATCTCGTTTTTATATGGAAACGTTCACATCCATAAAGCTTCCTATAAACTAGAGGATCCTAATAGAAATCACCCTTTGTTAACATAGATAAATACATCGGCACCAGTGTTATGAACTTGTCTAGTTTCCGTCACTAGCAGTTTTAGTATAAATAACTACACTGAATTAGATAGCACTCAAATTGGTTTGTACGGTATAGGCTATTGCTGGAGATCGCAAACTTCGTTCTAAACTTGTTAATGCACAGTACCGATATCCTATCCTATCGAGCCTGTCTCTAGCGTGATGGTAATCTCAATCATTGTTACTCACGACGCCCGTGAATGAGCAAGTCACTTTCTATCGTTTCTTCTTACATATCTTTTTGATCTTGATATACCGTGATTTTAACCTTCGTTCGGGCAGGTTTGTATTCTTACCGTCAAAATAACAGCCCATCACACGCCTTTCATATTCAACGTGAAATACACTTGAAGGCCCTTAAGGCCCATCGTTATCTTGCCCTTCTCTAAGGTCAGACATCCAATTTCGCCGCGAACCGTGTGGGTGGGCGATCGTTTCAGAAACCACCTCGTTTGTTGGTTTTCGATGATGGATAGCCATGTAATTAAGGACGATTATCTCCGCCGAGATCTGCTTGACAGGAATTTTAAAATTGATCATAATGCCTAGGTATTTGACTATGGTAATAAGCCGCATTATAGTTATGTTGCTATATACACGTTCGTTAATTAGAAAACATTAGGTACACATGTACCTAACTAATTAAATAATGTTTTCTACCAGCCTACCAACTTAACAGTGAAGGTGGCTAAATGACAGAACTAACTTATCTACTGTCATGTTTATTTGGAAAATACAACGATGGCTCCCTCGTGCAATTTTGCTTATAAGTTGGGCGCATTCTGCTGGTACAGGTTTCTTGTCGTACATTGACGCATCTACTATGATTACATCTAGGTATACATGTTTTGTTTGGCAAACTAATAGCAAAAAATTGATTAGACTTTAAAAACTGTATTGTAATCATAACAATGTTTGTTTATAATACAGTTATATAAACAACAGCAAATTAACAAATAGTATATATTTGAATCATCATTTTTTTTATCGGATCGGCATGTGTTTATTTTGATATCAGTAGCATACTTCATCAACAAAACCTTATCAGCAATAAGTACCTTATTTAGAAAAATATACACACGTTTTATGGTTGACGCTCTTTACTTCTAAACCTTGTTTAAAGTTTATCAATACTTAAGATGCTGTAGTTAAAATGGTTTCGCAATATTGTCTTTTAACAAAATGTAGTTTTCGAAACACGATTATGATAAATTTTCTAAATAAAAGAAATGCTATAGCAACCTCTAAATAACACGAAAATACATTTTGTGTATTAATTTAATATCAAGGCATATTATTATAATTAAATTAGTAAAGGTTACGCAAAATCCTTTGCTAAGTAAGAGTAGTTGGGCTCTCTTTTAACCCCCGACGTCTAAAGACATACCTATAATTTTATTCCAGGGCCTAAAGTATCTACATGCAAAATTGTATCTAGATCCGTTCAGACGTTCTGGTGTGATTGAGTAACAAACATCCATCCATCCATCCAAACTTTCACATTTATAATATTAGTGGGATAAATAAAGTAAAAGCGATATGACCAGTCACGGACCAAGGTACTTCATATCTATATTTTTGCTCTTATTTCTGACATGTACAATAAAGAGTTTCTATCTATTTCAAGGTAGTAGCGTTTTGAAAAACTAAAACTCGTCCAAAAGTAAACACTAAACAAAACTTAAAAGTGCTGGCGGATGCGCTTGCGCCTTCCGCCCGCTGCCTATTTAGCGCTTCTTCCCAAATAAGTGACTCGCGCTCTTGTTTTTCGAATTAAAAGCTTTCACGGCTTGTTTCCATGTTTATCGGTACAGGCACGTTCAACAATTTCAAGTTTCCAATCCCCTTCATTTTTAAGGTACTACTATCTATCTTGTGTCACTGCAAAATGTCATACACATATACAAATTTTCCTATACATTTCCCATATACGAGGTCACGTTGCTTCCCAGAAAATGTTCAAAAAGAATCTCCTTTGTGTGCAAGTTTGCTCGTTTTTTTTTCCAAATACGAAAACGTGAAACGTTACGACGTTGGCCAAATAAACGAGGGCCCATTGTGTAGCTTCGGGGAGCAGGTAGACTTTTTTGCCAGTCCTGCGTGGGTACTGTTAAAGAAAAAATATGTAATTTATTGTTGCCGGGTGTCTTGGAACAGTAGTTTGGCTGAAATCTGAGGGCTGTTCCTTGGAAAGTCAACTTTTTGTCGCCAAACTTTTTGCTTGGACGTCGGTTTTACGATTGGCGAATTTTACAACGATGGATGGTTATATTGCCTTGGATTTTAGTGATTTTAAAGGTAATAATAATTTGTTCATGGGACAAAAGGGACAATATTCAGAATGTAGTAAATTTAATTCCAAAATTATTTTACTTCTGAAATTAATAGACGTAGCTATTAATTTTATAAGGTTTTTTCGTCTTTCTTTATTGCTTTACTATCTTCACTTTATCTCCAACAAAGAACTTAAAAGATATTGTCTGTTTCCGTTTAACAATTTGTAGATTATTATGTAATAAAGACAGCAGGAACGCACTGGATACGAGTTGCTTCCTGCCGATCTTTATGGAAATCAATAGGGCTATGTATGTCCAGCAGTAGACTTCCTACGGCTGAGATGCTGATGATGATATCGATATAAGAAACTTTTCTTCAGGATGCATTGACTATAAGACGACAAAACTTCTTAGCATTCTGCTAAACCTTAAATCTACATGGTTTCAACAAATTAGTATTATTTATACCCGTCGGAGTACGGAGTGTTCGACTTAATTAAACGTGAGTAACCTTATAGCAATAAAACAAAATGTGACCTGTTAACTCATTTGGTAGAGTATCGGCTTCAAGAGCTGTGTAGAGCGTGGGTTCGATTCTTACCAGGACATACATTTATGTGACTAAACATGTTTGTTCTGTGTCTATATGTATTTATAAAAAAAAAAGTATAAAAATATTCTATCAGTTATCGGGTTCCAATAGCACAAATTTTACTTAATTTGGGGCTAGATGACGCTGTCAAAAATGTTCTAGGATACTTTATTTAATGGTATCGGCATGCGTGCGCCGGGTCCGTCGCGTTAAAAGTTTGGGAACCCATACAGTGATCTGCGACACACTCTATGTACAAGTATCATGTACTGTTCGTATTCATATCCCTGACGAACCAAATTTGTTCTAGTTATGATCTTAACAATGCCGTTTTAGGTATTATGCTCTTTCCAGCAATAAACTACATGTAATAATTGACATTGAATTAGGGACATTTTTGTAAATTCCCAAAAAAACAAACGTGGTATTAAATTGCTTGAACAGATGCGAGCGTTCTTAGGTAGGTAGTTCATAGTTCTTTGTAGGTAGGTTTTTAGTCTGCAACTTGTATTGACATACGCATACATGTACGCAACGTAGGAAGTCTGTCATAATGGCTTCCGTTTAATAACAAATCTTGCAGGATCGCGCATCCTAAACAAACACCCATTTCCATTAATGTCGACCGGACAGACGGACAGGCAAGCCGTATATATTTATTGATTTATTGATCGTAAGGAGAAAACCCGACGGGCTTAATTTAAACAGGGTCCATCAGAACCCGAATGTTTGTGCCGTGCATCCCGGACAGGGAAATGTTTAGACACGTTTATGATCAAATAAATAAATCAGCCGCGTTTTGAAGGATTCTGTTTTGGATGTTCGGAGATGGATTGTTAATAAAACGCTGTACACTTGGCAGGTTATTGTTATTTGATCCGGATCGTAATAGAATTTTCGTAATCTCAGTTATCTTATACTGTAGAGTTTTTAATTACTTTTATATCTGCTTTTTGCATTTTTTTTTAGGTTATAATGACGATTACTTTTCACATGCCAAAGACAATTCGAAATGTTGACCGCTAAACAGTGGAATGAGTGTCTGACTGGGTGTTCCCCGATGTATATAATCTGGGTGTCTTGAGTGGAGAGTGAATCGGTATCTTGTAGGCAAGCGTGCTTTATCCGCACCATCGATTAACATCGGGTAAGATGGCGGTCAAACGTAAGACTATTTCATATAAAAAAAATCCAATTAGAACACTTCATGTCCTTAATTTTTTTGTGTTTACTGCTTCTTTTTATAGTTATTTGCATTTCTTTTTAGCGCCTAAGTGTAAATACATGCCCAATAACATAGCTTTTTTAAAAACAACATGTCATTGTCGACTCCACCCCATCCCTAATCCCTCATGGTACGCTAAGCAGATGCACATGTCTCGGGATACCTGCATCTCCAACAATCTATCCTTAGCCTTACTCCCCGTCCCTTTCACACCCTAACTTCTACCAAACAGATAAAAGAGACAGATGTAATGCATTACAAATTATTTTATTACTGTAACTTGTAGATGTTATGGGCGAGCGTTCGGCTTTGTAATGAGATTTCTTTCCGGGGTATCTTACGTTATTTATTTTCTGGATGGTGCCATCCCACACGGGTTTTAAATGAGCTCAATAGACATTTCTTAAACATAAAGTTTGTAAGTTATGTAACATGTAACTTTGACCCTAGAATCTTACAATTATTTAAATAAAGAATCAGGAATTTCTTTCATGCTTTTGTTGGCTTGGCATAAAATGTCAGTATTATACCAGGGCATGACTTTATATTTTCATTTTGACATCTCTTCAATCGGTCCCTCATTTCTAAGGATTGTGGACGCTGGAACCTTTTAGACGGACAATCTGCCTCCATCGACTCCGGTCCAAACTAGCCCTCACCACCTGGTAGAATTTAGAAGAGGGGGTCTTTCTTTCACTTGGTCAGACTTTAGTGTTGGCGACCGGCCTCGTGTTTTCTTGCCTTCGTTTTTGCCGGGGTGGAAGAGAATAGGTACCGTATTATATGTTAAATTAAAGCTTAGTGTTTACGAGATGGAGTAATGACATACGCAAGGCAATGGCTGGAAGCGATAAAGTTGTAGATCGGGCAGAATGGCGTGTCTTGAGAGATAACTAAGTCTACCAGTGAACTAAGATAGGCATCAGTTAGATTATGATGAAGTCTCCCTAGGACCTAACGACATTCTGTACTAACAACTATTAACTGATTCAATTTTACTATGGAAACTGACGTGGTTTTAACACATTTTTGTTTTACTTATCCGGGATTACTCACTTTTAATTATATCGGATACTACACTATAGTTCGGCCACATCCGATGGCCTTCTTCATGGAGACAAAGCTAAGTGCCTACAACGCAAACGCGGCCACGAATAGCTTCGCACAAAAAACAAATGTGCTTATATTTTCTGATTTTCTCGAGATATCCATGTAAATTCCATATTAAGGACATGATATGGACAAAGTAAATCTCAACGAACGTTATAAGGAAAGAAATAAATGTACAAAAAGCTAATAGTTTATACGTAATAAATTAAGGAGCTCAAACTCAAAATGTAGGTACAAAATCCCTGGACTAGAAAAGAATAAAAGCTGAAAATAAGCTTTTTAATTGCGCATATAATCTTAGAATTCTGATATAATCCCTTCATCTTTGTCCACGTTATTGCGTAAGGATATGTAGGTACTTCAGAATACAATGCATTGTCTGTAGTGTCTTTTAAACGAGATCTGTCATTCAGTCCATCACACATCAATTGTGAACAAAAAGCCTCGGTAACCGGCCTCCACGCCTTATAATAAAGGTTCGATTGTATGTAAAACAAGTGCCTATAAATATAACCATGAAATTTAATAACGAGGTGGTTTACATAACTTATGCTGTACTCAATATGATGTTGCTAGAAATGAGGGTATGAATTAAAACGTGGATCTAAAATCTTATGTCGGAGTTAACTGACTAGTATATGTGTTTATGTAAAGGACTAGTACCTGGATGTTCGAGCTTTGCTCGGGTGAAATATAAATAAAAAGTCGTTTTCTAAAAATGAAACCTAGCTAGATCGATTTATCGCCCCCGAAACCCCCTACATACTAAATTTTATAAAAATCGTTGGAGCCGTTTCCGAGATTCAGATTATATTCAGATTATATTATATATTTATATATATATATATACAAGAATTGCTCGTTTAAAGGTATTAATAGATTAGATTACATACAGTGCAGGTTACTTGTCACAAAAAATATAAGACACATACAGAAGATGTTTGCTATAGCTGTTAAATGTGTGGTAGAAATCGCGCCTACCCACACTGGCGGGAATAAATTTGCAGCCACCATCACGGTCACTGCCGAAGGCAGCGTCATTGTGAGGCAGGCTTTACTGTAGAGCTTGAAATAAATCTTGTGTAATATTTTACCATCGGGCATTATTAGCATTATCTTCGCCAGCTCACATCATTTCCCACAGCGTTCTTTCCTATTCGTACCTAAGCCTAAAAGAATACCATTTGCTCAAGTATCGACTTTTCCAAGTCTTGCCATCCTGCAATATATCGTTAATCTAAGGACTCCCTAAATAGTGTTACTCGAACTTTGGACAAATAGTGTTCACTATTCTAGATCACGGCAACCCCAGCTTGTGCAAAGTAAAAAATAATATAATCAGTAGCACTTACATGTAAATATAAGGTCTTATATGACTGGGCAGTGTCATTTCCCCAGGATATAAGAATACTTGCTCCGGCCCTGTCCGAAGCGATTAATTCAACTTACTCGATTGGAATTTTATCAAAACATAAACTTAGCGCCAATGTGACACTTTAAAATTAGCTCGACGAATTTTACGGAGGAAGTTTCAACTTACAACGATGTTTTATAAGCGATTTTTGGTATAATATTTGTGTAAATTGGGCGGTACACATAATTACTATCTTGGCACGGAGTATTTTTTATTCGTAAGTAGGTGCTCATAACGTATGTCGAGAAATAATGCGTTTTAAATGAAGTTATGCTCTCGATGCATTTAAAGTGAGGTATATACATAGCAATTTAAAATATTGCACTTATGGCTTTCTAAAGTCGTGATCAGATTACATTGAGTTGCAATTATATCTGTATAAAATAAGTTACCTACATACAAATCAGTTCAGAATAAGTACCATGCGAACAGTTACAAGCATTCCAAATGTTAATGTTCTTAATTTTTTACTTCTGAGGCAGCAGGCTAACAAAAGGGTGTTATAAGTTTAACGTCCACCCACCTTGTGGGTGAACGTTCTACGCTGTTTGCCGATCCTAGGTCTCCACTCCAGAACTTCGCAGTCCCATCGGTCACCTGCGTGCTATGTGCCCTGCCCACTGCCTCTTCAACTTGCTAATTCGCTTGGGCTATGTCGTTTACTTTGGTTCGTCTACGGATCTCCTCGTTTCTAATTCGAACTGGTAGAAAAACTCCAACTTCAACTTAAGTGATAAGCACGATAAAATAAAATGGTCATTCAAAGCCAACGCTGCGTGATTCCACCTCCGTCTTAAGACATTCTATATGATTAATTGAAAAGTTGTTATTGTCCAGAAGATACTAATCAATTTTATAGCTACTTTGATATCTGTGTTGTAATCAAAATACATTAGGTATAAAACTTCTATCATTGTATGAAAGTCGCTCTTAAACTTGGTGATTGTCTTTTGATAGATCGTTAACGTAAACTACTGTAGGTTAAGATTGTCGATAGAATTGATGGACGATAAACTTTATATCATTGAAGAGTTTTGAAAATAAAATGCAAGGGCAATCAACCGAGTACTAGAAAGTACCCTACCACCATGCTATGTTTCACGATGTATTCTTCACCGGCTGCTCAAGTTCATTTAGGGGCTTGAACCCACGCTCTTCGGTGTGTGAACCGATCGCGCCAGCCACTGAGCTACCATCGCTACAAAATTAGCACGAAGAGCGTTCATGTCAGGCAGTCTACTACAAAGAGCAAAAGTGACGTTCGGAAACCAACGCCGCAGTACCTACAGTAAAAAATCTGCAATACAATATTTTATTAATAACACCAAATTTACAGGTCAAAAATCGAGTCAAATCTATTTATCAAATAAAAAATAATCCAATTAGAGCACTACATAATATTTATACAGGTAATAATAGACAGACATATGTATATATACGAATAGTAAGTTTGTTTATAGAAAGAGCGACAAACAAACAGAGGCTTCGCCTGAAGGTAAGCTCACCGTCGCGTGTGGGCACCTGCACCTGCAACATTAGGGATGTCGTCGATGCGTTGCCAATCCAGAGAAAGGATTATAGATTATGTCCGTTTTCTTTAACAAATTCAATTTTAGCTTGGTACAGTTTGTCTAATAGTAAAAAATAAAAACAAAACGATGATGATAAATGAGAAATGTTCACACCATAAATTAATACAAACTTAATACTTCTACAACAGCTGGTAGCCTTATCAGCAAGCGATCCCTTCCTAACCAACAGCTATCAGTCCTGTCACCAACTTCTTTGGCGTCCCCTTTGCCAAAGCGCTAGAGGCCACAGCCTCTGGAGAAATTGCTCTCTGTAACTGCGGTTTCTTTCTGGCTATCCTTCCTAACTACCCCAGTAAACACAACAAAACACAATTCTCGTCAAAACATGTACAATGTAAGGAGCTTAATAATTATGACTTACGTCACTAATACTTTTACAACAATATGACAACAACAAAAATCTAGCTTCAAAACCTGTCCTCGTATAAATGGGTCCAATCGGAGCCCCCATCACGACCCAAGAGAGAGCTATGTTAAAAACGTGCGCCTCTCCCAAGCTGAGTGATAAACTATTACGATAATAATCAAAATACAGCGCTGGCGGCGGCCGGTTTGAACTCTATTTTGCATCTCGATGAGGCGGCACCATCAAAGAGGTAATCACCCTCCAATAAGAGGAACACCACGTATATGAGTGAGGCGCTAAAATGTCGCAGACGTTTTCGCTACCGTTTGTACTTACTATAACAATTACGGTAGACTTTAAATGTTAATTAGTATTTTATTATGGAAACTGACGTGGTTTCGACACAGTTTTGTTTTACTTATCCGAGATTACTCACATTTAAATATATCGGATACTCCGACTATAGTTCGGCCACATCCGGTGGCTTTCTTCATGGAGATACAGCTGAGTACAACGCGCGCGCGGCCTCGTCTTGCTTGCCTCGCACGTGAAGACAGCGGTTTGTGCACGGGCGCGTGGGTGCGTTCGGGTACTGCGCCGTTGCGCTCTAGAGCTCTTCCTTACCGGAGTCCACCTCTACGGTATCAGGAATTAGTATTGCTTGGAAAACATTTGAAGGAATTTTTTTCTTTGAGGGATAAACACGTTTAATAACATTTTTGTTCTACTTATACGGGATTACCCATGTTTAACATTATATCGGAAACTCAGACTTTAGTTTTAAAATGTCAAAATGACGTCAGTTTCCATAGTTAAACATTTAATAATATTTGGTATTTGTATGCTTGTCTAAAGTGATAATTTTTAATTAAATTAATTTGTCTATTCCATGTTGAGATTGACATTAATAAACGAAACACCGAATAAAAATCTAAAGTATAATCGAAGCGTCATATTATTGCCCAACTAGTGTGCCACAAAATACATTTTTCATCTACAGTCATTCGTATTGTATAACGAGTTAGCATAAATTTTGAGTCAGTGATCAAGATTTAAAATTATTCTATACGCACTATAATTAATTTTGTTAATCAGCTTTCCATAGTTTGGTTTGATTGTTTAGAAAACCATTTAAAGCAGATATGATCTAGAATGTAAATTATGAAAACGTAGCTTAGCGTAGGACGCTCTGAGAATCATTGGAGTGACGATATACTTATGATGATAGGCAGTGACTGGAAGCAAAAAGTCGAAAATTGAGCTAGGTGGCGTGCATTAGGAGAGACTTATGTCCAGCAGTGGAATAAAGTGAGCTGATTTTTTTTTTTTTTTTTGGGAACAACTATACCCTCTAAACAACTACTTAACTATTTATTCACTCAGTCTAGCTTTACACAGGAACGTAGGTCGAAAAGTTAGGGTGAAACCTAACATTACGATCCACGCAAGTTGAAGCGCTGCGCGCCAACTAGCTCCGTGGGCTAACGAGGCGTGATGCAATCAAGTTAGACATGATCGACGATCGATCGTGTTAACGGCAACTTGTTTCGGTAATATTTAAGGTAGATTTTACACCTACTTAGATAGCTTGTCAATATGTACTTGGTAAGCAGTAAGCAGAACAAAGAAATGAAAATTTTGTAGAATCTAGTTAACTTGACTGCATATGATTATGATAAAATTAAATAAAATAAATAAATATCGTAGGACTATAACTGTGAGCCAACTGACCCCAAACTAAGCAAAGCTTGTACTATAGAAATCAGATAACCGATAGAGTACTTATTATTTTGGTAAATTCATACAGAACACCCAGACACAGAACGAACATTAGTTTATACCACAAAATGTTTGTCCTGGGTGGAAATCGAACCCACAACCAAAAAAATCTTCGAATGACAATAAAATAATTTATTGACATCATAGATGATCAATTTCAAAGTACCTCATCTAAGCCAAATAGGAATGGTATTATCAAAAAGTAAAATAAACAACATGAATAATTATAATCTTCTTGGCAACTTGTTTCAAAACGAAAAATAAGACATGTTTAAAAAACATCGTATCTTTTAATTTCCTACTCGTTAGTGCCGTATATTTTTATACTCTAAATACACATTCCAAATCAAGGTCCTTAAAGTTGTAAACCAAGCCCCGTGGTACTAAATCCGACACGACAGGTTCGTGCCTAAGTTAATCACTTTGATAAATAAGTCCTGATAAAAAGGATTCCAGCCTTCATAAAACAAACTCAGCGGGGTTTTGCTTTTAAATTATAAATAGCTTAAATCTTAAACCGTAGAGCGACAGGTGGGTCGGAAATTTTCTCTATATGACGCCTGGTATTTTAACTCTTCATATTTTATTTATTAATCTGTCTTGTTTGTTTATTGATCAACTAGGTTTTGTACACAGTTTTATCCATAAAATATATATACAGCAAGAAGACACATATAAAATGTAGTTTGGGTGAATGGGTGAAATAATATTTAAAAATTACATCCTCGGTGGATTACCTGAGAACATCGCTATGAACATGGAACGTGTCGCGTTTATATAACGCGGCAAAATTTTAAATTAATTAAATATTTAAATTAATTAAATATTTAAATGGCTATGAACCGACTGCAAAAAAAGAGGTCTTCAATTCGGTTGTATTTTTTTATGTTTGTTACCTCAGAACTTCATCATTTATAAACCGATTAAAATTTTATTTTATTTTATCGGATATATTTTCAGATTGGTCCCATAGACATTTCATGAAAATAGGTTTGGTAGTTTGATCTTTAATACAATAACACCTAGCCTTGTTTGGGATTCAGGACATAAAGTCGGGTTTTTTTAATTGTTTATTTATAGGTATGTCAATGTCTTTTGTAATTCCTATCAGATGGTAAATACGATATAAGTCAACATTTGTAATATATTTCAAGCTATTTTAAGTCAATTAGTAACTTTTTAACATTACTACACAAGAGTTTTTAGTTTTTAATTTACCAAACGAATTGAAATACGCGTTAAAAATATGAAAGAATAACATTTTATAACACGATAAAAATTAAATAGAAAAGCTTGGAAAATCAGGCGCGTTGAAGTCTTTTTATTACGGCGTGTTCTGTGAATTTCGTTACGAGTAAAAGAACTCAACGCGCTCACTATAAACAGCTTTACTAAAAACATTACAGTCAAATATTTTTAAACAAATAACGTGCAACACTGTTTGAATTGAATGAAATGTTTACCAGCTTAGAAAATGCCATTACGACAAGACCATGATAAAATCCTATGATAATAACAACAATTACCTCAAGATAGTATCACATAAAAACGCGCTTGTAACATTCTTTATAGATGCGATTAGCTCTTAGCAACGAAAAACCAATTTGAATAAATTTCAAAAACGACATTTACGAGACAATCCCGCGGAGAAACTTCTTCAATCTAATTTAAACCCTCATGTTCTACTGAAAGGTTTATTTCTGAAAAAAACGACCACAACCAGCGCCTGAGTCATTCTCGTTAGTCAGATGACCGTTGTTACCACCATTTTACTATCTATCAATATTTATTCATAGGAATTCACGTCTAGAGTAAACAAGATAGGTTGCATAATTCAATGTATAATTACGGTTGTTAAGTCGTTTCGTAGCTGGTAGCGGGGTCTTGTTAGTAAGCTCATTGTTAGACGGCGTTTTTTGTCCTATTTTATCATGGGGAAGTGTGATGCTGCCGTCTCTATCTAGTCGTTACGGCAAGGTCGGCTCGTTAAAAGCTTTTAACGAGAGGCGATGGAAAAGCACGAGCCTTCCCGCGGCTGTCAAACTTGTTATACTTGATGTGTTGAAGACCATAAATTATTCAATTTATTGGGCTGTTGTCTTCGTATTTCATAAATTTTGCTTGTTTACTTTTAAATATCTAATGCAATTTAAAACTGGAAACCATGTTAAAACTTAAAACTCGAGATCGTGCTCGACGTCTGTCAAAATATGTTGGTATAAACTGTTTGCGTTGACAAAAAAATAGTCGTTTAGTTTAAGATTTGCATCCGGAGATAGAATAATATAAAAATAAAACAAATATGAAAAGTTTGAGAATCGCAGCCGGAGGCTTGCGAGGCATGTTCCGCGCGTGTCTCGTTCACACCTGCGCTTGCGTCGTAGCGCTCTCTCATTTTCACACCAACCATGTCTCACGTGTACTATAACCATGTTTACTCAAACTGTGGGATGTGAAATAAAAGTGTTTCATTGAATCAAAAAGTTATGAAGAACAACTATAATTCACCGTCAACAAACAAGTACAAAGAGAACAAACCTAAAGTAAAGGTAGATAAGTTTAAATGAGTTTAAATTAAAAATAAATTAGGTATCTTCAGACTTTAAATTTTTGTATGATCGTTCATACACTTACAACTAAAAGTTAGCACCGTGAGTTATCATGAAAATAATAATATCTAATAATAATTGGGCGGATGTGCATCCATACTTTTTATGTTCTGAGGATCCGCATGGCAATTTGAAATTTTTCGGAAATTTTCGTCATGCTTACGGTACCAAAATGATGACTCAGATGATGACATGAGGGGGTCAGCACCCCTGGCGGGCGTGAATGAAAACAAAACCATGAATTCTGTCATTTTGGTAACGGAAACTAGGCAAAGGTTTTTTGGTAACGGAAACTAGGCAAAACTTTTTTTCGCAAATTGCCATTCCTCCAAATTGTTGTATTTTCTAAATCCTTCTAAAAGATTTCTCAGCTTTTAGATATCTTTTTTTAAGTTAGAATTAAAACATCAAAATAAGTATTTTATTGAGTATGAAAAAAACTTCTTATTTTTAGATAACTTTTTAGATATCTCATGAATATGAGAAAAATATGTCAAATAACGCCATCTAGCCGCAAACCAAGTAAAGCTACGAGAACCATATAACTGATAGAATACTTACATATTTTTTTTGAAACATATTTAATAATACATTCATAACACCCAGACACAGAACTAACATTTATTGTTCTTCGAATTAACTCATATTTGTCGGTGGGAATCGAACCCAAGTCCTACAACTCTTGAAGCAGATATACTATCAACTGAGCTAACAGGGCAGTACAATTCTATTTTTTTATTTATTTATAAGTTTTTGTGTTTCGAATAGAGTGAATCCTACGAATTACCAAGAAATAGTGACCCTACCGTGTACTTGTTTATTATATCGGAGGCAATGCTCCCGCGACGCTCGAACAAAAATAATAAAAAAAGTGGTTCCGTGGAAAACGGCTCGATCGGCTCGTTATATCCCATCGATGGCCGACGACCGCCCGACTCCGTTTCTAAAGAATTAAAGTCCTTGGTTAAGCAGACTGGCGTTATTATTCACGCGAGCGATTAAAACGCCAACGCATATATAAAATACAATATATTTAGTTTATTTCAGCTTAACAGTCGTGTCAGTTACAACAGTGTTGACGATTTAAATTTAACTTACTTGACAACAATTTAAAAAACTTGACAACAATTTAAAAAACTTGACAATAATTTAAAAGACTTGACAATAATTTAAAAACACTTATCCGAAACTTAATATCTAATACTAAATTGTAAACTTGGCCGATTTTGGCCAAGCGCTCGAAGAGTCAACACATCCTGAGGATGCCTCGTGTAGAGGCGAAACACGTGTGGTCACTGCAGCGCTAAGAGGATATAAATACTTGTGGTTTTTGTTTTTATTTTAATTAGTTTTTTTGTTTAATTTGTTTTATCTTTTAAGTTTATGTCAAATTTAGTTTTAGATATTAAATAAAGATTTTTCAAATTATTGTCAAGTTTTTTAAATTGTTGTCAAGTTTTTTAAATTGTTGTCAAATTTTTTAAATTGTTGTCAGGTAAGTTAAATTTAAATCTTAAAAAATTGTTGTCAAGTATACCATACTTGACAACAATTTAAATCCACATTACTGTTGTAACTGAAACGTCTGTTAAGCGGAAATAAACTAAATACAGCGGATTTCGGTTATAACGACATTGGAGGGACCACTTTAATGTCGTCGCTATATCCAAAATAGAAAGTCCAGTAAATAATTATATTTATATTTATTTATTTGCCAAAATGTGTAGGTCATACACGGGTGTTATTGAAAAAATGTGTTATAGTGCATTGTTTAAGCAGAGATAATGTTGCCAGATACTTGAATATAAAAAACTGTAAATATTCTTTTTATTGACGCACTTCTTGATGAGAAAGTTTTGCACTTGGTAAAATTGTTATTAGGTGATAATGAAGAGGACAATGACTTATATTCCTGTTACATACGAGTATCTACTTGATGAGAAATTCAGTCACGAAATCACACAGTTAAAACGTTAGTGTGTGTCGACTGTAAAATGTAATATTAGTCCTCGACTAACAGCTCAAAGAGGTGAAAGAGGTGGTTCGAGAGTTCTGTCGCACTCATAAAAAATTAAGATTTTGGAACATTTAAAAACTGCGATGGCACGAAAGATAACACTGAAGTGGGCTTATTAATTAACCAGCTTATCAGTATATTTTAATTGTAATTTTTTCTGCTTATATGAGGTGATGCAAAACGGTAGCAGAACGATGAACGGATGGTATTGTTCTTATCAATGTGAGCAACTTTTACTATGGGATGGACCTAGAAATCGCGAATTAAATCAGTTGTTCCACATATTTCGTCGATGACAAATGACCTTTTTAGATGAACTGTTAATTTCTTTGCGATTTCAAATAATGTAACCTCCTCCTCCTTTCAACTAAGAACTACTGTATCGTGTAACCTTGTGGGGAAAAAAGTTTAAAGACAGTAGGTATGTAAATGCGAATTGGCACAATGCTTCGTGCATTGTGCCAATGTATGCCATGTAATCATGCCATGGCCGAAGTGAAAAAAAAAAAAAAAATGGTGTACAATGCACTATAGGTACCTAAGTATTTATTATTTTGTTCTCCATACTGTGTGCTTACCTTTAAAAGACAGCAACAGTTTTTATTCTCCTTGCTAAAAAGCTTACAAATCCTTATTTAATACTACAAAAAAAAACCTCGCGAGCAATGTTTAAAATCGATTTCATTATGTTTACCTTACACCAAAAGTAAAAAACTGAACACGCTGTCATAACAGAGAAACTTTTAGAGCGTATACCGATTCATTTTTTATAGTTTCTACTGATCGACATGAATTATGGACGTTATAACCAGAGCCATTAAAATAAAACGGTTCCGTAGATTACGACTCACCAGCCGTCGAAATACCGATCAAGCTAATCGAGTAAACTAAAAGTAATTCGGAACGATTTCTAATATAATAAAGCATATAACAATGTTCTAAGTATTAAATGAAGCATTCACTTCGTTCAGTTCAACTGCAGAGCAATGTATGCAATATTCTACAAAAAATATTAATTTATTTTGTGAATAAATTAAGAATTTTGTAACGAGGTGCAACGCGAAATAAATTTAACAAGTTTTTTCTTAAAAATCGTCACGTACATAATTATGTCGATGTCATCTACAAAATAATCAGTAGTTATGCGCACACTACTTTGTTTTAAAGTACTCTTCTACATAACAAAGGTCACTTGCAAGAGCTTAAATATTTTTATATCTTGGCAAATATTACATGAAATATCAATAAAAATAAAAATAAAAAGTTGTGAATTGGCATAATGCACGAACGTGCCTATAGGTGGAAAAGAAAGAAAAAAAATATTGATGTGAAATCATGGTCTTTATAATTTCTTATCGAGTAGAGTGGTGAACGGTAAAATCTATACTTACTTTATACCACATGGTTGAAGTAGAGCAAAGGTCACTTATTTTATAAGCTATACCATCTAGTACACGCTTAAGATTTGATATAGTTATATATGTATGTATATCAAATCTTTATTGTTTTCTGACAAATAAAGTATTGATTAATACTTACCCAGACGTCCACGCGCGTGCAATTATGTGATTTGCGCTAAGCAGTTTGATTCTGCCACGTAGACTTTAGATAGATTAAATGTGTGAAAGAAGATCGATAATATGTTAGAGGATACAAATCTAATCTATGGAATACATTTCAAAACATATAAGGAGACGTACATACATATATCGATTGTCACAGTCTAAATCAAGTACAAATACGTACAAAGCTCCCCAAAGATAAGAGAAAGCCGCTACGCCTACGTAACGAGCGGTACTATTAGTACATAAAGCAATTCGATTATGTTTTCTATGGCATCCCACGTGCTTCGTAACAACTCTAAACGAGGTCCCAAAGGGCCCGCTCTAGCTTGGAAATCACCTCCAATCTAACCATCTACTATGTAACCCGTAAAATGCTAGTCAGTGTCGGGTGCCGTGGGTTCCGTGCCTAGAGATAAAGATCTTTGTCAGATAGCGTTTCTAAATAATCTCGCATGAAATGTTCTGTATAAAATGTAATCTATCTAAATATATATAACTCAAAGGTGACTGACTGACTGACTGACTGACTGACTGACTGACTGACATAGTGATCTATCAACGCACAGCCCAAACCACTCCACGGATCGGGCTGAAATTTGGCATGCAGGTAGATGTTATGACGTAGGCATCCGCTAAGAAAGGATTTTGATCAATTCTACCCCCAAGGGGATAAAATAGGGGATGAAAGTTTGTATGAAACTTTGTCAATTTTAAACCGATCGGGCTGAGACATTGCATGCATAAAGCTACTATGACGTAGGCATCTAGCGCGGGTGAAACCGCGGGGCACAGCTAGTTTATCATATGTACAATACAAGCGTTTTCTCTTATTCTCTTAATAAATAATAGTGATAGGTATCTTTGTCTGGTTTTTATTATCTGTGGTCCTATTTTTGAGTTCGCCATAAAACAAGGCCGTGTGTGACGTGTTTCCGCTTTCATAATAGAAAAATAAACAAATAATTAACATTTGATATATTTTACATTGGTTTTTAAAACATCTATGTTTATGTTTCCGAAATACATATATCTTTAAAGGGTTGTCAGATGGGCAGTCGGTGGTGGTAAAGGTAGGGGTTCATTGTCACGCTTTTGATACATAACTCTAAAAGTTTAAGTAAGCACATTTAGTTGCAAACTGTTGCGCAAACCTAAGAATTTCAGAAGGTTAAAATAATTTCGAAGTAATTTGAAAATAAACTGACTCCAATATCTTACCAACTGAGGTTTTCTTTTTTAGTATAACGATGCAGACCCCACAACAAAATGCAAAGTCATCTTTTTCTCCGACTGTCATTCAAAAAGATGGTTTAAAATTTAAAAACACGAGATCTTGTTATAGCAGCCATATTTTCGAGTGGTCTTAAAACGTGTCACTCAAAAGCTCGTTAAATTGAATTGAAAATTGTTGTGGTTGAGCAATTGTTTGTGAAAACCGTCGCGATGAAAGCGAGGCAATCAGCGTCGGGATAGCTCTGAAGTGACGCTTAAAAACGAAATCATCGTGGAAGTATTTTCGGCTATCATAAAATTCACTTCAGATGTATTTAATGAGCTGGACGCTTGAATTGCCTGTGAAAGAAAACATCGTTAAGGGACCCTAGCATAGTGGTGAATGGACGAGTGCTTTGAAGATTTAGAGTGATTGAAAATATATCGCCAAGCAATAGTTTGTTTTAGTAGCCTCAACTGAAACCCAGTTCTCATTACAGATTATGAAAAACTAGGTGTGTTTACCATCTTCTGTCACATCGACAATTGGCGTGAGATGAGATGAGGTCAAACACATAATTTGTCCACCATAAACAAATAAAAAATGTTTTAGAACTTTGTTTATTTCTAATTCTCGTCACTTATTTTTGAATTTCCACCAAAATCAGTAGATCTATGCTATCAACAAGACTAAAATTTCTTTGATTAACGTCATAAGTAAATCAAAGTCAATTAAAGTTGTTAACAAGGCGTATTTATGTCCCAATAGTTGTTTTACAGCGGAAATCCTGCTGGCAACATGGACCTATCTTTTAGCAATACGATCAAAGTGAACCCGATCGTTAAATGCCATAAAAGTTACTATTTTAAAACGTGTTATAGCTACTTGTTTCCTAAAACTGAAATAAATAAGTGGCCTACATATCGAGGTTAATGTAAACATCACACCATTTTATCATCACCTATACGAGTAGACATTCTTATCCCACTACTCGTTGTCCTCTCCTCGAATGCATTTTGCCTCGGTCCTGACCCAATCAAGTCGACAAAGAGTTCAATCCACAATGCCTATATACGAAATGGTTTCCCAAACTTATAGACCGTAGCCCAAATAGACTTTTAAGACTCACTTTAAAAAACTACCACAGATAAAACAAATTAAATTACTTAAAAGCTTAGATATGTTTCTTAATAATCAACGTAATGTTTTTTTATATCCAAATAGACAACTCAATCATAGATGTTCAACTTCAATCTTAATTCAGATTTAGCGTTCAACCGATTTCGTCTTTGGGTCCCTACGATCTACTAACGTGCCGAAGTGGTACGCGTACCTCACTTTGAGAAACCCTGGATATCGTTGACATATCTTGGAGCTGGATGTCCAACGCTTTACTTATCTTCCTTGCATGGATCACTGTAACTTTTTACTGTTCACAATTTCAAACATTGAAATACTTGACGCTAATGAAACTACTGGTAGCCTAAGGTAATTTTTTACAGGCATCTTTAGTATGAAATAATTCTACGGAATAAGTTTAGAACGATGTGTGCTGTCAAAAGGAAACACATTGGATACATATACATAATTATAAAACTTACAAAGATAACTACATTATAAAGCTACATACACATAGACACATATAATAATGAGTATTTGATACAAACTTGTTTTTAGAAAAATATATTATTATATGATTAAAGTAATAACTTTATTCACAACTCTTTTAATAAAAAGAGAAATATCGATTCACAAGCACAGTAGCCATTTCAGCACGAAATGCAGTTTAACTCTATTCTTGAAAACCTCAAATGGGTGTGCCCTCTGGATTTATGTAGCAAGCTCATTCCACGATTGAACAGCTTTCATAGTGGAAAAAACTACAGAAGGATAATTTTATGCAAAGGAGTATTTAAATAAAGAAGATGTGCCGATCTTAATGAGCGTGTTTGGATGAAATCTCGAAACATGAATCGTAAAAAAAACTTAAAATAGCGCGTGGAAATTTTAGCGACAATGAGGAAAAAACTATATCGCCGCAATGTATCATATTCCAAAACTTGCGTTTTTCGTGAACGTCTGTATGATTGCGAGAAAAGTGTAAAATAACTTTTGGAAAGACGAACAACACGAGAGTGTTGCTTAGAAAACTCCATTAAAGCTTGTAGCAAAGTTGCTACTACTTTACTAGGACATGACCAGTCTTGATCTTGGCGTAGTGTGTATTACTTTAATTATTACTTATTTCACCTGATCAGTCAATAAACATTTGAAATTATCAATATGCTTAACACTGGCAAATGCAAGAAGTGCGATGCCAAAGCTTAGAAAAAAAAGGAGTTAAATACATTAGAAGCGTCAGTAGTGCGTAGGTAAAGGATATGTTTATATTTAACTTGAACCACCCCAGGTTATAGCTGCACGTCTGGAAATGACGATAATAATATAATATTATGCTCGTGAAACTAGGTGCAACTACTCAACTGGTGTTTCATTAATCTCAATATCATGACTACTTGAAGGCGGCGTAATGAGACGTCTTGTCCAACACATACACGTGATAATTACACATGGTTCGTTCATACATGACGTTGCAAATTGACTATCTGATTGAGTGGAAATTGACCACATGAGATCGACACGTGAAGCACAAATTTAGTGATTACCGAGGGAGAATAATTACACACTTTTATCTTTGTGACAAACTTAAATATTTTACTGTGGTACTAATGCCAAAGAAGCAAAATAATCTAAACTATATTAGAATGTTTTTTTTTTTTCGGAATAATATGTATCCCGTCTGACACAATCCATGTATATTCATGCCAATAATATCATTGATCCGTAATTCCTCCATAGCTACGTGTAAAAGGAAACAAAAACACGATTTCACAGATTTAGTCAGAAATATCATTTTTTAACCGAGTTCAAAAAAGGAGGAGGTTCTATGTTCGACTGTATGTTTTTTTTAAAACTGAAATAACTCTTAAATATTGTCTTTCTGTTTTTTTTTAGCATCGCACTATATGCACATTTTGTCAGTGTCAAGTATTTCGATATTTTCAAATATAAACGTCAAGAATTTCAAGTTAAATAAAGCGTTACAGTCACACTTACTATGTCTAAGTTAATTTTGGTAAAACAGGCATTTTAGTAAAAACTTCGACGAGCAACATGAAAATGACTATGTTATATAGATAAAACACCCAACATTTTTATGCATAGACACTTGAAAAATGTTTTGTAAATTAACGATATTTTCGCGTTCCCGTCAAAAAAATCTCGTCTTGAGAACAGCATCACGTCATGCTATTTAATTGTATTCATTTTTAAAATACTTCCTACGCTTCTGTCCGACCATGTACACCTAACGAGGACTTCATTGCCTATTCCAGCGAGACCCTGTCGCCAATCAGCGGTACATACAAACCAACGTATGTAAATAAGATAGTTTGTATGCATACTGCCCGTTTCGTTAAGCGTACCCCGGCTACCTTTATGTTAATCCAGGTTTAACAATGCAAGGTAAAAAAGTAGTTCATTTGAGACCTTACAATTTAAAAACTGGCCCTGTTTGTTTCTATAATGAGAAGTTTATTTAAAACAGCAGTTAAAAGTGCTACCTAATCATAGAAGCAGGTTGTTAGCTTCTTGCAGCTGCTAACCGTATCTTGCCTTCGTTCAAACGATACGAGTAGAATTTAGTATATATTTTGGTTAAATTTAACTCTTATATTATTCTGGTTAACTAAATATGTATATTTCTCCGGATCCAAGGTACAAGAATACATATACATATTATGTATAATAAATTATTATTGGAAGATATTTCAAACACCGCCATCTAGTCCCAAACTAAGCAAAGCATGTACCTGATACCTGATAAAATACTTCTATAGTTTTTTTTTTTTTATATCCTTTGTGCATACTAAAATGATCTATCGCCTCTATCAGAGCCAATACTCGGCGCCACGCTTGGCAGGCGGGTTGGCGAGTGCAGTTAGGTGTGATTGTTCAAGGAAGACGCTGCTGCCCATCTTTCGGATTACATCTCTTAGCCGACTCTTACGGCAACCACGGGTAGAGAGGGTGGGGTACTATTCTTACGCCTGCACCACCACGGCACCAAAATTCTTAAATACCTAAAGAAATAAATTTGAATTTTTTTTCTTCGCGGATAAGTCTGTGTTTCACCACCAACTCGCCTGTTGGTAACGGACTATGTAGCCGAAGCAAACTTATGAGATACCTATAAAAAATATGTTATAATAGAACACTATAATAAATAATAATTAATCTCTGCTAATTGAACAGAGATAGTAATATAATTCTTTGTCAACTTCAGGAAAATTTCCTGTAAACAAACTGAAAAGTTTAATAAATCTATAACCCGACTACGATTAAAATAGCTATAGGTAATTCGAGGCAAAAACCTTTATAACCCAATTTATTATTCTTAATTAAATGTTTTACTTGGTGGTAGATTTCCTTAGCAGGAGGTTGTCTAGGTAGGTACCACCGCAGTACCAGATATTCTGCCGCTAAGCAGTAGTGTGTAAACATTACTGTGTTCCGGTTTGAATGGTACAGCAGCTAGCGAAATTACAGGGCTGTTGAGACTAACTATTTAGTCTCAAAGTAATGAGTGCCAAGGCAGCGATGCCCTGGACTTTGTTTTACTACTCAAAGTTCTGTGTATCGCTGCAATGGTCATGGACAGGCGTTATCTCTTAACATCAGGCGAGCATCTCTTTCGTCTCATTACTGTTACATATAAAAAAAAAAAAAAACATGTAACTTATATATGTATTTTTGAAATCCACTTTTAATTGCCTTTATTTAGATACCCTACTTGACGGATTGTTTTTTTTTTTATTTAACGTCAAAATTCCACTGTCTTGTTTTTTTTTAATCCACCCTTAAAGGATCTTATTAAAATGAATCTTATGATACTTTAATTGTCTTAATCCATTCGGCCGTTTGGAAGATACGATAAATGTACATACAAGATACGCGCGAAAAACATAACCCTTCCTTGGAAGTCGGGTAAAAATACCCATAATTGATAGTGTATTCTCAATGTGTTCTTCGTTAACATACGTCATTATATCACAAAACGCGGCAATAAATCATAAATAATTATTTCTGCTAATTGGCCTGAAATATAACCTTATCCTGGCTTGCCATCGACGAGCGAACAAATTACAGTTTTTATTTATATACCTATATATAGCTGACGTCGAGGCGTCAGATATAACATACAATATTTCGTAATCGTTAAAGGAAATTATACTTTGTAACCAAGGACGAAAGTCGATATTTGTACAGAAAATTCATCACATTTATCAGTCACATAATTATGCGTTTCGTTCAGTCTGAAGTTGCCATTAATTCTCTTTTTAAACATCAATCATATTCTCGACTATTCGTTGATCGAATGCCCATGCACATCGATCTCTTTTGCATAACTTAACCAGTTTAATGAGATCTGTCCGGAGTCATAGCTTCCTTTGCAATTTCCGATTACGGAAACGAGGCAGGACGGTGGAGGGGTTCTATGAATTTTGGTGGTATTGGTTGGCATATTTACCTGCTGCGCTTACTTGTCTTTTTGGCAGCTGAGATTAGGTTCAAAGGTTCTTGCTTGACTGATACTAACCATTGCATTAATGAAATATGAAACGCATGTAACGCTAATAGAGAACGCATAGTCGATGAGTAGTTATAAATATATGTTTTCTTTTTTAAATGCAAATGGTTATATGTATAAGGCCGATTTCAGAAAATGATCTTCTATGACAAATAAATATCCTCAACTTTTTTTAAAAATTGTTTTTATGATGAATAGGCTTGCGTTTGATCGCCATCTCACCTGAAGATGCGATCTACGATGGAGCACGTTCGCCTAGAAGAAACCGATTTACTCTCGACTTGAAGACACCCAGATTGTATCCATCAGGGAACACCCACTCGGGTAACGCATGCCACACTTTTGTAGTAATGATAGCTCCGTGGTTAGCGTGGTCGAATGATTCGCCGAAGGGGATGGTTTCAAATACCAAAAATGCTTGAAAAACTTGTAAAGAAAAACATCGTGAGAAAACTATAGCATGATGGTAGGGTAGGGTACTCTCTAGTACTCGGCTGGCTACCCTCAAGTTGAAAATCTGACGCCAAGCATCTAACGGTGTGTTATGGCAACCTAGCCAGTTCCCATTCCAGGCTATATGTGTTTACCATCTTCGACCACACCGTCACGTGACATCAGATGTGCTGTGGTCGAACATTTAGCCTGTCACCAGTAAAAAATACTAGTGTCCAGTGCAAGCCATTATCGGTTGTGTACAGCCAGCATTAAATGAATAGAGTCGTCATAAAGGAAATCATTCGGTATATCTTTACTGAAAACTGGCCGGATTCCTCGACACACATCACACACATCATCAGCCACAGGACGTCCACTGCTGGACATAAGCCTCCTCCTGGGGGGGGTTTGCCAATACTCGCCATGCTTGGCAGGCGGGTTGGCGAGCGCGAGTTTAGGTGTGATTGTTCAAGGAAGACGCTGCTGCCCATCTTCCGGATTACATCCCTTAGCCGACTCTTACGGCAACCACGGGTAGAGATGATGGGGTACTATTCTTACGCCGACACCACTACGGCATATTCCTCGACATGATACTAAAAAGAAAAACTAATCCATGTTTCCTTCATAGGTCGAGCCTTAACTGATCCAAATGTGTCTTATTTCAAAACTTCCGAGTAAATTCACTCATAATTTGAAATATCACGTCGGCAAGTTACATAAATAGTGCATCCTGTTCCAGTGCAGATCGTTGAGTCGTCACTCGAGTCGGGAGCGAGACTCGTTCGGATTGGTAATCGATTTTACGAGCACCCGAAATAAACGGCAGCGTCCCTTCGACCCAGACGCCATTCTCCAACACGACTCGAACTTGCCTGTTTGTGAATGAGTTACTTCTAACCATCAAAACACGCTGCGATATTGTACAGAACTTGCACAGGCATGATACCGTTTTGAAATTATTTTAGTGAAGTTAAAAATCTCTAAACTTTAAATGTTATCTTGGCTGTTGGCTCAGTGGGAGTATGCCTGCCTGAGCTGTGGGGCGTGGGTTCGATTCCCGCCAAGGACAAATGCTTGTTTGGTATAAACAAATGTTTGTTCTGTGTCTGGGTGTTCTGTATGTATGTATTTACAACAAAACAAAAGAAGCATTTATGTATTCTATCAGTTATCTGATTTCCATCACACAATCTCTGCTTAGTTTGGGGTCAATGGCGCTGTGTGTCCTACAATATTTATTTATTTATTTTAATTTATACATTATATTATAGGTAACGCCCAAAACCTCAGTCCAAATAGACAGTATTAAGTATTAAACTACCGTTTTGTCAACATTTTATTGCTCAAATTCTACCTTTCGACTATACACCGAAATCTGATATTATAGAAGATGCTTTGTGCCTATCTAAATTTACGACGCTATCGTGAGATAAAAAAATTGACGGCCCTGCTTAACAGATTCTACAAGTGGAACTTGTGGGATTTTTGTGTACAAACAAGTTTGTATACAAAAATTACACGAGCTCCAAAACAGATAGAAAGAAACGTAGGTATGCTTTACCATCTTCGACCACACCGTCACTAACATCAGGTGAGTTGTGGTCAAACACCAAGCCTGTCAGCCATAAAAAAAAAATATCCCTGAATCGTTTCTTTCTACTATTTTTCATGCGTTTCTACAACTTGTACACTTGTGATTTGCCGTCCCAATAAAACACAGCTAGGATAAGTTGTCTGGTGCAGCATCGATAATGGGTCCATTCACCCAAATAGTGTAGTGGGTGTCGAGTTTTATTGTTACGACTGGCTTAACGAGCCTGCTTTACTCTGCGCTCTGTAATGCGTCTCATAATACTAACCTCTGAAGTTTACCGATGTGTTAGTTGCTACTATTGAATGTTAACTTGTGGTTTGCTTACAGCTTCGTATGACATCATTTCCGAACTTATTTAATTATTGTCCGTCCTATTAGTTCATTTTGTAGTAATGCTTCGAGAGCTGAAGTGCGTAGGCTCGATCTCAAACAAGGACTAACATTTGTGTGACAAACGTATGTATGTATATTATTGTATATACTTCTATTTTATAATCTCTAACACCAATATACATACTCACCTACATCTATGAACTGTCAAGAAAATTATTTAACAGGTATTTTCATAATTATAAAATTCTGAAAAGCAAGCATCCATGCAGCTTTCTTTTCTAGAAATCGTAGCTAATTAGCGACCAAGTCGATCAGCAAATCAATCATCTACGAATATGGAAGACGCTATAATCAGAAGTGGTAAAGGTATAAATTAATTATCTAATTGCTTCTAACTGCTACGGGTTATTGTAAATACTATCCAATTAAACTGATTATCTTGAGAAATTGAGAAAAACATGTTCTCTAGAAAGTACTGCCCTACTTTTGACTTATTATAGGCCTAATAATTAAAAAAGGTCGATAACGTGGTAATTTAGAACAATTTTTTTTTTTTTTTGACTTCGCATTTTGTGCATTTGCTTGTCACTTTCCTACACTCACGCACTCATGTCGGCATTTTTTGTATAAAACATGACATGATCTTTCCGCTTTTCATCCAAAACTCAGGAACTTAAATTTGACTTAGATTTAAAAAAAATATATAAGTAGGTATATTATAGGTTAGAAAAATATATATTTACAGAGAAATTTACTTCTCTATAGATTATATAAGTTTTAAATAATAACACAAAAACACGCCATTTTATATTTTTTTCTTTTTTTGAAACTTCTAACGTTATATTGATACACAATTTATTTTTAATATTGCTTTTAAACCCTAAGCTTTTGAAGCCCTATGGCTGATTAAATGACCCCATATACTTGAAATTTACATATTTAAACATGTAAAGTACATCACTACATGTGGATTTCCAATCACAAGAATTCTGGTACCATATAATACATGTGTAAACAGGAAAAACTTATGCACCATTACTTAGTTGAGAGGAAACGGGAAAAAAATATACTTTTGACGTACTGATCTGATAATATTTTACTGATTATTATGTGATTAATACAATTAAAATAAGTTCTTAAGATGATATAGATACTATGTTTCGACGAGAGAATGCTCCACTTGTGATACACTAATGCACTGACAACTGACCTTCAGATGATATTACAATCGAAAGCTTATATTAAGCAGATGGTTACTTGACTCCCGTACATGCACATTGGTTGAGCACATGGTTGAGCAAGTACATAAAAGCGCAGTGTCATCACGAATAACCTTTCCAGGAGTGTTTTCCTTTATCAATTTAGTTCGAAGAAATATTGATATGTATTGTTTGGCCTATCCAACGTGAATATTATTTTGATCCCACTCATATACATTTATGTAATAGTATTTAGGAAGAAAATACAAAATAATCAGGAAACACCTTTTTAAAGTAGTTTAATAAAACCTTACCCACATAAAGCATTATAAGTAAAATTGTACCAAAGAAATACGAACAACCAGACCTTGTCCAAACCACTAAAAAAGTACTCTGTGGTACCGCTCCTATTTTTTTCTGTCAAAACGTATGTCATGTTGACGTTTACGACGGACCACATTTGAAATGAGAATATGAGTGGAACCGCGTGTGTGGGCTCGTAAACCTGCCACTATGCGAAGGTTAGGCCGAAAATATCAAATATCATATTACTTACGCTCGTAAAGCAACTGACCTATCTGTATAATTGGATGAGGGAGCCACTATTACATTTTCTGTGAGAAACTCACTGTTGACTTCGAGATTGTTTAGTTCAATCGATTGAACGACTGTACGGTCGGTCAAACTATGTCGGTCGGTAAGTCTTGCATCGTAAAGAGGCGAGTGTCGGACACTTGGTCGGATGATGGACTCTGATAGTATTCGCGGTAGCTGCTAACAAATGAGATGTACGCTGACTCACACACCTACTGAGCCTACTAAGTAACGAAGCTGTCACACTGTAACTAGGATTATAGAGGTTTTCGTGTATTGAGGTAGTATATTATTACAAATATACTGGGTAATAAGGTCGAGGTGTACAAAGTCGAAAGTGAGTTACTCATCATTTCGAACTACTTATAGTAGTACACACTTTTTACGAAACGCCATCTAGCCCCAACTAAGCAAAGGTTGTACTATAGGAACTAAATAACTAATAGAATACTTCCATACGTTTTCTTAAAATAAATACATACATAACACCCAGACACAAAACAAACATGAATGCTCGACATACAAATGTTAGTCTTGAGTGGGAATGGAACCCACGCCCTACAGCTCTTGAACCAGTTCACTACCAAAAGAGCCAACAGGACAGTATAATATTCTGTGACGTTCTTAATCCTCCGAACGTTAGATAGTTCTTATTACTAGTTTTAGGCCACATTTGCTGCAATATTTTTGAATTAAATTTACTTCTAAAAACAACTTGTGACAAGGACGACACAACTCAGCAAAGCTCAGAAACTGTAAAAATTAATCTCTGGCCTCGTCTCAGTTGCAATGCCTTGAGCACCGAGACGTAATGCTGCTTGTTTATCTGGCTTCTGTCGGATACATTTCGGAGAATGTGCCTTAGAATTGCATAATTTGGTTCCATCTGTCCCTTTTTATTACCGGAGGCTAGGCAGACACGGCCAAAACGCCATCCTCACATGGTGGATATTCCCAACGTACGGAAAACGCTACATTCTCCATACGTACAGCGAGGATGTGGAACTCTTTGCCTGCATCTGTTTTCCCGCGATGTACTTATACCTAACTTGGGTGTCTTCAAATCCAGAGTAAAGAACTTTTTTCTAGGTAAGCGTGCTTCATCTTAGACTACATTCTGCTTAACATCATGCAGGGCGTGGTCAAACGCAAACCTATTTAGTATAAAAAAGGGGAAAAAAGCTATTTCCATACTTTCATTTCATTACGAAAAAATCAGTTTAGCTGGCACGGAATTGACAACTTGGTAAGCAAACACATACATACAAATTTACAATGTGATGTGATAACCCACAATCTTGTCAGCAGAGACCTTTCAATGTGCAAATGCGCAAGCGCCGTTCTGCTGTAAATTCCCACAGATGGCAAATAAAAATATTTATTTACAGCGAAGTCGAAAGGCGATCGTTCTCCTGCAGATAACCCTATCGTGTAATGGCCAGTTGGGGCTCGACAGGTTAAATAAAATAAAATGACACCTAAAGCGCTGTTTGTTCGCGCCTCGGTCATTAAATTTGCATTTCCTTATAGTCGTGACAACATCGGATAGCCCAAAGTTTTAAACGACTAATTAACTTGAATTTAGTCCGTAAGTAACCTCATTCTCTAATCAAACATTGTGAAATGATGTCCCCAAAAGCAATGCGTATTTTTTTAGTTTATCCCACAAATCAAAAAATATCTTCTAAATTATTTAACATGTCTCTGATTATCTGGGTCAACCTTATGGAGAGCATTTTAAAGTCCAAACCTCGAAGTCAAAAAGCCCGCAATCTGAAAAGGTAGCGCCAGTAATTCAATAGAGAAATCTACTTTTCTTGGTAAGCTATTACATATGGTACGGGGATACAATCTTAGGATACCTATACTTATCTGACGTACTTGGTGGCAGATTTCCTTAACAGGAGGTAGTCTAGATAGGTACCACCGCAGTACCAGATATTCTGCCGCCAAGCAATAGTGCAAACATTACTGTGTTCCGGTCTGAAGGGTGCAGCTAGCGAAATTACTGGGCTGTTGAGACTAACCATCGAAAGTCTCAAAGTAAATAAATAAATATCGTAGGACATTACACACAGCGCCATCTGACCCCAAACTAAGCAGAGCAAGTAAAGTAGTGAGTGCCAAAGCAGCGATGCCCTGGAATTTATTTTGTTATTCAAAGTTCTGTGTATCGCTGCAATGGTCACGGACAGGCGCTATCTCTTACCATCAGGAGAGCGTCTAGATCGTCTCATTACCTTTAATATAAAAAAATATTCTAAAATCGTAAGGAAACATATTCCTCAAAAAAGTTCGTTGAAGTTTGACCGAATGTATGTAGTAACTGATTTTTTTCACAATTTCAGTTATGCCCATAGTAAGAGCTGTTTATAATGATGAATAAAATGACCCCCTTTCAACGTTTTGTACCTCAAGCTTATTACCCTGTATAATCAAAGACCCCCAATGAAGCTTGTTTGCGTTAAATGCATAAAGCCACTTACAAGAACACTTAATTATACATTTAAACAGCGCTAATAAATTGAAATCGACAAGCGCAACCGATAAAGAATTTATGTAAATTATTACACCTACGGCTAATGAAAACACGACATACACTTCCTACTTCAAAGAAGCAGCCTAATTATCACAATGCAAATCGTACAAACATTAGTAAAATGTTAGCCAACATGTGCTGGCGGAGGCCGGATCAAACATCACTGTTTGGACTATCGCCACTTTCAGTTCTGTACAAATAGGGACCGCTGTTTGTTCAAATGCTACGACACGCCACTGCGAGGAGGTTCAACCAGCTTAAATGTACCCTAAAAGCAGCTTTACTTTCCATATTATATTTTAAAGCAACGGGTCTGGTAATAATGGTGCCGCTCGGAAACAAGGCGACACCTTTCTCGGCACCGGGATGGATTTACCTGTCAGATGCTTTAACGAGCTAAGTAAGGGTTGACAAAGGCTATAATTTACTCGGAGCACAACCATCTCGGAGCACGAACGCAGAGCAAAAAACTATCGACTAACCAGCAGACAATTAGGAACGTGAACAAAAAACATCTAATTATGAATACGATTTATCGATTGTCGGGGTTGTTAAGAAAATATGAATGAAATAAAAAGTTTTATGATCGACTTGTAGTCGCGCTAAGGTTGCCGTGGACTATTTTGATTATGACTGCTTTATATATATGTATATCTAATCTTAAGTTGTCAATAAGTCTTTGATCGACTAGTTTAGACAAAAGTTCAAATTTAAAAAGAAAAGATAACCTATTGCCCTTAAAAAAAACTACCATATTAAATGCTACTAATTAGGTATCAATTATTTTTTATTACCAACACTTTATAAGGCAGGTGACCATAACCACAGACAGGACAAAATTTACGACAAATGCATAAATGATGAATTCGATCTTATCTTTTTAGGTGCTAACTTCATAAAATAAAATTAAAATGTTACTTTTAATTACCTATTTAAGAGATATAATAGTATAGCGACCAGTTTGTGTGAATGTCACACCTGCATAAAGGCCGATTTGGACGAAAAAAATGTCAGTCACATTTATTCGTGCTAACGCAGTGATCAAATCAGTATCTTTCCAGTTCTGGCATGTTTCCGTGTGAGTGTGCGTCTTCGTTTAAATTATACTTTACCAGTTGTATGTAGTAAGAGCTTTATAATAGTGCCTAATTAATTCATACCTAATTGAGTTGATTATATATTTCAGGGTAATGATACCTACAACGTATTTGTATTTAGGTGATCATCTATGTTTGCTCTGTAATTGCTACGATCACATTTTAAATAACTATAGGTTTGGCCTAGTCGTCCTCATAGCAATGTTTTTTATAGTTTCTGTTTTTTTTTAATATGTTAGTCCAAAGCACATTTCTGCATGAACCAGCTCCTGCAAGTCTTTTTACTATCTAGCTGTTCTGTTTTTATCAAATTTCCTACATTTAGTAGCTTAATGGGAGTCAGTATCGGATCAGATTCTTGTTTTTATAAACTGTGAGATGAGTAACAAGTTACCACATCAATCAAGCGCGGGTTAGCAGACTTCACACATCTTAAAAACATTCAGAACTCTTAGACATGAAAGTTTATGATATTTTCCTCCATCGTTTGAAGCGGCAATACGCACATAACTTCGAAATTACAGAAGGACGTGATATATGTCATTTCACGCTATAACGGTTCAACGGGCTTCTGTGGTATTCGGAATAAATATAGCTTATATCCTAAAATAATACTTATAATCGTTATCCGGGAAAAATTACAATTCCAGTAGGTTAGCAGGTGGAACAGCGGAGTGCTGCTCGTTTTCTATATTTATACTAACTACGCTCTGCGGGATAAAAAGTTACCCGAGTTAAACTATATCTTTAAATTGCTAAGCTAACCGATCTTAGACGGATCTGGGGACTTGCAAGTCGTTGGACGGCCCTATTTATACCAAAACCAACGCCTGCACAAACAATGTTTTGTCAACACATAACATTATCTGCGGGTAGTTTGATTTTAAGTTTTACAAATCATAACAAATCATTATCCAATCATTCAAACATTAATTTAACAATTAAATAATTGATGTTTGTCGGTCTCGCGCCGACATACACAATACAGTTTAGTTATTAAGTCTAACAACATGGAGAAGTTGAATGGAAAACAATGGAGAACATGGAATTTGCTGCCCGTGTGTACCCTGATGGTTACAATCTGGGTGCCTTCAAGTCGCGAGTGAATTGGTTTCTTCTAGATGAACGTGCTCCACCGTAGACCACATCTTTGCTTATCATCAGGCGAGTTGGCGGTTAAACGCAAGCCAAAAAGTAACACACACATCATCACATCATCAGCCATAGGACGTCCACTGCTGGACATAGGCCTCCTCCTTGGGGGGTATTTTGCCAATACTCGCCACGCTTGGCAGGCGGGTTGGCGAGCGCAGCTAGGTGTGATTGTTCAAGGAAGACCCTGCTGCCCATCTTCCGGATTACATCCCTTAGCCGACTCTTGCGGCAACCACGGGTAGAGAGGGTGGAGTGCTATTCTTACGCCGGCACCACCACGGCAAATAGTAACAAACTTATATATATATACAAATTTTCGCATCTACAATTGAGCTAGAAATAAGACAGTGTAATTGAAGAGTAACTGATCCCTTTGTCCCTGGAAAATGTACAATATAAGTCGGATAGCGGTTGAAACCGCGGAGTACTGCTAATAGTTTATATGTCTTCTAATTGTCTGCTCGTGTTCATTCCAGGTGGGTGGTGGTGGCAGGCGCGTGGCGAGCCAGCGTGCTGCGGCCGACAGCGGCTGTCGGTACCACAGCGCGCACGGAGCGGCACTCTTCGTTGCTGCAGCTGTGCGCATGGGGCGTGCCCGCAGCACTCGCAGCCGCCGTGCTCGTCACTAGAGACGTAGACGCGGACGAGCTTACAGGTGAGATAACTAGACTTTTTTTTCTACCTTTAATGCCTAGATTCATAGCAGAGGCAAGAATCGAGTGACACTCTTTGCTGCTACAGCTGTCTAGGTCTTACAGCAGAAGTAAAGGGAAAATTCCGAAAAATCAAAAAGTTGAAAAAAGTAAATTTTGGTATTTAATCTAAAGTCCATATATTTTTATCGTATTGACTCGGGACCTTGATTTTTATACACTAATAATTTTTATACCTTAGTATCTGGTATAAATTTCCACTTACTAGGTTCACCCGTTCCTGAGAAAATCGGTGGTGACACACGGACAGACAAACGGACAGACGGACAAGAGAACAATCTTATAAGGCCTTCTTTTTTACCTTTTGAGGACAGGACAAAACAGGACCTAATTCACGTCATTTCAGTTATTTCTGTCAACATCTTTGCTACATCCGTCACTTTACCATATTATTCGTAACAAATTGACCTGTCCTCTTGAACTACAATTCAATTAGCATTCATCATTTTGAAATGTAAATTCATCATTAACAATTCCAATAAACTGCTAACTAAAGTCGTTACAGTTTTTACACTTGGAATACTTGTAGATAAGATACCTAAATGAAACGCCGCACTACCTATGAGTATTGGTGCGCATGACTTCTTAGATGTCAGGAGAACATCCATCAAACAGTTTTTGCCACACCTTATTTCTTTAACAGTGTCTCTCGTCTATAAATGGCGCCTTGTATCACAGTTATAGAGATCTAACTTAACTGTTCATGTAAGTTAAGTAAGTTCAGGTAAGATGAAATCGGCATTGATGTTTACTTATACATTACCACAATACCTAGATAGAGATTTTATCGAACGGAGTAGTACCTAGTACCTAGGTAAATTTTAAATTAATTTCGGTGTAAACTTTATAACTTACTTGCTTTATGTGAAAAATAAAAGGAAAATGGGGTATGGACGTCTTCGTTCACTAGTTAAAAAAAACTTATACCAGCGAGCCACCCTTCGCACGGGTACAATGTGGTGCATATGCATGTATTGTGCATATAAACCTTCCTCTTTAACCACTCTGTCTATTGATAGAAACCGCATTAAAATCCGTTGCGTAGCTTAAAAGATCTATTCGTACAAATGGCGGGAAGCTAATTTGCTTTATACTATGTAGGTAGAGATACTTGCTTTATGTGAAAAATATAAGAAAAATGGGGGAAAGGGGGTCTTCGCCCACTAGTGGATCATTTGAAATCGTTTTGTTAGGCTTGCGTTTGTCTGCCATCTCTCCTGGTAGCGAAGATGCAGTCTACGATGGAGCACGCCTAAAAGATTTAAAGGCAATCAAATTGCATCTATCGGGAACCACCCACACACAGTATATTATTATAATACTTATCTACCGTATGAGTTATCTATCTATCAGTTTTATAACACAATTGTTTTCGTATTTATTTCGCCTGCTAAGCTGATAACTTGGTGACTGCACTGTATTTCATCGTCTAAAATAACACTTGGGGCAAAAAGTAGACCTATTAGATCGGACTCTTTATAGAGCCTTAAGTTCAACGCCTCGTAAGGAGGCTGTTCCATTAAAGGTAGGCCTTATTCCTTATAAGTAGGTTTGAAGAACATATAGCTGTAACAAAATTTATGTCGATAATTGACGACATCATTAAGGGAGAATGATAACAACCGACAAATAAAAAGTTAACTATCCAGATATTAATTTGTAAAATGGTGAGATTTTCGTATAATTTTTTTTGGTATAAAGTTAATTTAAAACTGAAATCAAACTTATCATAAAAAGAAAAGGAGCTACAATTAATAGTAAGATAAAAAAAATATATTGAACTAAAAATGGTAGAATTTATAATATTTATTTTAACTATGTAATGATAATTTCATAAATGTAGGTAGTATTTGTAAATTAGTTTTACCTTTTTTTGTTGTCTTTGCCTAGATGTAGACAGAACCTAAATATGTTCCGTCACTCTATTAAGGTAATAGTTACTTTTTCAATTATTCCAAATTAATACCTGTCAAAATTAGGTAATCTTGACAAACTTTGGATTATTACGTTTCAACGGGATTATTCAGAACTTGTGATAAGTACTATTTCTATCATCTGCTACTCTCGTATATACGTATAGATTGAGATAAAAGCGACAAGGACAGAAAAATTTCGTACACTCAAGAATACGAACAAAAATTATTCAATTCTTCACGTTTTATACCAATCAATACATTCTAATCCACATCCGTACGTACGCATACAATGGCGAAGATGGCGATTCATATTTTAATAGTTCTTTCTTGTTTGATCGGCGGCGTTTTCAAAGCGATTAAAATCTTGTGTAAGTGCACAGGAGCACGCATTCATTCACGATTGCGTTTAGTATGGAATACTGGTGTATTGTTGTCGACAATTCATACGTACTTAATTAAAGATCTGTTCATGTGCTTTTATACTACTCCGACAGATTATTATAGTCTAGGAGATAAGGAACTTTTAGACTACTATTTTTAAGCAACAATATTGAACCGTACGAAATAAACTATGAACTGAAAAAAGCCGACGTAGTTTTAAAAAGCCAAAATATATCACAGGGACAGAAAATGTAAACATTGATATAAAAAACTAAATGCCGCTACAGCTTTTTATTAGAACATTCTTACACAGTAGCAACTAAAATGAGATGATAAGAAAATATTATACAATAAACAAAGCGGTTAAATCAAAGAAACAAACTATCAAGTAGTAACCGTCTTCAGTTTACCAAACAGTAGCATCTTTTCATAATTTTCATATCACTAATTCCACAATATCAAAGCGGCAAAATCCAAGAAACTTATCAAACAAAAAACTCTTATCATTTAAGCTAGGGCAGATTAATTTAAATCGGACTGGAGACTGTTTGAAAAACACCGCACTGATATTAATGTTTTTTCTTCAGCGGGAATAGCGGTAAACAAAGTTAAAGTTAGTTTTTGTCCTTTTCCGTACTTTAGACTTTAACTAAGTCCATAGTCTAGTAGAAGGAGATTGTTAGTGACGTAATCTTTGTATTGTTTGCCGGCGTAAGAACAGTACCCCACCCTCTCTACCCGTGGTTGCCGAAATAGTCGGCTAAGGGATGTAATCTGGAAGATGGGCAGCAGCGTCTTTCTTGAACAATCACACCTAACTGCGCTCGCCAACCCGCCTGCCAAGCGTGGCGAGTATTAGCAAAACCTATAGAACCTAGGAGAAGGCCTATATCCAGCAGTGGATGTCCTATAGCTGATGATGATGATGATAATGATGAATCAGTTTCGTATGGTTCGTAACCAATTTTAAGACGTCTGTTGGTATCTTCTCGGTGTCTTTATTTATTCGTATGGAGTGAATAAACAAAATCAAGATTTTGTATATTCCATTCGAATTTTCCATTGACAAAATTATCGTTTGTAAGACATGAAATAAATTTATTTCTGTAGACATATTCGCATTAAACATTTCTTTAGCGTATAAAGGATTGAGATAAATCAGCTGTGAAACTTCGTTGGCGCTCGTCGGGTTATAAATTTCTGTAACAGTAAAAAGTGCGTCATGCTAATATCGTACTGGTGCAACTTTTGTTATACAAATACAGAGATGTGTACAACTCGGTGGCATTACACAAACGACGAGTTATACAACTTCCAAGAAAGGAGAACTTTACTTTGCAGTTAGATTGTCGCTGCATTAGATGTGCAAATAAGTACATGCAGTTGCAAATCCAGTTGCTTACCTGCCTTTTCGCAAAAATTGCAAAAAATATCACGTACTCCAACCTCTTCCTTAGGAGGAGGCTGCGCGATACATGATTCTTGCCATGACATTGTAAATGACCCATAGTTACGATCCATGTAAATGTAAAACATGTTATTTTTCAAACTTTTTGTCTATTCACAAGCTGAAAATAGGAGAGATACAAAATCATCCAATACTTTTACTAAAGTTGTCTCTTTTTCCGATATTTTAGCATTTTCCTTAAATATAACATAATTTACATGAACAAAAAAGTCATGAAACGAGAATACCATTACCTATAAGAAAACATTTTTGCTAGACCAATTACCTTACTCTTAATAAATTTAATTATATTTTCGAGTTACGTTTTGCGTACTTCCGAGCAACAATACAGTCAAGAGGTAGATTCTATTTTCATCCTTATTCCTTTGATTATGGAACAGCGTAAAGGTGGAGTAAAAATGTTTTTTTTTTTTGTGGGTCTGCTCTTATTTTGACAGATTGCTTGGTTAGAGAATAAAAATAGAAAAATTCGCTGGCTAGTAACTTATACAAAACTCGTTCATACCTAATGCTTTATTATTTTCATCTGCATGTTGAATGAACTGCAGTAAAAGTGGCACAATCGATAACTTCACCCGTTCTCAGGCATTTGCATTTTGCAGTTCCAATCGTACCACGAGTATTGTGCTTTTTTTTTATTATTATTATGCCGCTTCCATTATGGCGATCGAAAGAAATGCTCGACCATTATTCGAGCCGTTAAATACGACACCTTTCCTCCTTGCACGCTCGTATTTCAATTTTAAATCGGCCCTTTTAAACGCCTTATTAATGCGAGCCTTTTTTCTCGCCGAGTGTTTGTGTAGGTGTTCGCTCCGAGAGTGGCTTTACTCGAAATCGGAATGTTATTCAGCCCGATAAAGCGCTGAAGGGAAAGAATTCGTATCCGCCAAGCGCGGTCTCACGGCGCGAGTTCGTTTACCTAACGAGACCTAACATCTTTTTTCTCTTTGCAGGCACATGTTTCGTCGGTAACCAGTCGAGTAAATCGCTGCTCGCGTTAGTTATCGTTCCTGAAGCGATCTGCCTGTTGCTGGGCTGCGTGTTTTTGTCTTCGGGATTGCGAGCGGTACTGCGTAAGCCGGCGCCGGCGCCTGCGCCGTCAGCGCTGCTTCCAGGCGTGGGCGCTCCACCCCACACGGAGCAAAGTGTGCTAAGATTGGGAGCGCTAGCAGCACTGTACGCGGTGCCATCCGCCTGCATCCTGGCCACGTGGGTGTATGAATACGCGTGGCGGGACGAGTGGCTCGCGGCGCCCGTGCCCTCGTCCGAGCCGTCGACGCACCCGCATCCGGCTTTCTGGGTGTTCCTGTTCCGGATATTCGCGACGCAGGTGCTGGGCGTGATGGTGGCGGTGTGGCTGGCGACGCCACGGCTGAAGGCGTTATGGCGGCGGGCGGCGGGCCCGCGCAAGCCTCCGTCGGCGAAATGCCCGGCCGGCCCGCCGCCTACCCCGCTCACTCTCCACTGCTACGCGTCGCACCCACACTCCCTCGCACGACACACGCAGAAGTACGCCACATACAGACCCCCGCAGCAGCATTCGTACAGAAAACCTAGACATTATCACTACTCCGCGGGAGAAACAATCCTCTGACCTACGAAGTGATCCCCCGACGGTTTTCAATTGAAGACTTTGAATCTTTATTTAAAAGACAAGAATAGAAGGATGTATGAACCTCTAAAAGTGCATTTACGTTGTTGAATGTTTTTAATAAGTATTAAATTTATGAAACAAAAATTATAGTTAATTTTTAAAAGTGCCATTAGTCATAAGTTAGTTATAATCTTTAAAGTATCGAATTTCAATATGAACAAAATGTATCTGAAGTGCTATTCTGGTGGTTGTGTAGCTATTTCAAATAATAAGTAGGTACATATTTCTATCGCGCCAGAATATTTAAAGTTATTTCATAGCCTTATGTTATGTTGTAAAGTAATTCTGGAATAAAAACACAATTCAATAAGGGTAAGGAAGAATTCTCTGTGGAAATAATACCTGCGTCTTTTTTTGTGAATAAAACTTTTTATTATAATAATAGAATTGCTTAGTACAAAATAGGTACATCTGTAAATATTTGTAAACCAAGATGAAACAGTTAAGAAATGCCCTATAAGTTAAGCTTTGACTAAACTGTAAACTAATTGTGTTTATCGCCAGGACCTAATCGTGCAGAACACTATGAAATCATAAACTATTAATTGTATCAGCACGGCTATTGCAACATGGCCGAAACATCGAGGTGAATAAACAAAATTATTTTCATAGTAGTTTGTCTACGATTAAGTCCCGGTGATAAACATAATTATGTGTTCAAATCGCGACACAAATTATTATTATTATCTACTAGGTAGGTACATATTTTACTAAATGTTGTGCGACTCGAATGCGGATAATTCGCAGAGGTAGTCAAAAAATCTCTCTATCAGTCTTTAGCGTGAAATAATTGTCAACTTTGTGAGTATATAAAATACAATATCGGCTCCACCATTCCAAGTTTCAGAAAAGCTGGTCGCAGGATCTCAGTTTGCTCACTGAACGAAATCTACAAAATGTACAGCCCACCTTGCCAATGTAGAATCTAGGCCAACTAATGTAAATAGATAGTTCATTGTAAATAATAGTTATAGGATTTTAATTTATAACTCTACTTATAAAACTACGTACATATATAGTAGGGAGACGAAGAGACGCATGCTATAGGAATATTTTTAGTACTGTAAATATATAGTTTAAACGTTATAGGTATGTATTAAGTACATTAGAGAATTTAGCATGCTCGAAGAACCTAATAAAATACGAGTACAAATACAGCATTATTTTTTATTATATCCTTCCTAAAACCCTGTGTCTAAGGATGTAGGTATGTGCGAAGCAAGACGAGGCCGCACGCGTTGCACTCAGCTTTGTCTCCATGATGATGGCCACTGGTTGTGGCCGAAACTATAGTCGGAGTATCCGATATATGTAACTAAACGTGAGTAATCCCTCATAAATAAAACAAAAATTTCAGTGTTGATCCTATACCAAAAGTTATATAGGATAGTAAATCTACTTATTATTATGATGTGTGTCCACCATATATAATAATAAGTAGTTTTACTCTCAGTATCTATAACTAGATATTTGATTAAGAACATAACAACGTTTTTGAAAGCCGTTCCGTGAAATATTTAAAAAAGTTAACGCCTTTTCAACGTTTAACTTTTTTTTTTATGTTTAAGTTTCAACTATCTAACGTTTGTTGGCCCGGTCTGTACTCACCATAAATTCTGTACTCTGGTTTGATAAAACTATGTTAAAGCATATTTCTATAGCTATCCTTGTTTATTAATAGAATTATTACATATATTTATCTTCTTCACATGCTATGATGTTACGACAAACCGATAAATTCTTAAACAAAAAAGTGGCGTCTCCTTCTGAACTTTGAACACGGTCCAATTTATTCCAAGAGTAGCAATGATACCTTCAGCGCTAATGAGAACCACTACAGGCGCTAGAAATTTTCTTAGCAGCTTCGCTTGGCATTACGTTGTTTCTTGTTAGCTTCATTAAAGTATTCGCTTAATTCGGACTAAACTCTTTTTTGTGACTTTTGGTGTCTGGTTGATCGTGATTGTTATTTCAGAAAAAAAATATTATTTTAATTCAGAAGATATAATTCAACAATGTCTTCCATTACCCAAGTGGGTCGTTTATGTAATTACGTGATAGGGGGTTACAAAACTGTTTTAAGTGGAAGGTAAGTTTTGAGGTTATGATGCCTTCCCTTTGTTTATTTTCCGAATCATTCTCATACCAGCCTATTTCGTTATAATTAAATTTTACGTGGGTTTGTAGCAAAACCAAACAATTAAGTTTCAGTGCAATTTACACAATTTGTATCACATAAATACCTTATAAAAGGTTTCATGAAAGTAGCTATCAAACATCCTGAGGTTTTGAAAGGTATCTACTACATACTTCACATATGTTGATATTTTCAGAACTAGCTGGGTGAGCTCCATACAAGCATGCAATTACAGCAGGAAGTCTGCAGAAGAGAAGTTGGGACTAGAAAAGCCCAAGCGACCACTAACACCCTTTTTCAAGTTCATGGGGCAAATGAGACCTGCTCTACTGGCTAAAAATCCTGGCATCACTTCTAAAGAGGCCGTAGCTTGGACTTCTAAGCATTGGCAAGAGCTGGATAAAGAGGTATTTTAATGTGCAGAAACTTCATGATATTCTAAACAAATATAGGTATAAATAAGTAGGTAATAGGTTATAGGTTTGTGTTAGCAAAATTAATATTTTTAACTATTATCAGCAAATTAAAACAAATCATATAAAAATCGAAATCTACTGTAGTGTAGTAACTATAATTTCAGACCAAAGCTCAAATGTCAAAGGAGTATGAGAAAGATTTGGAAGACTACAGGAAGATCAAGTCAATGTATGAAGCTTCCCTTACACCAGATCAGAAGGAAGACATCAAGCGAGTTAAAGAAGAAATGGCAGTAGCTAAAGAAAAAAGGAAATTAAAAGCTGTTAGTACAAAAATAAAAATGTAGTATACATGTAATACCTATGTAAAATATCTTACATAGGACTATGAAGAGTTAGATATTTATACATTGAATTAAATGTCCAGGCTGGCAAAGCAATTACTAAGTTGCAGCTGTCCTGTCCATAGATTACTACATAACCATTAAGTGTAATGTATAACTGTTTGATGCGATTTCTAAAAATATTGATGTTCACTAATTAACAGGTTAATAACAGATATTGTCTAAGTCTCAATATAGACTCAATATAGTTCAACAGAGGATTGAGTAAGATAAGATGGTAAAATCCACCTTTTTTTAAACATATTAGTGACCGGCGAATGAAAATACATAGAAGTATTCCATCAAGTGAATTGTTCGTTTAGCTTGGCCCAAAGTTCCGAACAAACTCGCGCATCGTCGGAACCACTCGGAAGTACTCTGACATCGGCCTCTGATTGGACTAATAATGTCTATCAAATAACAGTCGACCTTATTTTACATGCAGTTGGGCTAAATTAGCCGTGTGATTATTATTTTTCGTTACACTTCACATGTCTGTCACTCGCTGTCATCGCGACACTCTGGATGTTTTATTCTATAAGGTGCAAATGTAAATAATTAGTCAGTATATTATATAGGTGTCCAACATTCTTTTGACTAATTAAGTATTATATTCATGTTCTCAGAATAATATCATCGTGAGTCGGACATTTAAAATATTATGGACCGAGCGAATCGAATGTCTTAGTGTTAATTCGGCATTTGTATATTTGTTAGATGATAACAGTCGAACTAATGTTTATGAAATTTGGTATAGACATAGTATGCGGTAATTTTTTTTTTTGTGTTCGTAAGTGAGAGAAAACGGGCCGGGATTTGATGAGCGAGCTGCTAAGGGGGTTGAAAATTTCAAAATGAGCTTATTTGGCTAAGTTAGGCCAAGCGGGTTATGAAAGGGTTTTGTATGTGAATTCTAAAACAATTTTTGTTTAATTTTAGACCTCATATTTTTGAAGTTATCAGCCAAAATCTAAGAAAAATTAGTAGATAACGAGGTCTTAGTCTGAGGCGAATTACTACTTTTACCTGGTGTATTTTATTACCACCCATAGCAAAAGGAGGGATGTGATAAGTTCAAAGCTTTTGCTGTCTTTGGGTGTGTATTTTATTTTACGTGCCCTAACGTACGTATTTTTACATTTTTACGTGTACTTTTTCTTGACCCAATCGGGAGCAATTTGTATTAAAAAAACCAAGGAGGCTGAAGAGGCCCAATTTGCAATAAATTCTTCACGTACACACACAGAGCACATCCAAAGGCCAAAAGCCCCATGACACCACTTTTGACTTAAAGGACCATATATTCGATCAAATAAAATAATTTAATTGTTCAACATATTTTTTTACTATATATAAAATTTTGTTGTTGGTTGGCAATATTTGGCATAATACCATCCTCATAGAAAAAAATATTTTGATTTAATTTTAATAAACAATTATCAAAATAATATCCTAGCGATGTACTTACACATAAAAACTTATTCCCATATCCTTTTTGTGGACATGTGATTGATTTACACACCATTTCACAAAACAAGAAGGCATTTTTTAATACTTAAAGTCACTTTATTTTAGCTGACTGACGCCATATTGCCGGCTAGTGCATACTAGATTTGCTCGGGGCGTAATTTGTAAGCCCCACCCACCGGAGCGTAATCGGCGTTGGGTCATTTTCAAGCGCTAGGAATTCTATGTATTTTTATTCGCCGTTAGTGACCCACTGGCTTTACACAAATATGGCTATACATAAACACATGTAAAGTTTTATGTTTTTAAAATGAATTAGGAATAAAAAAATTGTTTAAAAAGTTTTATTACTTTAATAATAGCTATTTTAAATGCAGTCAAGTAATAGATTTTTTTACTCTTCAGCTTGTTAATAATTGTTCAGTTTGGGTCAAAAATGAACCTCTTTGTTTACAAAAACAGTACAAGTAAATGTTACTTTTTATTTTCAGGAATATAAAGAACTGGGCAAACCAAGGAAGCCAATGTCATCTTACTTTCTATTCATAAAATCTAAAAAAAACTCATTTGAAGGGAAAAATTTAAAACAGTTTCAAGAAGAGACTAAAAAGGAATGGGAACAATTATCACAAAGCGAAAAGGCAAAGTTGGAGAAACAAGCTCAGGATCTTATGAAGCAATACAAGTATGAATACCACAATATGTATTGAAATTTTGTATGTTCCATAGGAGGCAATAATCCTATTAATAATTAAAATGTGAAAGTTTGTATATTTGTTACTTAATCAAGCTGGCAGAGGATTTTTTATATCAGAAAAATACTACTGGATGTATCCACTTGAAATTTGGTATAGATGCGTCTTATAGAAGATTATTCAATGATTAAAGATATCCTTTATCTTAATCTAATAATAAAAATAGCGCAAGCTTCATGACAATTGCTTATTTGTTACACATGTTATTTTTTTCTCTCTGAACCTAATTCTAAAGTTAACACAGACGAAATCATGGTACACCCGTGACTTCGGCCATGTTAACTTCATTTTTATTTACTGGTAATCTATAATACTCTATTCTAGAAGAAATCTATAATTATATTTTCTTTACCATTAAAAACAGGCTTAGGTATAGAAAATATAATTATAGCTAGCAAAAATATAACAAACAAAAAAAAGCCTATTAAAAAATGCAGTTTTTTTTGACTTGATTTGTTCAGCTACTAACTCCTACCTATAGTTAATTCATATGCTCAAATCACTTACTTGAGAGGTCAGTTCCAAATTAGGTGTGTTTACTATCTTGGACCACACTGTACACATGAGCTGTAAAAACATCTAGCCAGTCAAACAAAAATAAAAATCTGAACAGTGATATTTAGGCTGAATAAATTATTAAATATAGTCTGATGACACCTGGATTAATAATCAATTGATCATGATCTCTTTTTTATTTACAGAAAAGACTTGGAAGCATGGGAACTGAAAATGATCTCAATTGGCCGGTCGGACCTAGTTCGTTCGAAACCCATACGAGAAAAGAAACCGAAAATTGTTTCTAATAAACAATAGGGATTCGGGTGCTCTGACAATTTGACTGACTCTAGTGACACAAAATCTAGCTCTAAGAACACTGTACAAAGTATTTATAAGCAAACACTTAGCTCTTCTAGTCTAGAAGCTGAACAAACTAAGTGTGTAACACCTGAACAGTCAAGCTATGTATCACATGTTACAGAAAAAGATTCAAGTAACTTAACACATATTACAAATGAGTCAAGTAATGTGAAACATGTTACAAATGAGTCAAATAATGTAACACCAGTTACAAACAATGATTCAAGTAATGTAACACAAAATGCCAGTGGTGAGTCAGTTGAACGTCAGAGCACGGGTGATCAGGCTAAAGTGCCTAATAGTTCCTCCACAGAAACTTCAAAGTCAGGCCAGAGTAAGAGCTTTTTAAGTAGTATTAAAAGTTTCTTCACACATTAGGTTAGTGTAAAGTATAATGTTCATTTTGTCATGATTTTAGTTTGTATTTTTGACATTCATTGTTTTGTAGTTCTATTTAGTTTATGGAATAAAATATTATTTTAAGGAATTTTTTTAACACTATTTATTTTAGTTGACCATACTTTTCTTTCAATCCTAAATTCGGTATGTAAAGTTTTTTTTTGGTATTTATTTTATAATTTTTTCTGATAGTAAACTTTATTTCATGAAACTAATTTGAATATTTTGGCTTTTTATGCGGTAGTTGATTTTTAATACGTTTTCAAACTTTTGATGGCGATGACGTCATGAGGTTGGCTGAATATCCATAGTAGGCCTTTGCCATGTAAAACAAAAAAGAATATTTTAACACATTTGATTGACTTTGACAACTGACATGAAGTAAAGAATTTTGTTTATCAAAGCTTCTTAATGTTGCTAATCTATTACTTTTTTGTATGGATTATTACGCTATTACGCCGCTGGCAAATCTATTAAGATTTAAAAAAATAGATGGATCTATTACAGCTGTTTTACAGAAACATTAGAACTGACAGAATGCACAGAGTATGATGCCAAAAAGAAAAAGGACAAACCCAATGAACTTTTTTTTTTACGTGATTTGGCAATGCACGGGTGATATATTTACCTATTTTGGTATTTTATAAGTGAAGTAACGAAATTATAGTATTTTTCCGTACTATCCTTAGATATGGATAGTATCTAGTACGGAGCATGAAATAGTTGTACAAATACTGTAATTATAGTACGAAATCCAACGCTGCGTTGACTTGACATTGACAGTTTTTGTTTAGGTTCGCCATTGCTTTTGCACAGCGAACTACATGACGTCATTATGGGACTCATTGAAAGTCAAGTTTATCTTGTGTATTTTATTGAAATATACCCCATCTCATAGTTTAGAGAGTTTTAAACGTCAAAATAATGTACAGGAACGTAATATTTCGAAATGGTTTTGGAATCAGTAAAGTATTTTTTTTCTTTACATACCGAATTAAGATGTTGAAAAAGTAAGTTTGTCAAGTTATTAACTGTAGTTCGACTATCATTTATAATTATGATTCAGTATACTGAAATAATTCATTGGTAGTATGTCCGCTTCAAGAGCCGTAGGGCGTGGGTTCGATTCCCACTCAGGACAAGCATTTAGTGGTATAATCAAAGATGTTTGTTCTTGGTCTGGGTGTTCTGTATATACATATTATAAATATGTATTTACAAAAAAAAAGTATTTAAGTATTCTATCAGTTATCTGACTTCCATAGTACAAGCTTTGCTTAGTTTAGGGTCAGATGGCACTGTGTGTAATGTCCTGCAATATTTATTTTATTATTAGGCCTATCTCAGCCGGGTGAATGTGATGGAATATCGCCCTTCGAGTGTATGCTTATGTTGTTGTGGAATATTAATAGCTGACACACTAGTAGAGTGGACTCATGTGGCGACCTCAATATTCACATAAACTTAAACCTGGGCCTAACAAGTATTATGACTAGTGACATGGCGTATATTAAGATTTGCTAGATGTGGCGAGTACTTATAGGACAATGTAGAGTGTTCTCAACTGGTAAGAGTCTACGGTTGACAATGTTGCTTGTCGGCGATTACTTATCAATGTTCAATTATCCTTGTTCTACGTACAGTAACTCGCTTTGACTTTGCAATAATAAAGGGTTGAACCTTTGCTCTAACTTTAAAATGATGTTGATACCTTTCGAGACAATTATTATGACTTATATAGACCATTCCTAAACAACCCCAGCATGCAGTTTTAAACCCATTGGATTGAGTTATGAAATGTTATAGATATTTGAACAATATGAGGTATAAATACTTAACTACAAATAATTTTTAATTTTCAGCTGATTTCCTGAAAATTCTACGATATATTCGATCGTGTTGAATAATAAAAACATTACTTTTCAACAAACTTTTTTATTTCAAATGTGTTATAAAATTAGATTAAAATAAATCTGTCTATTTCATGTCCATTGACAGTTAATTTACCTATTTACAACCTGAATTAAGCTGATATTATTCATACAAGACTATGGGAATTGCCCTTCCCTTAACATAATCAAAGTCTAATGTACATTTTTTTTTGTGTTTGTAATTCATAGATTATAAATATTATTCTCTAGTTCTTTGGTTACTATATTGTGGTATAGTAGGTACCAGCTTAATTCTGCATTGTTGCTAAGAGCTGAGAGTTAATAAAAATCCATGATTTAATAAAATTTTCCGGCTTTTTCCTAAATCCTATCTCTTTGGCGAGACATTTTTATTATAATTGCGCACAAAATCAAACAAAACCACAAAAAATATGCGAATGAAGAAAACTTGTGAAAGAACTTATGAGTAGTTAGAAGTGAAAGAATGACCGCAAGATCGTAATTGCGCGGCGAAGTTTACAAAATACCGTTTGGGGATACGCCTTTTCGCCGACAGCAAAAGGCGCATTCCGTTTTATATTAAATCGTGATTTTTCTGGTAACACCAAAGTACAACAGTAAAACAAAAATAAGTACATACAAAAAATGCAATAGTATATATTCAATAATAGATAATTATTTAATTTATATAAATCATTTCAATACCTTGACCACAAAATTGATTTCAAAAAAATATTAATCATAGTTGCATAGTTATTTTCAGAACAATTTTACCCCACTAAATTAAACACCAAACTACTATAAAAATATTGGGCATTGGTTGCATTTAGTTCAATAGTTATTGTAATCAAACAAACTTTTAAATGCAACCGCAGCCAGTTACAAACTGCTAAAACAATTTAACTAGTAGATCAAAATATATATTATTCTAGCATCTTATTTATTATATATATTAGTATAAATACTAGTAGTTATACATTTATAAGCTGGTTACCAGGTTGAGGCCAATTTATTGCTTATAATTCATCACAGTACAAAAGGTCCTCAATTGACATTTGATAATAATATTTCTTATTCTGTTGCATAATAAAAATAGTTTTATCTAATTTGGCATTCTAAATTATTATACAAAAAAAATACATACAGTTGAACATAGAACCTCCTCCTTTTTGAAGTCAGTTAATAAGTTACTCATAAGCTAATTTGGAAGTAAATACATTTAACAGTGAATTATTTCATACATGACTACTAGCTGAAATTAAATAATATACTCTATACATTCAAAATTAAATGGTTGATTTGATTGAGCAACATATAATGGTTAATATCAACTGCTATGTATGTACACAATTGTCACTAACATACAACTAAAAATGGCAATATGCGACTAAAACGCACACATTTCACAACTTCTCACTTTCATAAAAGGCACGGGCAATCAAAACCTTTGTAATACTCAAACTTCACTCAAAATTTGCTTTTTAGCTGAGAATTTGATTACAATTTTCTGAAACTAATTTGAGGCAGTTAGTAAAGACAATCGAGGGCTAATGTTTTCTCAATATTGCTAATAATTATTGACAAATAATCCAACTAAATGGAAAGCAGAGTGACTAGCAGTCTGCATCAGCTAAAGTGCAATTTAGAATACAGTCCAAATAACACTAGCCAGCTATTGTGGTTCGAATCAGTCAATTTTACACCCTCAAAGGGGGAACAAATGCTAGAGTACTATGTAACCAAATTATCCCTAAGCATAATACAAACTGATTGTATGCAAACTGTTGTAAATAGAAATACAATGATGTCACGGGTCACAACCCCAAAACATTGCACCAAATACAAAACTCGTTGAACCCTAGCTGGTGACACACCATTCAGAAGCATAAGCACATTGGCAATGTTAGAATTACTCTGTGTCGGGAACCAAATCAGCTTAGTTACAATATAAACAATGACTGGTAAGAAAAAGTAACCATTATCAAATGTGGTCAATGAAAGACTATACAATATTTGTAAAAATAACGATAGTAGGACAATGTCATACTTGTATGTGGTGATTTTCTCCCATGTTGAAAGCCTCGAGGCTTCTATTGGTTCCGTCGTCGGAGGCACCAAATCTGTCTGCGGCAGTAAAGGTGCCAAATCATTCACTTCTCCATCGCCTGACGCGTCGATGTCATGAGTCCCTGATAAAAATTCTAACAAGTCTGTTGGTGGACTGAAAAGTACCCCATTTACCTGTGATGCACTACTTTCATTACTTATGCTTTCTGTGACAGGAAAGTCGTAGTCTGGCTCAGGAATCACTGTTTTGACAGGGGTTTCTGGAAAAAAAAGGAAGACATGTAAACAAATGGATTGTGACATAATATATTTCGCTATATACAAATGAAATATTTAATTACCTCTAAGAAACTCATCGCTGCTTTTTCCAGATATTATTTGAAGTCTGTTGTGAGAATTTTCCAAAATTTTTCTTCGTCGTGCTTCACGACGAAGTGCAGCTGCATCAGCCATTATTGACAACTGAATGACACTGACAAGTTGATAAATAGCTTTTATAACGGCGAGCCAACGAAAACATGGAACGTCAGCGCTGCCAGATTGAAAATTAGGTCCGGAGCTAAGAACGGTGCAAAAAGTGCTAAATTTGAAGAAATTCAGAGCTCAAAAAGGGCTAAATTTTACCCATAAATATAAGTAGCTGGATGACCGAGCTTTGCTCGGCTGAAAACATGGATAAAAGGACGTTTCCTAAAAATGAAACCTTTATCGCCCTCAAAATGCATTCTAAATTTCATGAAAATCGTTGGAGCCGTTTCCGAGATTGAAATTATATATATACATATATACAAGAATTGCTCGCTTAAAGGTATTAGATAAAATAAAAAAACAATATAGTAATGAAAACACTACACTCTAATATACTCTATACCTGGAGTTTTGGCGGAAACGCGATAAGCGTCGTGTCCCCCGTTGTATTTTTTTACAAAACTAGTGTTTTTTCGAGTGTTCATGATGTATAAAAATAGTGGTGTTTTATTCATAAAGTGACGAATTACAAGCACGAGTGTGGGAAAGTGATATAGTGCGGTGAAACATTACTTTTGGTGTTGCTTCCAAAACTCCATCGAAGCTAATAGTAAAGTCGCCACTACTTTACTGAGGCATGACTTGATTTGACTGACAGACTGACATGAACTGGACTTGACTGGACTTTATAACTATAGATGTAAGACAAAAATTGCAAAAAAGGAAGACAAGTGAAGTGCTGTAATTTCCAATAGAGACATGGTTCAAAGGCCTCTGTAGCCAGACCAAAAACATTAAAAAAAAACTCTTTTTTTGCTCAGATCAAACAGTACGTTTGTTTGTATAGTTCTTTCTTTTCTTTCTTCTTGGCATCGCACTCTGTGCATTCAGCCAGTTTCAATGTTTCTATATTTTGTGAGTAGTCTTAATTTTTCAGCTTCTTTATCATCTATAGTTACAGTCAAAGTCTAGTCTTGAAGTCCAGTCGGTCTCAGTCAAATCAAGTCATGCCTTAGTAAAGTAGCGGCGAATTTACTATAAGCTTCTGGATGGAGTTTTGGAAGCAACACGAAAAGTCATGTTTACCACATTGTATCATTCTCCCACACTCGCACTTGTAATTCGGCAGTTTATAAATAAAACACCACTATTTTTATGCATAAAAACACGAAAAAACACTAGTTTTAGAAAAAAATACAATGGGACGACACGACGCTCATCGCGTTCCGGCCAAAACTCGTTTGTATAGTTTTCTTCCAGTAATGGCAATTCCATTCTAAAATTTAACGTCAATAAAAACTACTCTATTAAACGCTCACAAAACTATTGAACAGAATCAAATTATGATATAAGGTAATTTAAGTAATTTAAACTTATTCGTTTTTTTCTTTAGCTTCATCTTGACTCATAAATATATACAGAATGAGAGCAAAAAAGTAAAGTTCATAAGTTTTATTATTTAATTAACCCTCTCAGGCTGAGACCTATTTCCTAATAAAAGAAAATTATTTCCTTTATAGTTTTATCTCAAAATACTTCCTAGTTAATGAATCGACTAGGCACTTAGGGGGTAAAATCAGGAAAATTTACAAATGAATAATCGAGACTGTAAGACATAGAAAATATGATTTATATCAAAACTTGTTATACATAGTGGAGTTACGTAAAAAGTTACGCATAATTTGCATCGTGACAATTACGGATAATTACAGTTATGCATTTTTTTTAAACTTTCGAGTACGTAGGAGTAGTAGCGTAGGGATTTCTTATAATGAATAGCAAAGAATTTCTTAAGCCTAGGACTAAGATTTTGTTGTAGAACTGTTTGGTTCGAAGTATTTTAGAATATTGTTGTTCGGTATGGAGGCGGCATTTCTGCTGTTTAGGCATGAAAGAATTCAAAAAAGGTTTCTATGGCACTTAGCTTTTTCTATAAACAAAGATACAACCACAAGGTCTTACAGCAAGATACTGCCACATTTCAACATTGAATTATTACCGAATCAAATTAGACTTAGTTTTCGTTCATATATTGGTGCACAATGAAATTGACTGTCCTGATCTCTTGTCAAGGTTTTAATTTTCAAAGAGTTTTAAAAGAGTTCCATTTAGATACCCGCGTAAACCTATTACACCTTTCGATCCTATATTTAAAAGAACCGTGCTAGGGGCTAACTTACCTGTCGCGAGAATTAGCAATCTGGTCAATAAATATCATTTAGGACATCTTCATATTTTTGAAGACTGTTTCTGTGTTATAGATTTATTGTTTTATTTTTAATATTGAATTTAATTTGTTTTTATTTTGTTATTTTAATTGTGGTTTTGATTGTTATTTAATTTATTATCCTGAATTTGATAATTGCATGTTGTGCTTCCTTAGATAAGCAACACATTTAGAATTCTTTAAGTTTTAATTAGTTGATGTTTTATGTATTGTAGTTGTAATTGTGAAGCCTGATAAATAAAATAAAATAAAATAATGTTTTTTTTTTATTCTAACAACTAATACCGTTAATACATCATATCACCTTCCATTTGTAAGAATATAACGTTTGAAATATCAAAACCGAATGTATACTTTTTTTTTGCAATAACTAATGCACTACACACCAGGACGCAAAGATGCTCTCGCTATATTGACATTTCGATCAGTAAAATCAGTTTATCTGAGGGTTTAGGAGTATCTGTAGTGCCATCGGACCTTGCTTGATAGAACTATGCCCTTAGAACCCTGTCCTTACCAACCGATGAAGTTTTGTAGGGCCTCGAAGTGCATGTTGCGTAGAAGCAACGGTTCGAGAGAGTTAATCAAGGGGATTCCCCCATAATAGATATCGCACGTTGAAAACAAAAGTGACACTAAACGAAAACCTGTTTACCTGTACCTGTTTAAAATATTTATCTGTAATTCTGATTAAAATCAATCAGGTTCTGATAGAATAATACCAGAACTATTATTTAAAACAATAGCAATACATTATGTCAAGTCACAGTTGAGTTATTAACCTCATAAAACTTACAAAAAAACTTTAAATGGCCATACTGAAAAATTGAGTTTTTCGTTTAGTGTCACTTTTGTTTTCAACGTGCGATATGTAGTCGTTTTGGTGTTCCTATAGAGCATAGAATTATCCATAGACAACCATACATTTTCTACGTTACACACGAACTGTGCTGCTATATTAAAGTTAAAAAAAAGATAGATTTAAAGCTAGGTGGTAAAATGCGCAAATGGGTGCTAAGCACGATAAAAAATTGCTAGATCTAGCCCTGAAAGAGCTAAAATGGCAGCACTGAATCAGATAAAATGTCCAATTTCATTGTTAAAAACCGGTAATGCCTGAAAAGAGTGAACATGATATTATTTCTATATTGCAACAAGCTCTATTTCCGGACTCATATGACATCGTTACATATTGATTAAATGAATTTATAAACTAATTATCATAAAATTTCTAAGTTATTATTTAAAACTATACGTTAAATATTTAAGTTCAAAAATATGACATAATATCGCTACAAAGACGAGGAGATATATTGTTATAAATTTTTTACCCGGAAGTACAAGTGTTGTCTTTTGATCGAGAACAAAGTTGAATGAACGAATACAACGAACAACGCCAAGAATTTTTGTTTGGCGCCTTTACGGGGCCGGTTATTTTTGTGAATAAAACTGTCTTGTTTACCTTATAATCAACAAGAAGTTACAAATTGTTAATAAAATGGGTGACAAAGGCGATGGAGGTAATAGCGTGCTTATTGATATGTTTCCTAATGTGATAAACTTGTCCTTTCTTTGAGTGCTGACAGCTAGATTTTGTGGTTATCGGAAGATGTTTCCCTCTGAATCTGTAAAATATTATCGTTTGTAGAAACATTTGATGATGCGGTCGAAGAGCGAGTGATTAATGAAGAGTATAAAATATGGAAGAAGAACACCCCGTTTCTCTACGACCTGGTGATGACCCATGCTCTGGAGTGGCCCTCTCTAACCGCGCAGTGGCTTCCCGACGTCACCAGGCCCGAAGGGAAAGATTACTCTGTTCACAGGTGTGATATGTTCATTGTAATTCGTTTGCCTTCATCATAGCTCTTAAGAACCGCTTAACAAACCTACAGCTCAATGTCTGCATACTTACATATAGATCACCTGAACTGGCTAAATTATGTGCATCTATCAAAGCACACTTATTATTGCCATTTGCGATGCACATGTAAGTCATTAATGTACATATAATTTTAAAATGACAGTTTGAATTAAACTTGTATTTGTGTAGATTGATCCTAGGAACACACACATCAGACGAGCAGAATCATCTTTTGATAGCGAGTGTCCAACTGCCTAATGAAGATGCTCAGTTTGATGCCAGCCACTATGACAATGACAAAGGCGGTGAGTTCACCTACAGATAATATCAACATATTACAATAACAAATACCAAAATATTGCAAGTTCATTGCTCTTTAGTTCATTACCATATATATTGAAGGTGAGCCTTACCTACATAAATTTTGACTTGTGATAGTAAGACCTACCTACAACAGTTGTTTATTTCATGAAATAATTGAGTAAAGTGCTTCTAAAATTACTATCCACTAAATTAATATTCAAGTTCCTATAGTTAGAGGAATAAAAAAGTTTAAAGTATGTTCACACACTTTTCTAGCTCTCTCTCTTTTTCTCTCACTATAGCAAAGTACTTAATATATTTACATGTCATTAACAACATTAAAAACCGGCCAAGTGCGAGTCGGACTCGCGCACGAAGGGTTCCATAAAATTATGAGCAAAACCAGTAAAAAAAATCATGTTTGTCGTATGGGAGCCCCCATAAATATTTATTTTATTGTGTTTTTTAGTATTTGTTGTTATAGCGGCAACAGAAATACATCTGTAAAAAAATTAATTGTCTAACTATCACTGCTCATGTGATTCAGTCTGGTGACAGACGGACAGACAGTGGAGTCTTAGTAATAGGGTCCCATTTTACCCTTTGGGTACGCAACCCTAAAAAAGTAACCCTCAAATATAAGTTTGAAAACTAAAAACTGCCAAATTCCTTTTATAAGACACTACATGTTCACAATATGTGTATTGCTAGTGTCTACAGCGTCTATAGTCACTTGTCAAAATATGGTTAGTACTTTAAGGCTAATAATTTAAGCTATATTTTTTTTTATTTCAGAGTTTGGTGGGTTTGGTTCCGTATCAGGAAAAATAGATATTGAGATCAAAATAAACCATGAAGGGGAAGTGAATCGAGCACGCTACATGCCTCAAAACCCTTGTGTAATTGCCACGAAAACTCCCTCATCAGATGTTCTTGTGTTTGATTATACCAAGCATCCGTCCAAGCCGGAGCCTTCAGGAGAGTGTCACCCTGATCTAAGGTGAGACATTATGTAGATTGAAAAGTCATTAATTTGCTTTCAACGCTCTATTGCAAATATGCAGTAAAATGACACCAATAAGTTTTAATTCTAAATTTCTAATCTATGTCACATACAGCAAAGGAATCAAATAACTTATCAGCTATCGCTGTAATATTTTTATTTTATTGTATTAATAGTTTAAAAATTTGTAGATATAATTTTTACATTTCAGATTGCGAGGTCACCAAAAAGAAGGCTATGGGCTTTCATGGAATCCAAACCTTAATGGTTATCTACTCTCAGCCAGGTAAGGCCAATGACTTAATGTTGGTAGTCTAATAGTATTTACATAAATACTTCCCATTTTCCACCACTCTTGATGACACTACATGTAATTATTCACTAAATGTTGGTTGTTTTTCCTTGTAACAGAAATTAATTCTAAATTCCAGGACAATATACTAATTTTTGAATATTAGAGCATAGTTTACTGCTAAAGTCTTTAGATTTTGAATTTAGTAGCTTGACTTACACTTCACAAAGTGTCTTATATTTCCTTGTAATTTTTGGCACCTTTAACTTATACAGTACTCCATGTGTGCACTTGGAGTACAGTAGTACAAGCGCTTCGAATCAATATTATTTATTCGCACAGAGAGGATGTGGAACTCTTTGCTGGAGTCTGTGTTTCCCGAATAATACAATATGTGCCTTCGAATCAAGAGTAAAACAGGTTCCTTCTAGGTAAGCGTGTTCCATCCTAGACCACATTGTTGCTTAATATCAGGCAGGATGTGGTCAAACGCGAACCTATTCCGAATATAAAAAAAATGTATAAGTCAGTTTATTAGTTAGTGTTTTTATGGTAACAAAACAATCAGATTAATACAGCTGTACCCACAACCATATAAGCAGTGAATTTTGGTGCTCTAGTGGGTGGAGTATTCCCTGATAGATACAAGTTGCATGTGAATCTGTTTCTTCTAAGCATGCATGCTCTATCATAGACTGTATTTTTACTTAACTTCAGGATAGTAAAATGCAAGCCTATTTGTTTATCTTTTGTTTTAAAATTTTAATAATATAACTCTAGGAATATCGTTCTATACATAAAATGGTAGGCACTTGTGTATGATAAATTTTGTTTTAGTAAAAATTTTATATTCTTCAGCTAGTTTTTAGTATCATGCTTCTAGATGGCGCCAGTCTCCGAGTGTGACTTGTGCTATTATATTGGCCACGTAATATTAAAGCGCTAAATCACTAGATGGCGTTTCTTTTTTAGCGAATTTTCTATTCTTCACGAGTAGACCCTTAGCCTAAAGCTTAGCTCAAATAAGAGTTAGGGCATTACTATTTTTCAATAGAGCTATAAAAAATGTTTTAAATGATCACAATTACATATGTGCTTTTATTTCTACAGCGACGACCATACAATCTGCTTATGGGATATCAACGCGACGCCGAAGGAGGGTCGTGTGATTGAAGCCAAGTCCGTGTTCACGGGCCACACGGCCGTCGTCGAGGACGTTGCCTGGCATCTCTTGCACGAGTCGCTCTTTGGGTCTGTTGCCGACGATCAGAAGCTAATGATTTGGGACACAAGGTTAGCTATTTTCTCACATAAATATCGTAAAGAAGTACTTTGGTTCTTTCCTGTTTTTCACTTGAGACGAAATCTCTTAGCAATCAATGGTATCACCATGGTGTAGGGTCCATTGACGAACAAACGACGGGGTGTTATTAGTTTGACGTGTCTGTGTGTCTGTCTGTGGCATCATAGCTCCCAAACAGATGAACCGATTTTTTCAGTTTTTTTTTTTGTTTGTAAGATTAATTAGTCGGTAATGTTCTTAGCTATGTTAAATGAAAATTGGCAGGGGTTTATTACATTTTTAATTAATTAATGTCCCACTGCTGGGAAAAGGCCTCTGTTCCTCCTTTCCATGCCTGTCTGTTTGGTGCTATTGAAGTGCAATCCTTATATGAGTATCAAGCTCATTTTTCCACCCTCTTCTAGGACCATAACTGCACTGGCATTCGGCAGACATATAATATTAATAGCCGGTGTAGCTAGTCTAGTCACCTGGTGTCGTTTGATATGTATAAATGTATAAATACATACTTTTTAAATATATTTCAGCGTTGCCTGCTCTTGGTTATGTGTATATATGATATTCTTTTCCAGATGTAACAATACATCAAAGCCTTCTCACACTGTGGACGCCCACACAGCTGAAGTCAACTGCCTCAGCTTTAACCCTTATTCCGAGTTCATACTAGCCACTGGGAGTGCTGACAAAACGGTAAATAGATATATTTAATCATCGAATATTGTATAGTCATTTAGATAAGTATATTTTCTGCCATTTTGTGTTCAAGGCTGTTTGTGTGTGAGTATGTGACCACTTTTTTAAAATATTTGAACACAGCACCATTTAGCTCAAAAATAAGCATAGCCTTGTACTATGGGAACAAAATCTCTATAAATAAAATAAAGTCGCTTCTCGTCGTTTGTACTCTTAAATCTTTTAAACTAGGCAACGGATTTTAATGCGGTTTCCATCAATAGACAGAGTGATTCAAGAGGAAGGTTTATCTATATCTTTAAACGAGCAATTCTTGTATATATATACATATTCTGAATCTCGGAAACGGCTCCAACGATTTTCATGAAATTTAGTATGCAGGGGGTTTCGGGGGCGATAAATCGATCTAGCTAGGTTTCATTTTTAGAAAACGTCGTTTTTACCGTGTTTTCACCCGAGCAAAGCTCGGTCACCCAGCTACTATGTATAATACATGCATATGCACCACATTCGTATCTACATTGCACTGGTTGCTAGTAACTGATAAGATTATGAATACTTTCTTATATATACAACTAGCGACCCGCCCCCGCTTCGCACGGGTGCAATGTAGATATTAATGTGGTGTATATGCATGTATTATGCATATAAACCTTCCTCTTCAATCACTCTATCTATTAAAAAAAACCGCATCAAAATCCGTTGCGTAGTTTTAAATATTTAAGCATACATAGTATAGGGACAGAGAAAGTGACTTTGTTTTATACTATGTAGTGATATACATACATATAATAAACACATTTGGAACACCCAAACATAAGCAAACAACTAACTTTTTCACATAAATGTTTGTTTTGGGTGGGAATCGAATTGCACACCCTTCAAGCTTACGAGTGCAAGCTTACCTTTGGTAGTACTACTACCAACAGAGCTAACATGGAATTTGTGGCCAGTTTTTTTAGCATTGCTGTTCTAACATGAGACAATTATTTCAGGTTGCCCTATGGGACCTTCGCAACTTAAAGTTGAAGCTACATTCATTTGAGTCGCATAAGGACGAGATCTTCCAGGTGCAGTGGTCACCGCACAATGAGACCATCCTAGCTAGCAGCGGCACTGACAGAAGGTACGAACATCTCAAAATAGACATTGCAGTCTGAAAATCACAACACTATTAAACTATTACACTACACTGCACACTACTATTTTTTTATTACACTATTACTATTTTTTTACTCCTACCTTAAAATCTATTCTGTTACTTTCCATCCAAAGGTTGTCTGGAAGAAATCGCTCTAGGCGATAAGGCCGCCGTTGTACGTCATATATTTATTATTTTATGTTGTTTTTGTTTTGTTATTTTCTTTCTCTTTTTTATGTTTGGTGTATAATAAAGTTGTATTGTATTGTAATGTAAAAAATCAGGCTATGTCATAAACACAGTCATCCCACTAATATTGCGAACATGGCGTACGGACGGATGGCTGAACGGATCTGGATGAAATTTTGCATGTTGATACTTTAAACCCTGGAATAAAACATAGGATACTTTTCATCATCATCATCTTCCATCACCGCGCGGGTAAAACCGCAGGGTGCAGCTAGTAAAATAATATAAATAACAATAATCAGATTTAAGGAAAAATACAGTGTTGTAGTTGGAAACACATTGATACATGTCACGGTTATATTGCCAACTGCACATGTCAGTTTGCAATCGAAAAAAAAAATTCAAATTGTTTTCTCATTTATATACTTAATTTTTTTTTTAAGTTTGACAAGCTAGTTGTTTGACAACAGCTCACCTAGCCTGGAAAGGAGCTGACTCTCAAGTGAGGCTGTCGGAACACACCGTTAGGTGCTTGGCGAGATCACCACCCTACCACCAAGCTATGGTTTCCTCACGATGTATTATGTATGTGATTGTTTCCCCAGATTGCATGTGTGGGATTTATCGAAGATCGGCGAGGAGCAGACGGCTGAAGATGCAGAAGACGGCCCACCCGAGCTGCTGTTCATCCACGGCGGTCATACCGCCAAGATATCGGACTTCTCCTGGAACCCCAACGAACCCTGGGTTATTTGCTCAGTCTCCGAGGACAACATCATGCAGGTAAGAAAACTGGACAGGACACTGGACTTGATTCAGGCGTTACTTTGCGGAAGATAATTTTGAGTGTTTTAGTTTATTTCCGCTGAACAGTCGTTTCAGTTACAACAGTAATGAGGATTTAAATTTAACTTACTTGACAACAATTTAAAAAACTTGACAACAATTTGAAAACTTGACTACAATTTGAAAACCTTGACAACAATTTGAAAAAACTTTACTTAATATGTAAGACTAAATTTGACATAAACTTTAAATCTAAAACAAATTAAACATAACGCTAATTAAAATTAAAATAAAAACCACAAGTATTTATATCCTGTTCTCGCTCCAGTAACCACTTGCCAATATGTGTTTCGCTTCTACGTGAGGCTTCCTCAGGACGTGTTTACTCTTTAAGCGCTTGGCAGAATCTATACTAGACTCTCTGATTTCAAATCTCATTTTGTTGGTTATCTTATGTTTTAATTTGCAGGTTTGGCAAATGGCCGAGAACATCTATAATGATGAGGAGCCAGAGACTCCTGCATCAGAGCTGGAGTCGGGGGTGAACGTGAACCACGGCTAGCGGCCCCTCGACCTCTCGGGCCCAGTGAACAGTGAATGCACAGTGGAATAGTGTTACGTTATCTTAAAACTGTTCTTAGTACTCATACAGAAATATATGTGTAGAGCGAGTGAATGGCAAAGGTTAGTGTTTATGATTGGTCTGATTACTGTTGCAATGTACTATTAAATTATGGTTTTAACTCTGTTCTGGGACAAAAAGTAGCCTATATGTTTATCCGTGTTTATTATGTTTATCGGCATTCCAAATTCAATCCAAATCTGTTAAGTTTAATTTAATCTACACTAAATTTCACAATTATAATATTACCGAGATTGGATTTCTAGAGCATGCTTAATTTTATACCATATCATTGTTTAATTTTGTATGTTCAGTTAGATGGTAGTCGATCCGCACATAAATAGATACTGGAATATTATCGATAGACTATTTTTGTTAACAGTAACTGAATAAAAAGTCTAGTGAGCGCTAAAGCAGTATTGCCTTGGATTTTGTTTTGTTCCTCAAAGTTCTATGTACTGCTGCAATGGTCATAAGTCATATATTATTTCTTACCATCAGGAGAAAGCCTCGACCGTCTCAGTACTTAAAAAAAAGTATTTAACTTCTTAATCCGGTTACTTTTCAAATAGGTGTAATGTTTGTTCTATCTTTATACAAATATAAAAATTTCGTGTCACGTTGTTTGTCCGTTATGAACACCTCAACTACTGAAGAGATTTTAACCAAATCTTGCACCCTATGTGCAGTTTGATCCAACTTGAGAGATATGATAGTTTACATCTCAATTTATAATGGCAATATTTTTTTATTGCAAATTATTTGTTTATTATACAACAAAGAGGTATAATTATCTGTGAGTTCCATAAAATTCTAATAGATGGCGGTGTAAGGTAATTTATTAACTGGATTGTGTATGTATCCAATAGATGGCGCTACGTTAAAAGTCCAAACGTTTCATATGCGCTACAATTTATTTCACGTTACACGCGTTTGTTCAATTTTGCCACAGCAACGCGTGGCCGGGTCTGCTAGTATTTCTATAAAAACAACCGTCAAATCATGTCAGAGGCCTTATTTATTCTGACATTAAGGCTGGCTACTTGACTCGTACGAACTTTAATTATCCTATCCTACAATATTCACTGACACAGTTTCACTATTATCTGCTTTGTAATTTGTGGAGTCCCATGGGTGAAGATTGCACTATAAATCGACTTGTATACGCCAGATCGACTGACTATATATTGAAATATATATATAATCGGTGAATAGGCACTTTCTTTATATGTATTAAAAATGGAGATACGATTATGTTTAATTCTTTTCAAAACCCAATTAAATATATTTAAAATTATATTTACACATTTCATATTGATCATTTGATTATTTTTTTGACCCATCGGGCACGCTAAATCTATAAAGCCATACTGCCTTGTCTTCAGTTTTTGTAATTCATGTCTTACATCTATAGTTACAGTCAAAGTCCAGTCTTGGTCAAGTCCAGTCCGTACCAGTCAAATCAAGTTATGCCTTAGTAAAGTAGTGGCGACTTAACTATAAGCTTCTGGATGGAGTTTTGGAAACAACACGAAAAGTCATGTTTCACACTCGCGCTAGTAATTCGGCACTTTATGAATAAAATACCGCTATTTTTATGCAAAAACACTCGAATAAACACTAGTTTTAGAAAAACATATAATGGGGCGACACGACTCTTACCGCGTTCCCGCCAAAACTCTTCTTTATTTGAATATTTGAGTTTCATCAAAATCAGTGAGAGATAGTTTACAAAAAAAATAGTTATTAAGTCTGTGGAATTGAAGAAATCGATAAAGAAGCAAAAATTAATTCTCTAATTTTATTAATAATAATACAGACCTTTCATAAACACAAATGACCAATACAAAGAGAGAAAATTCAGCCTTTGTTTTTGTTTGAAAACGTTTTTTTATTGCCCTAAATAAAGACCACAACATGCTATTATTCATATTTTTCAACATACTTTTGAGATTAGAAGCTATTCTTTATCTAAACTATTTTGTAATGAACTCTTTGCTGATTTGTATTGTATAAAAAAAAAAAGTTAATATCATAGATTCCGTAAAGCAATAAAATAATTTCATGTGTTGGAATTAAAAGATTCACTCGATGTGCAGAAGACAGGAACGATTTTGTTATAAATACAGTAAAATATATAAGATCTCAGAGATAAAGTTCTAACGAAAAATTACGACTTTTACATAGAATCATTGCCATTGATCTCATAATTTCTTTAACAATTCATAAATGAATAAGTAACATTTAAATTTAGGTACAATGTTCCTGTCTAATGCACAAAGTAGTTTTTTTTGTGTGTACGAGAATCTCAAACGAGCCACAAGTAAATCTGTTTGAATCTAAAATGAAACTTTACGAGATAAAAACACTTTGTGCATAATAAACTTAGCATATAATTAACTACCATTGTATCCATTAGAATTCCATTTAATTTATTTTTTTACCAGATGTCAGAGGATTTTCTATTTACTTGTGTTGTAAGTCTAAGAGCTTTTTCCACCGCTGCGTCCTGATTTTATTGGACACTAGAACTAAGAATTCACTTGGCGATTTTTAAAACATCACGAATTACAGTCGTTTATAGAATAGAATTTGTAGCGATGATAGCTAGGTGGTTAGCGCGGTCGGTTCGCATGCCGAAGTGCGTGGGTTCAAACCCCAACAATGAGCTTGAGCTGCCGGTGAAGGAAAACATCGTGAGGAAACCATAGCGAGGTGGTAGGGCTCTTTCTAGTACTCCGCTGGCTAGCGACCACCCTCAAGTTGAAAATTTGTCGCCAAGCATCTAACGGTGTGTTACGGCAGCCTCACTTGAGAGCCAGTACCATTCCAGGCTAGGTGTGCTTTACTATCTTCGACCATACCGTCACTTAACATCAGGTGAGCTGTGGTCAAACACCTAGCCTGTCAAGCATTTAAAAAAAAGAACGAGCACGCAGATTGGTTGACCACACATACAGAATTTGAAGTTTCGGCAGTCTAGTTGGGAGACCGGCTTCGAATCTGGAGGTTCTGGGTTAGAATCCCACGACACGTACCTCTGTCTTTTCTATGTGCATATTACCGCTGACTTAAAACGGTGAAAGAAAACATCGTAAGGAAACCCACATGTCCGCGAGTTATTAAAAAACTTCTCGAAGACGTCGAAAAAAGATGTGTGAAGTCTACCAAGGTGCACTTAGCCAGCGTGGTCTACCCGTATCGCAATGAGTAGCCCGCGCCTACCAGTGAAAATTTTATTGAATAAAAAAGTAAATAGATTTGTGGGCGACGTGAACTGACAGTTCCTATTGTAAGTGAATAACAGCTATTTGCGATCATAGCCTTCGCAAGTTTGTGACCGTTCCGCAATAGCTGAGGCTTGGTAATCGCACAAGCTTGCCGTGTCATCCCTTAAAAAAAACCGTTAGCCCGCGAACGCAGGTAAAAATCGCTCCGTGAATTCTTCTGGCTATTTAATAGCAAAACAATTATCTAGAAGTTTATTTTTTTATTATTAAATATAAGCGATAAGATAAAGTGATCGCGTCAATCTTAAAAGTATTTCTGAACATTTGAGTAACATGTAACAATTGCGATTCTATAATTTTGTTGTTCAATACATTTGATTTGTAAATTCAAAATTGTAAATACGAATCGTGAAAGAAGCTCTTATTCCGGTGACGCGACTGACTGAGGGAATTTTATAATGTTAATGATGTAATGGATGTAATTTTAAGCTCCGCTAATTAATATTACGATATAAAACAATATAGTTTTCTTATTTACGGATAACCTACTGTAACTGCATGCTAATTATTTTCAGGGTTAATGAGATTCCATCGTATCATATTCTGAGTAGCTGATCAGTGAGATTACAAGTTATACCTTTCTAGAAACTTGACATTTAAGTAATTTATAAGTATTATATTATTTAGTTGATACAAGAAAAAAAAAAACAACGTAGGTACATCATAAAAATATTCCATTTATTGCATAAAAATATAGTGCAAAAAATACGAAATCTACAGAATAATATGCATTAACAAAGAAAAAAAATTAAACATTTATTTTATCGGAAAACAGTTTGGGTAGATTCTGCCAGCATTCGTAGTACTTTGCGTCCAGTTTCTGGCAAGTTTCAGCGCCCCACTTGGTGATGGCCAGGCTCAAAGAAGATTCGAACATGAAAGCCTGTACAAATACAATATACTTACACAAACAAATAGACACAATTAATGTATCTAATACTGTTATTGTATTATATTTAACCGATTCCAACACATATATCAAAGTTTTCAGCGTTAAAACAGCGATCGGGATTTTTGTTATTTCAAGTTCAGGGTAACGCTTCAATGGTCATGGTCAAGCGTTATCTCTTACCATCAAGATTTGTCTGTTATTACTCTTAAATAAAAAACTGGATTCTACTATTTTCGGAGTTTTTGGTTTCTGGGTCAGTTTTCTATTCGGTACGTATTTTTACCAGATTTAAAAAAAGTTGACTCAATGTACATAAACGATTGTGTGCAATACTTTCACCAGAAAAAAATACGGATTTCTTGATTTGCACTGTTCAAGTTCAGCAGATAATTATTAATAGAAAACATTCAAAAACATTTATTAGAGGTTGATAAAAAAAAGCTTAAACCTGAGTGCCAACGGCAATCTTTTGCGGAACAAGTTCTCCATAGGAGGCTCCTACGAAGCACTTGTCATCTGGTCCGTGTGGTGTCATCATAGAGTGGAGGGAGGCGCCGCCCGGAAGGAATCCGCCTTCCTTCGCCTCGTACGAGCCCAGAATCAAGCCCATAAACTCGCTCATACAGTTCCCTAAAACATCAAAGTATTTAATTATTCCATTTCTATAATATATGAGAGATAGCGATCACGCTAATACTTGGTCAACAAGATATAGGTTGGAAAACCTTTCGCCACACCGTATTTTTGTAACAATATTTACCACAGATGATATTCTAAATAGATATGCCCAAATACTTGGGACTGATTCACACTTTGGTGAAGGTACATGCAAAACAAAGTTTAGCTTTACAAATTTGTAATCAAACAAAATATATGTATGATGTACTTAATTTGAACTGTTTATTTTTCCACAATTTATGATTGAATTTACACGTGAACATGATTTTACGGCTGTGATGATTGTACGACTGCATACGCAAATGTGCATGCGATTGACTCAAACGACGAGTCTGTCTGTGCATATCTATAAAATAACATTTTTGTGCCGAGAACACACATCAAAACGTAGGAGCATAACGCAACGGAAACTATGTAAATAGATACAGTTCAATCGCTGAGGATCTATAAAATTTTGGTTACGTGACGATTATCAGAAGAAAAGTATTTCCATTGAAGTTTCGGTATTTTTTTGATATTGGATATTGCTTTTAAATACTAAAAAGTATCGCTGAGGACAGGATTCGAACCTGCGCGGGTAGAACCCATTGGATTTCAAGTCCAACTCCTTAACCACTCGGACACCTCAGCTGTGACTAACTACGGTAAAATAATCTAAAATTCTAAATGTTTATATTTAATGTTTGCCCAGCTGTAAAACAAAATACTTACACATTTATGATAAACATTACAACTATTTACATACTGAACAAAGTATACATATTTTTACTAAGTCAACTATATAAAACTAAGTTTTTTTTTATGAACATAAAACTCACAGAACACAAAACCTATACAAATACGTTTAAAATTGTTTAAATTAGTACAGATAAGGAAGCCTAATTTTGTTCTCTGCCAATTCCATGGCTAATGTAAACATGTTTGCAGTTTAACGCATTTTCATAGATAAAGTATAATTATAAAGATATCGTGTAACGCTATCACATTTTTGTAAGCTCAAATATTGACTCGAGAAAATTGTTAATATCATCTTCATTCTGAAGAGAAGAAAACATTTCTAGTCTTACATATTATAGAGCAGTCTTTACTATCAGGAAAGTCTGCTTAATTTGTTCCTATATTTTAAGTATAAAATAACCATAGACGGTGTAATACATTTTCGCGCCTTTCGATACAGCTGAGGTGTCCGAGTGGTTAAGGAGTTGGACTTGAAATCCAATGGGTTATACCCGCGCAGGTTCGAATCCTGTCCTCAGCGACTTTTTTTGTGCAATTTTTTTTTAGATAAAAATTATATTCTTATGTCAAAGTTGAATTTATTTAAGCTTGGGGACTGGCACAGTACACGAATGTACTGTAGTCGAAAAACTACGTTTCTTCTTTGTTTTTGACGTCGCAATTTGTGCGTTTGCTAGTGTCAAGTATTTAGTTATTTTAATTTCCAAATATTTTGTGACAATTCATGTTAACTAAGTCTGGCAAGGAAGCTATCATGACAAAACGCGAAAAAAAATTAGAAGTTTTTCAAAATGTATAAAAATGGCTGCCATTTTACGTTAGCTTCAAATTTAGTTTACGGCGTAAACGAAATTTGGGGTGTTAATTCTTTTTTATAGATTTTGGTATCAAAAACTGCGAATGTTTTTCTGTGTAGGATATTTTTGAGTTTAAAAGCTTGAGATAATCGTACATACTGTGATAGTAAGGCGGTCGGAAGGTATTCTCCTGAACTGACCACCGCGGCGGGAAGATGACGAAGTCTGCAATGGCCACGCCTGGCTTCGTGGATGGACATGTCAGCACAGTGAAGATCGACGGATCCTGAAGAATATTCACATCACACTAAGTAATATTATAAATACGAAAGTTTGTGTTGCACTGTCGGTGGCTGTGGCATAATAGTTCGCGACAATTACTTGAAACTATACTCTAATGTATGAAAAAAACCAGTTTCCACTTACACCAGGGACACTCCCAGTTTCTATACATTTTATTACGTGGTTGGCACTTAAATCTCGCGAATAGATATACGAGCCCTTTTATTTGTCTTCACACTGTAGAGACTAACGTTTATGAGGGAAATTCGGAATGGCTTTGGTCTGGCACTTAGCTGTTTATCCCCAAAAAAATATACGCTTCCCTGAGTGATAACAGGGCGCTGCTAGTTTAGATGTGACTCGGGACGAAATGTCACGAACAAAGCCTGTTTATTTCACTTTTGGACGTCCAAAGTAATTTCGCTATAACACATTTTTAAAGATAGGAGTAGATAGGTCACGGTAACCGAATGCAACCCGTACAGATAGGTAAAGGTCTCTACGGATTGGGTGCTCCAGATAGTCGATCCTGATCACCTTCCGACAAAAAGAAAACATCTACACCCAACATTGAACGTTTAAAGATTAAAGATATCACAACTTCAATATAGTTAGAGATAGGTACATCTGAAACATTAAAAGTTTGTTGACCCTACACGAAACGTTTGAAAACGATAGTTGGCGCCTTTCGGGTAAGTAAGCTTTGCTGTATAACGTGACGTGATGATACGTTGTAGCTTGATCCGTAATTACTTACGCAGTGGTCGTATAGCACAGCGTTGATCACCATAAACTTGGCCAGATTGTATTTATAAGGCACGTAGTTCCCGTGCCATGCCACCACGTCGAAAGGAGAATGGTTTTGCTCCGCTTCAAATAACGCGCCTTGATATTTGTTTATTATTTTGAACCCTGGAAACACCGATAGAGATTAAAGGTTATCACGACAGCCAGACGAACAGACTTTATAGTCAAGTCATATTAGGAGTTTCACCTCGGAATAAGAGATAATGAGCTGGAAACTTGTAGAAACGTTTATATTTTTGCATTCTAAAAGTCATCTCATAAGTCTCATAAAATCTGATGCGTCTTAAGTAATTCGAGGCAAAGGCCACAGAAATCGTTATTTTGCTCCAAATTTGCTTAAATGGCTCCAATGATGTTGACATATTTATAAAAAAAAAATTGAGTTCCAAACATTTTTCAATCACTTAACCTATGTATAAAATTATATTAAGGCATTTGACTTAGAACATTGGTGTTATCAAAAAAATATATATTTGTATCTGTTTTCAAATAAAGCGCAAAGAACGCGCTGCGCTCAGCCATAGGTATAAGGTACAAATACTGTAATAAAACGAATATAGGTACTATAGTAAAGGTCAACCGTGAGCTTGAATTCGGTGAATAATACCTCGTACAAAGTCAGCAAATCAATAAAATATGCATAACTATGAATACTAAGAAAGTCTTTTTTATTTTTCTTTAGTCTTACCAGGAATTTCCTTGTCGATATAGTGCGCGACAGGAGTAAGGAAGTCACGAGGATTGGCCAGCCCGTTGGCGCCGATCGGGCCCAGGTCAGGAAGATTGAAGTGGCCATTGAACACCTCAAGAATGTAACCTCTGTAAAATATAATAAAAACCGATGTAGCAATCTTTATAGACCTGCCGAAGCGTAACAAGATACTTAATGGAAATATGTACTTAATCAGGCGTTTTTTATGTAAGAGTTATGAGACGAACGAAACGTTCTCCTGGTGGTAAGAGATAACGCCTGTCCATGACCGTTGCAGCGATACACAGATCTTTGAATAGCAAAACAAAATCCAGGGCATCACTGCTTTGGCGCTCATTACTTTGAGACTTTCGATGGTTAGTCTCAACAGCCCTGTAATTTCGCTAATGCACTTCAAACCGAAACAGTAATGTTTACACACTACTGCTTGGCGGTGAAATATCTGGTACTGCGGTGGTATATACCTAGACGACCTCCTTCTAAGAGATCTACCACCAAGTAATTTGTATGTCTATACGGGCTTATATGAAATGGTGGTAACCGAAAGAACTTAGCATGATCACTGGATTCTTCCTTCTCGTCTATGTAGTGTAGGGAGTCTGCTTGAGAGGCTGGACCCTGAGGACCGGCCCCTGAGAAAGTGGAGGGTACAAATTCTACTACGGTTCCAACGGGCGGTATCCTCGAATTAATTCAGGGTTACGTATAATGATAAAATGTACATTGTAATTAATCCCAGATTCTTTCACGATAGAAAGATTTTTTTATAGGACGGGCTACGTGTTTGGCCAAAGCTCACCTGATGTTAAGACGATTTGGTCGAAGATAATAAACACGTAGCCTGGTAGATACACTCTAAATACCTGGTAGGTCCGTCGACAGCAACAGCAAATCTCATTCCGAGCTGGATGACAGCAATCTCGTTGGGAGCCACTTCCATCTCGCCAAACTCTGTCGTAATCTTCAACGCTCCTTGTTGCGGCACTGGAATCAAGCTTTTAGGTTAGGCTAGTACCATGTTGATCTTTCTTCTTCCGAGTTCCCGCGGAGTTACAACATTGGGTTTTAATAGAGGCGTGTTAATAGATTGCCGTGGTGGTCACCTAACTGCGTTGATGGAAATTGATGGTGAAACTATCAGAACTTGTCTTCATCATCATCAGTCACAAGACGTCCACTGCTGGACATAGGCTTCCTCCTGAGGGGGTTTTGCCAATACTCGCCACGCTTGGCAGGCGGATTGGCGAGCGCAGTTAGGTGTGATTGTTCAAGGAAGACGCTGCTGCCCATCTTCCGGATTACATCCCTTAGCTGACTCTTACGGCAACCACGGGTAGAGAGGGTGGGGTACTATTCTTACGCCGGCACCACCACGGCAATGGAACTTGTCTTACCAATCAGTAAATCACCATCGCTGCTGTAGAAAGCGCTTTTCTCCATAGAAGTGTTACAGAGAAATACATGAATGGCTAGGCCGTGGCGTGAACGAGGGTCGCCCGCGCCGCATACCGTGTGCAGACCCGCCACGAAGTCCACTGGGACCGATGGGACGTCGAACGGGAGCCAGCGAGACTTGAGGGAGTAAAATCACAGGGTTACGCGGATCGGTAACACAAAAGTAGTTCTTTGTACTCCTTTAAATAGCTTTTACTTATGAAAGTAACCCTGAAATCGCAAAAAAAATACTCATACATTTTAAATAACACTTTTCTAAAGAACAGCATTTTTTGGCTATTTCAGGGTTGGACATTAGTGCCACAGTAAAAGTTATTCGTAATGATCAGATAAATTCAGGTAAGTACTGTTGTTCGGGCTAATCCTAAATAGTAATAAAATCAACAATATATATTGTAACATTATAAATGTGCAAGCTTGTGTGTATGTGTGTTTGCAACTTCTAAACGCTGCCGTGTCGGGTGAAATTTGAAATAGAGATAGTTTGTACCCTAACTATACCAAAACTGTATCATTTACTTTTATTAAGTTTTTTCGTAATTTTATGGCATATCATAATCAGTTAATTATAATTTTGCGTAGCTATCTGGTAAGTATAAAAGTCCAGTGCATATCAACAAAGTGTACCTACATAGGTACACTTTGCTCCGTACATACAGAGCAAACTTTTTCACATCACACTAATATTATAAAGGCGAAATTTGTGAGTGTGTAAGTGTTTGTTACTTCTTCATGCTCAAACCAAAAAGTCTGGACCAATCTCGATGAAATTTGGTATAGAGATAGCTGACACCCTGGATTAACACATAGGCTACTTTTTATCCCAAAAAATATGTAGTGTTCATGCGGGTAATTGATTACTATTGACCAACTTTCTGTCCATTAGCCTTACACGTATCTTAAATTGATCCCGCTCTAGAGTCTCTGCTTTGTTTAATGCAATTAGTCTTATTTACCTGGTTAGGGTCTGGTTCCTGTTCATCCCAGTTATGAGTCAAGTATTTGGCGATACTCAACTTCTTGAAAGGTTTGTGCATGACGGATGGCCGAATCCTGGAACATGAGGATACTTTTGTTTTTCTTTCTATATAAAAGTTATGAGCGAAACGAAACTCTCTCTCACGAGGAGATGACGCCTATCCATGACCATGCTCAGAACTTTGACAAACAAAACAAAGTTTTATGGAAACTATAGTCGGAGTTTCCGATATCATTAAACGTAAGTAATCCCGCGAAGTAAAACAAAAACAAAGTCGCTATTTTGGTGCTCATTAGGTATGAAAGTATCCTATGTCGATGTTTGAATGCTTCCATAGTGTACATGGTGTATCTTCCGGGGGAATTACTGTCGCACCTAGAACTGGGAGCTCTATGAACGTTTTTAAGCCCGAAAAATCAATCTAGCTAAGTCTCATCTCGATGAAAATAACGTTTTTCTGAGTTTTGAATGTATATACACCGAGCAAAGCTCTGACGCCTAAATAGTAAGTAATACAGAGTGCAAATTCAATAGGGTACTTCTCCCGGTTACAAAAATGCCACCTATTTTATGCATATTGTGACTTAAACTATTGGAACGCTGGAGACAAAGTCGGATTTCGAGGTCTGGAGGCCCTGGGGCAACAAAGGAGCGGAGGTCCCTAATTATTTTCCGAATAATTCCGTTTATTGCGATTATGGGTTATAATATATAGTTGTTATAATAATGTTAAACGCTTTATATCCTACCATCTGGTATGCAAATTGGTAATCAACAATAATAAACTATGTAGATCCTAATATATTCACAATACATATATCTATATTTATATTTATTTTCCGTCATGTCTATTGCTAACAAATAAAATTATTTCAAAAAGAATGGAGTAATTAGTTACAATTGTGGAGGCCCCTCTCTTGTGGAGGCCCCAGGGCTGTATGAGGGCCCCGCCTGCCCTCTCCCAAATTCGGCCCTGGCTGGAGAGATGGGGTTGGGGGCGCCACTATAAAAAATTTGCCCCGGTCGAAATAAAAGGTGGATCCAGGGCGGGCTAGACATACATGTCCAAGACGTCCTGTATTTTATTAAATAGCACTATTCCATTGCGGATGTGGTGTGGTCTAGTGGGAAAACTCATATACCTAATAAACTAAGTTAGATCTAAATTTCTTACGCTCTTACCGGTAAAACCAAGATCTCTTGTTGTCATGTCTGGGAGCGGTAAACGCAGTCCCAGACAGCTGTTCCGCATACAAACCATAGGGACATCGCTGGGGACTGTTCTGGCCTTCGGGCAGGCCTCCAGGTCTTCTAGGATCTTCAGAAGAAAACTCTGACCCAAAGCCAGACAGATACTAAACACAGGAAATATATTGTCTTATATTGTTGGATATTATATTGTAGGACACATTACACACAGCGCCATCTGACCCCAAACTAAGCAGAGCTTGTGTGATGGAAGTCAGATAACTGATAGAATACATAAATACTTTTTTTTGTTGTAAATACATACTTATAATAAATATAGAACACCCAGTCACAGAACAAACATTTATTTATACTAAACAAACATTTGTCCTTGGCAGGAATCGAACCCACGCCCTACAGCTCAGGCAGGCATACTCCCGCAATGAGCCAACAGGGCTGTCAAGTTTACATTATTGTCTTATTATACATTATAAAATTTCTGAAGGCCTTGCACTTCCGTCATCCAGGCTAGATATATTATTTTGCTCTAAAAACCTCAAACATAAAAATACCTGTAGAACTAACTGTAGCATGGGGAAAAATAGCCCTAGAGACCACATGATAAATTTAAATAGATATTATGACCTCACAAATGAGGTTAATTATTTCGTGTTCAATTTATATGCAGAATCTAGAAGTGGGAGCGCGAGGAATTCCAGAAAAATCTCCCTATAATCTATACTAAAAGTCCTCTGCCTGAGAAAGAGTATCCAAAGCAGCGGTAGTAGGTTCATATTAAATTTTGGGTCGATGAGAACATGGGTAGGGAAGGTGAGCGTTAATACATATATATAGGGGCCCCTTTGACTATGAACAAGTATAATAATCAAAGAGGGACCCCTATACATATCGGTACATCTAGGACGCAAACCATAGGCCCCAACATCTTAAAAGGCACACAAAGGGCGGTTGGGTAAAGGTCAGATACAAAAAGCAGTGACCCTTGACACGGCGACTTGAACGACATTGTTAGGACTTAGTTCCTCACTCTGCAGCTCTAACCACAGCTTGAGCACTGCCCCGCTGCCGGCGGCACACATGGGACTAAGTTTTGTTATTTTGTATTTTGCATTGTAATAGATACTTTTTAGTACTCGGCTGGCGAGCTACCTCAAGTAGACAATCTACCTCCAAGCAACTAATGGTGTGTTCCAGCGTAGCTTAAGAGCCAGTTCCATTCCAGGATATCCCGGCTAGGTGTGTTTACAACCTTCGATCACACCGTCACTTAACATCAGGCGAATTGTGGTCATACACCTAGCCTGTAAACAATTTTTTTTTGTAAAAAACTTAAGAAGAAATATTAAATAACTAAGTAAAATAATAAGTTGAGTATAACTATTGTTACTTTCTTATATCACTTAAATGGAATTAATGCTTTGGATGCAATTTGCTTAACTATTATTTTACTATTTATGGATAAAAGTGTAGATACTCTTTTCGAGAAAAACGTAGGGTACAAAAATAGTACCTATGGACTTTGCAAAACTTTTCATCCAGCTCTTATAAGTGTATGAAGTTGAAGAATAGATCAAAAACCTACAGCAAGAATACAAATCAAGCTTACAAAGTTAGAAATTACTTCTAACTTGTTACGTATGGTTCAATAAATTTTCCACTTGCCTTCAATTCCGCCATATTTCAGTTTCCAACACGATATCACTTCACCAGAGATGCAAGGAGACTAGATCTCTTGAATGTTGTGTTGTTTATCAAGCTTGAGACGTGTATGCAAATGGAGCCGGTTTGTTTATTAGTACGAGAGATAGGACGTAAATACTTATCGAATCTATGTAGATATATAGACGCATACAAGGTTTATCAATGGCAGACCTATTTATTTTATTATTTATTGTACACTATATACAAGCTGTAGTGTGTTAACATTACTATGTTCCGGGTTGAAGGGTACTGCAGCGAAATTACAGCGTCCAGCACGTTCCTGCGGTCTTTATGAGGTCGTCTGTCCACCTTGTGGGTGGACGTCCTACGCCGCGCTTGCCGGTCCGTGGTCTCTACTACAGAACTTTGCAGCCCCATCGGCCATCAGTTCTGCGTGCTATGTGCCCTGCCCACTGCCACTTCAATTTGCTAACGCGTCCGTAATCCTTACCCTACCATCATGCTATGGTTTCCTTACGATGTTTTTCTTTCACCGGCAGCTCAGGCTCATTGTTGGGGTTCGAACATACGCCCTTCGGCGTGCGAACCAGCTGCGCTAACGACTGAACTATCATAGCTATAAAAACAAGGCAACAATTTTTATCGGACGGCATGACCGCCATCACCAAGATCCTATAAATCACGAGTGCATCAGAATAGGGTTTTTAACATCTTAACTATCCAGTGGTAACATTTTATCGTTTAAATGAAGTAGTAAAAATTATCTCGCATTATTTTATTCTAAATAGTGCGACCTAAGATGTAGCTTATCTAGAACAGACCTATTTACTCTAGATTTGAAGACACCCATATTGTACCTAACAGGGAACACAGACTCCGGTAGAGCTCAATAATCACGCTGTGCGCATATTTTTTTTTTTTTAAGGTAAGGTAAGGTTTTGTAAGGTACATGGGGAATATCCACCATGTAAGGATAACTTTTCGGTCGCTGTTAAAAAAATGACAATAAGAGATTATAAAGAGATTATTATATATTATGTCTTATAAAGATATTTTCAATATACAATAATTCAGTAAAAACAATACTGTCTATATAAAAAAATGTCAAAAAAAAAACATAATTACTTACTAGTCATTTATCTTTTAGTTTAAAATACTCGTCAATGTCATAAAACAAGGTCTCTAGCAGCCAATATCTTAACTTGGTTCTGAAGCACGCAGTGGAAGGTGTAGGTATCCCAGACGGAAGCGGGTACGCGCGGCCCCCAGAATGTATACCTCTCCGACTTGACGAGCCGGTGCGACGGTGTTGCACGTTCGTCTTTCTTTTTATTGCTACGAAATATAGTTATATAAATATATATAAGTTTTATTACTCTACACGCCTGTATTTAGGTCTGTTCTAAGTAGGCACTCGATGACGTAGGGTTTCCTACGGCCGGTTCTCAATCTCCAACAGGACAACTTTTACTTTACATTATACGCATTCTTTTCCACTCGTCTTTCTTTTATTAAACTTAAACAATAATACAAGTTGTGAAATAACAGAGCAATGTAAATCCGATATATTCTACTGCTCGGGAGGTGTGTTTACAAGTTGTACAAGTATGCTAATGTAAAATACAGGTTTCGTTCTATAGTCTTCGAGAAGGGCACATAGTTGTAACTCCTCTTACAATGTATACAGAGTGTCTGTTGGAAAATTTGACATTTAAAAAAGGTTTGTTTTAAATGTTCGCATTTTTTTCGGTTATAGAGGAGAGGCGTTTAGCGACGTCATGCCTGAGTTTTTTTTAGTCGCAACGGAGTGTTGGTCATCACAGCAGTTTACTTTAATGAGTAGTGTCATGCTCATTGCGCCGCAGCGGAAATTCTCCAAGCTAAACAAAATTATTCGACCCCAGAGAAGGTGATCAACAGTTTTTTTTTATTGTTAACAGGCTACGTGTTTGACCACAGCTCACCTGATGTTAAGTGACGGTGTGGTCGAATATGGTAAAGCATACCTAGCCTGAAATGGTACTTTCTCTTAAGTGAGGCTGCCTGAACAAACCGTTAGATGCTAGGCGGCAAATTTTCAACTTGAGGATGGTAGCTAGCCAATCGAGTACTAGAAAGTACCCAGCTATGGTTTCCTCACGATGTTTTCCTTCACCGGCAGCTCAAGCTCATTGTTGGGGTTTGAACCCACGCCTTTCGGCGTGCAAACCAACCGCGCTAACCACTGAGCTATCATATCAAAAACATAATTTTATAAAATTAGTAAGGTTTTTTTCTTATGTAAGTATATATAAATTACCCGACACCCTGTATTTGTTATTTATATCATGAGTTGCACAATATGTCGTAATATGGTGAAATAATGACATTTGAATAAAATTATAAATAAAAATTACATTAATAAAAAAAGGAAATAACTGTACTTTAGGAAGTTATATACCTAATATTTTTTTTGATGACACCCAAGTTACGAGTCGTCCTTTAAAAAGCTCACACGATGAAGACTGTGTCTGTAGCTCCTAGCTAAATTAGTTAAGCTAGCCCGTCATCATGTTTAGATATAGTTGGGGTGGGATTCTCACGCCGAAGATTGTGGGTTCAATCTCCAATAATAAACTTGAGTAACTTCGTTATTCTGAGTAACGAATTCTTTGATCTTTTAGCTTTAGAGTGGTGTAATTAATGATAGACATGTAGCTACAATACCAAAGTATGTCCCCCGATTTTGTTATCATCCGTTTTCTGAATTGCTTTCCACTATAGAAGCAAATACAAAGACGTATTCGCGTATTCCGTGGTGGAGCCGGCGTAAGAATTGTACCCCACCTTCTCTTCCCGTGGTTGCCGTAAGAGTCGGCTAAGGGATGTAATCCGGAAGATGGGCACCAGCATCTTCCTTGAACAATCACACCTAACTGCGCTCGCCTACCCGCCTGCCAAGCGTGGCAAGTATTGGCAAAATCCGGAGGCCTATATCCAGCAGTGGATGTCCTACGGCTGATGATGATGATGATTCAGATAAAAACCCCTGTCAATGTTTTAAAAAACTTACCATTATGAGTTTTCAAGGTATATATTAAACGACCACTAACTTTGATCTATATTGAACGATCCCATAGATATAAAAAAAATCGTCAAGTTATATATATTTTAAATTTATATCCTCATCACTATATATTATACCTTGAATACTCAAAATGAACTTCTGCAAAGTAACGCCTGAATCATTTAAACTTACCATTATATTCAATACAAAAACAAGAGATACTTTCGCAAAGAATTTATTATATCGTTTATATGAACAATAATGTCAAGCTATTATAATTCGAATGGAGTATTTATGACTGTTTTTACAGTACAATACGGATAATATAAAATTAAGTAGAATGCCTTTTCTAACTAAGATTCTTAAACTGTAACTACCTATCGGATGAAATTCTATGAATGTTAATGACAATTGATACAAAATGCATTTTGTAATAAAAAGATACGCGAAACAACACTATTTTTTTTTACTGTTCAGTAATTTTACAAAAAGTATAAATAATATACAAAATCCTATTTGGAAAAGACACTCGTATTACGGAATTTAAAATCTGTAAGATTACATCAAATTTTATATTATTCATTATCAATTATTAAAATAATTAGCATCTACAACTTACAGCGTGATAATTACATTATTATTGTTCTTAGTAATACTTCATAGCTACCAAGTGTTAGAGGGGAAAGGAATGACTGAAGGCAAGATGTACCTACATTTTTCACCGACAACAAGACACATATTCCGGCTAATTTGCGACGACGCTCTGCATCATACATGATTTTAATGTAGCACGCGACTTCGTAAATTATACGAATTATATAGTATCGATATTGTCACGGCGAATCTACATGGTTTGAATGATTCAATTTGGCAAAACTTTCACTCGGGAAGTCATACAATTAATTTGTCTAGATTGTTGTATAAAAGATTTATTTATGCATAAAAGATTTATAAAGATGTTTTTATGGTACCAACTATTAAAGTAAACCGAATTGGAAAATCGTCGACATCTTTTATACACATATCGATATTAACAGGTATTATCAGGTTTATTATCAGGTATTCTGAACCTAATCAGACCATGTTTTAAAACCCAGCGAACGGTTCAATTGCGTCTCAACGTCCGCTGAAGTAAAAACATGACCAATATGATGGCCATAGACATTACATTACCATACTGTTATATTGATTACTTAACTTGAAGTAAAACTTAACGATTTAATAATTTTAAGCAACGCAAAAATGCAGAACTGTATAAAAAAAACGAAATTGTCATATAATTTATGAACAAGATATTTTTACGAGTATTTCAACTTGCGTTTTTTATTTAAAAACTAGCTACGCCCTGCAGTGTTACCCAATAAATTTTTCGGGATAAAACCATTGTGTTAATCCACTGTGTCAGCTACCTCCATAAAAAATTCATCAAAATTGGTTCAACCGTATGAGCGTGAAGAAGTAACAAACACACAAACTTTCGCATTTATAATATTAGTTAAAAAAATCGTTTACTACACTAATCATAGCCAAAAACAATAAATACGCGTTAATAATTTCAGTCTATAAAAATAAGATTATGTAAGTAATTTATGCAATATTTGTCATAGTTTGAAGAATATATAAAATTGGAGATCGTTTTAAAAGTTTTCAGATAATGTCAAATACGGTCTCTCAATTAATTATTCAAATAACTATGTACAATTTGTTTAGATACATAATACAATAATTTTCAATAGCTATTACTTTCACAAACAGTTTAAAAGATATTAATAAATTGGATTTTGGGTCTGGTTGAAAACATAATAGGTACATACCATTCGACTACAACCATACTTATTGTTTTTTTTTTAATGGTTGACTGGCTAGTTGTTTGATCACAGCTCACGTGATGTTAAGAGACGGTGTGGTCGAAGATGGTAAAGCATACCCAGCCTGGAATGAATTGGTTTTGGTAAACTGTGTATTTAGGCTGTAAAGTTTACTTAAAATACTGTTAAACATTAAGTAATGATTATAGTGAACTAAGTTAATTTGACAAGACAGTATTTTTTTCTTTTTCTATACGTATTTTTTTTTTAATTTTTGTTTTATTCATGCGGGATTACTCACGTTTAATTATATCGGATACTTCGAATATAGTTTCGACCACATCCGGTGACCTTCTTCATGGAGCTAACGCGCGCGCGGTCTAGTCTTGCTTCGCCAAACATGTGTCAAAACCATATCAATTTCCATAGCATTTTTTATGGTTGGTACGTTTGATGTTTGACAACAGCACACCTGTTGTTAAGTGACAGTGTGGTCGAAGACAGAACATAATAATATGTACATGTATAGTTTGGAATGACATACGGTATATATTTTTTTTCCATTCATTTTGTACTAGATACCCCACATCCAATTGTTTAAATATATTTATTTGATATAATAAGCTAAAATATTGATACAAACATTATGCATAAACAACAACTTAATATTAAAACACAAATCACAGTAGAGCAATATGAACAGCACATAATTATCATTTGACTATTTAGTCGTTTTGCGTAAATATATTAGTCGTTACGATTAAATAGCAATTTTTAAACATGCAAATTTTGACAAAACTGTAGCGTTAATTTTTTTATGGTTAACGGGCTTAGAGTTTGACCACAGGTATCCTGATGTTAGTGATGTGGTCGAAGATGGTAGCGTCGAATGGAACTGGCTTCAATGAAGGCTGCCAGAATACATTGTTAGATACTTGACGGCAGATTTGCAGCTTGATGGTGCCACAATGTTTTCTAAGCCGACAGCACAAATTTGTAGATGGGATTTGAACCCACGCTTCTTGACTTGCGTTCCGACCGCGCTAACCAATAAGCCATCATCGCTACAAATTTATTAGCATTATTTCATGCTTTGCTTGATGAAGGCCTTTTTAAAATTAAACGATATGCGCAGAATGCTAAACATATAATTTATGTTTTTTTTAATATTAGCATAATGACAAATTTTTACGCATAACGACTAATGTATACACATAATATATATATTTTTGTTAACAATACGCAATATCACAACGACATAAGCGAAAAACTAAGTCACTAAGTATAAAACTTAGAAAATATTATAGGATGCACCCTATACCAACAGAATAAACATAAATAATTATCATTTGATCATTTATACACATAAAAAATATATCGGAAAATAAAATTGATTTCAATCTAAACACTGGGATGCCATCAAAAAAAAGAATGTCGACTTTTGAGTTTTTTAGATGTCAGGACCAAACTGAAAGATCTGCTGTCTTTTTATAACAGATTTACGTTTAAAAGATAAGTACAAATAGTCAGCTTTGACATCTAAAACAATCAAAATCAAATTGTGACTTTTGTTTCGCGTCTCCGAAAATGAATCTACTGACTACAATAAATGCGATCCTATTTCCAGCGAGACACGTATCTTTCTATCCTACTTCTATAATATACATTAATATCACACGGCCTTTACAGTGGCCTAATACACATAAAGATAGACATACCATATGTTCATCGATATATTTGGTAACAACTATAATAGAAAAACAATTCGGGCTAATAAATAAATAACGACTGAGATACAAGTACAAGATTACAGACTCTATTCTTTAATCGTACGCCTGAATTTGTATACGCATATTAAATCGAGTTTTTTTTTTTATGGCTGACTGGCTAGGTGTTTGACCACAACTCACCTGATGTTAAGTGACGGTGTGATCGAAGATGGTAAAGCACACCTAGCTTGAAATGGAACTGGCTCTCAAGTGAGGCTCCCGGAACACACCGTTAGATGCTTGGCGGCAGATTTTCAACTTGAGGGTGGTAGCTAGCCAGCCGAGTACTAGATAGTACCCTACCACCACGCTATGGTTTTCTCACGATGTTTTCCTTCACCGGCAGCTCAAGCTCATTGTTGGGGTTTGAACCCACGTCCTTCGGCATGCGAACCGACCGCGCTAACCACTGAGCTATCATCACTACAAAAGAGTTCAAAAGTTTCGATTTTACGCATTTTAAACCATTCCAAAGCCGTGTTTACCAATCTTTATAATACAGCAAAGACCGCTTACTAATATAATGTCAAAGTATACAAACAAAACCCGGTAAACCATTACTTTTTGCCACGTTGAAAGGAACGTGGATTCAAAAATAAACATGGATACCTAGTTTTCTCTATGTTCGGATAGTGAAAATAAATGCAAATAGGCTATGGCGAAATTGAGTCAAAAAAAAGAAACAAATGTGGTGGTAAAATTTCCAATGTTAAAATTTTAATTAGTAAGAGAAATACTATTTGTTGCATGACGATAATATTTAAAAAAAAAACTTCGTTTAAAAATATTTACGTTTCGTTTGAAAGTCAAAAATTTCAAAAAAAGTTAAAAGTCAAAAGTTGGTTGTGTTTAGATATTAGTATATGAATATTCAAGCGTATGATTAAAATGAGTCTTTTCTTCCATTCACAGTTATCTTTTAGCATATTTTCTCATATATACTGAAGATATGAAATCTGTGTTAAGTGCCCCATACAATCAAACGACAAAAGTCGCTAACTTACCGTAGTCTTTTGTTTCCATTGTTCAAATGACCTTTGAAACAGAATCATAACTACATTGTAATAAATGTGGCTATCGTATGTATCTCAGTTTGCATAATTCATATGGTAAAATACATTACATTCCAACAAGGCCTCAACTATCAAAAAACTCCATAACAAAAAAAAAAAGAATTTATCAAAACCATTAAAATAAGCTTTAAAAACGATAAAGCCACCAAAGGTTTGCCATACGAATAACTATAATTTCCCACATTGTACAAAATCTACCAAGACGTCAACAGTTGGCTTATTCTGGCAAACTTGATAACGTATCTCTGATATTTATATTAGGTTGTAAATTAAACAAGAGGTTAATTAAAAAGGTTCACTTCAACATCATGAATGAAGTTTCTCACTAAACATTACGCATTTTTAAAAAATGATTTTGACATGTAACGTTACTAAAAATGTTTCCAATTCATTCTCAAATCATGTGATAATGTAAGTTTTAATAATAAGAAGCGGGATCCTGATTCCTATTTTAAAAAAATATCCCACTGGTGGCACGAGCCTCTTTTTATTGTGAAAATTTTAAGTCATAGTTTACCACGCTGGCCAAGTGCGGGTTGACAGGCTTCACATATTTTTGAGGACTTTTTTTTATCTCTCAGACATGTATGTTTCCTCTCGATGTTTTCATCCATCGTTTGAAGTTAACGGCCGTACGCATATAACTTTGAAAAGATAGGGTTGCGTGCCATGGGATTCGAACCATTGGAACCACTCGAACAACTGGTCGGTAGACCAGACGGTCTACCGACCAGATTGCCAAAACTTGCTAGAATTGGGATGTAATGTTGTAAACAACCAAAATGTCTAAATTTACCATGCCTTGTTTTTTTACAACCTTAATGATAATTAACTCTTTTTAACGACTAACCGCTAGTGATGTGATTTTTTTGAGATACTTGTTCGTAAATCAAGTTACAGAATAGCACTTTTCACGATACATTCAGCAAAAGCTCACTCCCCCATTTAGACCTACATTCTCATAAATATATTCAAAATTTTACAATGAAAATGACGATACACAAATATCTATACAATTATTATTGACTATAAAAATAACGAATCGTTCGAATACTTAAATAGATGACATTAATATTATTTCTAAGATTATCAATGATAATGGAATACATTATACTGAATATTATTATTTGGAATACTACATATTAATTAGAACACTAATTTCAATGGCATATCCATATTATGCTCATACTAATATTGCTAACAATTTTATCTCAAGCTTTAATTAACATCATATGGATATGTCATATTATTATAAATATACTTCATTACCTAATTGTAATATCGAAAACTTTCTACAATATGAGTACGAGCAAGATAGCTGCACAAGAAACACAAATAAAACTTTTTTTTCAACTTGTCGAAAAGGGTAAGCAAAGATGGCGGACTGCCGACCAATGACAGCCATTACTAATAAAAATAAGAGCTGTGATTGGTTGAAAATCGCCATGTTTATTCGAACAATCAGACACATAAGAAAAAAACGTATATTAAATTATTATGAGATACGTATTATTATTTGAAATAAATAAATTGTGCTAGACAGCATAGTAATCCATTTTTCATAATATTTTTATTATCGCCAGATTTAAGTAGGCGTATTTCAAAACCTACCCAAGAATATGTTGTGAAATTTTAATTTAGTTTCCTGTACTATTATGTTACTGTTTTTCGTATAGTTCGCAGCTGAATAGCTACACAAATTATAATGTAGTCAGAGACACAAAAATATTCGAGATTGTATATAATTTTTGTAGTTCATAGTTCTGCATAAGATTGTATTACTATTGTTTTTTACATTAAAACATGTATAGCTGTTTCAAGCGAGAAGAGCGAAATATCCTATAGAGAGATAAGTCAAATCGTGGCCAAATCAAGTCATGACTACGTATAAAAACATACTTTATCTTTTTTTTTTGTTTTGACATTTAGTCTCTACAATTATATATTCAACATTTTAAACAACAAAAACGAAATGTAGTGACTACACAAGCTAGAAACTTGCCATTATTTACAAAGCAGCCATTTATGAAACGATATTAAATTTGGTTGGTTATCTGACTGAGGTGTTTGACCACAGCTCACCTGATGTTAAGTGACGGTATGATCAAAGATGGTAAAGCACACCTAGCCTGGAATGGTACTGGCTCTCAAGTGAGGCTGCCGGAACACACCGTTAGATGCTTGGCGGTAGATTTTCAACTTGAAGGTGGTAGCTAGCCAGCCGAGTATAAGAAAGTACCCTACCACCACGCTATGGCTTTCTCACGATGTTTTCCTTCACCGGCAGCTCAAGCGCATTGTTGGGGTTTGAACCCACGCCCTTCGGTATGCGGACCGACCGCGCTAACCACTGAGCTATCATCGCTACAATTTTTTTATGAGATAGCCTTTTTTTTCAGAGAAAGTATTGATACATATATGAATGGACTGGGACTCAAGCCCTAGGTACTGTACTTGGGTTCATGTCCCTGCAACGCGATGGACGGTGATAACTTTGAATACTAAAAAGTTTTGTATTATTTATATCTTTTTAAGAGATTATGCTAATGTGTGCGTGGCAGTGTGTACGTACACGGCGCCCGATACGCACGCACACATTCAAACCGGCAGCGGGCGATTTCTATGAAGATGACTTACTGTTCTTAGTGTACTGTGGTATGTCTCTGTTTAGTGAATGTCATTGATTTGTGCCACGACTTGGCTCAGTTTCATTTTAACGACCTAATATTGTCTATACTAATATAAGTAACGGTACCACTAAACACAGAAATGGATACCTTCCAACTGTCAACAGAAATTTTAATTTGACAGTTAAATAAAATCCTATATCCAATCTACTCGAAACTTAGGTGAACTGAGGGTAAATAATACATTAATTATGTGCTAAACGATGAAATTAATTGCCCTTACCAAAATGAACTTGGTCATTTATTATCGTATCGAACTTGGTCATAATTATATTTGGTAAATTTAACTGTCTATCGTTATATACGCTACACAATTAAAAAAAAACACTAAACTGAAAGGTAAAAAAATATTTAAAAAAAAGTTAAAACATCGCCTCTGGGCTTCTAATCTTACTAGCACAGGCTTTATCGGTCAACTAGTGTGGTGACACTTGAAGACTGGCGCCGTCTCGTGTATGAAACGTAATGTTTTGTCAAATTTCTATAAGTACATTAGATATAGGACTCTATATTGAAGGTATAAGGTATATGTTAGCTCACTGGTGTGCTGGCAGCATGTGGGACCAGGCTGCTTCGTATTTAGTGTGTGCTGCGCTGCAAGCAGACTTGTTGGAGTCTACCACGCTTAGTGGGAACGGCTCGCACTGGAAATAATAAGATTGAGTGTTGACATTTTCTGAACTTGGCTGTTGAATTGGTGTATCTCTCACTCTAGGGCGGGAATTATACAGAACGGCGTAAGGCGAAGGCGTGGTGCAGGCCGCTTCAAAACGTTTCCATACAAAATGTACGAAGGCGACGTGTCGTGAATTACACTCAAGCGGCGCGGCGCAGGTACAACGCTTTGTCGCCTGTATTGCGTCGCTAACAGTCGCGACTGCCTTCACCTTACGCCGTTTCTGTATAATTCACGCCTAATATTGTAAATGGTTATATTGTGCCGTGGTGGTGCCGGCGTAAGAATAGCACCCCACCCTCTCTACCCGTGGTTGCCGTAAGAGTCGGCTAAGGGATGTAATCCGGAAGATGGGCAGCAGCGTCTTCCTTGAACAATCACACCTAACTGCGGTCGCCAACCCGCCTGCCAAGCGTGGCGAGTATTGGCAAAACTCCCCAGGAGGAGGCCTATGTCCAGCAGTGGACGTCCTATGGCTGATGATGTGATTGTAAATGGATGTGCCTGAGAGAGGAAGGGGAGAGTCGGTGGTGTGAGTGTGGGATGTGGGAGAAACAGCGAAACACAACTAACTGGTAGTTCAATAAAAATTTGATTTCCTCAGAATTCATGTAGGTACATCTTTCTACAAACCCTCCACCGTTGAAGACTACCGCTTGTGGCTGAAACTATAGTCCGAGTTTCCGATAAAATAGTTAAACGTAAGTAATCCCGCATAATTTAAAACAATAATGTGTCAAGAGGACTGAGTCTCCGTAAAGTAAAGTAAAGTTTAGTAAAATTCACGTACATATTTAAAAAGTAACACAGCTTGCTTTGTATTGTTAAAATAACCCGAAACTCGCTTTAAGAGTGGTACTAACTTCTTCAAACTAACTTTTTATTGACAAAGCTCATTACGTGGAAGACAGGAATATATGGTTGTAGTAGCTTCTCTCTGCACTTGCATCCCCCTGGTTAAGTGACAATTGTAGTAAGCATAATGTAATTATTAATATTTATAACTGTAAACTGTAACCTAATATGTCCCTATATGAAAAGAAAGATCCACAAAAAAAATGCCTTGCTGAGTTTCTTGCCGGAGTCTTCTCAGTTGAAGTGTAATTACGAGCCGGTGGTAGATTCAAAAATGTAAGTTAACGTTCATAAGTGCCTTACCAGGGCCTAAATTGAATAAATGACTTTTTGATTTTGATAATTCACACAACTGTTGGAATTAATAAAAATGAAGTGTATTGTAATTACCGTAAGTGCACAGAAGGCTTGTTCAACGGCCGCTATGAATCGCTCCAGTTCATTGCTGCTTGCCAGCACGAGAGCCAAACCCGCGCCGCGTTCGCGAGCCTCGCACACACTCCACTCCTGTGTCACAAAACGATAACATGTAATCTAAATATATATAACTCAAAGGTGACTGACTGACTGACTGACAGTGATCTATCAACGCACAGCCCAAACCACTGGACGGATCGGGCTGAAATTTGGCATGCAGGTAGATGTTATGACATAGGCATCCGCTAAGATAGGATTTTGATTAATTCTACCCCCAAGGGGATAAAATAGGGGATGAAAGTTTGTATGAAACTTTGTCAATTTTAAACCGATCGAGCTGAGACTTTGCATGCATAAAGCTACTATGACGTAGGCACCTAGCGCGGATGAAACCGCGGGGCACAGCTAGTCTATACTATATGTTTATGAACCTGGGACGCCTTAGGGAGAAAAGACGTGATCTCGGATCCATTTGGTTCCTGGTCCATTAAATTTCCCTCACCATACAGTCGTATTGGGGATGTTTGGTCAGGGTTTTATGCGTGATTCTCAACTCGACTGTATTTTTTAGAATGTTTGTTACCTCAGGACTTTTGATTGGGTGAACCGATTTTGATGAGTTTTTTTTTATATTTGAAAGCTGGTGCTTTCCAGTTCTGACAATGGAATCCATGAGAAAATCACATAAAGACGGTTTTTTTTTGTTAAAATTTTATATTAATTATTATTTTATAATATTTTTTGTAAATTGGTTGAAATATGATGATAATTGTTAGAAGTGTCGGAAAAACTCAAGCCACCTGGGAGCTTTCATCGAAAACGCTGCCTAATCCCTTTGAGATATAACAAAACAATGCATGGTGGAATTTTCCTCTTTTATAGATCTACAAAAAAGTCCGCGTTGTTATATACCTATCTACCTTTTAAGGATAGCTTACTATACCCATTCTTACTACCCGTGCGAAGCCGGGACAGGTCACTAGTATAACAAAAAAAACGAGTTTGTACTCACCAGACAGCACCAGTTTTCGTCAGTGTCTGGTATCTTGAACGCTGTCAAGTTTTTGATTGACCCGCATGCCAAAATCTCTATGTCCGTTCGCATTTCCTCCACATATTCTGTAACAATTAAAAAAAATATGTAAATGTAATGAATCAAAGTGTAACACTCTTCTGATGACAAAAGATAATGCCTGCTTTGGAAAGTATTTTTTTTTAAATACGGGTATACCGCCTTTACCACTAACTCGCCTGTTGGTAAGCGATGATGAGGTCGAAGACGAACATCGATAATGAAACAGTTAAAATGCGTGGATGAATGAAGCAAGTCTAATCAAAAACATGTACAACCAATATTTGATTTTTATTAAAATAAAAAATATAGTCAGTGTCACACGGTGTGATGTAAGGATTCCAACGATACACCCGAAAGGTTTTGGCGAGAACGCGGTGAGCGTCGTTTTTTCGAGTTTTTATGCATACAAATAGTGGTGTTTTATTTATAAAGTGCCGAATTACAAGCGCGAGTGTGGGAGAATGATATAATGTGGTTAAACATGACTTTTCGCGTTGCTTCCAAAACTCCATCCAGAAGCTTATAGTAAAGTCGCCACTACTTTACTAAGGCATGACCTGATTTGACTGGGACCGACTGGACTTGATCAAGACTGGAATTTGACTGTAACTATAGATGATAAAGAAGCTGAAAAATGAAGACTACTCACAAAATATAGAAACATTGAGACTGGCTGAAACATCGCACTCTGTGCAGAATGCACAGAGTGCGATGCCAAGAAGAAAGAGAAAAAAAAAACGATACACCCAAATTTAAAAGAGATGGAAAAGCATTTAAAAGTTATGGTTAGATAAAGAAATTCACATACACACATGAACCCGTTAAAAAAAAAGTCAGCCTCTCATTCCCACCTAAGCACCCAGACCTTCGAGCGCTTGGCCGAGTCTCAGTCCCGGCCAAGCGCTCGAAGAGTCAACACGTCCTGAGGATGTCTCGTGTAGAGGCGACACACGTCGGCAACTGGTTACTACAGTTAGAAGAGGAGCTATAAAGACTTGTGGTAATTTTTATTTTAGTTGGTGTTTTGTTTAATTTGGTTTTAGCTTTTAAGTTTATGTCAAATTTCAGTTTTAGATATTAAGTAAATATTCGGATAATATTTTTAGTTAGTTAAATTTAAATCCTCATCACTGTTGTAACTGCAACAACTGTTAAACGGAATTAAACTCAATATATACCGTGAACATTTAAAAAAAATCTTCTTTTTTGGGCAGCCGTGTAAAAAATACCTTTTAACAACGCCTCTGATCCCCGGTCCTTCAGGTAAGCGGCTGCGCCGGCTACAAATGGGAGGTCCATCGTGTCTCGAAGACTGATCACTTCCGTGGGGGTGACGAGCACGGTGCAAGCGGGGGGAGGGAACCCTGCCCGGGGGTCCACCTTCTTAGCGCCGTCTTTTTCTTCTAGAGCCTGTAACGCGTCGGGGAATGGAAATGAAATAATGTTTTTTTTTTATGGCTTACAGGCTAGGTGTTGGTTCGGCTGGCTAGCTACTACCCTCAAGTTGAAAGTCTGCCGCCAAGCATCTGACGGTGTGTTCCGGAAGCCTCACTTGAGAGCCAGTTCCATTCCAGGCTAGGTGTGCTTTACCATCTTCGACCACACCGTCACTTAACATCAGGTGAGATGTGGTCAAAAAACTAGCCCGTCAGCCATAAAAAAAAGTTTTTTTTTAATTCTTTGGTGTCAACAATAAAGAGTTTAACCTACCTGGGCTGCATGTAGTAAAAGCGATTGAAGCCATGAGGAAGCGTTGGGCTCGTCTGGCGCGGCTAACAGCAAACGGCTCGAGTCGTTGAGAGCGATCTCGAAGCAATGCGGCCGACGCGTCCAATCGACATGCCGTCTCACTCCCACCACAGAGCGGAGCGAGATGTTGTGAGGGAGAGGAGATGTTCCATCAGGAGAGTGCGAACCCCAGTGGAGCACGCCCGCTCTGAAAAAGTTAACAGTTTTTACACGCAACATTCTTCTTTTTCTTTGTTTATGGCGTCTCACTTTGTGCATTTGCCAATGTCAATTGTGTTTTGATATTTTCAAGTATTTTATTAATAATCAAGAAATAACTCTAAGTCAAAGTCACACAAAGTAAGTCATGTTCAAGTCCGGTCATGCCCCAGTGAAGTAATGATGACTTTATTACAAGCTTCAATGGAACTTTGGAAGCAACACGGAAAGTCATGTCTCACTACATTAATACACACATAATTCGGCATTTTATGAATAAATCTACACCATATTTTTTTTAAATCTAAACACTCGACGAAACACACGTAAAAGTTAATAGGTTTTCAGACGACTATTGTTGGTTGGTAAAAAAAAAAAAAGATTTGTTTAAGCTTACTCGTACATGAAGAACAAAAAATCTTAAAATAACTTTTTTCTTCTAACTTCCTTTAAATATACCAAATTTACATTAAAATACCCGTAGTTTGCCCTATAGACCAGTAGTTCGGCTTTTGTATTAAATATTTATTTGTATTTTATGAAGGTGGACGTAGGTAATGTATTCTGAGGATATCTAAGGCAAAAATCATAATCTACTTATTTACGCTATGATTATAGTACAGATGTAACAAAAAATAGAACAACATAGACTTCCTTTCAGCATGCAAATTATTTGCTTGACGTGTATCACAATAAAAATAAATGTCAAAATAAACGAACGTATTTTTTTAATTAGTGTCACAAAATAAAAATGTCAAATTAAAAAATATAGTAATAATAGTCCAAACCAGATTTAAAATTTCTCATTCAAATACTCCTTTACTGTGTATATGCTTTTCCCAACAAAAACATTTGAAATTGTTCTTAAGTATAGCTTACAAAATAGTTTAAAATAGTTTAAAATATTGGATCATTTTGATCCTGACGGTCGTTTCCGCGATTCCCACCCAGGACAATAATTTATGTAACAAACTGAACTGACATTGTGTGTTCTGTGTCTGATAAATTGGTTTTTCCAGTTCTGATAATTTTGTACAATTTTAAAATAATGCGTGTAAGCGACAGGAATTTTCCTCAAACGTGTCAAATTCATCAAAGTAAACAAGGTAACAATATGCAAACCTAAGTAAAAAGTAACTTGGTTCGAATCTCCTGCTCTTGTCAGTCTTGCACATGAGGTAGCCCTCTAGCGGCGGGGCGAAGGCGCCGGGCGCTTCTATCAGCCGGTCACCCGCGTCGCCGGAACAAACTTGCCCATAGAACAGGATTTGTGGTATCTGTCGACGAAAAAAATTTTTATAGTCAAATTGCAGAAAGATAGTTGGAACCCTAGTTAAAAGACTGTCTGACGGACAATATGAAGGCAGGACCAAGGGACGAAGCTACTTAGAATGCTAGGCAGCGGGTATAATGAGAGTAACGTATTTTAACGTAACCATGTAAATACTGTTTTTGATTACTTTAGGGCTTTGTCATATATTTCGCTTACTGGTAGGGCTCCGTCGCCAAAAAAGTTTAAGAACCACTGTACTATCCTATCGAATCCCACTATGTATTATATACAGGTCTATTATATACAGACTCTTTATAACTGTCCAGTGTTAGCGGTTCTAAAAACCAACTATTAACTAGGTTACTAAATAATTATCGAAATTGCAATCCAAGTTTCATACACAAAGGTACGGTGAATTGCGAAAGAATTAACATTGTTGCAACCTCGTTCAACAGCCGAACTATCAGATAATATATCATTAGTTCTCGTTAGGCAAGACGCACCAACATATAATCACTAGGCCAGCGAAAGCCTTGAGCCTATTTCTGCTATGTTGCCTTTGATATTATGTGTTTTTTTTTTTTTTATCGGCTAACTATATTAGTAATTTACCTAATAATAAGTATAATAACTTAATTATGGTAGCGTCGGGCCCTTATCAATTTTCCTAAGTTATCATATATGTGGCAGAAGAAAGGAAATTAAATTAACATTTTTTTATTTAAAATCGTCACAGATCTAGCCTAAAACATAAAACATAAGGATTGCTCATCTTACTACTTTTATACAAACTACTGAATAATCTATGGCCTTCGACATTGTATTTAATCTTGACATAATATTTGAATTTGACATTTTATTTTAAATTTGAAATTTTATTATTAATTTGTCATTTTATTTTGTTTCTTTTTTATTAGTTAACTAGCGTCCCGCCCCCTCTTCGCACAGGTGCAATGTAGATATTAATGTGGTGCATATGCATGTATTATACACATAAACCTTCGTCTTCAATCACTCTATCTATTAAAAAATCGTTGCGTAGTTTTAAAGATTTTAGCATACATATGGATATAGGGACAGAGAAAGCGACTTTGTTTTATACTATGTAGTGATTTATAATTCTGTGACATATATGTAATTGATTAATCGTTTTTATGTCTATAAACAATATGAATTTGAATTAGGACACTGCCACTACTTATCGGTACGGACGCACACATTCAAATCGGCAGCGGCCAATTTCTATGAAGATGACCTACTGTTCTTAGTGTACTGTGGTATTAGGGTACTTTCTAGTACTTGGCTGGCTAGCTACCAAGCTCAAGTTGTAAATCTGTTGCCAAGCAACTAACCGTGTGGTCCAGCAGTCTTACTTGAAAGCTAGTACACATTCCATTGTATTTGACCAACCATAAAACGGTATCGCTTTTTAGAGCTACCGACTGTCCGATAGTAGAATGGAGTTTTGCAATGTCGCATAGTTTAATGGAAAAATCGATTTTAATTTTCATATTACAACGAAGCATTTTCTTTCACATTGGCTCACAGCCAGAACTATTAATCTGAAAGCAAGGGAAAGTACTTCCTAGTGTTCCTAGACATATAAATATGTCTAGACTAGGGTATTCACTGAGTCACTCGTATCTGATATCATTATAATACTGAAATACGTTTTTTAAATAAAAGTATAGACTTGTATTTGACTGTCATTTCGTTTGGTGTTAAGCGAAGAGCACGCTTGCCTAGAGGAAATCGATTCAGAGAGGTACTGAGGTACTTACACAGTTGAGCAGTTCGCACAATGAAAGTATTTACTATTTAAAATACAGTAATGATACCATTATTGCTCCAGTTATATTGGTATGGCAAGTACTTATTCATATAACTATCATCATCATTATCATCATCTTAGCCGTAGGACGTCCACTGTTGGACATAGGCCTCCCCCATTGACTTCCATAAAGACCGGTTGGAAGCGTGTTCCTGCGGTCTCTATTAGGTCGTCCCACCTTGTGGGTGGACGTCCTACGCTGCGCTTGCCGGTCCGTGGTCTCCAGAACTTTGCAGTCCGGCCGTCAGTTCTGCGTGCTATGTGCCCAGCCCACTGCCACTTCAACTTGCTAATTCGGTGGGCTATGTCGGTTACTTTATAAGTATACGTATTTATTATTTTGTATGTATTCATATTTGACTACCCTGTTTGCTTATTTGACAATAGACAACACGTTATTACGGTACGATGTTTCAAGACGACCCAATATTTATTTGCGAGATTTTCAAGTAAAAAAGCACACGAAATATCTAACAAAAAAAAAAGATTATCGGGTCGTTCTAATTTTCATGATAATATCTCTGAATATCCAACCAAGCGTAGGTATTTCGGTGTAGTTTAGAAAAAACCTTTTTATACTTCCATAACCTATCCTAAAAAGGTCAAGATTATTTTTAGGATATTTGATCAATTCCTAGGAATTTGAGTAGTGGGAATGCCCTGTGGTAAACCATTATATCTAGTAAAGGCAAATATTATAAGTACAATAGGTAAAAAGGTTAATTTTATATAACCACAAATTGTTTATACATAATTAACAATTTGTGGTCATTTAAAATTAACCTGACTGTGGCATGTGGTTACTCCATAGTAAATAAGAAATATATGTTTATTTCCTTAACAATGACGTCTTTGGATAAATAATTCAGGAGGAGGAGGAGGAGGGGAGGCCTATGTCCAGCAGTGGACGACTTTCGGATGAGATGATGATGATGAAAAAGCAAAACGGCTGTAGATAATTTTGCCATTCATTACGTTTTGACAGGTTGGGTGTTTACCTACAGCTCATCTGATGTTAAGTGAGGATGTTGTCGAAGATGGTAAACATACCTAGCCTGGAATGGAACTGACTTTCAAGTGATACTGCCAGAACGTAGCTATATAGGCAGCTGAATACTATAAAGCACCCTACCGCCATGCTATGGTTTTATCACGATATCTCCTTCACTGGCAGATCAAGCTCATTTTTGGGATTTGAACCCATTCTCTTTGTCATGTGAACCAACTGTGTTAACCACTGAGCTATCATCGGTACAAAAAGTATTAGAAAGGACTTAAGTTCTTGATACCGCTGCAATGGCCATGGACAGGTGTCATCTCTTAAGATTTGGAGAGCGTTACGTTCATCTCATTACGTTTGTACATGTAAAAATCTTACCCGTCTCTCCTGTTTCTGCCTGGCGACCGCGGCGGCGACTTGGCGGCACGATAGCGGGATCATAGCGGGTGGCCGGTGGATTCGCAGTGGAGAAGTTCTAGCGCTCCATTCCAATGAAGAGGCGAGTCGCGCGCCCAGTGATGACTCGCCCGTTACAACGGAGCACGCGATATTGCCAGCCACGTCGATGATTTGAATGTATTGCGCTTCCGGACCCACCTGTACGAGAATAATCACATCAATATTATAAGGCCGAAAGTTTGTATGTGCTTTTTCAGGCTATTCTATTCAAAGTTCTGTGTCGCTGCAATGGTAATGGATAGGCGTTATCTCTTACCATCAGAAGAGCGTCAAGTTCATCTCATTACTATCACATAAAAAAAAAGTTACCAAAGCAAGCAGGTGGACTAAAGCGTTGACGAATTTGTGGCGATAAAATGGTAAATTAAGCATTGGTCGTTACCAACTTAACTAGTCGATATAATATTCACGGGTACAAGAGAGGCCTACGTTTAGCAGTCAGCAATTGCGGGCTGGAGATGATGATGATGTAATAAGAATACAGGACGATGTCTCATTCAGCCACATTGTGTTTTTGTTGTATATTTTCGACACTTATAAACCTAATTTGTGTGACATCTGAAGATTCTTTTTAATTGTGAGATAGATTAGAATAGTCGTTTTTATCTCAATAAATATTTTTTATTTATTTTTTTAATTTATTCAGGATGACGTATTATGTGTAGAAATACAGTAGGAGGTATATACTTTTGTCAGCATATTTACCAGGTAGCTTTTTTCACCTATATGAACATAGATAAATTTCAACGCAGAGATGTCCACAGCACGTTACGAACGTATTAACAAAAAGAAAGACCAACTAGTTTGGAAACATGACTTTGTAATAAATTAGATTATAACTTCTGTATTCATACATAGGATAAACGACATACATACATACTTCACATACTTGAATAACCAGATGGTAAGACTTGGAATGATACAGTGACTCATCCAATTTATCCTACCCATACTCATCCACGGAATAATATGCTATTAGTTTATTACCAACTAGCGACCCGCCCCGGCTTCGCACGAGTGCAATATAGATACTAATGTAATACATTATTTTGATCTATCTCGTAGGGTTTAGCCAACGTTTGCAATGTAAGCACACAAAAACACGTTTTTGAGACATCACATTACAAATCTTTGGAATTTTCTCTATTATAATATATATATATATATATATGTATTATATATACTTATAACCCTTCCTCTTTAATCATTCAGTCATTGATGGACACCGTATTAAAATCCGTTGTATAGTTTAAAAGACCGAAGCGTACAGACGGCAAGAAGCGACTTTGTATTATACTATTACTAGCTGCCACCCGCGACTTCGTCCGCGTGGAATTTATATAAATTTTATATAAAATATCTCAGAGGAATTAAGAAGCGTTTTCGATGAAAGCTCGCAGGTGGCTTGACTTTTTCCGACACTTTCAACAATTATCATCATATTTCAACCAATTTACACAAAACCTTCTCATGAATCACTCTATCTATTGGTGAAACTCGTATGATAAACCATCCAGTAGTTTTTAAGGTTATCTTTAACAGAGAGACAGATAAATAGACGCGTCGGACGGCTTTGTTTTATAATATATAGAGACACTTGCGTATAAACTGGTACTATTATTTATTCTGCGGTTCAAGTACACAGTGCATTAGTCAAGTAGCAAGAACACAGAGATTTAATTACATGATGCTGTTTTATCGAGAAATGTATGTAAAAGTATAGGTAGCATAATGTTCTGTCACAGCTTTTTCTATCGGGAAAGCGTAAGGGTTTCATTGTCGATGTTTTAAAAGCTTGAACAATATGGTTTCTTATTCAAAGTGGAGGTGATAAGTTCTGCACCGACGTCCCGCTTGGGGTGTATTATGCATTTCCCCCTACCAGCCTCATCATCCCGAGTCAACCCAACTCCTTGAAGTATTGAAGTGTGGCTCTGGGCCGCTGGCATAGTAGCTCCAGTGAGACGGGTGGAATGGTTGAACAAAATTGATTCAGCTTTCATCCTATGAACCTCTATAAGTCTATACAATTGCTGCTCCAATAGGTGTTCCCCGATAGTAACAACCTAGGTGCTTTCAAGTCGCGAATGAATCGGTTTCTAGGTAAGCGTGCTTTATCGCAGACTGCATCTTTGCTTAACATCAGGCGAATTGGCGGTCAAAGGTAAAAATATACTGTAGCAAAAAAAAAACTTATGTTTATTTGAATCTCATCTCACTAATATTATAAATGTAAAGTAAGTGAAAAAACTTTTTTTTTCTGATACGAACTGCTAAGGAGTGGACTGTACTCCTTTCGTACTGTACCTATTTCGATTAATTGACGTATAACTTGGGACATTTTAAGTCAAGGGTACCTCATGGGCAAGTGTGGTCCATCGTACGCTACATCAGCACTTACCATCATGTGAATTAGGGTAATATATTAATGAAATAAAATGTGTATGTTTTTTATTAAAGATAAAATGTGGATAATACATACCTATAGCTTACAAGTATAAACAAGCTTATCACGCCTACTCCAAAAAACTGCGAGTGAAACCATGGGGCGCAGCTACTATTAAATATTAGTAGTACTAATATTTTACGGTGATATTTTGCGAAAGTGACGTTCTGCGTTAAAACCGTATAAATAAAACGAGCAGACGGTTCGCCTAATGGTAAGCTCACTGTCACTTATAGACATCTGCATCATTAGCGTTAATATTTTAGCTGCAATTTTCAATTTTTTTTTTGTCTTAGGGCATTTAATATATATTTGGTCACAGTTAGCTTTAGTGGTTACATCAAACTATTAAGTATTACCAGTTAAGACGTTTCTAAGTCTGCGTGGTTCATCTTCGGCCAAAATTTAACTTTCGAACAAGCTAGGGTCAACAATGTCTTATCCGCGATAAAAGTAAAAATACTTTTCAATCCAAATAGATAATTTTCAAGTTCATTCAACGGACAATGGTTCAATTATCTCAAGCATAATACTTAGTCAGTTCGTTGGGACTTTTTCTTCTGTTGTTTTTGGCGTCGCACTTTGTGCATTTGCCAGTTTTAAATCTATATTTTCAAATATTTTATGACAAAACAACGCAACTTTACGTCACACAAAATGAGTTTTGGTCGAGTACGGCCATACCCTAGTAAAGTGGTGGTGACTTTACTACAAGCTTCAATGCAGTTTTGGGTGCCAAAAGTCATGTTTCGTCACATTATGTCACTTTTCCACACTCACGTTTATAATTGGGCAATTTATAAATAAAACACCACTATTTTTAAACATAAACACTGGAAAAAAAACACAAGTTTTAGAAAATAACATGTTGCGGCGACACGACCTTTGCGCGTTCCCGCCAAAACTTCTGTCACATCTTTATTTAATTTAAATTTTGAATACTGGCCAGAAATAATTGTTTTGATTTTAAATAAAGTCTCTCGCGCTATCTAATTTCAAAGTGAACGAGAAAAGTCAATCTTCATTCGTTTGTTTTCATCTATAAATATCTCAGATCAAAAACTACATAAATGTCAAAAGTGATACAATATACTTAATGAAGTTTGTTACAGACCTAATGACCAGACTTAGTGTGTGATATAAACTTTGTTTGAATAACTTTTTTGACCTATTGATAAACAATAATAAATAGAGTTAGTAAACACAAAGTATTTAATGTCAACACTTATCTATACATATAAATAAAAGTGAATGTTTGTTGATAAGCGCATAACTTGGGAATGGCTGAATCGATGTAGCTTTTTTTTTAAATGTTTGTGATACTTCGAATGAGGTTTATATACGGGTTGACAGTTTGAACATTAGCAATATTCAAAGATATTACATGGATCAATAAGTCCCGAGACTAACCCAGAGATGGCGCTCGTAGTAAACCAGTAACCACGTCTTTCTAGAGTACTAACCTTTGCTTGAAACGTGTCAAAATTTTAAGTCGATCGGACCAGAAACAGCTGAGTTTTCGAGGTTGGAGTAAAGTCGTTTTGTAGTTTGTTTAAAAAATGGAAAAAACCGAGTTTCGTGTTCTGATAAAACATTGTTTTTTAATGGGTAAAAACACCGTGCAAGCGAAACAATGGATTGAAAAATGTTACCCGGACTCTTGTCCATCAAAAGCAACGATTTGTCGGTGGTTTGCCGAGTTTAAACGTGGTCGTACCGACACAAATGACGCGGAACGCTCGGGTAGACCTGTGGAAGCCGTTACACCGGAAAATGTGAGTGAAGTGACAAAAATTATAATGAAAGATCGTAAAGTGAAGCTCCGTGAGATTGCTGAGATGACACAGATATCATATGGAAGTGTATTTACTATCCTTCATGAAAAATTGAGCATGAAAAAGGTTTTTTCCAAGTGGGTGCCGCGATTGCTTTCGATGGAACAAAAACAGCAACGAGTCGATGATTCAGAAAGCTGTTTATCGCTATTTACTCGCAACAAAAAAGATTTCTTGCGTCGTTACGTGACCATGGACGAAACATGGATACATTACTACAATCCAGAGTCGAAGCGGCAGTCATCTGAGTGGCGCACAGCTGGCGAAAGCCGTCCGAAGCGTCCGAAAACGCAGCAGTCAGCTGGCAAAGTCATGGCGTCAGTTTTTTGGGATACGCATGGCGTGATTTTCATTGACTACCTCGAAAAAGGTAAATCGATCAACAGTGATTATTATATTGACTTGCTGGTGCGTTTGAAGGAGGAAATCGCAAAAAAACGACCGCACATGCAGAGAAAAAAAATCCTTTTTCACCAAGACAATGCACCCTGCCACAAGTCGATGAAAACAATGGCAAAATTGAACGAATTGGGCTTTGATCTGCTTCCCCACCCCCCCTACTCGCCAGATTTAGCCCCCAGTGACTACTGGCTCTTTGCTGATCTTAAAAAAATGCTCCAGGGAAAAAGATTTGGCTCAAATGAGGAGGTCATCGCTGAAACTGAAGCTTATTTTGAAGCGAAAGATAATTTTTTTTATAAACATGGTATTGAAAAATTGGAAAAGCGTTGGAACGATTGTATCACCCTAAAAGGTGATTATGTTGATGAATAAAAAAAAAAAATTGAAAAAAAAATGTTGTTTTCATTGTTAGTCTCGGGACTTATTGATCCATGTGTTATGTTGGTGATCATATGAAACGTATAAAGAAATAAAATCGACACAAATAAATAAAAAAAAAATAAGAAAACTTTGGTTAACAAAAGGTTAAAGTTTTTAACAAGACTCCAGAATTTATGGACAGCGCGTAGCTTTACGTACCGAGCTAGCACGAGACATGACTAATGACTATCATGCGTAGACGATGTAGTAACTGTTATGTAATCTGGGACCGCGCGCGACTACCATGTAATTTTCGGTGCGCGTGATTTGAGTGTCCGTATTTTTGTGTTTGCTCAGGACAAATAGGTCGAATATTAACCAACTATTTTTTATTTATTTGGAACGACAATCGAGTACTGAATCCCCTTGGTTAATATTGCGGATGTTCAAACTTTCACGGTGTATGTATGCGAGAGCAAATGTCTCTACTGCACCGGGTATGAAATTCCGAGCGTTCAGCTAGTATATAGTAATTATTATAATCAGCCTTATGAGTAAACAGAATAAGGTATAACAGATATTGCGATGAAAACTAGATCACTGGTTCAAGTGCTGAATATTCATAAAGCACTGATTTTATAACATAAAGTTATGATATAATACTTTGTTTTTGTAAATAAAACTTTTATTAAAGCAAGTGTCTAATAAATGTATAGGGTATTAAGTTTAGGGTGTACTAAGCTGAAAGGAGCCATTATGAACATCTTTTTTACTATAAGCACCACTTTGATTCCTAAAAATAGCATAGTTTATTGACCTCGGATCAAATGTATAATGACCTCCTGTCGGCTTCGAACACCTTACGCCTTAAACTCAGTAATTTATAATATTTTTACAACAAATACTTAGTTTTGCATTAGACCCCCAATCTTGCCTGATGTTAAGTGAAGGTTTGGTCTACAATGGATAATACTGATAATATAATTTGCGTTAGGAACGTTAGTTTGCAAAAAATTTAGCAAGTAACAGATACAACTAGCTTGTAGAACATAAAAAAAAAACGATGTATTTTTTATGAACGATTGTGACTGTGACTTGATTCTGTCTACAGTGAACTCTCTTTCTAACATGCACATTATAGTAATATTATAAATGCGTAAGATTGTGTGTGTCGAAGAAACCGGGTGAAACACGGTGCTAGACAAGTAAGGCATAACTTTACAGATTATAATCTGGTTTTGATCATCTTTTTTATGACACAATAAAGAGTTATAGTGTAATTAAGTAATTAGATAAAAGTAGATGTATCACTTACAGCTATGGCATCAAGCTCGTTATGTGGCAGACGGCAGAGTATCTCGTATTGCGTGCCTCCTTGTTTTACTCCAGCAACATACAAAGCATAGTCGGTGATGAATACTAGAAGCGGAGTCCAGGAGCCATCATCCATGCTGTATGGAGACTTCACTTTCATCATCTGTAGAATAAATGGAATATTTATGGAACTACCTATATTATATTCATTTTGATTTAGATAGACATAACCACAAGTGTGCATCTGAAGATAGAATGAAGTAGTATTGTTTATTTAACTCTATGTAAATAAACATCTGCCATGACTGCTCTGTTAGCTTATTTGGTAGAATATCTGGTTCAAGAGCTGTAGGGTGTGGGTTTAATTCCCACCAACACAATCATTAATGTGATGACAAATGTTTGTTCTGTGTCAGTGTTCTGAATGTATTAAAAGTATGTATTTACAACAAAAAAAGTATATAAGTATTCTATCAGTTATTTGGTTCCCATAGCTTTGCTTGGTTTGGGGCTAGAAATGTCTTCTGGTATTTATTTTTTGTGACATGGCAGTTCAAAAATTACATCTGAATCTAGGCTGCCAACTACTTTCTTTTGGTGTCATTTGAACATAACCCTTAGGGTAAAATTTGTATGATTATATATAGTGTAATACATGAATTGTGAAGTGAATTATGATATAATTACTAGTTGCTTTGGAAACGGGGTCAACAGGGGATATAAACAAAGTGTTATGTGCCATAACAGCCTCTAAATGGAATTAGTGACTATTTTGTAATACAGGATGGAATTATGGTATATATGTAAAGTCAAGATATATTTGAACAATAATCCATAAAATAAGTATGTATAACAATTTCGTTGAAATCGAACATTAGCCATGGCTATAAAAGTTGCAAAGCTACCAGAACTAAATAAGTAACATCAAACTAGGTCAAGGTTAATTCATAGAAAACAGCAAACAATTACCCTGTTCAAGGTCTCATTGGGATAAGAGAATATCTGTAGACGTAGTTTCTCGCCACATTCAATGGCCACATTATCCTCGAAACTGTCAAAGTATGAAGGCTCATCTGCAGTTAGCAATCGCACAGACAGTCTTTTGTTTTCAATCACCTCTTTGTCTATCAAACGTGACATCCTCTCTGCAGAAATATGAAATGTCTCAGATACATCTTTGAATGGAAATATGATGCAAGGAAAATGTTTTTCTAGTCTCAATTTTAGTTGATAGAACTTGTTGTTCTTGATTTTTAATTCAAGGTCCTTTCGTTGGCACACGTTTTTCAGGTATCTGTTCAACATTGCTGATTTGTTAGATTGCAGTTTTTGATTTGCTGGACTGTCAAAATAGTCTTCATTAAAATCTTCTGCACCCTTTAAAGTTGAGTTATCAGTGTTAGAACAGTTGTCGCTATTATTGCCTTGAGTATTCTCTTCAGTTGGCTTTTGAACAGTTGATGCTGATTTTCGGCTATACCTGTTGACATTCTGCTTCTTTGGTGATGATAAATGTTTTGGAATGCCATTTTTCTGTTCAGTTTCATCTTGAATATTTTTAAACTGACGTTTTGGCGTGGAAGTCTTACTTGCAGTCTCCATGTCGTTTGTTTTAGATGTTGGATTAATTGATGCTATTTCTGATTTGCTTGTGCTGGTGGTTAGTTCTTGCACGGGTGTGGTATCAGGTATAGGAACAAATGATTCTTTGGGTGCATCAAAAGCAGTTTGGAATGTATCATGAACATAGCTGTAAGACACCCCTTTATGCTCGTAAACTGTGCTTTCACAGTTGACAACATATTTGCTTAGGGGTGGCAAATTTTCGTTTTTATTAGCATTTTTTTTGTCAAGAGGTGTTTTCATATTAAGTGTAAGTTTATGACGAGGAGAGCCCTCATTAGGAGTTCTGTCTTCAGCTACAGAATTTTTTGGTTGAGGTAAATCCTTCGAAGTTGAGGATTCTGGTTGGCTGTTCAAATTAATCTCCACAAAATCTTCATCATCATCCACATGGAAACCGGAGTCTAAGCTTTTTGAGAGGCCTTTGTTCTGGTTTACATCACAAGGCAAAGCTTCAACAACATTATTCAAGTCAATACTATTTTCCACCAAACCTTTTTCAGGAGCAAAATTAAAATTGAAATTCTTGTAAAAATTCTTCAATGAATCGATTATGTTATTTGCATCTAATAAGCTCAACACTTTATTATTCTGTTTTCGTTCTTCAACAACATTAGTTGTGATGTATCGCTTCTTCTTCAAAACAGATTTAACATGACTTGGACTTTGTGTGACTTCTAAGGGTTTCTTCATGCGATCTGTTGATTGGTCAATATCAGCTTCTGAGAAGTAAGTTTTTCTCATAAATGCAACATGTCCGTTGTTTTCAAATCCATCACATGAGTATGACTTTTGAGCTTTGTCACATTTTCTTTGAAGTAAAGAATTCTCAGTTTTATTGGAATGAGAAGAAGATGACTCACTGGAGGATGTTTCAGAGTCACAGCTGAAATTAGAATCTGAGCTGTTTGAATCGCAGCCATAAAGTTTGGCTCTAGGCCTCACTTCATTGTTGTTATCTTTATCTTGATTGCCATTTTCACTGGCAATTTCATTTTTCTGTTCACAGGTAGAACCATACTCGAATATTCCACTTCTATCACTTTTTGAATCACCGTATGTTAGGATATCTGACATAGTTTGTTGTGCAACATCTGCGGCATATTTTGGTGTCTTATTGTCCCCTGAAGCGCACCATGAGAATCTATCAGTCATAATATTATTCTTCTGCCTAAATCTATCACAGTAGGAGCTATCAGGTCCATAAGATATAAAACCTCTCTCAATATGAATATTGTCAGTTTTAGTACTGTTCAAAATATCTTCATGGAATGACACTCTTTTCTTTTGTGAATTTTGTCCATTTTGTGACTTTTTGCGACATCGCCTCCTATACACTATATCTTCAGATAAAGATTTCTTTGGCTCATTCGTTCTTAATGCAGGTAATTTAGAGTCATCTGCACTAACTTTCTCACTTTCTAAAGCTTTTAACACTACATCAGGCAAGTTTTCATAGGCATTTGATTTCTTATGTGACTCAACAACTAGTTCTGGTACCATGTCGTCGGCCGCTCCTAAATTTTGGTTGTCGATGTCGCTTCGGGTCATGAGGCTGCTGGTCGTGCTTTTGATCATGTCTTGTGAGCAAGAAGGAGGCGCATCGTAAACACTGTCACAAGTTAATTCTTCGGCTCCGATGAGACTATGCGACATGAGTGCTTGGCTAGTCGCCTCAGAGGCCTCACTATCCAAGCACAGCACGCCGGAATCACCTGGCGTGTCGGCCAAGCTGCTCGTTGTGCTAGATATGAGGTGACAGTTGCCTTGAAGAATTAGCTCAGTGGGCTTGCCCGCGTTTTCATCTGCGCCCTCCATCTTCGTGTATTGTGATGTATCTTCACCACTGTTCAGAGCTGCTGTCGCAACAATAGTGTCGTCAGTTCTATGACGACGTTTGCTTTTATCGATCTCGTAGCATTTCATTTCAGTAGCCTTGTCCGCTGACATATTGAATGCTGGCCTTTCACCTACACGTTGTTGGTGTTATTTTTATTGCAAATTATTGTTTTGTGTTACTAGTCAATTACTATTTGTCTTCATTATTAGTTTTATTTATAAAATTCACATAAAATACGACACAAAAATGACAAACACAAAGCAGCCATATTTGGCATTTTGACGTTTATTTATTTTTTCTTTGTTGATTTTTTTAGGAACCTATTACAGAGTCTACAGAGTACAGATAATATAGTGGATCAGCTTCGCTAATAACATAAGAATAAAATAAAGCCTGTGCCAGATAGTCGCGTGCCACCTGTACTCTTAGTGCCACCTCAAATAGAGAAACTTACTCGACGAGCATGTCTGGCGCTAGCGGTTAAATTCACGGCTACCTCAGGCCACCACACAACTTCTGTCGCAGGTCGCAGAGTGTGGATCAGTCATTCCTGTGGTATTAATTTGTTCGATTTTAGTTTTGAAATGTACAGCACTAAAAAGATGTCGTCAATGTCAAAAAAAATATTCATTACGTTTGCACAGCGCTGCCAACTCTACGTATTTTGACGTAGATCTACATATTTTAGACCTTTCTTGAAAACCTACGAACTTCGGCGTATTTTTTAAATTTTGTTATTAGCAACATAACATAACTTATTACGCTGAAAGTACGTAGATCTACGAACTTTTCATAAGCAATACAATTTCTACGCATTTTTCTAACCTTGTCTACGCTTTTAAAAATCCGTTGGCAGCACTGCGTTTGCAGTCAGTCAGTGACATTTGTCAAACAAACCGTGCCGTGCGAAGGCTGATAACGGATCGGTTTTGTAGGTTATTTTCACTATTGGCGATATTTATATTGTAAATAAGTTTAATTTAATGTAATTACTTACTTATTTTATAATGGAAACTTCTGAAAAAGTTTTTATATTGTTTGTTTTGTGTTTTTGTGTACACATAAATGACTGTGCGAAAATAAACACCCCAAGAGTGCTTCTCCCGTGGTTTGAAAATTCGAAAGTGAATTTTACATTTGAAATCAACGAGGGGGGCTGCTACGCATGGTTCGTAACACGTAATGTTCGTTTTTTACTCTTCTAAACAGTAGCAGGTCAAATAATTTGTTTATTTTAGGAGTTTGTCTCGCGATGACATCATTGACTTAGAACCGCTGTATCAAGACACTTGGGGTCACTGTTCGCGAGCGGCACGAGTTTCCGTGTCCAAAGCATGCGTGCCTCCAGGGTCTGTTATTATCCTGGCCGAAGAAGTAAACACCGGCGAGGTAACACACTTATTAAATATTGGCGGGAAAAACAAAAGAACCTTACATCATCATCTTGTGATACAAAATGTTTGATTTTATTTCAGATACTCCGCGGTGATGTTGATATTGATAGAATAAGATCAATAGAAGTGATGAGTACAACATGGAAACTTTATTTGGAAGAAGCTCCGGAAGCTTTTGTAGTAGTAGCTTATGATGAACAAGGTGTGTAAAATACTGCCTTTAAAGCTAATTTAAATAGTGAACCTTCTAAACTCTTCTAAAGTATACTGGACCCCATTGCCTTTTACCTCTTGCTTACTTACCAGTTTTACACATTGCCTTTTACTTTTAATGATTCAACTGCAATATAAGCCACTATTACGAAGTTTAACATTGTGTGTAAATACCATGCTTTTTTTTGTTTAAATGTATCTAGCTTATAAATATAAAAGCAGAATTTGTGACCATTTCTCATTAAATCTTTTTTTATTGCAGGTAACAAATTCTCAACACTTGAAGGCCTGAGTTTAACTTGGAATATTGAAAATCTTGGAAGTTATGCTGGAGATGAGTTATTAGTTACGTAAGTTGACTTGATTGGATTTAATAAATTGGATATTGTCATGTGTTTATTGCTAAGAAACTTCAGTTATTTCCATTTTAAACATAGCTGTACTAAATAATTAAATTTTATTTGAATAGGTATTTGAAGGAAAAAAAATTTGTTTGTTTATTTATTTATAATTATAAAAATAATAAGCATAGGTATATATGTATTCTATCATTTATCTGGTTTCCATAGTACAAGCTTTGCTTAGTTTAGGGATAGATTTAAACTAAAAAAAAAGTGAATGCTTGCAGCAATGAATGAAATTGAAAAGTGCCAGCAGCCATATTTTGCCAAAATCTAGAACTAGTTATTGTCAAAGAATAATATTATTTAACAGAATACAATTTTATATAAATTCATGTTACAAACTCAAGGTCTATACAAAAATTCAAAATAAACTAAAATGTAAATGTGTTTCTCAAATATCTATTGTACAAAATGTATAAGTATCATATACACTGTATTATTCTATTTATTATTTACTTAAAAGTAATGAGATGAACGAGACACTCCCCTGATGGTAAGAAATAATGCCTGTCCATAACCATTGTAGCGATACACAGAATTTTGAGTAGTAAAACAAAGTCCAGGGAACAAACAAACAAATTTTAACCTTCCCATATTAAGTAATGTTTTTCTACATTAAGTTTTGTAATATTGTAAGAGTTATGTAAGTACTGGTTATGTAAGTACTATATGTATTGTAAGTACTGGCCAAAAATATTAATTTATTTGTTAATTAAGATACAATATCTTAATTTAAGTGATACAGGGGATGTTTCTTTTGATATATTAATAAAAGGTCAATGAATGTTAAATGTCTCCTGATATTTATTTTCTATTTCTAAATGTATTTTGATATACTTGAAAATATCTTCAGTGAGTTCACTCCCTGAAGATATTTTCAAGAATTGGTTGTGTGTACTAAATGATGTATATCCTCTCTTATTTTTAATCATTCTATCTTATTAATAGCTTATTCCTCAGAAAGTTATAATGGTTGAGTTTTTTTACAGCTTTGTTCATTGGCGTGACACAGACTATGAAGCGCCACCTGGAGTAACTGAACTGGAAACCCATGGCCTCAAATCTCATTCTGTGCTCCTCTATGGCCAAGCTATGGGCAATTGTCGAGTCACCTCATGCCTTGGAGACATCTGTACAGATTTCAAACTTCAAGTTGTGGCTAGTGTGGTACTGACACCGGCCACTGCAATGATTGCAATGGGAGATACAATACGATACAAGTAAATCTTATTATCACACTTTTTATTTATTCATTTCTTGATTGTAATGACACCAAAGCCTTTGACAAGCCAGAACTTTACAATTAAGATTATTAATCAAGTCGAAACAATACATACTTCATCACATAAATATATTTTTTGAATGTGCAATAATACATCAATGGAGTACATCGATGGTAATTGATGTACTATTTATATGTATTAGTAATCATTAAAAATAATTTCAGGGTCGTAAGAGCGCGAGCTGGCCGGCTTACTATACAAGACATATCAGACACTTTATACTACATCAAACTACCCCACACTGACATAGCTCAGTTAGCAGACACAATTAGCCTTGTCAGGGGGTCTGAAATCGGGACCACTAATGTACTGCTCTACTCAGGGTCAACTGAAGTGGCATCTGCTACTTTAACAGTGACTACACCTTATAGCATCAGAGTGACTATACGGCCACCAAACTTGTTAATTAGAGGAGAAAACTTCATAATTCATAGCATATTATTAGATGAAGCAGGACATCCTTTAATATCAGGTGATGAAATACTGATACGTCTATCTGTTGATGGAGAAGCTAATGTTGATTTGTTGAGTTCTACTGAAAATGGGACTCTAACTGATGCGGTGGCACATAATTCTGGACCGTTCATTGTTACGGCAAAACTGCATTCTATTGCTGGAAAAATCATAACTCAAAAGGTGGGTAAATATTGTGTAGATTGTTCAAGGCTCAAGTGTGAAGTAAAAATGACAAAAATGTTCATAATACATAACATTTTTTTAAAATATGAAATGTTTTTAATATTCTGTAATTTTCAGGTTGAAAGTCAAGTGACTGCCTTTGTTGTTGATCCATTGGAAATAGTCCCACGTGAACTATATGTAGCGTGGACTGATAATGTGCAGTAAGTGTTTTTATATCCTATTTTTTTAATGTTTAACAGGCTAGGTGGTTGACCACAGCCTGTTAAGAGATAGTGGGGTTGAAGATGGTAAACACTAAAAACGTAAAACTTAACCTAGAATGGAACTGGAACTCTAGGAAGGTGGCTGCCAGAACACACCGTTAGAAGCTTGGTGGCAGATTTTCAATTGGAGGGTGGTAGTTAGCCAGCCGAGTACTAGAAAATACCCTACCACTATAATATGGTTTCTTTACGATGTTTTCCTTCACCGGCAGCTCAAGCTCATGTTGGTGTGTGAACCTTCGGCGTGCGTACCGACCGCGCAAACCACAGTTATTGCTACAGAAATATATATAATACTTACAAATAGATCCAATTTTATTTCACTGTTCTTTCACTGTTGTTCCACAGTAACAATACAACATTATACCTTTTCCTCAGAGAAGTAACTTTGAAACATCGTGGCGGTGGCGACGAGGCAGTTGTTTGGTCAGAAAGTGACGCAGATGGCCCTCTCTCTCTCACATCTACTGGAGTGTTAACGGTGCGGGGCGAGGGCTTCGTAGCAGTTAGGGTACAGCTGGCGAAGTACCCACATGTTTACGCTACTGGCAGGTAATTTATTTGACTCAATAAAAACAAAAGGAAGTTATACCGAATGGGCCAATCTCAGTATGGCTGTCGAATGTCACTGACAAGCAGCGCTGGTTTTCAGATGGACCCTTTAAATTTTATCAATGTAATATCTATTCAGTTTTACTCGCAGAGCTCTTTAGCAGGATGTTGTCTAGGTATTATATACGCACCATTTCCCGTAAATTATCTCAGCACGATCTGACTAGATTGACAGCCCCAGACTGACGTTGTGACTGTTTTTCGCAACTACCCTCATTCCAGGACATAACACGCCTTTCCTTCGGGATAGCTGCACAACACTTAGTTTTTTAAAGTCTCATCACTGATTGTTACCATAAAGTATATTTATCTTAAGTCTTTTATTCACTATATTCACTATTACTATGGGCATTGATCTATTAAAAAAACCCAAGATGCACAGTCTGGAACATAAGTAACACTCGAAACTGTCCCAAACACTCACTATTATACATAGCTAGTTATAGTTTTACTATAAACATTTTTGCTTGCAAATTCATCCTTACTCGCATTGTTTAAAGTTGTTTTTACCAAGCAGTGTACAAAAAGCAATAAAAATTTACAATTGAAGTTAGCCTTTAGACTTTAGCATTTTTAACGAGCGTGCAATGACGCGAGCGACGCGAGACTGTTCGAAACGAGCGCACAATTTGAAATTGTGCGCTCTTTTTATCCGGACGATTTCGAAACGCTGAGTGTGTATCTTGGGTTTTTTAGATCAATGACTATGGGTATATTATATGTTGGTGAATATTATTCTTCATCTGTTTTAGACACTAGGTCATCTGCAGATTCACTGTCATCCTGTCTTACTTTTTTGTTAGTGGATGTAGGTGGCGAGGTTGACAACAGCACTGCAGTACCAGATATTCTGTCCCCAAGCAGTAGTGTGTAAACATTACTGTGTTTTAATTTGAATGGTAAATTACAATGGCTTTGCAAGGACAGTCAAACTAACCATCGAAAGTCACAAAGTAATGAGGGCCGAAGCAGCAATGTCTTGGACATTTTTTTGTTACTCAAAGTTCTGTGAGTTCCACCATGCTATGGTTGATGGTTTATTTGTGATTTGTTTCAGAGTATGGTCAGCTATTCCCGAAATGATCCAAGTGGTAACGTCAGGGTACGCCCGTGTCGGTCGACCTCATCATTTGCACGTCGCTCTCACCGCTACCCATCCCACCACTGGTGAACTGTATAATTTCCATACGTAAGTATACTTGTTGTATAATGGTTTTTATCACAACATATTATAAAACAAAGTCGTCCGCCGCGTCTGTCTATCTGTTTATCTGTTCGCGATGAACTTAAAAACTACTGAACGGATTATCATGCGAGCTTCACCAATGGATAGAGTGATTCATGAGGAAGGCTTAGGTATATAATTTGTCAAGGTTTTGTGTAAATTGGTTGCAATACGATGATAAGTGGCGGAAAAAGTCAACCTGGGAGCTTTCATCGAAAACGATGCCTAATTAATAACTACTTACTATTAGTAATTACTTACTAATAGTTCAATAATCTCTTATTTTTAAATAATCATCGAAGTCATAAAACGAGCTGTCTTGAAGCCAAGATCTTGCCTCGTTCCTGAAGCACGCGATGGAAAGTGCATGCCGGACGAAAGCGTGTACGTGGTTGTAGACCGCGGGCCCCATAATGTATACCGACCTCTCCGACTAAACGAGCCGATGCGACGTCGTTACTAGTTGGTTTGGTCTTTCTTTTTATTACTGCGAAGATTTAACGTACTGTGGACGCCCCTGCGTTGAAATTTATGTAGACGCAAGTAGTGTCCCATATCAAGCACTTGCCGTTTTTCCAAGGTACCAGAGTCATTCCATCCGGTTTTTTACTATCGAATCTGCCGAGACCCAGCGGATCAAGCACATGGGGTAAATTAAACTTAAATAAATCTATTGATTGTTTTCTTTTCAGATGTAACTGCGCATCCTTTCCCTTATCTCTTCTCGAAGGTCCCGAACCTCATAACGTGACCGCAGCGACTTCGATAGAGCCTGTCGGTGAGTTATGTCACCCGTTTCTAATACATGTTTGTAGCAATGATGGCTCAGTGGTTAGCGCGGTAGGTTCGCATGCCGAAGGGCGTGGGTTCAAACCCTAACAATGAGCTTGAGCTGCCGGTGAAGGAAAACATTGTGAGGAAACCATAGCGTGGTGGTAGGGTTCTAGTACTCGGCTGGCTAGCTACCACCCTCAAGTTGAAAAGCTGCTGCCAAGCATCTAACGGTGTGTTCCGGCAGCCTCACTTGAGAGCCAGTTCTATTCCAGGCTACGTGTGCTTTACCACCTTCGATCACACCGTCACTTAACACCACCTAGCCTGTCAACAATTTAAAAAAAAAGTTGTGCTATACAAGCTAATGTTAGGTTACCTTTAGAATACTGTTAACTTACTGTTTACTGTTTTTTTGCCAACTAACCGCCATTCACACCTACTTTTTTATGTATAAGTATTGAGATGAATGGGTCGCTTTCCTGATGGTAAGATGTAACGCACGTCCATGATCATTGCAGCGATACACATAACTATGAGTTGCAAAATGAAGTCCTTCAATCCTATTTCTACTGCATATACATATGTATTATATATAAATTTGTTTCTCATAAATAAATTAAGCGTTTGTAGGCTTAAGTAACAATTTATCCTTATATTATATGTCGTTTTGTAGGCTTGGAGCGCCTTTTAAAACTTAGGGCTAAACAAATTATTAGAATAATGTAAGTACTTATTAAAACATAAAAATGAGGGTAGTCGCAACAAAGTTAGTAATATACTACTAGGCTTATTCGTATGTTTAAGCTAATGTATATTATCCCCTTTTATATTGTAGATGGTGCTTGTTGCGTGCTAGAGACTGTGTACAGCACTCGCGGCGTGTCGACAGTGCGCGTGTCACGCGGGCGTGCGGGCGACACGGCGCGCGTGGCCGTGCGTGCCGCGCCCTCCCTCCTCTGGCCAAACAACGTGGCTGCGCTTGTCGGCTCCAGCGTGCCGGTAATGTCTCACCAATTAGATATTTTATACCTTTAAACGAGCAATTCTTGTATATCTGTATATATATATATATAATCTGAATCTCGGAAACGGTTCCAACGATTTCATGAAATTTAGTATGCAAGGCGTTTCGGGGGCGATAAATCGATCTAGCTAGATTTCATTTTCAGAAAACGTTATTTTATCCGTGTTTTCAGCCGAGCTTGGTCATCCAGGTACTACCTACTTAGGAGAGAATGTCTATAATGCTACACTTTTCGCTCTCAGCAATAAGGTCGCCATTTGTGGCACTAGCTCATCAGAAGATTTTGTTTTCTGTACTTTTTTTTATTTTTGCTGTGCACAATAAAGAGTTTCTATCTATCTATTTTATATGTATATTGATGCAAGTTTGTAGCAATGATAGCTCAGTGGTTAGCGCGGTAGGTCGGCCGAAGGACATGGGTTCAAACACCAACAATGAGCTTGAGCTGCCGGTGACGGAAAACATCGTGAGGACACTTAGCTGCCATCCTCAAGTTGAAAATCTGCCGCCAAACACCTAACGGTGTGTTCCGGCAGTTTCACTTAAAAGCCAGTTCCATTGCAGGCTAGATGTGCTTTACTATCTTCGACCATACCGTCACTTAACATCAGGTGAGTTGTGATCAAACAACTCTGTCTAATGAAGCTATTAAAGGCGACTTTAATAGCTTCTAATAAAGTCGCCTTTACTAAGACCTAATGTGGACTATAACTTGACTGTGACGTATTTATTTGGTTTTTATTTCAAAACTTGACACATTTTCAAATATTTGACACTATTTACACTATTACTATTTATATATACAATTGCGATATACCAAAAAAAAAAATGACATGCTCCATTCGAAACTTTTCGTATCCGTTCAACCTGTAATTGTGACGTTATATGATTGTGTTATTTTCCTTGCATAAAGATATTCCTTTGTTCACAGGTTCTAGCTGATGGTGAAGCGTTATTACCCCAGTCGAGCGACCCTCGCACCGCTGAGTTAACAAGGCGCGACGGTCCTACCCCGCATAGATACCCTGACATACAACTATTTACTGTCAAGTGTCGAAGGGTAAGCTAAGATTTTTTTTACTATTCCCAGTAAATAATATTAACCGGGATCCAGAAAAAATATATTTTTACATGCCATTTATGTAGTTTCCTAACTTTGTGTTTTTTCCAGTGTTTGTATTTTAAAATTCTCACAGCAATATGTTAATTATAAAGTTGCCAAAAGAGATAGAATGTGTTGTTTCCTTATTCCATCAAAGCTTCTAGTAGAGTTGCGATCTTTTCACCAGGTCTTATTTAATTTTATTTTTAATCATACCTACAAATATTGATATATTTGACATTGGCAATATGCGCAAAGTGCGATGCCAAAAACAAAGAAAAAAGATGTGACCGTTTCCGTGTCCACTCACTCGCTAATTAACTCATGTTGTGTTTAATTTATATACAGTACGAGATAAATACCGGTAAAATCTATAATCTATGAAAAGATCTCAACTTGCCGAGAACAACCATAAGTCAACTGTATAGGAAAAAGTATGCAAATCAGCAGAACAAGAATCATGTCAAATTCGTTTAGGTAGGAATGGGAACGTGGGCAGTCAAAGAGGGCATCTACGCAAATCAAAAGTCTCGTAAAATTAAGGCGCGGTACAATTGAACTCTTGGATTTTTAGTGTTATATGAGATTTCACTATCTTGATTCACAGAAAGGCGAGGCCCGTTTAGAATTGTCGTCCCACAGTGACGAAGAGCCAGAATCAACGCAGTTCGAAGCTGCGTGCTCGCAGCACGTCGCCCGAGCTCGTTTAGAACCTCCAGAACCCCCCGGCAACTGCAGCGGAGGACCTAAGTACGTATATTACATTTTATCCCTACAGACTGACTGGAAAATATTTTGCATACTCAACGACATGATAATTAATGGTACAAAAAAAAAAAAGAATATTTTAATGAACTGCAAAAAAATTACTAATTTGTGGCAGTACAGGCTCTACATTACTTATGAAGTTAACCAAGGACGATAGTGTAAAGATGCACTTAAACATTACAATCGTCTCCATTTAATTAAAATATGAGACACGTCATGTGTGTTACACGGCGTACGGGCAACTGAGCTTCTCGTAAGGTTACACTAGTGTGTGGTAGCGGTGTAATAAGATTCAGAGCATAAACTCTGTGCAGGTTATTTTGCGGGTACGGCGATTTAGCGATGATAGGTCGGTTCGCACGCCGAAGGGTGTAGGTTCAAATCCCAACAATGAACTTGAGCTGTCGGTGTAGGAAAACATCGTGAGAACACCATAGCGCGGTGGTAGGGTACTTTCTAGTACTCGGCTGGCTAGCTACCACCCTCAAGTTAAAAATCTGTCGCCAAGCATCTAACGGTGTGTTCCGGCAGTCTCACTTGAGAGGCAGTTCCATTCCAGGCTAGGTGTGTTTACCATCTTCGACCACACCGTCACGTAACATCAGGTGAGATGTGGTCAAACAACTAGCCAGTCAGCCATAAAAAGAAACGGCTCTATCATGAGACCAATGATCTATTTCGGTAGACTACCCTATAATATAAAGTCTTTTACTAGTCGGTCTGTATACGACATTGGGCGGTTAGTACAGTCTTATTAAAATTTAACTTCTCCAATTTCAGACTCTGGTTACGTCCCGGCCTCGAAGTCCCCATCAAAGTGACGCTACTAGACTCAATAGGAAGAGAACTGTTAGACGAGCGAGGGCCTAAAGTGTCGTGGGATACTGAACCTAGCCACGCAGGAATAGAGTACAGATCCTCTGATAGGTTGTTTATCCAGACACATCCAGACTATGAACCTGTGCCCGTACCATATAAGTATTATCAGGTGAGTTTTTATGTGATCTGCCACACAAGCGCTGTATCAAAATATAAGGAACAAATTGACAGTTCACAGATATTTGATGTTTATAGTTTGTTAGCTGATGATTTGTCAAATTACCAAAGTAGTTGGAGCCCCGAGTAAGTCGAACATCTTCCCTAATAGCGTTGATTCACGCAGGTTTAGCGCGCGGCGCGTGTAGGGATGTCGACATCGCATCTACGAACAAATCTTTGATCGATCTTTTCTGTTCGTAGCTTCGCTAACATCAAATCTATAAGACACTCGTAAACTTCTGTGATTTTTTTACAATAAAGTCACTAACCTATTAAATTTTAACCTCACTAACCTACCTACACAACAGAAAACTGACATTTACGTGCTAACCCTGACTGCTTGGTCGGCACTCACGTAGTGATCGCTGGCGAGCATCCTCTGCCACTTGTGTCGCCTATTTATCGCGAGGATGTTATACTTATAGATATTTTACTTACTTTGCCAGTACCTTGAAAATAGCGACTATTACTTATAATTTTTTTCACTTTGGTAATAGAAAAAAAATCGTGGAAATTTTTACCTAGTAGCACAAGAATAGCCCGCATGTCTGGTTGCTTGTAAGGAATTGTTTTATGTGAAAAGTTGGCACTGTTTAATTTTGTTTGATCCTTTAAAAGGGACTTGTAATTCTTGGTATCAAATACAGGGTTATAAGTTTGCGGTGTGCTAAGCCGGAAGGGGCTAATTAAACTTACCACTATGAACAACTCTATAAATTTGGTCAGGGTCAACGAACTTTTTCTATAGATCAGCTGACTTTTTTCATGATTTTAGAGTTGTTCATAATGATTAGTACAATGACCTTTCGACTTCGTACACTCCAAACATATAAACATGTATAGTTTTAAAGTCATAATTCACTGACAGTCGTTAATTGTAGGTGGTCATAGCATATTATAATTTTTTTTAAACATTTCACACAGTACCGTCTATTTCGAAACTAATCAGAGTTTGTACTATGGGAACCAGATAATTGATTTATATTGTATTTATCTTATGTTATTATTTTCACAAGAGAGAGGCCTATACCCAGTGGGATAAAGAAGGCAGTGGATGATGATGATGAATTATTTTCATATAATGGGAAAAAAAACATTTACTGATAGAATATCGGTGTATTTTACCATTTAGGAGGATAGTTGGGTGGTGATAAAAGATTTTAGCGACAATCAAGCAGTCTGTTTGCCTGATGGTAAGCGCACCGTCACTTGCAACATTATAGATGTTGGCGATGCGTTGCTAACCCAGAGATATGTATATAGATTCCCTTTTTAAAACGCTTCATGTTGTAATTTCGCGGTTGTAAAGACCCTTTCGGGTAAGACATCTTGCAAGTTCGCGGAAGCAATTAGCGTCAAAACCGTACGTCACGGGAAGATTGCAAAATGTGGGGGTGAGCCCCTTGACGATGACGAGTGCAGTGGGGAACCCATGTATCTGCGGTGACTAAGTGGATCCAGCATGTTGTTGAGCTTGAGGTCGTTGACAATAAATAATTAAAAAAACCCCTACGCAATTAACCAAACATAGTTAAGAACCACCGCAAGGAAACTGGCTTTTAAATGAAAAAAACCGCATCGAAATCGGTCCATTCGTTTGAGATCTACGATGCCACAGACAGACACACACACACACACACACACACACAGAGACAGACAAACAGACATCGACGTCAAACTTATAACACTCCTCTTTTTGCGTCAGGGTTTAAAAATGACAGATGACATGTGAATCTAAAGTTAAGTTCAAGAACATAGCGTACAAATCTACTGGCAGCCGCATGATATTTTTGTGCTATAGGTGGTGATAGCTGATGAAAAAGCAGTTGGATGGACCGGTTCACTAAAAGCTATCGTGCCAGAAACAGTATCCAGTATTCAAGCCAAAGTTGTTGCACCCCTGAGATGTGATCCTCTAAAGGTAAGGACTTTTTTCATCTTCTTTTTATAGGGTTATAAGCTTTGTGTTGTGCCTATTAACCCGAAAGGGTGTCGTCGTGCGCATCATTATGATCAACTTTTATTGTGGCTGCAATCATGACAAAATCCGTTATTACATAGTTCATTGACCTTTAACCAACTGTACAGAGCAGCTGATTATTTTTATTGGTAAAAGTTATTCATAATGACCTCCTTTCGGTTTAGTAGATACACTCTATGGATTATGACCCTAATCCTATAACTCTGTGCATATCTTTTGTGTCGCTTCCAAAATTTCGTCAAAGTATCTAGTCTAGAAGTTTACTAGGGTATGACCGGACTTGATTTTGATTTACTTTGTCATAGACTTATTTTACTTGATTTTATTCATTAAATTATTAAAAATATACAATTACTTATTATTCATCACTGGAAAATATACAAAATGTTTTGGCAAAAGGAAAGAGTAATAAATAACTTTTTTTAAAATATTAAAATGTTAAAGACATCTATTCTTTATGTTTAGCTGTGTGTTTGACCATAGAATATGATAAACACCTCGAATGAAATTGGCTCTAAGTGAGGCTGCTGGAACACAATGTTTGTTGTTTGATTGAGTGTGGTTCACACAACGCTAGCTGTCTCCAAATTAAGCAAATCTTGCATTATTGGAACAAGATAACACTATATTTGTCACACAAATGTATGTCTTGGGATCCGAAACCAACAATCTACAGCTCAAAAATACTACCAAATAAGCTAAGTCAAGAAAAAACGGTAACAAAAACTAATGAACTATGTCTATTCACAGATGAATATAGCATGGGAAGGTGAAACCTTAACAAACATAGCTAGTATAACAGGTGGCAGCGGTCGTTATGCTGTAGAAACGCCTAAAGGAGTCTCAGCTAATGTGGACCAAAGTTCTTTGAGCATCACTATTCCTGGACCAGGCAGCTATGACCTCACTGTCACGGATCTATGTGTACATGGGGAGAAGCAACTTGTAGAAGTAAGTTTATATCTAATGTTTTATAATTAACCGATTTCTTTAATATCATCATCTTTAGCCTATCGAAGTCTACGGCTGGACATAAACCTCTCCAAACACCACGCCACTTACCCTGATATTCGGACAGGAGAAAATAACGGATTGCGAAAATGTATGCTATCAATTTGTCTGTAATGTTATGTCCGTTTTACTTGCTTTGTTGAGTGCAAAACCATTTTATTATAAATGTCTGCTAAGTACGTTTCTTATTGTAATTTCATTGTTGATATGTATGCATATTTTATGCAAATAAAGCTATTTGTATTTTGTTTTGTCATTCTAATACTTTCTAAAACAGGTATACATAGAAGAAGTGCTAAGCGTGGAAGTGTCGACATCTCGTGCAGTTGGAGAGGGCGCTTGCGTTCCTATCTCCGCACTAGTAAAAGGCGTGTCACACCGCTACCTGAGCACTAGTCGCGATCCGGAGTGGAGGACTAGTGGTGACATCATTGTGAAAGAGGGGAGAGTGTTATGCGGGGTGCGGGAGGGGAGCGGTAGAGTGAGAGCGTCGCTTGCTGGCGTTTGGAGTCCTGAACTTGAGGTAAGTTTCTCACACTTCACTATTATTTTAATCCAGGCCTGTTACTTGTCGGGTACACAAAATAAGTTATACTAACCAACTTATGAAATAACTACTACTATGTTATATCTTATTTAAGCAGACGTGATCCGCGCCTAATTTATATTCTGAACAGCGCCGCTAAAAATACGAATACAGATTTATTGCTACTCTATTTCATTACAATGGATCGAATTTGATTAAACAACACGAAACAGCTGATGAGGTGAATGACCGCGCCTTCATACTTTTGATTGATCATGTGTATTTATGTCTTTTTTAGAGTTTTTGTTAATATTATTAGCAAAGGCGTGACTTCAATTATGGCAATGGTCTGCCATTGACTTTTTATTTTCCTAGGTTTTAGTGTTCCCTCCTTTGGAGATAATTCCTGGGAAAGCCGCAGTGCCACCAGGCGCGCGCCTGCAGCTGCGGCACCACGGCGGGCCACCGCCACACCTCGCATCGCTGCATTACAAGTTGGCCGAACCACAGAGTCACGTCGAGGTAAATTGATGATATACTTGGTGGCAGATCTCCTTAGCAGGAGGTCTGGGCACCACGGCAGTACCAGACATTCTGCCGCCAAGCAGTAGTGTGTAAACATTACTATGTTGCGAAATAGCTAGCGAAATTTACAGGGCTGTTGAGACTAACCATCGAAAGTCTCAAAGTAATGAGCGTCAAAGCCAGTTGCCTTGCGTGCCTTGGAGGTATCAAAATTTGTTGGGGGCTCAAATGAAGGGCAGTGAAGGGCTTGCCTTAGACGAGCCCTGTATCAAGATTTGTCGGGGGCCCTTCTACCAGACTTTCATTTCATAGCACCACGGGGGTCATGTTTATTATTATCCGTTGTTGCCGCGGCCTGAAGGCTTACGAATCTTTGCTTATACATAATGGGGCCGATTTTGATGAAATTACTTGTTTTTTTTTTTTGGTTGACAGGCTAGGTGTTTGACCACAGCTCACCTGATGTTAAGTGATGGTGTGGTCGAAGATGGTATAGCACACCTAGCCTGGAATAATACTGGCTCTCAAGTAAGGCTGACAAAACACACCGTTATGTAGATGCTTGGCGACAGATTTTCAACTTGAGGTTGATTGAGCTAGCTAGCCAAGCACTAGAAAGTGCCACCTTGCTATGGTTTCCGCACGATGTTTTCCTTCACCGGCGTTACAAGCTCATTGTTGGAGTTTGAACCCACGCCCTTCGGCATGCGAACTGACCGCGCTAACCACTGAGCTATCATCGCTACAAATGTATGTGTTTGAGTAGATCCCTGAATGGTTTCGCTTCACAATTGGATGCGGCAGATGGCGTTGTAATCGTGCACTGGGTACGCTGTCGAACACTTCAGCTAGTTTATGTATTATATAATATTTTATAGGTCTCGTCATCTGGTTCAGTTCACGGTGTCTCCATGGGAACTGCGCGAGTAAGGCTTGTAGCGCTTGACATCGCTAATGTGGAAATGGCGAGTGCAGAGTCTGAAGTAGAAGTAAGTTTTCTTTATATTGTTTAATTATAGCTAAATGTGATTAATTTTTAAAGATTCATCTCAGATTCATTGCCACTATATATATAGATTTGACAGCCCTGTTGGCTCATTGGGAGTATGTCTGCCTGAGCTGTAGGGCGTGGGTTCGATTCCCGCCAAGGACAAATGTTTGTTTGGTATAAACAAATGTTTGTTCTGTGTCTGGGTGTTCTGTATGTATTACAAGTATGTATTTACAAAAAAAAAAGTATTCATGTATTCTATCAGTTATCTGACTACCATCACACAAGCTCTGCTTAGTTTGGGGTTAGATGGCGCTGTGTGTAATGTGTCCTACAATATTTATTATTTTTTTATTTTATATTTGTTCAAATCATTTCATCATCATAAGCCATAGGACGTCCACTGCTGGACATAGGCCTCCTCCTGGGGGGGTTTTGCCAATACTTGCTACGCTTGGCAGGCGGGTTGGCGAGCGCAGTTAGGTGTAATTGTTCAAGGAAGACGCTGCTGCCCATCTTCCGGATTACATCCCTTAGCCGACTCTTACGGCAACCACGGGTAGAGAGGGTGGGGTACTATTCTTACGCCGACACCACCACTGCCGAATCAAATCATTTCAGTTTTCAAATCAAATCATTTATAGACACAATATGTGTTAGCTTTTCTTACTTAGCAGGAGGTCATCTGTGTAGATACCAGCGCTGTATAATTTTATCTGTCCCCAAGCAGTAGTGTGTAAGCATTACTGTGTTCCGGTTTGAATCCTACGCGAAACAACAAAGCTGTTAAAACCATCAAATGTCTCAATGAGCACTATATCAGCGATACCTTGAACTTAGTTTTGTTACTCAAATTTCTAGATACGCACTTACAACCTATTAATAATTGTATTCCATTACAGGTGATCCCAATATCTGGACTTCGCGTCCGGTCCGCGACACAGACGTTGTTAGTGGGCGCGCCGAGCCCGGTATGGGTGGAAGCCGGGGCTTTGACCCCGGCAGCTCTGGCGGCGCTGCAACCACCCCCTCGCGTGTCCTTCTCCCTGCGCGACCCTTCAACCGCGAGGCTTTACACTACGCACATCGACGGTAACTGTTACTCAATTTTGGTTCACACTCCATTTGCAACTTTTTTGTTTTCAAACAATTCGGTATGTAAAGTTTAATTTTTGTATCTATTTTATATTTTTTTACTAATAGTAAACTTTATTTTACTAAACTATTTAAAATATTTTGACTTTCTATGCGGTAGTTGATTTTTAATACGTCTTCAAACTTTTATAGTGATGCCGTCATAAAGTAGGCCGAATACGTATAAATGCCCTTGCCATGTAAAACAAAAAAAGTATCTGTTTTCACACATTTGATTGACTTTGACAATTGACATGAAGTAAACAAATCTCATATCATAGCTTCATAAAAGCGACATCAGAGTTGATTCAGAACGTTTAGTAAAATAATCCTGATATTTGTATCAATAAAGCGAAAAACAAATCGACATACGTGTATGGGAGATGTTACAGCTGCCGTTGACTTGACATTGACAGATTTTGTTTTGGGTTGCCATTGTTTTTTTTTAGGCACCGAAAGTAACTCTTATAAAGCCTACTATGTGACGTCATTAGAGGTTAATTGAAAGTCAAGTTTATTTTATGTATTTTATTAAAATAAATCCCATATCATAGTTTAAAGAGTTTTAAACGTAAAAATAATGTATAGGAATGTAATATTTCGAAATGGTTTTGGAAAGTATTTTTTTCTTCTTTACATACTGAATTCTATGACAAACATATACATATATGTACAACGATGTTGGTTTTGAGTTTGGGTGTACTAAATGTTGTTATTTTAATGTATAAATATATATGTATTCTGTTAGTTACTTGGTTCCCATAGTAAACGATTTTTTTTTTTTTTTTCAGATAAACTGGAGAGATCCGTAGCTGAAGGGTTGTCTGTGAGAGTGGTGCCACTAAAGCCTGGGGTTATCGTCATTGACGTGAGAGTACGAAATATGGGACAGGTAAATTAATGTTCAAACTGAAATTACTATTTTAATATTGTACTTTTCATGTAAATAGGTCACAGGCTTAGAGATATATATATATATATTATATACATAAAGGTACAACAAAAATAAATTAATAATAATCAGCAACGAGTTACAGAAACATGTCGAGGTCATTCGTCTAACAGTAATGACAACTAAATATGTATATTATAGTAATCAATTAGCCGTGGTGGTGCCGGCGTAAGAATAGTACCCCACCCTCTCTACCCGTGGTTGCCGTAAGAGTCGGCTAAGGGATGTAATCCGGAAGATGGGCAGCAGCGTCTTCCTTGAACAATCACACCTAGCTGCGCTCGCCAACCCGCCTGCCAAGCGTGGCGAGTATTGGCAAAACCTTCCCAGGAGGAGGCCCATGTCCAACAGTGGACGAACTATGGCTGATGATGATGATGATAGTAATCAATATTCAGTAATATTTCGGATAGATTTAAAAAAAATATCGTCAAGTTAAATAAATTTTCATTTAACACCTCATCAGTGTTGTAACAAAAATGACTTAAGCAGAAATTCACTAAATACCTTGAACACTCAAAATGAACATTTGCAAAGTAACGCCTGAATCAATAAATTTTTAGCGATCATGGCTCAGTGGTTAGTGCGATAGGTTCGCATGCCGAAGGGCGTGGGTTCTAACCCCAACAATGAGCTTGAGCTGCCGGTGAAGGAAAAACATCGTGAGGAAACCATAGCGTGGTGGTAGGGTACTTTCTAGTACTCGGCCACCTTCAAGTTGAAAATCTGCCGCCAAGCATCTAACGGTGTGTTCCGGCAGTCTCACTTGAGAGCCAGTTCCATTCCAGGCTAGGTGTGCTTTCGACCACACTATCACTTAACATCAGGTGAGCTGTGGTCAAAAACAATGAATGAAAACAACTAGCCTGTCAGCAATAAAAAAATAAAAATAAAAAATCTTAAAAATTAGTCTTAATATCATGTTATGGAACACAGGTAGCAGATACAAGAACCTGGGACAGTACGATAGAAATCCTGGGCATATCCGATATACGCACTTCCATCGACGGTCAAACGGGAGAGCTATCGACAGGGGACAGACTCTCCTTAGCTGTCGGCGCTACGATACGGCTAAAGTCGTTGCCTAGAGGGAATTGGAAGGCATATGAAGATGGGGCCTTCGAATTGACACCTAATGGGGAAGTGAAAGGATTAATACCCGGGTATGGAGTAATCGTGGCTCAGCATAAGGATGAAAGGAACAATATTTACAGAGAAACGGTAAGTTATATCTTTATTTTTAATTGACTGCTCTTACATTCTGTAAGGTTCGATTCCCATCCAGGACAAACATTTATGTCGTAAATACATAATTAATAAACGATAACCCCATGCGTATTTTCGATTTTTTTCAAACGATAACTCCTATTCGTATTTTGTATCTTTTTAAACTATAATCTGATGCATATTTTCAATCGTTTCAAACTATAACCCCATGCGTATTTTCGATCTTTTCAAACGATAACCCCATGCGTATTTTCAATCTTTTCAAACGATAACTCCTATGCGTATTTTGAATCTTTTCAAACGATAACCTCAAGCATATTTTAAATTTTTCAAACTATAACCCCATGCGTATTTTCGATCTTTTCAAACGATAACCCCATGCGTATTTTCAATCTTTTCAAACGATAACCCCTATGCGTATTTTCGTTACCAATGCTAATTTATGCGCATTTGGTAGTAGAGTATCTGACCTTATGCAAAGAAGATCTAGCACCAAGTACTGCTTGTTTCCAGATAATCCACGTGGAAGTAGCGGTACCCCAATACTGCACAGCGGAGGCGTCTGGCGAAGCGGGCGCGATACAGGTGGTCCCACGCGGCGCCTACGGACGTGCTTTATTGGCCCCTGCGGCTTTACCCGTCGCCGCGCCGCACCACGCTCGACCCGGCAAACCACAGGACAGGTACTAACTAGTAAAATTTAGCATAGATGAAATTTAAGCAATGCTTATAAGCATTGATATAATTATATGCTTAAAGTCGCCTTTCTCATATCCACACGTGACATTTTTCGTCGGTGAGAAATTGACAGAGCATTAGTAAACTTTGACCGATGTTTATGAGTACCTTGTGTACACAACGTTTAGTAGGTTAGGTAAGTTCAAATTATTATCCATTACACAGAGAGATGTTTATGGATGCTATTATAGGACAAATAAATAGAGATTTCAATGATCATGACTTTATGTGACTAAAATGTAACTTTTAAATAAAAATATTAATTTAAAAAATCAAACTTCTAAGCCAACGCAATCAAAAGATACAGCCGTTTATGTTGTAAATTTTTGACTCTCGCAGGGGAATCAAACCCTACAGGGACTTCCTGTGAACTCAGAATCTTGAAATTTGGTACAAAGCAACGTCTTATAGCACAGATAAGGGAAAAATTGCGAAAAGCATAAATTACCATTAAAAAAAAACACCATAACTTTTACTTATATACCTACAGGCTTGTACGGAACCCTCAGTGCGCGAGTCCGACTCGCACTTAGCCGGTTTTTTTTCCTTATCTAATAACTACATTCTTTGTTGAAATAATTTTATTTGTCAGCAATAATTGTTTAGAAGACTTGACGGAAAACAAGTAAATAAAAATATATATTAATATATGTACATATTAGGACCTACATAGTTTATTATGTTTCACTACCAATTTGCATATCAGATGGTATAATATGGAAGAGCGTTTAACATTGTTATAACAACTGAATAAAAGACAAAGTACTTAAGACCCTAGTTAACACAACATTAGGCTGATAATTGTTTGCGCTAACAGACGTGCTTGAAACGTTGGAATATAAGGCTTTATTACATTTTCAGTGTATACGGCACAGATCTGACTATAGAAGGCCTAGATGCCGCAGGCTCGTTTGTGACGTTCCAAACGACGGTCAGCGGAGTTACCGTCAAGGATGAAGTTTGGGTCACTGGAACCGACCCGAAAGGCGAACGGATACTCAGTAAGTTTGATTGGCTTTTATTATATTTCAAAACTTATTTTTTCGGGTACTTTTTTTTAAATGTTTCACTGGCTAGGTGTTTTGACTAGGTGAACCGACTGCGCTCACCACTGAGCTATCATCGCTACCATATATATATATATATACATATACATATATACTGACTCCCATAGTACAAGATTTGCTTAGTTTGGGGTCTGATACTTTTATGTTACTTTTTTTGTAAATACATATAGACCAAACAATTGTTTATACCACAAAATGTTTGTCGTGGGTGGAAATCGAACCCAAGCCCCACGCAGTCTTCAGTTTTTAGCTTCTATATCTTTATAGTCAAAGTCCAGTTATGGTCAAATCCAGTCCATGCCAGTTAAATCTAGCCATGCTTTAGTAAAGTAGTGGCGACTTTACATGCTTTAGCTTCGATGGAGTTTTGGAAGCAACACGAAAAGTTATGTTTCACCACATTATACCACTTTCCCACACTCGCGCTTGTAATTCAGCACTATGAATCACATCATCAGCCATAGGACGTCCACTGCTGGACATAGGCCTCCTCCTGGGGGGTTTTTGCCAATACTCGCCACGCTTGGCAGGCGGGTTGGCGAGCGCAGTTAGGTGTGATTGTTAAAGGAAGACGCTGCTGCCCATCTTCCGGATTACATCCCTTAGCCGACTCTTACGGCAACCACGGGTAGAGAGGGTGGGGTACTATTCTTACGCCGGCACCACCACGGCACTTTATGAATAAAACACCACTATTTTTATACATAAACACTCGGAAAAACACTAGTTTTGGGAAAAAATACAATGGGGAGACACGACTCTGCGCGTTCTCGCCAAAAAAATCTGATGAGTTGTTGTTGTCAGTGACGGGCGGGTGGAGCGTGTGCCTGGAGGGGGTGGGCTGGCGCGCACCGAGCGGAGTCGCCGTGGCGGCGGGCGGGGGCGTGTCGCTGGCGCTGGGCACGCGGGACGCGGCCGGCAGCCACGTGTTGCGCCACGAGCGCCACCACCACGCGCGCACACTGCACCAGTTACCCGTCCACAAGGTAAACACTATCCCACTCATAAAAAACTGTTTCGATAGCAAAAATCAATTTTGAGAGTCCAAAAACGTAAATAAGGAAAGATTGATATATTATGTTGACATATATTATGATTTTGACATATTAAATTTTATGAATTGTATTGAAAACAATTGTATTTGTATTTGATTAAGAATATTGACGAAATCGGTTATAAATAACTTTTTTGTACATGTACACGCATAATTATGTATGTACTAGCTGGCAGTGGTGCCCGCTGTTCCCACGTAAACACAAATGATTTTCGGGATAAAAAGTTTTTATTAAAAATAAAAATTACATCAAAATTTGTCCAGCCGTTTGAGCGTGAAAAAGAAACAAACACACTTATACACTGACAAACTGTCGCCTTTACAAAATTACTTATAATTATAATATAGGTATCACCGCAGTACCAGATATTCTGCCGCCAAGCAGTAATAATATTACTTATAATTTATAAGTACCTGGTTGACTGAGCTTTGCTCGGTTGAAAACTCGGATAAAACGACGTTTTCTAAAAATGAAACCTAGCTAGATCGATTTATCGCCCCCGAAACCGCCTGCATACTAAATTTCATGTAAATCGTTGGAGACGTTTCCGAGATTTAGATATAGGTACCACCGCAGTACCAGATATTCTGCCGCCAAGCAGTAATAATATTACTTATAATTTATAATATAGGTACCACCGCAGGACCAGGTATTCTGCCGCCCAGCAGTAATAATATTACTTATAATATTGGTACCACCGCAGTACCAGATATTCTGCCGCCAACAGTAATAATATTACTTATAATTTATATTATAGGTACCGCCGCAATACCAGATATTCTGTCGCCAAGCAGTAGTGTGTAAACATGAATGTGTTCCGGTTTAAAGGGTACTGCAGCTAGTAAAATTACAGGGCTGTTGAGACTAACCATCGAATGTCTCAAAGTAATGAGCACCAAAGCAGCGATGCCCTAAACTTTGTTTTGCTATCCAAAGTTCTGTGTATCGCTGTAATGGTTATGCGTTTGCATGGCGTTATCTCTTACCATCAGGAGAGTCTAGTTCGTATCTTGTTTTTTTCCAAAGATATTGAGTTAATTTTACCTTAAAACAGATCGAGTTCCAAACTGGTGAATGGTCACCGTCTCTCGTCCCTCTGTCAATCGAAGCGTCAGGCCTCACTGGAGGCCCTCTGCTTTGCAATGAGGAACAAAGATATGCGTTAGAAGGTGTACTAATTGATCTGCCCTTCACTTGTCGGACCAAATTGCCACATAATGCTGAACCTGTGTTGGACATTATCAATGGTGAGCTGACTTACTATCCAGATACTTTATTTTATGTCATGCCAGGACTCCAGTTTTTTACCCAACTACTTAAACTGGAGGGTTTTTTTAATGATTGAGATGCTGGGAGTATCTCAAAACTTTTACATTAAAAATATGTCGTTGCGTAAGTTACCATCAACAAGTATAATTAATAACGAAAAAAACCGACTTCAAACCGGAAACTAAAAAGTAAAAGGTTCCCTTCGGTTTCTCTGGGATGCCATCATCAGATCCTGGTTTCCTTATCATGGAACCACACTTGGGATATCTCCTTTCCAACAAAAAAATAATTATCAAAATCGGTTCATATACGACGAAGTTTTCCACGAACACCCAAAAACAATATATATAATTATATACGGTCGAATTGAAAAACCTCCTTTTTTTGAAGACGGTTAAAAATGTGACGCGGTTCTGATATGACAGTATGTAGACTATTTCCAATCTATAACTAACTCTCCCGTAGGTCAAATTGGCTGCAAAATAATCCCAGCGATGCAGATCATAGAATCGTCAGAAGTGGATCTCTGCGCGGAATGGGGCGTGTTCCGTACTTGCACGAAAGTGTTACTATTGCCCCCCATTCACGTGTCGCAGTCCAAAGTGTCGCTACTAACGCCGCCCGCCTTGTTCACTGTTGTGGGACATCCGCGAGCGCTGAGAAGTACTAAACTAACCACATCGCCTGGATTGCAGATCAATAGTGACAGGAAGTCAGGTAATTTCTCTTCTTCATGTAACTATTTCCTATTCACTCAACTTTTATCTATGTTTTCTGTTGTTACTTGTAATATTTCCCTCGGTTTTTTATATATAAAAATGAATGATCACTTTTGACTTTTGATTGTCCTGATAAATCTCTAAATATATATAACTCAAAGGTGACTGACTCACTGACATAGTGATCTATCAACGCACAGCCCAAACCACTGGACGGATCGGGCTGAAATTTGGCGTGCAGGTAGATGTTATGATGTAGGCATCCGCTAAGAAAGGATTTTGATTAATTCTACCCCCGAGGGGATAAAATAGGGGATGAAAGTTTGTATGAAACTTTGTCAATTTTAAACCGATAGACCTGAGACTATGCATGCATAAAGCTACTATGACCTAGGCATCTAGCGCGGATGAAACCGCGGGGCACAGCTAGTAAATAATAATTGTAATAACGAGACTTGTGAAGGCCGAAAATGACATATTAAGAAAGTTTTTTTATTATTAGAAATAGGCTTACGTTTGATCGCCATCTCACCTGATGTTAAGTGACGATGCGGTCTTAGATGGAGCACGCTTGCCTAGAAGATACCGATTCACTGTCGACTTGAATTACATTATATCCAACGGGGAACACCCACTCAGGCAGCGCATTCCACTGTCTAGCAGTCCGCACGATGAACGTGGAATCAAATCGTTTCGTTCGAGTTTTGGGAACATCTACCATGAAACGATGTCGTTTTTTTGAGCTCCTGGTTGTCCGATAGAAAAATGGACATGGTGGAATCAGACCATGTAGTTCTGAAGCAAACTTTCCGAAATGTTTTTTTTTTATAGCTGACAGGCTTATTGTTTGACCACGACTCACCTGATGTTATGTCGAAGTTGGTAAATACACCTAGCCTGGAATGAAACTGGCTCTCAAGTGAGGCTGCCGGAACACACTGTTAGATGCTTGGCAGCAGATTTTCAACTTGAGCGTAGTAGCTAGCCAGCCGAGTACTAGAAAGTACCCTACCACCACGCAAAACTTAATTAACAACATCTTAACAAAGTCAATTGACGTAACGAAATGTCTGACAGTAAAATCTTAATTCTCCTATCCTCAGGCGAAATCCTTGTGACGGTGTCGAACGAAGCGACGACTTGCGGCTCCGGATGGGTGACCGTGAATTCAAAACTAACGGGACAAGAGATCAAAGTGGAGGTTGAAAGGGAGTGTGACGTCACGTGCGGGACGTTGCTAGGCGCTCTTTTCTCGCTGATACAGCCGTATCTCTCCACTATAGTGACAATCGCAGCTGTCGCCGCCGCGTATATGTACAGTAAGTGTACCTTAACGTTATTGAAATAAAAACTACTTTTGTTCGATATAATGATGGTGACCTCTGATGAGCGACTTTCAACTCAAAGATGACGGGATAAAGATCAGGATCGAAACAGAAGAAGGGTGACTCACGTGGCTGTTTTCTGGAACTTTTTGTAGCGATGATGGCTCAGTGGTTAGCGCGGTAGGTTCGCATGCCGAAGGGCGTGGGTTCAAACCCAAAAAATGAGCTTAAGCTGCCGGTGAAGGAAAACATCGTGAGGAAACCATAGCATGGTGGTAGGGTACGTTCTAGTACTCGGCTGGCTAGCTACCACCCTCAAGTTGAAAATTTGCCACCAAGCATTTAACGGTGTGTTCCGGCAGCCTCACTTGAGAGCCAGTTCCATTCCAGGCTAGGTGTGCTTTACCATCTTCGACCATACCGTCACTTAACATCAGGTGAGTTGTGGTCAAACGCCTAGCATGTCAGCCATAAAAAAAAATAACCTTACGCTCGCACGGGGGCATCATCGTGCAGAAAAGGGATTAAATATGTTCGGATAACGATATTGATGTCTTGATGAAAATTTCCGCACTCTCTTAGCGGTAAGGGTGTATACGTATACGAGTCTGTGTGTTGTTTAAAACTTGCACTAATATATTATTCATTTCCTTTCAGTACAACAAAGATTGCAACAAAAGAAAATTCGTTTACCGACAGAGCCGGCGCAGACCGTGCTACCCCCTGCTAACTCCTCGCCTAATTCATCACTAAACCGCTCGCGGACTTGGTCCCGTAGCCCTTACGCGTCAGCTGGTCCTGGTGTACCAGTTTATGGAGACACTAGCATCCTTCCAGACAGCAGCTTTTCCCCTACTTCGAGTAGAACACACTCAAGGTTCCTATAGTGATTATTGACGAGAACGAAGTCCTACATGGATTTCGGAAGAACACCACGTCTCACGAGCGCGTGAACTTCCTTGAGGAGGACTTAAGTGCGTATATTGTGTTTTATACAAAAATTCTGACTAGATTATTTTGCACTAGCAACCCGGTTTGACGGGAACTTAGAGCGTATTTGTTTATGTATAAAATAGTGGTGTTTTATTCATAAAGTGCCGAATTACAACCGCGAGTGTGGGAAAGTGATATAATGCGGTGAAACATGACTTCTCGTGTTGCTTCCAAAACTCCATCGAAGTTTATAGTAAAGTCGCCACTACTTTACTAAAGCATGACTGGCTTAAAAGCTGGATGGAATAAAATAAAAATATTGAAATACAAAATTGACAAATGTCACGGACTTCAAAGTCTATGCAGCGTAATTTCAAATTTAAAAAAAAAAACATGACTGGCTTGGGACTGCACTTGACCAAGACTAGACTTTGACTATAAAGATAAAGCAACTGAAGACTGTATGTAAAATACAGAAACATTGTAACTGGCAGAATCCAAAGAGTGTGTTGACAAGAAGAAAGATAAAAAAACCCGGCTTCGCAAGGACGTACAAATATTCCGGGAATTCTTTAAAACGGTGGTAAAATCCAAATCCGATGCGTTGTTTTGAAGAATTGAGAGAAAGAAAACACTAGAATAAAGTGTGATTTAATTTTAATTCCATTTAGTGGTGGACTTCGTGATTATGAACTTTCAAAGGATTATGAACCTATTAGTTAACAAATTAAAGTTGTTATTAGTGAGAATGGTATTTTGTAGGGATTATGGACCTTTATTGCAATGGTTTAAAGTTGTTATTAGAGTGTGAATGCAGCGCATATATCAAAATTCCACATTATTCCTACCTGTGCGTGAGAGAGACAAAACAATCGTGCGGCCAGTACCTGTCTCTTTCTAGAAATCTAATTGGTCCACGTCACACTTTACGCTTCGGGGCACCGTGCTTTGTCATTACAGACCTACAGAAAAGAGACAGGTATTGGCCGCACAGTCGCATTGTCTCTTTCTAAACAGTGGTACATTTTGTGAGGCCATTGCTCAGTCCATTCTTCTCTATGTCTATGGTGTACCTGTATCATATTGGCAGTTTCTATATTAATTATGGACCTTGTAGGGGTTGGTTTAAAGTTGTAATTAGTGTGAGTGTTGCTTTAGTCAAAATGACATTTATCTGGCAGCTATAGTATGCATATGATCACAGTTAAAATATAATCCATATTCGATAATTCTCGATTTGCTTAGTAATTATGTACCTTATCAACAGTAATTTTAAGTAGAAATTCGTCATTCAACTTCTGGGATTATATAGCTTTCTAGTTAATAACAGCGTTTATAGTTTTGCGTGGTGGTAGGGTACTTTCTAGTACTCGGCTGGCTAGCTACCACCCTCAAGTTGAAAATCTGCCGCCAAGCATCTAACGGTGTGTTCCGGCAGCCTTACTTGAGAGTCAGTTCCATTCCAGGCTAGGTGTGCTTTACCATCTTCGACCACATCGTCACTTGACATCAGGTGAGCTGTGGTTAAACACCTAGCCTGTCAGCGATAAATAAATAGTATATGCTATTGGAAACGAGAACAACGAACAAAATTGTCTTTTAAAAACTTTAAAAGTCAAGATCATTAGACTAACTGCCCCTTGCAGTTTCGGTTGTGTTAACCCTGGCTATATGCTGTTCAAAATTTCATCCAAACCTGTCGAGCCGTTACAACAACGTGTCTATTAGGTAGAGTAACATACATGTTGAAGCACTGGTTTTTACCCGATTTTCCGAGAAGAAATAATGTTTTTTATGATATGGTTAGATTTACTGTGACATAAGTTTGACAAAAATGACTTCAGATTTAAAAAAAATCCTTTAAGTGTTTATCGTAATTTGTTATGAATAAAGGAACTTGCGTATTGTTAAAATCGTTTCAAAGATTTGGTGAAAAACAAAGTATTTTAGTGGCTGCTAATAATAATAATTAATACCTCACTAGTTTAGGGAGTTTAGGGTATCATATGTGTTTTTTTTTTCAACAGAGATGCTATAGACAAGATTTATTAACCTTTTAATAATTGGGGATGGCATGACAGATGTGGTTAAACTTTTAGAAAATATAGCTTTCATTACATTCTAGAAAAGGACCATCTTTTGCCTTTTAAATAAATTGTTTTTTTTTTCTTCTGCGACCGTTTGTCCATATTTGCGCTAAAGTGGTTCAATGTTCTATTATTATTGTCATAAACAAAACAAGTATTTATTTATACAATTCAGCACTAATAAGCATAAATTGTTTCAGTAATTTCAAGAATTGTTAGACACGAGGCTTGTCTATTGCTTTCTCTGTCTACTAACGTAATTTGCTATTTATTGAGTATGTAGATAGAATAAGCAAATTTAATGCAATTTTTGTATTGTTTAAACCAGGAGTCGGCAACCTTTTGAGACGGAATAGCCAAAAAGTACTATTTGCAAAATTTCCTAGTTTTTAAAAACAAAAAAAATACCGTTTTAATATTATAGTATTTGCTGATATTATGTACTTGATTTTAACATTTAACATAAACGACTATAAATACTTATTTAAATTTTTGCGTATGGAACTGGAGAGCCGCATCTTTACATGGAAAGAACCGCAGGCTGCCGACCACTGGTTTAAACAATCTCAATACATTGATTGTCCATATACAAATAAAATTGCATTTCATTCCATCTGTAAGCCCAAGAAACACATGTTTTAAAAGTTAAACTGTTCTAAGTCATTAAATTAATGTTTTATTGATCTTATAGTATGTATTTGAATTGAACTGATATCTTAGTAACTTTTAATACCTATGTTTCTTAAGCTCAAATATGTGATGTGTGAAATAAAATATTTTTGTAATTTTATTATATTTTTTTCATCTGTTATATCTTCATCGCCGAATGCATTTTGAGACACCGCACGCGTAGAATCGTCTGAAAGAAAAAATAAATGTATTGAGTGAAATATAAATAAGTACCATTACTTATTTATATTGCACTATAAAATTAAGGGACCTATGCCAATCTTTTTAACTTATCTCCTGCTTGAAAGACTGGAAAAACAAAAATGGAAAGGCCTTTGTCATGCAGTATAGGCTGGTAATAATAATAGGTAAAGTAAAAGGAATAGCAATTTAAGCTAAAGGTTTGATATTTGAAGTCAGCATCTAAAATTTCAGAAATGATTTTAGTACTACATATTCTCCTTGGACTTTGACTTGAAGGGAATCCATCAACAGTAAAGTTATTCGTCCATATCGTTTAACATCGGGTGGTAAAACACATCTAGCCTGTCACTCGTAAAAAAAAAACAATCTTGAATAATATGCACAGCTACGATTCGTTATCAAACGAGCACAATCGATTCCTCTGAGAGCACAATAGTTTTTATGCATTGTAACCAGTAATACACACACATCGCGATAATATTCGGGCGATAAACTTCGTCTTCGGTCTACGGCGAAGCAGCGCGGCCACATAATGCGCGATGTAAAGTTTATCGCGATGTACGAGCGATGTATAAACGCAAAAGACAAAATGGACGCCGCGGTTGCTCTGTATTTTATGGCAGCAAATAATTATTTTTTACATTTATGTCATCTAAAGAACAAATTAAAAGCAACAAAACAGATTTAATCGTTTTTTTTTCTTATTATGATGTTGCCTATAATATGCCATAAGCGAAACAAAAACTCTTAAATCTTCGACTGTACTTGGCAATAAATTCTGAAATTCTATCGTTACTCCAATCCATGTTTGGCTTCAGCTATATTATGCACTGCAGTTTTAGCTTACACGTCCGCTACGCACGATGGCTAGCGGCCGACTGAAGTGTGGCCACGCAAGCGAAGTTCATCGCGATAAAACGCTTTGATCTGCGAGAATTTACCGACAGCGAAGCGAAGTCCTCGCAGCTACGTACAAAGCACCGAAGTATACGCGAATACTTGGCTAATCACATCGGGATAACGCGAATCTTCGGGTTATCGCGATGTGTGCGGCCTAGGCATAAGAATGTTGAATTTACATTTTAGGGATGGCTAGTGTATTCACCGCATGAGCGACGGATTTAGGTTAGTAGTAACTTAAAAACTTTTGAACTGGCACAATGCACAAACGTGTTATGTTTGAAGTAAGAAAAAAGTTGAGTAAGTACTTTTTAGTCGACCTTTAACTATCATTTAAAATTGCGAGAAATACGCAGTACATATGTATGAAAAATAGGGCAGCAGCGCCTCGAGCGTTAATCAACACTTCTTTTTTGTTTCTACATTTTGCTATGTCCGGCCTACGTACATTTCTCGCAAACTTACATAATTCGTACGTCCGTTCGTTTCGTTCATTACATCTTGAGGAAATTATAGCATGGTGATAGGATACTTTCTAGTACTCGGCTGGCTAGCTACCACCCTCAAGTTGAAAATTGCCGCCAAGCATCTAACGGTGTGTTCCGGCAGCCTCACTTGAGAGCCAGTACCATACCAGGCTAGGTGTGCTTTATCATCTTCGACCACACCGTCACTTAACAACAGGTGAGCTGTGAGTTAAAAACAAGTTTACATCTTGACTTTCAAACATTAAAAAAAATAACCCTCTGAACGATGAACATTATATTATTTGTGAAAAAACGTTTCAACGATAGAAAAGTGTTCGGAAACTGGGCAGTCGTATTGGGAGGTAAATGTAAACTTGTTTTCACTGTTACATATAGTTATTATGTATTGTTTATGCGTATAACGTATTTCTTTGATAATTTTCACGATGAAGCCCGTGCTTATCCTTTGTAGCGTCTTTAGCTTCAACTATTGGTACCTACCTGTTTGTCAAATCTATGGTCCCATTGTGCGAGCCATCAACGCGGCTATGATTGTGCCTGTGCCCAGCGTCCCGCCGTACCACGCGTGAGCGCTGGCCGCCCAGCTACCGGCCGCGATGCCCAACTTGGTGAACCCCAAGATAGGCGCCAGCCAAGTAGCCCCCGTCAGCAGAATAAGTCCTCCTACCACGTTTACTATTATGACAGCTCCGAAACCCATGACGCTGAAATTTGCGATTTTCCATGTATTTTCAAAAAGTGACAGTTATTTTTATATACTTATCTGTGAAAAAAACAGTAAAAGAATGTAGCTAAGTAGCTATACCGATTCAAAGTGGTGTTCTTTGTTATGACGCTAATTCGAAATAAGTGTAAGTAATTATATACTTAGATTTAGCTGCCAGTGATGAAAAACACCGTGACGGAACCATAGCATGATGGTAGGGTACTTTCTAGTACTCTGCTGGCTAGCTACCAGTCCGAATATCAACCCTCAAGTTGGTAATGTGCCAAAGTGCTTGGCGAGCCAGTATGCACTTGTGTTATTAAATTTATATATGTATTAGGTGACGTAACTTGACGTACTTAGTTGTGTGCCTAGTTAGCGTATAACTAGCGAAAATTGTTGGTCAATGGAGTCTTCGCCCATTTTCTACGCAACGATACTTATACTACTTCATTGTAGTTACTTAATGCAGTACATAATTTTGATAATTTAAATAAGTATCTACTTACATAAGTACCTCTTTTTCTTTAAATATTGTGTGCTCCGCAGGTATGCGGTAATAATTATTTCCTCAATCAATGTACCTATTGTAGAAATTACCTTCGTATTAAGAACGATATTACCAATTAGGTAGCCTTGTTTATAGACACATCTTAACTTTTTAACCGTTTCTAGTAATTGGATCTACTTTTTTACTATTTAATCCACGAAACTACCTCGAATCAGTGAGGTGTAGGTATATAGACAGAAATGAACTAAACTTACTCGGCGGTCGTACTCGTACCTATAGTGACGTCATTTAAGCTCTTAACAAACTTGCAGATTTATTAAACTATTTAACAAAGGGAATTTATTCCACTCTTTTACTCTTGTCGGATAAAATGTATGTGCTAAAAAATTAAACAATTAAAATGTAGAGTCGTTTCAAACTACCTAATCGTTTGCTACTAACAGATAATCTCAGATCAAACACTAAGTACCAGATCTCAGTACCAGATAATCATTCCATGAAACAAAAATGTGTCAAAACCACGTCAGTTTCCATAGTAAGATATCAGAAAATAGTCCGATGTGCTTAAAGTATCTACTATTTATTATATGGAATAATGTATCAGCGGGTACCTATAGGTTAGCAATTTGCGAAAAAACTTTCGTCATGTATTCGGTTTATTTATGAAAGCGCTTTTTTAAACTGAAAACGGTGAAAGTTATTTTTTAAAATTTTATGCTAGACTTTTTGTAGCTACAACTTAATGTATGCTACGACCTCATTAACTTTAGTACAATTTTATGCTTTAGATAAGAAATTGATTTCAAGAGGTTGTTAATAACCCTGTTAGACCACCAATGATGTGGTCGGTCTAAACTAAATCCGCAGCTCTACTCCTACTTTTAATCAATACAAGCGGTACCACACGGGGAATCCCCGCACATTAATAACTATTTTGTCTTTTACTGGAAAGGGAATGTAGATTGTAACAATATCTTGTATTACGGACTAGGACGTTAAGCTGCTTTGTTATGGGTGCCAGTCTATATGTTTAATTACATTTAATAAAACTACTTACCTACTTATTTTACTTTAGGTACTTAATAAAATCAACCTCGGCTGATGAATAAAAGTAGGTACTAGGTACTCACAATGACCTCATTGATTCAGAAAACTACCGACAGACTGATCAGAAAAGTACCAACCATGACCATAAGTTTTATTTTTATACCTAACAGAGATATTAAATACCCTTAACAATGAGGGAAAAATCCAAGGAACGAAAAATTATAATGAAGGTGTTGCTGTCCTTGAAAATATTTCCAGACTTAATGCTGTTTTTCCTTCACTTCCCAAAAATTTTTCTCCTAATAATAATATTTGAGTGTGTTTAACAAAATAAAAGTGTAGCACGGATAGATAGTCACAATATTTATTCATTATACTTAGTACTTGCCTGAAGTAAGAATGGTATAAGACTTTTTAAGGTATCGGAAACATTATTACAAGCCATCGTTCATCATTTCCAAAAGATCTTCATTTGCAGGTTTAGGAATTTTTGGAATAAATGCTAGATCTGAAGTTTTAGTCACAATGTGTGTATCGATATTCTGGAATAATTGTGAATCACGCACAATATTTATAATCTTAGGGAGTTTATTCTCATTATTTCCTAACTGTAAGGGTAGCTCAATTTTGTGTTTAGACACAATTTGTTCCATCGTTTCTAAAATACAACTTATTTCAGATGTGTCAGCACAGCGCTGTTCGTATTCTTCAACTGGATTTCGTTTGTTGTCGTATCGATAAATATTGTCTCCTAAGTTTTGCATAATATTTGAATGTATTGTTGCTGGAAGGCTAAAAGTACCATCTTTCCTTTGGAGGCCCAACCTGATAAGAACCGAGATTTTTGTGTGATATTCGGAAAACCACAAAATCAGAGTGTTACTTAGACATCTGTAATCATCGTCATTAAATTTTTGCACTAAAACTTCAAATCTGCGCATTGCTTGTTCAATGAGGGTTTTCGGGAAATATTGTGGTAACAGTGTGGCAGCACTTTTCAGATGGCGGCGGGTAATGTCAAAAATACTTTGGTTTGTTGCAACTGCTAGTTGCCATTTGAATATCATCGCCATTAAATCCCAGAGTTTACTCATTGAGTAATCGTCTAGTCTCATTATTGAAGTTGTTGAGATATCTTGTAACAGTTGTTTTATGACTGCATGAGTTGCGACCGGCTGTGGTAAAAATAGCTCATCCAAAAGTTTCGGGTGTAGAAGCACAGTGACTACATCTGTAAGTACTAAAAGCAAAAATAATATGTTTTACTATTGAAACATTAATGTTATTATGGTACATTTTTTAAATAATTAACAATTTACAAAACTAACCTCTTTCAGATTTATTCAATGAAATGTTCTGGGCCTTCAAACGCTGATCGATTACGAAAACCATTTCACATCCTAAATTAACCACAAGAAAAGGGTTTGAAAAGTGCGACATCCCGATAGGTCTAAGTATACAGCGACTGAAACAAAGAAATCAATATTTTCCTTCAAAATGATTATTGAAATGCTTTATGACGCTATTTTAGATGCACTTACGAAGCAGGGTAAAATTGAAATGATATCGAAGGAGCTACTGCTCACTAGCACGAATGATGAACGCGTTTTGTATGTCTACTATTTACTTAAAGAATTAAATGTCTTGCCAAGACATATAATAGATGTTCCCAAGACCGAGGGTTCGTCTATACACTACCGTAACCTTGGTAACGAGTGTTTTCAGAAATCGCAAGACTTTATGGCATGGCAGTATTATAACTTGTCATTACTGCATGCTCCACTTCTCTCAGAGCATTATGCTTTTGCTTTGGCTAACAGATCAGCAGTATTTTACTCCATGAAAAAATTTGAAGAATGCTTAAATGATATTAACAATGTTCTATCATTGAAACATCCAGACAAAATAAAGGATAAATTATACAAGAGACAATCTGCTTGCAAAGAAGCATTAGCTGAGAGGGCCCAGGATGATGTGGCCATTACATCAGATGTACAAAAGATATTGGTAATGAAAGGCCCTAAAGATAGTAAGTATCTATGTGCCAGTACCAAACTGAAAGTTATTTGCAATGAAGAAATGGGAAGGCATGTGGTGGCAAAGGAGGATATCCAAGTGGGAGAAGTACTTGTTCAAGAAAATCCATACTTTGCCCTTCTTCTAAAAAATCAATTTTTGTTTAGTTGCAACTATTGCTTGTCTAGAAATCTAAATCTGTTTCCATGTGACAGCTGTGTGTATGTTCTTTATTGCTCTGAAAAATGTAAAGAAAAAGCATGGAAAGAGTACCACAAAATAGAATGCCTGTTGATGCCAATGTTGATTGACATGGACTTCACAAAACTAGAATTATTAGCTCTCAGAACTGTCATCAAAGCCCGCACTGACCATGAAGACTGGATGTCTTTAATCAACACAATTTCTAAAGTTGAGGCCTATGAAGACTCACAACATAGAGGATGTGTGAACGTTGACAACAAATGGGTTTTTGATTCTAAATACTATGCATCGATTCACACACTCGCTTCCAACATTGAGAAACGGTCTGTATCAGATATTTTTCAGAAGTGTGTTACAGCAGCCGTATTTCTAAAACTATTGACAGATGGGACCGATTTTGTAAATTGTGATGATGATGGAGAAAGACAGCAAGTAAAGCGATGCATTGCTGGGATATTACTGTTACACCTCATGACAAGTCCTACCAATATGCATGGTATAAGTTCCAATATAGCAAATAAAGATGGTAGATTTGTTGATGAAATCAGTATTGCTAGTGCTCCATACGCATTCCACAGTCTACTTAATCACTCTTGCGCACCTAATGTGGTGAGGTTCCATAAGTTAGGAACAAGCCAGATGACATTGTTTGCACTGAGACCTATAAAAAAAGGCATGCAGTTATTTGATAATTATGGGTAAGGTTTTAGACATTTATATTTCGCTTTTTACTAAAATTTGATGAAACTAACACGTAAAATGTGACAAAACACTTTTTGTGTTCACTTGTTTAAAAAACACCTTGATAAATTTTGGACCCATAGTAAAGCTTGTGTTTTTTTTTTTGGATTTTATGGTTTGGGTACAAAGTCCTTTCAACCATGTCATTATTTGTGAAGAACTGTACTCTGATTCTTTGAATCACTTCACTTCACTATAATTTAGTCACTGTGTTCTTTATATCTATATTTATATAGAGATTTGAAAGTATTGACGTCTTGTAATAATTGTTCAAGAGGCAGTGGCGGGCGGGATGAAAAATCGTTATTTTTCCATACTTCATTAAGTTCACTGGCCAACACTAATCTGTCAAGAAGAAAGGCTTGACATGTAAACAAATAAAAGTTGATCCAGCATCCTTCAGTATTGCCACACTTTCTTAAGATAAAATGATATATGTACATTATACGCAGAAGCTTGAGGTATATTAAGCTGAAAGGTCAATAATCATTGTATTTATAATTGCAAACAAATTTTAAAACTATGAAGTCATGAAATACATATCTGCTGTTCCACTAAAAAGCCTGTTGATCCATGAGATTTGTGCCCATAGTAATAGTTCGCATCGAGAGTACAATCATAATGGCTTAGTACATGTGTATAACCCTAAATATACTTACCATTGGAACATTCTATTCCTACTAAAAAATACTTAATATGATTTCAGATCTCACCATGCTCTCGAAAACCGCGACAAGCGTCAAGCAGCTTTGAAATCACAATACAAGTTTACATGTATTTGTGAAGCTTGTGTGAATGACTGGCCGGTGTACACGGCTTTTCGTCCCAGTAAAAGTCTACCCTACCCTCTTAAAATATGGAAAGAAGCTCTCCTGAATGTCGAGGCAATAAAGAAACTAGAAAAGGGGGACAAAGGTAAGGCCATAGAACTTTTTAAACCATTGTGTGATATCATAAAGGAATTAGAACCTTACAGTCCATGTATTGAAGTGTCTGATTGCCAGGAATCATTGAAACAGTGTTTAGCTATACTTGGTGGTCTTGTTTTATATGATTATAGCAAAGTTATTCCTTGGCAAGCAAAACCGCCTGTATAACACATTTACAATTCAATTCAGGTGGTAAATCAATGCTTAATTTTCATACAAACTAAATCATAGACATATAATTATGTATATAGATTTTTAAGACTGACATTTTGGCCTAGTACCTTAAAAGTATTATAAAGATTAACCTCTGGGCTATATGTAGAACAGAAATGTCTTTGGGAGCATCAATTAATTATCTTAGACCACCCTTCGCTTCTAAGGAGATTTACTGCCATTGCCATTTAACCCCCCCCTCCTGTTAAAAGATTAAATTTCGCTATTTCAAATATCTATGAGATCTTTCAGCGGGGCACTAAACTACATATGATTAAATAATGTATAAAAAAGTTGTTTTTGTTGATTAACAGTTGATGTGAGATTTTCAATTACTCCCTCAGTTCATTTTAGATTTGATTAGATTGCCTTCTTTTATTTTAGGCAAAATAAAGTTGTGTTAAAATTAAGCAGTGAACTACCAACTGATCAGTCATAAAAAACAAGATTTACAGAGAAAATCATTTTAGATAAGTAAATATTTTTTGTGATTGCATTAAAGTGAAATAATTATTTTTATAATCTATTTTTTTAAACTAATTTTAAGATTTGTATATGTAAAGAACATGTCATAGTTTACTTAACAGATATTTTGGATGTGTTAAATAATCACCATTTTTTCCCCCTTCTCTCTTTCCTTTCTCCCTTTGACTCTGGGAACAAGAAAGTGAAATTTTGACAGTTCCGAGTCTTCAAGAGGGACCTATGTAACGATAGAAAGTATAAAGACTCTTGTACCAATTATTGTGAACAATATTTATTATGGGAGTAACTACAAAAAAATGCTACATTTTGTCAAATATATATTTTTTAATGATAAGAGCAGATTTATTTGATGTATCTGAATTTTTTCCATAGTAAAATTTGTTCTTTAAGATGTATAATCAACTCTTTTATTATTACTACCGTTACGCATTTATGCAGCATATTAACTAGTTGTGTATGTTTCTTTTTAGTACATTTTTTAACTGATAATGACTAATGATGAATCTCTATCAACAGTCTGATTATATAAGTCATGTGTTATCGACAAATTAAAACAACTTAAAAAGTTTACCTGATTACGGAAAAAATACTATAATTAAAGGAAAAAATGTTACCTATGTCATCCGGAGCATAATAATGAATCAATTGACAGCTCACTTCAAAATCTTATGAGTAGTTGCGGCGCAACGGTGGAACACACATACATACATACATAGACTGCTAACAACATATCTCTTTTGGCTATACTGTAGTTGGGTATCAAAGTACAATAGAATTGAAGTAGAATAATTTATACCAACACATCTTAAAGAAGAAAAAATACACTAAATGCAATTTAATGACATGTTAGCGGTATAACAACGGCGGCCTTATCGCCTTAACCGATTTCTCTTAGGTAACCATAAATAGTGCAGGTACAATGCGTTTGCGTGTAGTTAGAGTGTAATTGAAAATTGTTGCACCAAAGAGATGATAGAGATGATGATGGTGCTGTAGATTGTTCATCTAGGTATCTTCCTTACAACATTGCATCGAAAAGAATAGAACTTTATTGTACACCAAACATACAATACTTAAAAAAGAAGATAATAAAAAAGATAAAAACCAAACAAAAATCACATAGTTTAACATTTATATGGTAGTATATCGGCGGTCTTATCGCTTTGAGCGATTTCTTCCAGGCAACCTTAGGATAGATATTAAAAATGACACAGCCATTAAGGTTGGTCCTGTTCTACATTTTATTGTACTGAGCTGCTGTTGTTGTGTGTATGAGAAAGGATAAGTCAATCACAATAACATATTACAAACTTCTGTAATGAGACTGCTGATTACTCCTGATGATAATTGTTATGGTGCCATGTTAAAATTAATTTGAAATTTATCACAATATTAATTTAATTAGTATTATTAAACATTGTTATGTATGGTTTTTAATTCATCAAAAAATATATTTAGATGTAAGTTTTAAGCTTTTTAATGACTGAAGTGTTACTTAAGAAAATACTTGTGATTTTATCGTTGTCAACTTTGTAAGTGCCTTATATTTTGGATATGTAGTGTTTATATATTAAACTTATTGTATTTTATTATTACTGTATATGATAACAAATATTTTATGTGGTTAGAAAAAAAAACTATACATTTTTAGTTTTTTTTTTTCATTCACTTAAACATTGCGAAGATGTCATACAACCTATGTATATTGATTTAATGTATGGATATTTCTGTACTGTATGTATCTTTAATTATAGTTTTGTGTTTTATATCAGTTATCTGCTTTTCATACTATAAACATTGTTTTATCTGAGGTTAAAGTACAAGCGCAAGCTTTCATATTATAAGCCTAGCTTAGCTTGGGGACTGATGTCGTTGTGTGTAATTAAACGTCAAAAAAAAAGTATTATGAATGCAGTATACTTTTATTAATTTTCACCCCTTGTCAGCGAAAATAAGCACACCTTTATAACCGACTTAAAAAAAGAGGAGGTTCGCAATTCGTCGGGTATTTTTTTTCCGTACCCAAAGGGTAAAAGCGGGACCCTATTACTAAGACTTCGCTGTCTGTCTGCCCGTCCGTCTGTCTGTCACCAGGCTGTATCTCAAGAACCGCGATAGCTAGACAGTTGAAATGTTCACAAATTGTTATGTATTTCTGTTGCCGCTATAACAACAAACACTAAAAACAAAATAAAATAAATATTTAAGGGGTATTCCCATACAACAAACGCGATTTTTTGCCTTTTTCATAGATAATGATACGGAACCCTTCGAGCGCGAATCCGACTCGCACTTGGCCGGGTTTTTTAAGACGCCTGGACTGGTTCGATAAATTATTTTTATGTTTAAAATGGTAAAAGGGTATACTTTCGCACATGGTCACTTTGACACCGAGTCAAGATAATTATGATGATGGAGTCCCAGAAAAATCGAGGGCAACCAGCAAATTTTATAGGGACGCATAATGTGTTAAAAAACACTAAGGTTACTCAGATTGGTCCCATGGAAATTATATTAAAAATCGGTTGAGTAGTTAGATTTTTAAACCATACTACCTAAAATCTAGCCGTGTTGGAGCTTAGAGGCATTGAGTAGGTTTTTTAATTATAAATGTATTAAATGTATAATTAGATACGCCTTGTGTATGCTTAAAGCAAGCATTAGTATAAGTAAATGAAAATTGGTGCTTACATTATAATTGAACGGTCCCTAAGACGGCGCTGTGTCAAAATGTCTTCTAATGTTTGTGTATTTTATTTCCTTACTATATGTACACTCAAATCTATGTAGAGTAGGTACAAAATGTTTCTTCAAGTCGAAAATGATTACCAAATCAAGATTTGTACATTACTAAACTCAATTTTATCCAAGTGTTAGTAAGTATATACATAAGTGTAATTATTAAAAAAAAGACATGTTTTTGTTTTGGCCAAAAATTATTATCCATTATAAAATTTTACAAATTTTCTCTGAATTATATTATAATTGGTTTATAATGTTTTTTTTTAAATTCATTTATTATATTATCTATTTTTATCACATTAGTATACCTACCTACCTTTATTTTAGTTAACATATCAATCGGCCTTTTGAAGGCACATTAACTCTTGACATTACTAAAGCTAGCCAGCCAGTCTATATGAACCTTCATTTTTCGGTAACTGAAAATGCTACTAGGTATATGCTAAATTAATGGAACTAAATATTTATAACAATTATATAAAATATCTACTGAATTTATAGTTAAAAAAGATTATTAATAAATTATCTAGTTTTCTCCTTCTCAGGTCGTCTAGGTAGGTATCATCCCAGTACCAGATAATCTGCCGCCAGGCAGTAACGTGTAAACATTACTGTGTCCCGGTTTGAAAGGTACTGCAGCTAGCGAAATTATAGGGCTGGTGGGACTAACCATCGTGTCTCAATGTAATGAGCGCTAAAGCAGCGATGTCCTGGACTTTGGTTTGCTACTCAAAGTTCTGTGTATCGCTGCAATGGCTATGGACATGCGTTCTTTCACCAGAAGAGCATCTTTTGTTACCACTTTATGTTTTGTTTGTTTTTTATGCTTGCCTGTCGCTTTTCTTCGGAATCGGTTTCTTTTCTTCTACCGTAGACCGCATCTTAGCTAACATCTTTGCGAGAGAGTGATGGCGGTCAAACGCAAGCCTATTTGTAATAATTTAAAAAAAAAATTCAAGGAAAAAATAACATTAAGAATTTAAGGTATTTTGGATATGAAATTCTAATAACAACATTCTAGTACAAAAAAGGAGGGGCGATAGAGGCATTTATTACTTTAAGCAACTCCCACTGGCTTTTATAATTAATATCTAGATAAAGTAAATAAATCATTTATCACCTATACAACTTGGACATTATTCAAAATGTCTAGCCATTGTGTATAATTTCTATATCATTATGTCTAACATATGTACCGCCAAATACCTTTTGAAGGCATACCTATCGTAAAAGCAACAAAATAGTTCGCTAAAAATGTTTAACACCACCTTTTTTTAAATACGGATGTTTGAGAATGTTTAGGTTTTACTACTTCGTAAAATTACATTATTTTGCTAAATAACAAAAAATTATCTATTTCCATTTAGTATCTAAATTGTATAACTAAAACCAAAGCTATGTAGTATATAATCTCTTTTGGCGAATACATCTTTCCATTCGAACCCATAAAGCGATTCATTATGGCCTCCGCCGGCTCTTTTACTGTATCTTCGTTTTGAATCACTAATCGTCCATCTTCCTGTTGTGTGATTGATCCGGTTCCATTTAAGTGGTATAATATAGAATCTACTTCATTGTAAGAGAAAATTTCTCTAGGCAGTGTTTCGAACATAGAAAAGCCATCTCCACCTTCCGCCAAAAAGTTACAAGTAATAACTTTATACTCTAAGTGGTCTTTGATATTTGAAATTTTGCCATTACAGTTAGAGCATTTCGCTTTAGCTGCAACCACCCGCGATCCTGATGGTTGAGCTAAGTCGTAGACTACTTGCATTCCGGAAAACTGTAGGAATTGCCCGGGGCTGTCGATCGTTCGCCAGTCTTCTACGGAATGTTCTAGAGCTTTTCTCAAAATGCCTCCGTTCATAGTCAAAACGGCCAATGAATCAGAGAAAGGCAGCACAGTAATCCAATCTCCTCTAGTTACCTCGAACGGTTTCTGTGGACGATCGATCGAAGCTCTGATCCTTCCACCTTGCACTACAGCAATGTCAACGTCATGACCCCTATATTTTGTATAATTCAGTATTGCATCTGTGATGAGATCTCCTATATTGCATTCTCTTAATCTACAATACTCTCCGTGTAATGTTACTGTCGAGCTACCAACAACGACGTTGTTTATCTTGTCTATGTTCGTACGATATTTGTCAACTATAGCGAGTAATTCCGGATCTCTAGGTATTTTTTGGTTTAGTAAAATGGGCGCTCCGTCACATTTTACGATCTCTCCGTTAGAGTCAAAAGTTATATATAGTTTCCCTAGATATTTTGTGTATGCGTAAGCTTGTACTACTCTCACTATCCTTCCAGATGCCTGTTCAACTTGTGTCGGATAAGGTCCTTGTGGCTTCTCAGGGATTTCGTCTGTACTGTTCTTATTCAAGAGAAATGTATTCGAATGGCCTCCGATTACCAAATCAAGGTCATCAACATACTTTGCTATCTCTAAGTCTTTTATGAAACCGGAATGGCCAAGTGCTATTAAAATGTTCACTCCTTGATGCTTTAATTTTGTGACTTCTCTTTTCAATGCTGGAATTTCGTCTTCATATTCAACCAAGTTTTTCGGAGCCAGGAATTTGGTTTCCCCAGTAAGATAACCGATTATTCCAATTTTTATTCCCTTTTTCACTATGACTATGGATTTGTATAGATTAGTTTCTTCCTCCAGTTCAGGTACATAGTCAAGTATTAGATTTGCGGCTAATACCGGAGACGTAAGGTTTCTGATGAATGGAATAACTCCGGCCACAGCTTCGTCGAATTCATGGTTTCCAAGAGACTGAAAGGAAAACTTGGTGTCACGTTAAAACAATATACAAAAAATTATGATTTCAAATAAATTAATTGCTTTATATTATTATATTAATTTCGCATTTTATTACATTTGTGAGATTTTTTTTAGTTTTTTGATTTTAGAGGATAGTATTATCCTCTAAAATTAAAAAAACTAAAAAAAATAATTCGATTCATAGACGGAGTTTGTGTTGAAATCTTAACTTTGCTAAATCTAAGAATGGTGGAAAATGAAATAAACTTCAGGTAATAGAAAATATTGTCTTTATTGTAATCTTATACATACTATACTATACTATAGGAAAGTGTACCTACTTATTAAAATTACTTAGAGTACAAAATTGGGCTATAGGAACATATTCATTGTTGAAATCAGCAACATAGGAAACGAAATAAAAGTTATATGAGAGGAACTTTTCTGTTCATGACTACTTAATATTGTTACTCTTCCTTCTATTTCAGGATAGACTGGACTACGGTGGCTTATATAATACTGAGTGCAAGCTAGTTCACTATAGCCTAGGTGGTCTGGAATTAATTCTTCCAACATCTTATAACCGTCTCCACCGTTTGCAACGAATTCTGGTAGAATAATTTTGTATATATCTTTCTGTTCCACTTTAAAGTATTTTGGTACATCGCAAGCCCAACACCTAGCTTCTGCTTTTACGACCCGCGATCCCCGGGGTTTGGACACATTAAATACTACTTTAAGACCAGAAAACTGTAAAAACTCTCCTGGGAGGTCTATGCTTTCGTAATTACCTACCGAATGCTCGAGCATCAATAAAAGTACTGTTCCATTCAATGTCACCGTCGTTAAATTGCCATCAAATGGCATCACGCCTAACAAGTCTCCCTTTGTGATATTGGTTGGCATAGTCGCATGTGCTATGGACGTTCTAATACCACCAGCCTGTATAGTAGCAATTGGAGCATCAGTCCAGTGTTCTCCTTTATAGTTTATTGCATAGTAATAAACCATTGCATCTGTTATTAGATTCCCAAGATTACACTCTGCTAGTGCACACTTATTATCAAGAATTACTGAAGTACTTCCTACAATTTCTTCTGTGGATAGCAAAATATCGGTACGGTACTTTTCTATAATGGAGAGAACGTATGAATCTTGAGGTACAGTTACATCAAGGAGTATTGGCAGACCTTCTGCTTCAATGACTTCACCGTTTGCATCGAAAGTAAGAAGAAGTTTTCCTAAATACTTGGTGTAAGCATATGCTTGAACAACCGGAACTCTTCTACCAGAAGCCTGTTGTACATATGTTGGATATGAAGCTTGCGATTCTTCTACATCTGGAACTGTGCCGTTCCAAAGGAAGGTGTTTGTATGGCCGCCTATGACAAGATCTAAACCTTCGACTTCTTTAGCGATCTCTAGATCTTTCGCGTACCCCGAATGACCTAGTGCTATAAGGATATCAACACCTTCGTCTCGTAACTTTTTGACTTCTTTTTTCAGGGCAACAATTTCATCTATGTACTCGACATTATTCTGGACCGCTAGTATTTTTGTATCTGGGGTTAGATAACCGATTACGCCTATTTTGTGGCCTGCCACGTTTAATACTACAGAGTTTTTGAGATTTTTCTGTCTTGCTAACTCCGGTTCTTCAGTTAATACTAGGTTGGCGCACAGCACTGGGGAAGTGATGTTTTCTATGAACGGTGTTAGCCCCTTCACGCCATTGTCGAACTCGTGATTTCCCAGGGACTGCAACAAACATACTTAAGATTATTTTATACCATGATTTTTATTAGTAAAGCTATTGGAATTATGTAGCTCCACATGTAGGCACTTGAAAAGCGAAGCTGTGCAGCTAGCTAGTTCATTAGGTCAAATTATATATTCATGGTAAAATGTTCGAAACAAAGTATCGATTTACCGCTCACCATTACTCTCATCTGTGTGTAATATTACATTTTCCTTCGTAATTGGAACTCGGTAGGTAAATAGTTCAGCCGAAAATGATAAACCGGTATTTTGTTTAACGAACTATCGAATAATTGATTGATTCAGGCGTTACTTTGCGGAAGTCCATTTTAAGTGTTCTAGGTATATATTTACTGTATTTCCGCTTAACAGTCAGTTACAACAGAAATGAGGATTTAAATATAAAAAACTTAACAATAATTTAAAAACATTGACAACAATTTAAAAACTTAACAAAAATTTGAAATGATAGATAGATATTATGAAGCAATACAAAATAATTATCAAGTATCCTAAGCTGGTATTTAGTAAGTAAGTATATATTGTTAGGCAAATAGTAGGAGTAAAGTAGCTGACTAATTTAGTTTCAAATATAGCAGCAAACCGCTTCGCACCGGAGCAATTTATTTTAGCGACTTGATTACAAAGTTTAAAAGACAAACGCGGACAGCGACTTTGTTTTATATATTTTGTATGGTAACAGATTAAGTGTTTGACCACAGCTCACCTGATGTTAAGTGACTGCGTGGTGGAAGGTGGTGAACACACCTAGCCTGGAATAGAACTAGCTCTCAAGTGAGGCTGCCGGATTACATCGTTAAGTGCTTGGTAACAGATTTTCAACTTGAGAGTGGTAGCTAGCCAGTCGAGTACTAGAAAGTACTCTACCACCACGCTATGGTTTCCTCATGATGTTTTTCTTTACTGGCAGCTCAAGCTCATTGTTGGGGTTTGAACCTACGCCATTCGGCATGTGAACCGACCGCGCTAACCATTGGACTATAATGGCTACAAATAATATTTAGAGAATATTTACGTCTCTACCTTTTTTGTATACCTACCGATTTATTCCTATTTACTTATCTGTAACGTTAGTAAAAACTGCAAACAAATTTTGTAAATATTTTATTTAATAAAATTTGTTAAATATTTTATTAAATCCATAATAAATATGTATGTGCATACGTTTATTAAATCTATTTACAAACAAAAATACAAAGAAAAGTTATTACGTACACTTATGGCATTAAATATTTATACATAATAATACTGCTAAATTATTATTGAACACAATAAATACCATTTTACATCTCTGAAATTATTGTGCGGAGGCCCGAAAACACGTCCTGTATTTATACTTACATTATTGTTAAATCTAAATTTGGTCACAGATCACAACCAGATTAGTATAAGATCTACATTTTAAACTATCTATAAATTCTATTATTATGCACTGTAATGAATAGCATATCTTCAGCTGCATAGCTACCAAAAAAGCATGACAACAATACCTGTAATCACTACAGATAGAGACAGACTCAAACTAGGCCCTGAATTCGCACGTAGTTTATCTGCGTTGTGTATAACAATTCGACCCTCAACAGCTGGATACACGGGACTGTGACGTTGTATATACTCTATGGAAGATTGCAGCTCATCATAGCCCAAAGAAGTAGCTGACAATCCTTCGAACATAGAAAATCCGTCACCACCCATGGATAAAAACGAAGGCATCAGTATTCTATACTCTTCGCTATTATTCAGAGATGAATACATAGGCATCTCGCAATCTCCACAAAGAACTTCAACCTTTAAGACTCTAGCACCTGGTTGGTTTCTAAAATCATATTCCACTTTCATGCCTGACATTTGTAAAAATTGTCCAGGCGATCTCATAGGTCTATATTTTCCCACCGCGTGTTCGAGCATCTTCAAAATATCCCGACCTTTGATTGTAATTTTAACCATGTTCCCATCGAAAGGCATGACAGTAAGAAGATCTCCTTTTGTCACATTGGCTGGTAGATTCAAATGTGATATGGAAGCTCTAACTCCACCGCCCTGAATAATAGCAATAGGAGCATCTGTCCAACCGTGTCCTCTATACTCCGTTGCATATTTATGTACCATTGCGTCTACTATCAAATTACCCATATTACATTCTCGTAAACGACAAGATTGACCGTCCATAATAACAGACGTATTTCCAACTATGGTTTCTGATATTTTCATTACTTCACCTCTATACATATTGACAATATTCAAAACGTCAAGATCTTGAGGAACTGTTTTATCCAAAAGAACAGGATTTCCATCAAAGCTGACTATTTCACCATCAGCGTCAAAAACGAGATGCAATTTTCCAAGATATTTAGTGTAAGCGTAAGCTTGCACAGCTGGAACTAATCGTCCTGATTTTTGTTTAACTAGTGTCGGATACGGTCCTTCCGGTTCTTCCACATCAGGGCTTGTTCCGTTCCATAAGAAAGTATTTGTATGACCACCTATCACTAAATCTATATCTTCAACTTTCTCAGCTATTTCTAAGTCTTTTGTAAATCCTGAATGTCCAAGGGCTATAAGAATATTTATTCCTTGACTTTTAAGTTTTGCCGCTTCGTCTTTGATGGCTTCAGTTTCTTCAATATATTCGACATTGTTTCTGATTGCTAGTACTTTTGTGTCAGGTGTGAGATAGCCAATGACTCCTACTTTGGTTCCGTTTACATTAAATACGACTGATTTCATTAGGTTTCTTTCAGCCGCCAATGTGGGTTCCTCGGTAAGGATGAGGTTAGCAGCAAGAACTGGACACATCAAGTTCTCGATGAAAGGTGTCAATCCCGAGACACCATTATCGAGCTCGTGATTTCCAAGGGACTGAAACAAACGACATATACGATAAAATGTCAAGCTAGATATGCAAGTAGTTAACTGACATGCTAAGAACCAAGTTTCAATATAGGGACATGCAAGGCATAGAATTTAAGTATAGGACAGTTAAAAAATTGTGGATGAACAGGATTTAAACATGACACCTTTCAGGCAAACTCTTAGCTATCGATTTTGATCATCGAAATTTTTGAACTGTGAAAGCAAGTGTGGTAAATACTTGAAAATAAATTACATGCATAATTTCATCATTCTACGTTAAACGTAACCAAATACTTATAATAATGTTATCCAACACGACATTCAACATAGAAATAAGCGGAATATAAGCATAAAACAACATCAATAGCTACGATGATTAAAGATATAGTACCTTGGGTTATATGTATTTACAAATATATATTAAGGATTTGTAAACAGTTTATTATCTCATAGAACCACCAGAGGTACCAATTAGTTACACCTCTGTGCGATTAGAGGAATTGTCATTCATCAGAATTAGGGTGCGTTTCATAGGGATAATATATGTAATAGATAGGGTTGTGCATGTGCATAGGGACTATGCACATGCACAACCGAGAGCTCAAATCAACTACATAAGACACCATGTCTGCAATAGGAAAGAATACAACTTTACCGTACACCAACAATCGACACAGATACCTACATAGTAATAAATAAAACTTTATTACAGATAACAATGGTCCATAGCGTGTAGTATAAGATAAAAATAATAATATATACTTCTAAGTAACAATTAATAAGTTTAGGCGTCAATTATCACCCAGCGTGTCATCTGTACCTATGTGTCAGTGGCAGCCTATCTGCCAAGCTTCTAATAATAAGGTTTCCACAAGTATCGTTTCTGTGCATAAATGATGCTATTCTTTTTCGCTGTATAGCGTTAAATGAGTCAACTCTTGCTTCGGTGTACATTTTGGAAGCGCTACAACACCACCACTCGTCAGGTGTCTGAAAATGTTATGCCCGGCACACACGTGCGTGACGTCACCTGCCGGCCTCGACGGAAGACCAGCGCCGGCTGGCTGCAGTTAGCATTATGCTGAGTTGAGGCCGGTTTGTGAAATACATTTTTAAATTTAAGAATAGTTTGAACCGATGGCTAATTGAGAAATGTTTCTAATTATAGAAACATTAATCACAATTAAACAAATCATTATCAAAATAAAAAATCAAAATCAAAAGTCATTTATTCAGTTTAGGCCCTGGTAAGGCACTTATGAACGTTAAGTTACATGTTTGAATCTACCACCGGCTCGTAATTACACTTCAACTGACTCCGGCAAGAAACTCAGCAAGGCATTTTTTTGTGGATCTTTCTTTTTATATTTAGGTTACAATTTACAGTTATAAATATTAATACATATACATTATGCTTACTACAATTATCACTTAGCCAGGGCAGTGCAGAGAGAAGCTACAACAACCATATATTCCTGTCTTCCACGTAATGAGCCACCTTATAGTAGGCTTTGTCAATATTCACATTCATATTAATGAATGATTTGTTTAATTGTGATTGTAAGTATGACATGGGATGCTAATTGACATTATTATAATTAAAACTTGACAACTAATATTATATTATTTGGGCATATTCTGTAAAGGTTTTTTGACATACCATTTATTTATTTCAAATTTCAATTATATCTTTAAATAGTAAATGTATGTTCTATGTAAAGTGTAAATTGTTTCATAATATTGATACGCCTACAATGGCAAGTTTTGGAAAAGCTCAAAAAAATATTACCCAACCGTATAGATGGTTGGGTACAACCATTTAGGGTTTCCTTTGCAACAAAATATTTATTTTTAATTCCCTTATTTATTCATTTTTGTAATTTTGTAGCTACGATAGCTTAGTGGTTAGGACGGTCGGTTTGCACGCCGAAGGGCGTGGGTTCAAACCCCAACATCGTGATGAAACCATAGCATATTGGTAGGGTATTTTCTAGTACTCGGCTCGGCCTAACAGGCTAACGGTGTGTTCCGGTAGCCTCATTTAAGAGCCAGTTCCATTCCAGTCTAAGTGTGTTTGCCATCATCGACCACACCGTCACTTAACATCAGGTGAGTTGCGGTCAAACAACTAAACCGTTAAAAAAAAATAAAAAAACCTACATATTATTATGATTCAATAATATAAAAAACGAAACAAAATGTTGCCAGAAACGTTTAAATTTAATAATTTAAACAAATCATTTTTCCTCGCTACTGTCATATCATTTGACTTCTCTTGTCAAAAATCTTAGGGCCATTCATCTTGGGGTTGATTGTGGCATATTTATCTTGTGTGAGTTTTGTTCCGAGTGTCCGAAACAAGAAAGTCAATTATTCACTTCTAGATTTAAGAGTGAACTGCCGAATGTGACAAAAGTTCCCTGCCTCCCGCCTAGCTGCCCCTTAACACCCGTACCTTACTTTCTTCTCACAAACTTCTTACCGCGCGGGCGATCTTTCAATTCAGTGGTTTAGTTATAGCGTACCAGTTTGACTACTTGCAGTTTGGCGTTATCCCACTGCTGGGCTAAATATGTTCCTTCTAGGCTTCTACAAGTACAATTAGTAATCTATTTACAAAAATAGTTTTTAGTATTATATTTGTTTGTATCCATACATGCAATGTTAAGTCATCAAGAATATGTTACCATTATTTATTTATAAATACAGATGAAAACGTCAATAAATTGAAATACTCACTTTGACATCTCGACGACTATAAAGTTCCTCGTCTTTGAAAAGTGTATAATATGTGTGTACCACACACCACTTGGTGGTAGATTTCCTTAGCAGGTCGTCTAGGTAGGTACCACCGCAGTACCAGATATTCTGCCGCCAAGCAGTAGTGTGTAAACATTACTGTGTTCCGGTTTGAAGGGTACTGCAGCTAGGGAAATTACAGGGCTATTGAGACTAACCATCTAGTCTCAAAGTAATGAGCGCCAAGGCAGCGATGCCCTGGACTTTGTTTTACTACTCAAAGTTCTGTGTATCACTGCAATGGTCATGGACAGGCGTTATCTCTTAACATCAGGAGAGAGTCTCGTTCGTATCATTACTGTTACATAAAAAGAAAAGAAAAAAAGTGTATAATTAGTTCCGTAATTATGAAAGAAATTGGTAAAAACGAATTGCGAATTATTCGGAATTGACTAATTAAAAACTAAGCAATAACTTGCTCAATCATATTTCGTATATTATACTATACTATACTATTTATGTACATGTATTGTTATTCATAAGTGCATTGTGATGACCAGGTAGGGTTAAGTAATAGTAAGAACTGTACAACATTATTCATAATCATTTTATATTATCTTTATTTTTGATAGAAAAATAGAAAAAAGCACGTAATAACACAATGTTTTATGGAACTAGAGGTTTCGAAGGTTCAAAAGTAGCGGCATAGAAGCAACAGTTAACAAGCTAGCAGTTAAGCTCGCAGCGGCATCTGGTTCAGCTGTCGTAGGATCCTCAGTCGTAGTAATATCAGGCTGCGGAGTTGTCACATCATCGTCAGCATCGACATTGTTCAACACAACTCGCTCAGCGACTTCCGGATATACAGGGCTCCTCAGTCCAATATATTCAGCAGTGCACGTAAACTCGTCATATGGTAGATTTTCTCTTTCCAGTCCAACTAGCATGGAATACCCAAACCCACCGTCAGCTAAAGCAGCTGGCATCAGCACTTTATATGGCCTCCAGTCGTCAATCGTGTAGTATTCAGGAACATAACATGACCAGCAACGAACGATTGCTTCTACCAGCCGAGAACCAGGCTCTCGAGACATGTCATAAGTAGCCCGAATACCGGAGAATTGGAGCAACTGTCCAGTGGGAGTTATAGTATTGTACGTAGATACAGAATGTTCTAAGACTTGTATTAAGATTGTTCCTGACATAGTTACAGCTACTAAATTGCTTTCAAGTGGCAATGCTGCGAGTAGATCGGCTCTGGTTACAGGGGCCGGGCGGTTAGTAGGGGCAATTGATCCAGCTAAAGCTCCACTGTGGATGATAGCCAAAGCAGCGTCAGTCCATCTCTCTCCTTCAAACCTGGTAGCGTAATAGTAAACGATCGCATCAGTAATAAAATTTCCAAAATTGCACTCTTCGGTTTTGCAAGAACTGCCATCCAACACAACAGCAGTATTTCCTAAAACTTCTTCAGACCTAGTCATAATTTCTTCATAGTGTGCTTTGACTATTTGGAGTGCTTCTTCATCTTGAGGAACATCGCTAAGTAAAATTGGTTCAGAATTCCATGATATCATTTCTCCATCATTATCAAACTCAGCTAATATTTTACCGAGGTGTTTATTATATGAAATGGACGGAATAACGGGTACCATTTTTCCGTATTGCTGTACCACAACTGTAGGCTCTTCTTGCGCTGCGTCGCAAACAGTACTTCCATTCCAATAGAATTGATTTTTCTGACCTGCGATAACGAAATCAAGCCCTTCTACTTCTCTGGCAATTTCAAGATCTTTTTCGTGAGTAGAATGGCCAAGAGCAATAATTATATTGACGTTCAAAGCTTGGAGTTTGGCAACTTCCTCCCTGACTGCAAGAACTTCGTCTATGTACTCGATGTCACCATCAACATCTAAGATATCTGAGTTGGGGGTCAAATAACCGACAATACCAACTCTGACTCCGTTAATGTCAATTACTACGAATTTTTGTACATTTTGATAGTCTTTCGTCGATTTGAGAATGACGTTACTAGCCAATATCTTAGTTTCAATATTCTTCATGAAAGGTGAGAGTTCTTTCGATCCTTTTTCAATGTCGTTGTTACCAAGTGACTGGAATTAGAAATGGCTTTTGTTAGTTAATGTATAGTGAACATTCAAATGAAATTTCGTTAGTGGCATTCTTTTCATTAGCTCTGTAATTTCACTAGCAACAATACCATTCTAATGAAAACAGAGTAAAGTTTAACACACTGTTTCTTGGAAATAGAATATTTGATACTGCTGTGGTACATACAACCTACTTTAAAAGATTTACCACTTAGTAAACTGTTTTTAGTTGTATTGATAATAAAAAATGAATTTAAAACATTTTAAACTAAATTAGTATCTTAGTAAGACTATACCACCACCACCATCACCTTTATCAATATGACCCTGACATAGTTATAAAGACAGTTAAAGACAAAGTACAGAATAATAAAGCCTAACACTACTTTTCTGTACACTTTCGTCGCAGAATATATTGTGGTATTGTATTAGTAAATAGGTATGTAGCTGACAAAGAAAACAATTCAGAACTAATATATATTTGCCGTTTGCAGTGATACATTTGTAAAACTAAATTTTTCCATAGTTTTGTGTGGATTATTATAATATAAATATAAAATACGGGATTTTTGTTTATTGCTTTCTCCGTCAACGGGGTTAAAGAGATGAATCTTAATTTAAAGTCGAGGTTATATTAGACCAAATAGGTTAGTTGGTTAGCGAAAATAGAAGATAATAATCGGTAAACTTACTCAATTGAAATATCCTACAGGCGTTTTGTTGCCTACAATAAAACCGTGCAGTAAATTTCGTTTCCCTGCTGAAACGCAGCTGAAATATATTCAAATGAAGAGTTCGTTTCAATTTTCACGGAATTTCCAATCCTTTGTGTTTAACGCATGGCTATACACGTACCAGTGCACAACACGCAGTTACGAGAATATTCGATGTTTGGTATGGCGGCTTGTAGTTTTAGCTGTTTGTGTTCTTTGATAAAGATTATTTTTATAAATGATCGTCAAATGGATACGGAGTCCTTAATGCCTAATCTTTATATGTACTTCGGGTTTTGTAATTTCTAATATCTTTAGTTACAGTCAAAGTCTTGATTGAGTCCAGTCCGTGCCGGTCGAGTCCAATCATGCCTTAGTAAAGTACTGGCGACTTACTATAAGCTTAGATGGATTTTTGGAAGCAACGCGAAAAGTCATGTTCCGCTACATTATATCATTTTTCCACACTCGCGCTTGTAATTCGGCAATTTATGAATAAAACATTCATAGAGAAGAATTATTATTATTATTATTATTATTATTAGACTAATTTTGTACATAAACTCGAAAAAACACACAGACTGTGGAAAAAAATACAATGGGGAACCATGACTCTTTCCGGATTCCCGCCAAAACTTTTGATAAGGATTTTATTGTGGATGCTGCCAGACTGGATTATATGACACTTATTTTAGGATTTTTTTTTACAATCCATAGCATGTCGTTTATCTATAAAAGACTTTGTAGAACACTCATTTTCTTCGTTGTAGCTGTTAGAAAACGTGCAATTTCATGCATCACGGTGTAATGTGTTTTTTTAAGTATTGTGTTCAATATAGGTACACAGAAAAAGCAGTAGCAGACTATGCAGCAAGCGGTAACAATAACAAAACTAGATAATTACGTTCACATGACGAGACACGACGTTTTACGGAGCACGTTGATGGAGAGTGGTAATACACAATACCTTATTAAAACAAACAACACAGGAGATAAAAGAGATAAAATGTACCTCACTTTCATGACGGATTATTTTGTTACAATGTTTTTGCAAGACTGAGTTTTTCTTTATTAATTTCATTGTAACATAATATAAATTAATCCAAAATTTAGATACGGCGATCAAGTAACTTTTTTAAACGGTAACTATCTTGTAATGTTATAAAAAAAGTCTTAGAATAAACTGTTTTGAAATTACAAAAGTCTTTTGTAATTTAGAAACAGTCTTACAATGAAATTACATTTTATATCGCTCTCGTAAATAGCCAATCAGCTCATCTCAAAAGATTCTATCTCGTTTGAGATGATAAAAAGTCACGGTCACGGACACATGGACAAAAAATGACACGAAATATAACGAATACGTAACAAAACGGACAAAAACGTCACAAGCAGTACCAAGCGCGGCACGATATTGATGGCCTATAAATCGTAGACCAATAATCCTGTGCCTAATCGAGCAGACAAAATGACCTTCGCACAGCCCAGCTGCCCAACTGGGCAAAAACTTTCTTACTTTTTAATTGCCCGTTTCGCTCGTGGCTTGTGCTCGTTCAACTCTGACGACACTCGTCATTTACGTGATCATAACCAACCCCTTTTAGTATAACACTTAACATAGGCCTCCGGACTGAGCCCGATGTTAGACTATGGAAAGTAAAAAAGGGCAAAATGACTACCCATCATTTATATTATGACTAGACTATAGATTGAATAGCGGTACCCTCTTTCGACCATGTGGCCTCTAAAATATTATACTATAGATTTTATTACTCAAGGGCAACGCAAAAACAGGATAAGGCGATGTGGCACCGAGGAGCGGGTGTAGAAATGGCACGGAAATGTCAACTATTTCAGGTTAGACTATAAGTTCAAAATTGTTCGTACCAACATTCAACATTTTTACGAAGTATTTGGAACAATAAAATTATTGATAACCAAATAAAATTTACTTTTAAATGAAGCGCAATTTATATACATCTCGAAGCTTTTCTCCGCCTAATATCTATATGAAAATGTATCCCATAACGTCACATGAATAAATCAATGGTACGCTGATAGCAATCAACGCCATTCATTACCAATTTACCATCACCTGTCCTCTTTACTTACAACGGCGTCCGGTTGAAGAGCATTGATAAACTCGGCAGCGATCTTCCATTTGTAAATCGTGAACCAGGCTGTACCCGTGTAAGTATCTCCTGCGTTGAGGTACAAAACTGGTGGACCTTCCCCTGATTGAGCTGCTTTTCTCGCCTCTTTGACCCTGGAAAAACAGTTTTTACAAATGAAACAATTATTCAGAAAATACTTTCGTAGCGATGATAGCTCAGTGGTTAGCGCGGTCGGTTCGCATGCCGAAGGGTGTGGGTTCAAACCTCAACAATAAGCTTCAGCTGCCGGTGAAGGAAAACATCGTCAGGAAACCATAGCCTGGTTGTAGGGTACTTTCTAGTACTCGGCTGGCTAGCTACCACACTCAAGTTGAAAGTCTGCAGGATCACTTGAGAGTCAATTCCATTCCAGGCTAGATGTGTTTACCATGTTTGACCACACCGTCAGATGAGCTGTGCTTAAGACCTAGCCTGTCAACCATAAAAATAACGAAATTAAGAGCAACGCCGCTACTCATTACTTTGAGACATTATGTAAACTTTCTAGCTACAGTACTTTTAAACCAGACAGTAATGCTTACTACTGCTTTGTGGCAGAAAAGTAGTCCATGATAATGAGTACTTATCTACGTACTACTAAGTACGCAGTATAAGGTAAGTGTGATGAAAAAATGTAGCTTTCTCTGCCTCTCTGTCGCAAAATATGGCGTAGGCGTAGGACGTACTTCTGTAACTATTTTTACGGAAAATCAATAAATCGCGTTCTGCGATCTTTACAAATCGGGAGGTTCATTCTACAATAGACACCATTGCCAGCTTTATTTGTCGGTTGCTTCATAACTATGACAATACAAGTATTATGTGCAAATGCTTATTTTTCACATTCTTCGAATTAAAAGCTTGAATTTCCACTACTTACATAAAAGTTTAATAGATAAAAACTCCTTATTGTATACACCAGAAATAGAAAAAAAAAGTACAGGAAACAAAAGAATCTTATGAGGTAGTGCCGCCACAAGTGGTTGCCTTATCGCTAAACGCGATCTCTTCCAGGCAATCAAGAATGGAAAATACGTTACTGATTAAAAACAGGCGAGAGATGTAACACTATAAAACTCTAAAATTTTAACTAATTGTATTGTAAAACTAATACAAATATTATTATAGTAAGTGTAAAGTAGTTTAATTATGTTTAATTTATAGTTTAATTATATGAACAAACCTTTCGTAAAAATATCTAGATGGCAGTGCAAATCAAAATCCGTTGCGTGGTTTAGAAAAAGTAAGCGGAGAAACTAGAGTGGAAAACCTGAACGCAGCGCAGGACCCCATGAGACTCGATAGAATGACGATATACGTAGGACAGCTGGCGGTGGATGGAAGCGAAAAGCCCAAGATCGGGCTGAGCGGCGTATCTCGGAGAAGCTTATGTCACAGTGGACTTTGATAGGCTGATGATGATGATGAAGCGGAGAAACAGAAAGACGCAGACACCGACTTTGTTTTATACTTTTAGTTAAAAGATTTTAGCCTGCGATTTAAGATATCAACAATCGTTGAAAAGCGTACCCAATAGATACAGAATACATAATTAAATTGAAAATTTAAAAAACCCCCTACGCATTTAACCAAACATAGCTAAGAACCACCGCAAGGAAACTGACTTTCAAATTTAAAAAAACCGCTTCGAAATCGGTCCATCCGTTTGAGAGCTACGATGCCACAGACACACACTCACAGACAGACAGGCATCGACGTCAAACTTATAACTCTTTTTGCGTCGATAGTTAAAAATACGAACAGGTTTCTTTTAGATAAGCGTATTCCATCCTAGACCGCATCACTGTTTAACAGCGGGCAGGATATGGTCAAACGCAAACGTATTTAGCATGAAAAAAGAACACGTGATTTTTTTACCAAAAGGCGATTTTTTCACGTGTCGTTTAGTTTTTTTAGTTAACTCTGGCCATGGGCGAGTGAATAGCGAAAAGGTTTTATATCACGCCCGCGTTCATTTAGATTTTTTCTATACCTCGGGAACAATATTTTTTTCTGGATGAAAGGTACCCTCTTCTATACCGTTGACAACGTGTACCTATGCAAAATTTCATGATGATTGGGTGCGTAGTTAAAGGTTTCAAAGCGTAACAAACATACACACTGACATTTATATTTTAACTAGCTGGTATCCGGGGCCATGCTGCCGTAAAAACTAGCGATTATTGCGGTCGGTTCACATGCCAAAAGGCGTGGCTTCAAACTCCAACAATAAGCTTGAGCTGCCGCAGAAGGAAAAAATCGTCAGGGAACTAAAGAGTGGTTGGTAGGGTATTTTCTATTAAGTACTCGGCTACCACCCTCAGGTTGAAAATGTGAAAGTAATGAGACGTGACGTGACGCTCTCCTGATGATAAGAGGTAACGCCTGCCATTGCAGCTATACACAGAACTTTAAGTAGCAAAACAAAGTCCAGGGTATTGCTGCTTTGGCGCTCATTACTTTGAGACTGGATGGTTAGTCTCAACAGCCCTGTAATTTCGTTAGCTGCAGTACCCTTCAAATCAGAACACAGTAATGTTTACACATTACTGCTTGGCGGCAAAATATCTGGTGCGGTGGTACCTACCTAGAGTCCTAGACGATATCCAGCTAAGGAGATTTACCACCAAGTAAAATATTGTATTTGTAGGCAATAAGTTGTTAAACCAAGTCGTGACAAAATGCATAAAAATTATAATTTACAACGATATGTAATGATAGTCATGTAATCTTTAGTAAGGTATGCCTTCTTTGTTATTCAAGAATATATAGGTTTCTAAAAAAGATAATTTCCTGTTTTTTTATGCCACAAGTGACAATCAAGCTGACGGGTGGCCTGATGGTAAGCAATCACCGTCGCCTATGGATATCTGCAATACCAGAGGCACAACAAATACGTTGTCGACCTTATAAGATTCTATTAACACGCCTTTTGAAGTACTCAATGTTGTGCAAGTGCAAAAAGGATTGAGTGAATCGCACAGTGTGCGACTTCCATGAATTTATTTATGGGTGAGCGTTTAGACGATGGCGGTTAGTGCGATGATGGTACCGTAACACCGGCATAAGATCGAATAATTCTTCAGAATACTCCCCGTTATTTATGCATGTGTCCTCTCATTCGCAGTGAGTATGAGCCGGGCATAATTCTTTTTTTGTTGTTGTTAGCACTACGGCTAAATAGAACGATAGTGCTAAGTCGAAATGAGGTCATTGTAACCATCATTGCAAACAACTTTTACTATGGGACCTTCAAATTACAAAAAATATAGTTATTCCATAGCAAAAATAAGTTTACCCTCTACAAAATATGTGGAATAGCTGATTTTTATTTGTTTGTTGACATTGTCTCTTTATGGTGAGAAGTAACGAGAAATTTAAATTACAAATAGGCTTACGTTTGACCTCTAACTCGCCTGATGTTAAGCGCAAATGCGGCCTATGGTGGAGCACGCTCGCGTAGAAGAAACCGATTCACTCAAGACTTGACCCAGATTGTATCTATAAGGGAAAATCCATTCGGGCAGCAAATTCCATTGTTTAGCGGTTCGTACAATGAAGGTAGATTCGAACCATTTAGTTCGAGTTTTTGGAATATCGAACATGAAGCGGTGGCGCTTCTTAAAGGTCCTGACTGTCCGATAGTAAAATGTCGTGGACAGGCTGACTGTGATTTCCTTCGTTATAGTATACTTCGTATTAGAATAAAGTAATGTAGAATCAGGACTGCCAGGAGTTTTGGCGGGAATGTGGAAAAATCATGTCGCTGTATTTTCCAAATTTGTTCGTGTATGTGGTAAAGTAATGCAATGTGGTAAAAACATGGCTTTTGTATAACTTGATGTAAACATGGTTTTGCTTACAAAACTTGTCTAAGCTTGTAGTAAAGTCATCATTACTTTACTACAGCATGGTCGGACTCGACCACGACTTATTTGTATGACTTTGACTGTGACTTAGACTTATTTGTGCTTTGACTAAGACTTAGACTTAATTGTGTGTCTTATACTTATTTATTTTTCATAAAATTTATGAAAATATCAAAACATTTGACACTGGCAAATGTACGAAGTGCGAAGTCAAAAACAAAGAAGAATAAAAGTAGATACTCACACATGAGCCACTCTAGGGAAGCCTCCATAGCATTTTCCCGCCTCTCTGTCAGCGGTTGTGCAAGCGCCGCTGAGCTGGGATGTTTGCTCGAACCTTGCGTGCATATCATTATTATGAAGGATGAGCAGCTCGAAGTTACTGTTAGGGGCCTTCACGAGGGCGGAGAGGCTGACTGTCACTGACGCCAGCAGCACCGTTAGGGACAACAGGCTTTTCTGAAATAAAAAAAATAACATTTTGAGGTTTTGTCAGAAAGCGAAAAACCGTCTTTTTTTTTTAAATATAAAAGCTTTGCATGTGACTCGCAAATACATCAAAACTTCATTGAAGCTTCCAGTAAAGCTGTCACTGTTTTTTGGATCTTTGACTTACTTTGTGTGATTTTGACTGTGACTTGTATTATTTTTAAGTACTTTAAATAATTTAAATACTTAAAACTGGCAAAATGCATAAAGCGCAATGCCGGAAACGATGTGTGGGATGTCAAAGGAAAATGAAAAATATTTTTTTATGGGTGACTAACCTAACCTGAGGGGTGAATTAATCCTTTTCAAAACTTTCCTGTAGACAACTTTAATTGTTATGACTATAAGCAATAAATATTTTCATCAACCATTATTTCTAGTATAAATAGTAATTTAGTTTTATCTCACTATCCATTAACGTTATAAATGCGAAACTTGTGTGTCTTACATCTTAGGATGAATATGAAATAAATACAATACAATATTGTGTTCTATTGTACATTAGGCTATTACAGAATGCCTTTAGATTGTTTTTATCCGTAGGATTTATATTCTGGAAAACGTTGATAAAACCGGGAAAACTAGTACATATTATTATAATAAAAAAAGTAGGCACAAGCGGAAAAGCGTTGGCGAGAACGCTGAGAAACCGTGTCGGCGCATTGAATTAATTTACAAAACTTGTGATTTATCAAGTGTTTATGTATAAAAATAGTAATGTTTGAAATAGCACGACTGGACTCAATAAAGACTTACTCTGTGTGACTTAGACTGTGACTTAGACTTGTTTAACCAGCTTTTCATAAAATAACTAAAAGTATCGTGCCATAACTGACAAATGCACGAAATGCCACGCCAAAAACAAAGAAGATGAAACTTTGTCGTAATATATTTCAACACGACAAGTTTTATAAAATAACAAACAATGGTGAGGTTTTTCGTTATACTAGTATTTTACTTAGTATCTCACATTCTTAATTGTTCTACATTTATCGTACTAGCTAATATTGGATTTTCTTATGTATGATTACGTTACAGAATTATTTTCGCTGTGATAAGATAACATTGTTGCATTTGGAGCAAAGATTTAAAGGCATTCATAGGAAAGTAAATTAACCTGAATAATTATAAGTATAAAATTCATTTTCCGAAAAACGTTTGTCGTGCACTACTTTAGCCGAAAATAACCATTGGATGTTCATTTATCGCATGTTTGAATAACATGTAAATATAGAGTAAGGTCATAAGGTTTCGTTAAAACAAATATTCCACCTTCAACCTGTTCAAACTTTGCAGCAGTGTGTGAACTTTAATTGAGTACTTGTACCCATGTTGCAATAATGGATCAAATACTGAAAAACAACCTTGAACGGATGAGTAAATTAGCGTCTATAAATTTTATTATCATTTTGAACAGAAGCACTATTCTTTGATTAGTACACTCATGTAAAACAAACATCCTTTGATAAAAATCCGTTGTCATTAAATACAGCCAATATTTTTATCACAATTATAATGTTGAAGCGATGATAGCGGTTAGCGCGGTCTGGTCAAATCCCAAAAATGAGCTTGAGGTGAGGTGATAAGGTACTTTCTAGTATTCAGCTTGTTGTTGTATGTTATCCCATGAAAATCTGCCACGAAGAACCTTAAGGTGTGTTCCGGCAGTCTCACACAAGAGATCTTGATAATGATCTGATTTTTGAGTACATTCTCAGGTTCTTATTTGTACCTTGAAAAATCTAATAGAGTACAAGCATAGGTACATTTACAGGAGTTACGTTACGAGTTTACGTTTGTAGTAAAAAAAAGTTACTAATATTGTACGTAAAGTCTGTACGTATGTAGTTGTTACTTAGTGGTAGATCTCCTTAGCAGTAAGTCGTCTAGTTAGGTACTACAATACCCGATATTCTTCCGCCAAGCAGTAGTGTGTAAACATGACACTGTTCCGGTTTGAAGGGTACAGTAGGGCTGTTGAGACTTACCATCTAATGACTCAGAGTAATGAGCGCCAAAGCAGTGATGCTCTGGACTTTGTTTTGTTATACAAATTTCTGTTTTTCGCTGCAATGGTCATGGACAGGCGTTATCTTTTATCATTACAGCGTCTAGTTCGTCTCATAACTTTTATTTAAAAAAAAACTGTCTTCAGAAATGTGGAATCTCACTAATATTATAAATGTGAAAGTTTGGATAGATGGATGGATGGATGTTTGTTACTCAATCACGCCAGAACGGCTGAACGGATCTGGATAAAATTTTGCATGTAGATACTTTAGGCCCTGTAATAAAACATAGGATACTTTCATCATTATCGTCATCCATCACCACGCAGGTAAAACCGCGGGGCGTAGCTAGTTTTTCATAATTTTCTGGGATTGTTTTTTTTAATTTAACGAAATGACATTTTAAATTATTGCACGCTATCCATGGTACATAAGTTATTTAAAGTTTTTGCTATTACAAATTAATACGTTGTTTTGTCGGTGCAAAGAACGTTGATCTTGTAGATACCGTTCATTGAGTGGAGATACTGCATCGCAGACGAGCTGTTATTAGATAATAACAATACGGATGCTGGCGTCAATGGCCAACGGTAACTGGCGATGACAATAGTATTGATTGCCCACTTACCGGTAGGTATGTATGTTTTCAGTGAAGCAGGTATTTTTTATTATTAATCAATGTGTTTGACCGCCATCTCACATTTTTTACTTGGTGGTAGATCTCCTTAGCTTATTAGCTTAGACGACCTCCTCGTCTAGGTAGGTACCACCGCAGTACCAGATATTTTGCCGCTAAGCAGTAGTGTGTAAACATTACCTACTGTATCCCGCATTGAAGGGTATTGTAGCTAGCGAAATTATAGGGCTATTGAAACTAACCATCGATTGTCTTAAAGTAATGAGCGCCAAAGCAGTGCCGCCCTGGACTTTGTTTTACTACTTTGGGTATCACTGCAATGGTCATGGACATGCGTTATCTCTTACCATTAGGAGATAGTTTCGTTCGTCTCATTATTTCGACACAAAAAATACATAAATCTGACATTGACTGTACAGCGTAGCAACAACACAGACTGACTGTTCGGATCAATAGTGGATAATTGGTCAGTTTTATGTTTCCGGGCTGTTGCGTTCATTTAAGAGGCTCTTGTTGAAAGTTCTGATATCGACAGTAATAGCAACTATCGGGACAGAACTTGCATGGTCTAAATTGTGATGTGATGACATCAGACTTAAAATCTCCGTTTATTTTTAAATTAAATAAAACCCTAAAAAATATTGGCCACACTCGACACAGACCGACAACACAGCTTAGCTTTGCAAAACGCATACGCTCATACTTCATACATACTCATCTTTACGCGCATACTTCATACAAATCATTGAAGATGGTAAACATTTTGGAAAGGTGAATCAGTCGGGAGTGTTCTTAGCTATGTTTGATTTCGTGTCGGGGGTTTTTTAATTTTTAATTTATGTTATATCGTTTTTGTTTGAAAGGCGACTAGATCGAAAGGTTTTTTTCCGCGTGGTTACCATCTTCGACCACACCGTCACTTAACATAAGTTAAGCTGTGATCAAACAAAAAAAATAAGATAAAATCTATCAGTGTAATATCCTGCCCTAGACGGGCCCTTATCAAAATTTGTCGGGGGACCTTTAACCCGAATTCCATTTCATAGCTCTATGAAATAGCTCACATAGCTCGGGGCCATGTCTATTAGTCTTTCACAAACATGTTAAAGAACATATAATCGTACAAAGTCTAACCCTGGACGTTTATTGTAGCTTACACATATTGGGGCCCCGTATTATTAATACGGCTCATACGGTTAGTACGTCCCTGATTCCTGTTATAGTCTAGTACATAAAACAGGCTTCGATACAGAAGGTCGCAATTTTAATTAAGCGAATCTATTAACGAGACCACCATCCAACATCGTTAACTAGGCTAGGTACTCCTGATGAGTATAAAAAGTAATTAATTTGTGCCTATCGGCTTGACGGAGGCTATACGACTCAATAACCGATTAATTTTATGAGAATACTCCTTTAAACCTAAGTCTAAGAAGTGGGGTAATTATACTTATAGCAAAGAGTTGACTTTATCCTTATTGGCAAAAATTTCTTGTTTTATTCACATTTATACGATATTATGCATAATTTGATCGTAATAGTCTTTTTTCAACCGACTTCAAAAAGGTCTTCTGAGAACCAGTTCCAGAATAGTAGGATTCCAGTAGGATTCATGAGGTGAACTGTGGTCAAATACTGAGCATATTAACCATAAAAAACCCGGCCAAGTGCGAGTCGGGCTCGCGCACGAAAGGTTCCGTACCCATTCTCCATAAAAACGGCAAAAAAAAAAACATGTGTGTTGTATGGGAGCCCCATTAAATATTTATTTTATTCCGTTTTTTAGTATTTGTTGTTATAGCGGCAACAGAAATACACCATCTGTCAAAACTTCAACTGACTAACTATCACGATTCATGAGATACAGCCTGGTGACAGGCAGACGGACAGACAGACAGCGAAGTCTTAGTAATAGGGTCCCATTTTTGTTTTTTGTTTTATGTAACAGTAATGAGACGAACGAGACGCTCTCCTGATGTTATGAGAAAACGCCTGTCCATGACCATTGCAGCGATACACAGAACTTTGAGTAGTAAAACAAAGTCCAGGGCATCGCTGCCTTGGCGCTCATTACTTTGAGACTAGATGGTTAGTCTCAATAGCCCTGTAATTTCGCTAGCTACAGTACCCTTCAAACCGGAATACAGTAATGTTTACTGTAATATCTACTGCTTAGCGGCAGAATATCTGGTACTGCGGTGGTACCTACCTAGACCACCTCCTGCTAAGGAAATCTACCACCAAGTAAAATGTAAAGTAAAGTACCGTTTTTACTCTTTGGGTACGGAACCCTAAAAAGGAAGAGGTTCTCAATTTGGTTGTAGTTTTTTAAAATGTTTGTTACCTCAGAACTCTGACATGAAGCGATCTTTTTTTTAAAGAATATACTATTATACTATGTATTGGTCCCGTAGAAATTTCATCAAAATCGGTTCAGTAGTTTGTTTTTAAGCCAAAATACCTGAAACCTAGCCGTGTTTGGGCTTTATAGTCGTATTTTATAGCGATGATAGCTCAGTGGTTAGCGTGGTTGGTTCGCATGCCGAGGGGCGTGGGTTCAAACCCCAACAATGAGCTTGAGCTGCCGGTGAAGGAAAACATCGTGAGGAAACCATAGCGTGGTGGTACGGTACTTTCTAGTACTCGGCTGGCTAGCTACCACTAGAGAATACAATCCCGGGATCCCAAATCTCGGGATCCCGGGATCCCGACCGTTTTCTGGCCCCGAAAATCCCGGGACTGTACTTGGCTAATCTCGGGATTTTCGGGATTGCCACAAACAAGTCTAGTTTGTATTCCGTAGTCCGTTGCGTCTTGAAAATAACCTTGCCTATATTATTTTAATACATTACGACAAAAAGCAACTCGTACAATACGTAGGTAGGTACCCACTATTTACTACACAGGTACAGTCCTAATAATATGTTTGTCGTTGAACTTAGAAGGGACTTCCCCACTCGGAATACTTTAATACAATACTCTTAAGGTAATTCCCCAACGGACCAACAGGGGAATCACCCGATCATCTCATATCATAATATTGTTGCGGGTATTTCCCGTCGGGGATTCCCTGTACGAAAGTATAAATATGCAAATCAGGTTTTATTTTTTTCATTTATTGTTCTGTCAGTGACGGGTTACGTAGGCTACGCCATTAAAATTTAAAAGTCAATTATCTGAAATTAAGTATTTCAAATGGCGGGAGACTTTGTTAAACATAAAAAAGACAGTGATACGACGTCAGTGTGGAGTTATTATTTAGTTGCGAAGGACGGGAATAGTGCTAAATGTAAGCGATGCCCAGCCATCCTCAAGACTTTGGGTGGATCAACTAAGGGATTACATACACATTTGTTATCAAAACATAATATCAAGGTTATATCAGCTTCAACAAGTCAAGATTCTGAAAATCTGAACACAGCACCGCCGCCAGCCAAGCGAAAGTTAGATGATTATTTTACTAAAAGTGCCGACGATAGCCTGGATGATATCTTGGCAAGAATGATTGCATTAGATGGATTTCCATTCAGTGTATTCATAACCTCAGATGATTTGAGAAAATTGCTCTTAGCAAAATACACGGATTTACCAAAGTCAGCCGTCACTGTTCGAAAACGTGTTATGAATTACAGTGAAAAAATCAGAAAGCAAGTAACTGCAGAATTACAACATTTGAAAAGTGCAGGTGAAAGATTTAGTCTTTCTTTCGACGAGTGGACTTCAACTTCCAATAAACGATACATGGCGGTCAACGTTCATTCATATAAAAAATTTTGGAACTTAGGACTTGTTCCTATTTACGGAAGTATGACAGCTGAAAATTGTCTTCGTATATTGCAAGAGCGTCTAAGTAAATTTGACATTTCCCTAGAAACTGACATCGTGGCTATTGTAACCGATGGACCGAATGTTATGATAAAGGTGGGGCGGCTTGTTTGCACTGAACAACAACTGTGTCTCGCACATGGTATCAATTTGGCGGTCTGTGATGTGCTTTATGAAAAACATAATAATTTGCAAGATAGCCCTACCTCAGATGATAGTATAAATGAACCAGCTGTGAATGTTGATTATATGGACGACAGCGATGATGAACACCATTTAGAAGACTTAGACTGTCCAGAATCAGGTTTAATCGTAATGTCACAAAATGATCTTGCGCCAGAACACGTACCAGAGTTAACACAATATGAAAATATTAATGAGCTGATAAAGAAAATCCGCAAAGTTGTAGTGTATTTCAAAAGATCTCCATTGAAAAATGAAACAGTACTTCAAAAATATGTGAAAATTGAACATGGAAAAGAGCTGTCACTTCTTTTGGACTGTAAAACCAGGTGGAATAGTCTTTTAACAATGCTGGAGCGATTTTATCTTTTAAAAGCATGCATTCAAAAAGCTCTTATAGATCTCAATCATCCAATTCGTTTAGAAGATGTTGATTTTGAATTGGTAAATAAAATTGTTGATGTGCTGACCCCAATTAAATTGACAGTAGAAGCAATCTGTCGGCGAGATGCTAATTTATGCACAGCTGATGCCGCTCTGAAATTTCTTATAAAACAACTGTCTAGCAAAAACTCAGCACTTGCCAAAAAAATTAAAACATCCTTAGTGGAACGTATAAAGCAACGACGAAGTGATGATTTAACTGGCGTGTTAAATTATTTACAAAATCCACAAATGGATGATGAAAATCAGTTATTATCGGATTTGGAATGGCACGACTTATTTCGAGTTCCGACACAGGCTTTAGTGAGGAAGCAAATAAAGAGTATTGTTAAAAGACTTAATAGTCGAGATAACACGGAAGAAGAAGCAAGGTCAGGATCACAAACAGATGATGAGCTAAGGTCAGAAACCTCCCAACCCCAATTGACATTAAAGGAAAAGTTACAGCTGGAAATTAACAAGAGTATGAAATCCCCAGATCCTGAAGTACAAGTACAAAATGAATTGGGGTTGGCAAATAGTATTAGACGTGAAATGAGCCTGTTCGAAAATGGAGGAGTTCGTGGATATCACTTAGAAACAGCATATAAGTATCTATTGTCTATTCCTCCAACCAGCGTAGAACCTGAACGAGCGTTTTCAGCTGCTGCTTATGTTGGCAATAAACTACGAAGCAGGCTCGGAAGTCAAACATTGGATGCTTTGATATTTCTGCGACTATATTTTCGAAATTCTAAATAGTTATTTTGTGCTGTTTTTTAATTTCTTGCAAAAGTATTGTATTTTTTGGTTTGTGTTTTTTCTTTTCTTATTATTGTTCTGATTTGTGTTGTGCAAAGACATTAAAGACATTTTTTTTTATTACTCGTTTTTTTAAATTTTAGCTCAATTAGAAACCACATAGTCTAATCCCGGGATAGGCCCGGGATCCCGGGAAAAGGCTTCAAAAATCCCGTAAGCCCGGGATTGAAAAACATGCTCGGGATTGTATTCTCTAGCTACCACCCTCAAGTTAAGGCCGATTGTCTCAAACACTGTGAGACAACCTTAAAAAGGCAATCTACTGTTAGCTAGTAATCAAATGTTGACATTATTATTATTTAAAATTTATTTAATTTTAATTTTATTATTATTATTACCATTGTTATTATTATTTTGAATTAAGGCTTTCATTTTTTTTTTTTTTATTTCTATTTAATGTAATAAGATAATAATTAGTTTGTTAGTTTATAGTTAAATTTTATATTCAATTTTATTATTAGTTTAATTCGCAATGTATGCGGTTCTAACTGGATTAAATAAATAAATTAGTTGAAAATCTGCCGCCAAGCATCTAACGGTGTGTTCCGGCAGCCTCACTTGAGAACCAGTTCCATTCCAGGCTAGGTGTGCTCTACCATCTTCGACCACACCGTCACTTAACATCAGGTGAGTTGTAGTCAAACAACTAGCAAGACAGCCTTAAAAAAAAATGTCGTTATTAATGTCACAAAAAAAATCGTTTTTTTCTTCTCTAAATGACCTACCCACCTGCTCTACCTGCCTGTCTGTACCTTTATACCTGGTGCATATTAGTATTAATCTTTTTGCCGTATAATAAACAAATACAAATAACTTTATTGCTTAATATAATTTATATATTTAATTAATTATTTGTTTTTGTTTATGGAAATGTTCGTGTGTGAATAAATCCATTCAACTCAAAATCAAAATCAAAAAGTCACTTATTCAGTTTAGGCCCTGGTAAGGCACTTATGAACAGATTTGCAAATCTGTTTCAAATTTAGTTGCAATAGACATAGCGTTATCGTAGCGATGATACCCCAGTAGTCAACGCGGTCGGTTCAAACCAATGATGTACTATATAAACTGAGGGTTCAAACCCCAACAATGAGCCGATGAAGGAAAACATCGTGAGGAAACCATTGCGTGGTGGTAGAGTACTACTTTCCAGTACTCGACTGGCTAGCTACCACCCTCAAGTTGAAAATCTGTCGCTAAGAAACTAACGATGTGTTCCGATAGTCTAACTTGAGAGCCAGTACCATTCAAGGCTAGGTGTACCATCTACCACCACACCGTAACATCAGGTAAGCTGTGGTCAATCACTTTGCCTATCAACAATTTAAAAAAAAAACATGGGCAGTTTTTTTATGTCAATAAAACACGGTACATCGGCAATTCAAAAGTATCGTTTAGTTTATTGACCAATAAATTAGTTTTTTTTTTTTAATTCCAAGTCATAGTATTTATTTATCAATGGCATGCCGTCTCACAAAGAGATAAAGGTTCTACCTGAGTTTCTTAGAATTTATTAAAAACCCGTGCGACGATTTTGACTAACAATAAGTATCTGTACTGGGGGATCTTTTTATAAACAAACATGTAAATAACAAATACCATGCAATCATAAGAAAGGTAGAAAAAATAATTGAGCATCATTTTTCATTATTATATTTTTACCCGACTGCCAAGGAAGGGTTATGTTTTTTGCGCGTATCTTGTATGTACCTACATATGTAAATTTCTTTATTACCTCGTATCTTCCAAACGGCTGGATGGACTTCAGCAGTTAAGGTATCGTTCTATTCGTCTTAAAGACTTAAGTGTTTTTAGGTAAGTGTTTGAAAAAAAAAGCTGACGGATTTTAGGCGCGAAATATATATATAGTAAGTATATATATTTTTATGTAAAAAGTAATGAGACGAACGAGACGCTCTCCTGATGGAAAATAACGCCTGTCCATGACCATTGCAGCAATGTACAGAACTTTTGTGTAGCAAAACAAAGTCCAGGGCATCGCTGCTTTGGTGCTCATTACTTTGTGACTATCGATGGTTAGTCTCAACAGCAAAAACAATAATTATTAATACGTTAATAAATAAAAATTAACAAAATCTAACGAGTAGGGCACCAAATAAATAAAATTATAAGAGGATTACAAGAATAAATATGTTATATGTTTAAATTGAATTAAGAATTATACATTTAAAAAGCTTCTTTCCTTTAATTATATATCTAATACCTTTAAACGAGTATCTAATACCTTTTCTTGTATATATGTACGAGTATATAATAATATATAATCTGAATTTCGGAAACGGCTCCAATGATTTTCATGAAATTTAGTATGCAGGGGGTTTCGGGGGCGATAAATCGATCTAGCTAGGTTTGATTTTTAGAAAACGTCGTTTTATCCGTGTTTTCAGGCAATGAAAAACCGAGCAAAGCTCGGTCATCCAAATACTAGCTATTTTAATCATAGTTATAGATTTTTTAAACTTCATCCTGCGAATGTAAACGTTTGCGAGTTTGTGAGTGCTTGTGTTCCATGCGTTTTCCTCTATACGACTCATCGGATTCTAGTAAAACTTGGAATTTAAAATCACTCATACAAATTCCCTCTTCTGATGCCAGCATTTTTTATCTCACCTCAGTTCACTCACTTATCCAGCTATGCAGTTGCGCATATAACGGGCGTCGCATTAGTGGTGATTCATCATCATCATCATCAGCAGCCTGTACTGACTGTATGTAACTGTGCCGTGGTGGTGCCGGCGTAAGAATAGTACCCCACCCTCTCTACTCGTGGTTGCCGTAAGAGTCGGCTAAGGGATGTAATCCGGAAGATGGGCAGCAGAGTCTTCGTTGAACAGTCACACCTAACTGCGCTCGCCAACCCGCCTGCCAAGCGTGGCGAGTATTGGCAAAACCCCCCCCCAGGAGGAGGCCTATGTCCAGCAGTGGACGCCCTACGCCTGAGATGATGACGATTTACATCGAGAAAATGTATCGTAATTGTGTTTCGGGAACCACGGTTCTCTCAGAAATATCATCAAGATTAATACATGTTTTTCCTGCTGTTTTGCATGTTGGAATTTTACTAAGGATGTTTGTTCGATGATAATTCGATTTCCATAAGATTTTGCATATAGTTTGAGGAAAATTGCAAATAAAACATTATACATATATATACATATTAGAAATCCTACCTATATAATATTATAAATGCGAATGTGAGTTTGTTATGCCTTCACGCGTAAACTACTCAACGGATCTGGGTGTAATTTTGCATATAGGTACTTTAGACCCTGGAATAAGACATAAATACTTTTCATCATCATCCATCACCATGCGGGTAAAACCGCGGGGCGCAGCTAGTTATCAAATAAGTCTATGAAAGCTCTCTCGGTATCGCTGCACTGGTCATGGACATGTGTCCATTGCATGATAATCAGAAGAACGTTTCGTTAGTTTCATTAATTTATTATAAAAAAATATATATAAATCTGACATTGACTGTACATAATAAAAACAAAATAGACAGTACTAACTGTTCGGATCAATAGTGGATAATTATCTCTTTAGAGCATTTCATTCGTCTCGTCGAAACTTTTAACTTCTGAAAACGTGGGTGAAACCGTAGGATTGTAACTAGTACTTAGTATAAATTGAAGATGTATCTCGCGTGTTTGCTCACTTGTTTTTTGTACACTCATAAAAATATCAATCGTTTCCCTAAAAATAGCGACATACATAATTTAAATACTAGAAATAAGAATAAACTTGCTGTGCCCAAAACTAGGCTAAACAAGATAAATGTATATTTTAAAGGGCAATGTATACGCTTCAACAACAAAACTCCTAGTGAGTTGCAAAAATTATCAATAAATAAATTCAAACAAATTGTCAAAAATATGTAAAAAGGCTTACTACAAAATATCAGATTATCTAGACGATAAAAAAGCTTGGGACGAGTTTTGCTCCAACTCGAAAACTAACAATCTAACGAGGTAAAGGTTTCTTGTTCGCTTCTTTACTTTACCTCAAAAAGATTGAAGTGAACGAAAGATCAAAGTGATCACTTTATTTCCTAGTTTTAAGTATGTATATAATTTGTGACATGTGACGTGTCCAAGAGTCCTACTGTAAGGTCTAAAGGAAATAAAGCACTTTGAGTTTTGAGTTTTTTGAGTTTTAATTGACAGGCAAGGCGTTGTACTGCAGCTGACTTGTTGTTAAGTAATGGTGTGGCCTAATGGTAAACACATCTGGCCTGGAACGTAATTGGCTCTCAAGTGAGGCTGCCAGAATACACCGTTAGGTGCTTGCCGGCAGGTTTTCAACTTGAGTGTGGTAGGTAGCTAGTCGAGCACCTTCTTGAAAATATCTTACCACCATGCTATGGTTTCCTCAAAGGGTTGGAAAAAAACTGTTTTTTTTTTAAATTTCATAAAACAAACAGTTCAAAATGTTTTAAACAGTTGTTTTTTTTCTATTTTCAGTAATTTTCCATGAATTTCAATCAAATAGCCTGTTAAAATAGTTTTTAAGCCGTCTTAATACTGTCATGTTAAAACGTTTACTAAAATCTTATAGACTATTTTTTATTGACCATTAATGATTGATTTATTACACAATTTAGGTTAAAATGCTTATTTGTTTAGTAGGGGAAACTACAGTAATCACGGGGAATTCCCTTTTGCTTGTGTTTGTGCGTGAGATAGAATAGGGGAAATTCTTACAATATTTTGTACCATACCACGTTAAAATTAAAGGAATTCCCGCAATGGCGGAGTGCATGGAGAGTTAGGTACTTTCTCGACCGCGTTTCGGCGTGCGGTAAAAAGGGACTATCCCATATTGGGAACTTTACCGGCAGTATTTTACCAACAGAGGGTATAAGAATTAGCGCGGTTTTTTTCTTATCCCGAAATTGCTTTGGTTTGTTATTTTTGATGACATGAGGCGATCTGAATCGTGATAACGTCAGCAAAGTCATATAAATTATGATGATTGTTGATTTTCCTTGTTATCGACACAGCTCGCCTTTAGCGACTTAGCTAATTAAACCAAAATTTAATTAAGCATAAAAGAGGACGGAAAATACTTTATCGTAATCTTAATTTAATAATAACAATGGAACAATAGGGGCGTTATTTTATTTTTATCAGTTTTGGCACTAACAGCTACAACCCCTATGAAATAAAAACTATTTTCATTTTTTAGTTAATCTGGCTGGTTTAGCCCAATTGTTGTTTCCATGCCTCATCTGTTTTGTTTTATTTTAATTTATTTTATTTATATTTGTGTTTGTTTTTGTTGTTGGTAATTTTGTTGTCATTGTTTTTATATGTAGATAAGTATTTGTTCGAAGAGTTTACCGGAAAACCAGCGCTGGTTATACCGCTCAGTATGAGGTGAGCCCCTATTTTGTAGCTGTTAGTCTTTGTTTCTTTGTTTTTATGTGTTCGGTTGTGTTATGTACTTACAAAAAAAAAAAAAAACTGTCTTTCTTTTTTTCTAAGGGGAAATAAAATCTTTGCTTACTGTTGCTGACAAGAGGGAGGGAGAGGTTAATAGTTACTAAAATACTACTTACGTTGGCTTTTCTCAACTAAGGAATGGATTTTATTGAGGTTTTCTATATCATTTAAAGAATATCTCTCGGAGGAATAATGTGTACGGGTAGTAGAAATGTTTAAACCGAAACAGGGTTGAGTCGCTAATTTCAAATGTAACTTGTATCAGGAACTCTACAAAGGAGACTCGATATGCACTTGGCCTGTTTTTCTCAATTTAACAATCGCGTCAGTCAGCTTTCGCCATACTGAAAGCGGGTCAGGATCGGCACGTGCAATTCGGTATATAAAGAAAAAATACTTCACTGATTCCAAAACCATTTCGAAATACTACATTCCTGTACATTATTTTTACGTTTAAAAGTCTTTAAACTGTGAGATGGGGTTAATTTTAGTAAAATACATAAAACTTGACTTTCAATTGACCACTAATTATGTCACATAGAAGGCTGTATAAGGTTACTTTCAGTGCCTAAAACAGCAATGGCAGACTAAAACAAAATCAGTCAATATCAAGTCAACGGCAGCCATAATGATCTCTTCCAAACACGTACGTCAAGTTGTTTTTCGCTTTATTGATACAAATATCGGGATTATTTAACTTTAAACGTTACTCGGACTATGATATGGCTTTTCTGAGGCTATGATATAAGACTGCCGTGGTGGTGCCGGCGTAAGAATAGTACCCTCTTTACCCGTAGTTGCCGTAAGAGTCGGCTAAGGGATGTAATCCGGAAGATGGGCAGCAGCGTCTTCCTTGAACAATCACTCCTAACTGCACTAGGCGCCCCGCCTGCCAAGTAGCCGTGTGGCGAGTATTGGCAAATCCCCCCCAGGAGGAGGCCTATGTCCAGCAGTGAACGTCCTATGGCTGATGATGTGATGTAATATGAGACTTGTTTACGCCATATCAATTGTAAAAGCTAATCAAATATGTCTAAACAGCTATGTATATTTTTTGTTTACATGGCAAAGGTATATAAATATTCAGGCTACTTTATTACGTCATCGCTATAAAATCAACTACCACATAGAAAACCAAAATATTCAAATTAGTTTCGTAAAATAAAGTACACTATAAAAAAAAAACATAAAAATCTTTAGATACCGAATTACATTTGTACTTGATACAAGAAGATATTAGACCACTTCATGCCTGGTGTTCGATTACGAGTCGAAAATATTCTAGGGTGTCATTGTGATTACGTATTTAAATGTAATCTTAAATAGCCGAATATCCAGTACTACATCGTAATAAATACATTTCACACAGCGCCAAACTAAGATTGTACTATAGGAACTAGATGACTGATAGAATACTTTTTTGTAATTACATATTTATAATACAAAAAAAAAACACCCAGACACAGAATAAACACATGCTCGTCACACAAATGTTTGTCCTGACTGGGAATCGAACCAACGCCCAAATATATATATATATATATATATATACTATAGCGCTGTCTTCGGCTTCGCATCCATATAAACGCCATTCGAAGCATCACAAATATTTTTAAAAAAATACGGCCAAGTGCGAATCGGACTCGCGCACGAAGGGTTCCATACCATTATCTATAAAAATCACGTTTGTTGTATGGGAGCCCCCTTAAATATTTATTTTATTCCGTTTTTTAGTATTTGTTGTTATAGCGGCAACAGAAATACATCATCTGCGAAAATTTTGACTGTCTAACTATCACGGTTCACAGCCTGGTGACAGACGGACAGAAAGACAGACAGCGGAGTCTAATAAAGGACCTAATAGGGTCCCGTTTTACACTTTGGGTGCGGAACCCTAAAAACCAGACGTTCTTGAGTTAGCGCTTAGCAATAAACATAAATTGATATTTATTTTAACAGACTACAAAAAAAGATGAGTTTCTCAATTTGGTTGTTTTTTTTATATATGTTAGTTGCCTCAGAACTCCGTTATTTATGAACTCATTTAGAACAATATTTTTTATTTGAAAGGATATTATTGGTTCCATAGGAATTTCATCAAAATTGTAATTTGATTTTGATACCAAAACTAACTAGCAAAAAAATATGTCGTCAAAGTAAACGAAATTGCGTATTTTGCTTTGATGTAACTTTTTAGTTGTGTTTACGGTCACTAGAATAGTCCTAATGAACTACCTACCTTCCGGTTTCATCATCATCTGATGGTGATCGAAGGTGGACACAGGAAGTTCTCCGATCATTTGCTCGAAGTTAGATATAATACTGTACTACCTATTTTCCAGATTCTACAATTTTCGTAATGGTATTTTTGTGTCCCTATTTTGAGTAATTGTGTGTTTATTGCCTTGTTTTATTATCAACACAGCAACTGACTGTTCCAAGCAATTAATCACTATGAATGTGATAACGACAGATCGATTAGTATAATCAGAGATTAAGATAAGTTTGATAAGTTACCCAATAAAAAAGTTAATACGTACATTTGTTCCATTTGTATTCCAAATTCACGTCATAATATTTATCTATCACACCTCTTTCACGAGCGAGACATATGTAGCGGAGATAGCTTAGTGGTTAATGCGACTTGATCAGACGCCAAGGGTGTGGGTTCAAATCTCAACAACTAGCTGCAGGAAAATATCATGAAGAAATCTTAGCATGATGGTAGGGATACGTCTCGGCTGGCTAGCCACCCTCAAGTTGATAATCTGCTGTCAAGCACTTGACGGAGTGTCCCGGCAGCCTCACTTGAGAGCCAGTTTCATATAGTTAGTTGGACCACCTTCAACCAAACCGTCAAGTGAGTAGTGGTCATACACCTGTCCTATAATGCATAAAAAATGTAAATGTAACCACATAATACCTAGCGAAAATATCAGCAGAAATTTAATTTTGCACGCGAACAGCCAAATACCTCGTAATTAGTAACAACTGACGCGAAATTAATGTTAGGTAAACCGCAAACAAAACTGTAGCCGATTTCCATCAATATTTTCAGCGCGCCGCCGCGACCGCGTGTACGCTGGAATCGTTTTACATGATGTATGAAAACCACACTAAATATACGACCAAAACTAGTTACAGCTCTGACACGATTCTCTTTTGTGAATTCGCCAAAGCAGTGTCAATCAACGCGGTTATCGGAAAAACGTAGCAATTCGATACTTCATTGTACGTAAAACGTACTCTACCTACAATTTCACTAGCGTATCACATACGCATTCTCATATTTTGGTAACGTGCCTCTAGCTTCGTGTTATTAAATGAATTTGACTTCATAGGCATTATATTTTTTATTTTCCTTTCTTAAAACTACAAGGGGCTCACGCCATGCGTTTTCCCAGTGGGACAGTTCAAAACAGGGCTGATCCAGAGGTACCTAATAGTTTTTTTTTATAATTTTGTAGCAAGTCGAGAGAGAATTGGTATCTTCTAGTAAAGCGTGCTCCGTCTTAGACCGCATCATCAATTGACATCAGGTGAGATGGCGGTCAAACGCAAGCCTATTCATTATAAAAAAAGTCCTTTGGATGTCCATGTTTCAAATCCTAACTCAACGCAACGAATTATTTTATCCATTATTTATCGACTGGTGTACTTGAATTTGCCGTGATGGTGCTGGCGTAAGAGAATAGTACCCCATCCTCTCTACCCGTGGTTGCCGTAAGAGTCGGCTAAGGGATGTCATCTGGAAGATGGGCAGCAGCGTCATCCTTGGAACAATCACACCTAACTGCGCTCGCCAACCCGTCTGCCATCCATGGCGAGTACTGGGTTATGTCGGCTACTTTAGTTCGTTTACGGATCTCCTCATTTCTGATTTGATCTCGTAGGGAAACTCCGAGCATAGCCCTCTCCATAGCTCGTTGTGCTACGTTAAGCTTACTAAGAAGGCACATAGTAGCACTTTGCGAGGTAGTTATCTTGAAATATATTAGCAATATGTACAGTTATTAATCTCTCTGATTCCCTGAAATCATTTAATTTAATTATCACGTTTGTGGAATTATGAATTTTCCATTTCGATGTTAAATCGCAAAAGCAAAGAAGATTAAATTTCAATCCATTAAAAGTCTATGATTTGTTAAATGTTTATTTCAGGCTTAGCGACAGAAATACGGAATTTTGAAGTGTTTAAATTTGCTTCCATGTGTGTCGCAGCTCATAAAACTGATGATAACAAAATTAGGGAACACAGTTCGGTGTTGCAGCCATATATAAGTCATCTATATCGACAATTCAAGTCATCATCATCAGCCATAGGACGTCTACTGCTGGACATAGGCCTCCTCCTGGGGGTTTGCCAATACTCGCCACGCTTGGCAGGCGGGTTGGCGAGCGCAGTTAGGTGTGATTGTTCAAGGAAGACTCTGCTGCCCATCTTCCGGATTACATCCCTTAGCCGACTCTTACGGCAACCACGGGTAGAGAGGGTGGGGTTCAATTCTTACGCCGGCACCACCACGGCAAAGGTGTGTAAATGTTGTTCTATATATATTTAGAGAAGCAAACTTTAAAAAAAATTAGGTATCTCATTATTTTGATGAAAGGTTATCTATTCAAAACGACTTAAACAAATGTAGATATATAATGTTTAACATAATTGGTTCACAGAAACATATTTTTTTGCATCACTGCTATTTTTAGAAGACAAATAATGACATGATCATACCGTGGTAGAGCAATTTCATGGTATTTTCATGGGTGGTTGGATATATGAAATATCTTTATTATCATAAATTCTTGCTTCCTCTTGAGATCAATTTGTGTGGTTTGCAGATGTTTGACCATAGCTCATAGTGTGATCGAAGATGGTTTTTAACTCAGCTATAATAATAATGATTTAATTTAGACGCTAGTCTGTAAAATTAAAATTAAAATAAAACTAAAAGAGACTTAACCTATATGTCACCTATATAGCCCGAACTAATCCAAAAACCTCACTCTTTAAAAACCTATACTAATATATCACTACATATTATAAAACAAAGTCGTCCGCCGCGTCTGTCTGTCTGTTCGCGATAAACTTAAAAACTATAAAACGGAGAGCGTTATCATGCGAGTTTAACCAATAGATAGAGTGATTCATGAGGAAGGTTTAGGTATATAATATAATTTGTCAAGCTTTTGTGTAAATTAGTTGAAATATAAAGAAAAGTGTCGGAAAAAGTATATAATAATACATATTAGGTATTCTATTGATTTATTATTTAATTGATCATAATTGAATTGCGATTGAATACGTAAGGATCCATGGCAGCACTACCGTTAAGAAATATTATGTTCTGTATATCTATGATATTTTTAAATAAAACAACATTGAAATGTCTAATATAATTATATATTTTGAAGAAGACTACTATATTATTTAGGAATAGATATTTGTAAAGTAGAAGTTATCTATAGATTTCATTTTGTATAAATGTTAAAATTCCGAGTCAAAAATACCTACAGTGAATTTTGTGCATGAAACACGTGTTGTTGATATATTTTTTATCTCACAAATAGTTTTCTTGCTCGGAACAATAATTTTTTTATAAGTAGGACAAGGCTAAGTACAATATTTCGTAAAATAAATAAAGAGACAATTCATATCGGATTGTATTTTTTAGAATATGTTAGTGAAATGTAAAAAAAAACCCGGCCAAGTGCGAGTCGGACTCGCGCAGGAAGGGTTCCGATTGAAAAAATCTATGAAAAAAAAAATCGCGATTGTTGTATGGGAACCCCCCTTAATATTTATTTTATTTTGTTTTTAGTATTTGTTGTTATAGCGGCAACAGAAATACATAATTTGTGAAAATTTCAACTGTCTAGATATCGCGGTTCTTGAGATACAGCCTGGTGACAGACAGACGTACGGACAGACAGACAGCAAAGTCTTAGTAATAGGGCCCCGTTTTTACCCTTTACCCTAAAAACCAGCTTTTTAGACTTCAAGCTTGAGAGTCCAGTCTTAGCGATGTATTTCTCGAGCAATTTTTCGAGAAATAAAAAGAAAAGTAATCTTACAAAAACAAAACTTCTGACACCAGTAACCGAATACTAAATTTTGACTTGGTCAGACCTGTGGTATCTGCTCACATCCATTTAACAAATAGAAAAGATCTAATATAATCTTCAAACGGTTGAGCAGATTTTCTTGAATCATAACTTATAATTAAAAACACTTTCGATCAAGTCACCTTTCAAACAAAAACGATATCAAAAAGGGTGCATCCGTTTGGGATGATGCCACAGACAAACTTATAACACTTTTGTGTCGGGGTTGATGTAATATATATTACTGACTATAATTTCCTAAGCGGCAATGGAATCGGTGATATTAGAGTCATCAACAATTCTGACAGCTCTAAGCTGTAATTTATTTTATTTAGGTTTATTTTAAGACTCTAAATAAATCAAACATAAGACTCTATTGTTTATCAACTCAATACTTTCCCAATATCTTTGATAACAATTTATATAATTATATTTTTATTTTTTATATTTGACAGGCTAGTAGACCACAGCTCACTTGATATTAAGTGACGACGTGGTCGAAGATGGTAAACATACAGCCTGGAATTGAACTGGGTCTCAAGAGAGGCTGTCAGAACATACCGTTAGATGTTTGGCGGTAGATTTTGAGCTTGAGGGTAGCTAGCCAGCCGAGTACTAGAAAGCACCCTACCATCATATGCTATGGTTTCCTCACGATGTTTTCCTTCCCGCAGCTAAAGCTCATTATTGGAGTTTGAACCTACGACCATCGGCGTGCGAACCGACCAAGGAATACTTGAGATACTCCTGACATCTCTATTTTTATTAACAGGACGACTAGAGCTATATCTATTCGCAACTTATATGGCATCTTGGTAGATTATGACGTAAGTTTAGATACTCAATTTTTCTAACCCTAAAAATCTGGTTAAATTCTGACGTTTTAGGGTACGATGAGGTCACCCTGATTTTTTAGTACGATTCGATCATCATCATCATCATCATCATCATTTCAGCCGTAGAACGTCCACTGCTGGACATAGGCCTCCTCCATTGACTTCCATAAAGACCGGTTGGAAGCGGCTCCCATCCAGTGTGTTCATGCGGTTTTTATGAGGTCGTCTGTCTACCTTGAGGGTGGACGTCCTACGCTGCGCTTGCCGGTCCGTGGTCTCCATTCCAGAACTTTGTAGCCCCATCGGCCATCAGTTTTGCGTGCTATGTGCCCTGCCCACTGCCACTTCAACATGCTAATCCGTTGTGCTATGTCGGTAACTTTGGTTCGTCTACGTATCTCCTCATTTCTGATTCGATCTCGTAGGGAAACTCCGAGCATAGCCCTCTCCATAGCTCGTTGTACGACTTTGAGTTTATCAAGAAGGTACATAGTCAGAGACCACGTTTCAGCACCATAAGCCATCACCGGTAACACACACTGGTCGAAGAGTTTCTACTACTCAAAGAACTACTGGATGAATGCTATCGAATGTCGCTACTTGGTACTCGATGATGTCAAACTTACCCTAAAAGCTAATCCTATTTTTGCCTAGCAAGTAGCAATGCTCCTGGTCTCTAGACTTTGAGAAACCTGGTTTTTGCATAACTTTTTAAATTCTAAACCTCTGTAACCTTGACGAAGGCCAGCTCTCAGTCTAAAATGTTCTTTGTTTTTTTTTTTATCATAAAATAAATTGAAATTGATTCTCTGTTTTGCTAACACATTTCAATCACCTCGTAACACAGCTCGCCAGCCAATAGAGACACTGACACGGTAATAAAATCAATGTCAGACGCTCTATGGTCTGGAAGTGTCAAATTAACTCGCTATACCTAGGCACTATAATGCATAATCTGACTGTGTCTTGGTTATCGCCGTGTGGTGAACCTTGATACAATAAATCTATGGTTAGGTGCCTTATTTCACGTAACAATAGGTCCGTACGAAATGTAACTGCCTTGGAGAGGACTCCCTTACAAGGGAGTTACAAATTTTTTTTGTTTTGTTACATAAACTTGACACTAGTGGAACTGTTGGCGATGTGTTGACAAGCGAATTGAATAAAATAAAAAAACATTTTATTTTGAAACTCTTGTCAACACACCCCGTTCTTAACTTAGTAGAATCCTCTCTAAGGTTGCCTGGAAGTGATCGCTCTTAGCGATAAGGTTGCCAATTGTTCCATTAGTGTTAAGTATATATTGTTATAATTGTTTGTAGGTGAAGAGAATAATTAAAAGTTATAATAATTTATCGGAAACTCCGACTATAGATAAAATTAAACGCGAGTAATCCCGCATAAATAAAACAAAAATGTTTTGTCTGTGTTTTTAGGCTATAACAAAGTTGTATTGCAGGCGGTTTTTTAATAATCAACTTGAATTGGTATCTAGTTTTTAAGATGCTGACGTACTTTATGAATAATATTAAACCTAACCTTCACGGTTTGTTAAGGCCTGCGGTTAAAGTTATAAAGTTAAATGTTTTTTTAATACTATTCCTCAAATGATTGCGATAGAATTATAGTATTATTAGATTTTATACGTTCCACAGATTTTTCATTTTCAAATTTCAAAGTTGATCGATTTTATGTGGTCAATTAACGACATTTTAATTTGTCAGGCCGAAATTTATTCTACATCCATAATTATGCATACGTCTCCTTATTGGTAAAACAATAGCAATACTTTTTAATAAGCGTAAATTTTTATCCTCTGTAATTTTTTTAGCAATTTACTGGATTTTTTCCTTCTTTTTATGACACCTAGAGTCAAAGAAAAAAATCTGAATTTTTATCCTCTGTAATTTTTTTGGCAATTTACTAGATTTTCCCTTCTTTTTATACCTCTTAACCACTTGCTCGTTCAGGTGACTACATTCCCCAAAAAAATTTGAGCGTAGTCCGACTCGGGGAGCGCATTCCCCAAGGCGACACGTTTGAAAACAATGCCATCTTACGTCGAGTAGCTGTACAAACACTCTAGAAAAAAAAACACTAGATGACACTCAATATATTTTGCATCTGACGGCGTATAATTTAAGAATTTTTCCTTCAAACAATACCAGAACTAATTTAAAAAATATTTCTCTGCGGGAATTCCTTAGTGCGTGCAAAGTGTTTTTTGTCTATTTCACTTCTGCGAGCCTAGAAAAAGTAACAATCGATCGATAACGCTAATAGAAAAGTCCAAAAACGCACTGGATTGACATACTTATATATTGCCACCCACGTGACATATCTACAGCTTATATTGATTCTATACATTTTTATCGCGAATCGTCTAGGCGCTCTGAGGTGTAATTAGGTCGGCAGGACACAAAATTAAATTTAGGTTTGAATCAACATTTAAATACAATTGTTACACTTCTGCTAGATTCGTACATAATTTATTCTAAATTTAATTATTTTTTAGAACCCACACAGCTGTCAGCTGATCAACAATATTTTTTTCTCTTTCTTCTTGGCATCGCACTCTGTGCATTCTGCCAGTTTCAATGTTTCTATATTTTGTGAGTAGTCTTCATTTTTCTGCTTCTTTATCATCTATAGTTACAGTCAAAGACTAGTCTTGTTCAAGTCCAGTCGGTCCCAGTCAAATCAAGTCATGTTTAGTAAAGCAGTGGCGACTTTACTATAAGCTTCTGGATGGAGTTTTGGAAGCAACACGAAAAGTCATGTTTAACCACATTATATCATTCTCCCACACTCGCGCTTGTAATTCGACACTTTATAAGTATAACACCACTGTTTTATGCATAAAAACTCGAAAAAACACTAGTTTTGGAAAAAGTACAATGGGGCGACAAGACGCTCACCGCGTTCCCGCCAAAAAACTCATCAACAATATTTGCCTCTAGGAAAAAAACATCAATGCTGCCATTTATACAAAACCAAAATATAATATAGGTAAATAATTTATCGTAAATAATTTTATTCGAAAAATAATATTAATCAAATTTTATACTATTATTTGTGGTTCACGTAACTGGCATAGTAATCATGATTATAATTTAGTAATGTACTATTCTATGTGGGCTGGTGGTATGCCCGCTAACAATACAGAAATAAAAAAACAAACAGGGACCAAAATTAAAACATGTAGAATATAAATAATCATCATCATCATCAGCCATAGGACGTCCACTGCTGGACGTAGGCCGTTTCCTGGGGGGGTTTTGCCAATACTCGCCACGCTTGGCAGGCAGGTTGGCGAGCGCAATTAGGTGTGATTGTTCAAGGAAGACGCTGCTGCCCATCTTCAGGATTACATCCCTTAGCCGACTCTTACGGGAACCACAGTTAGAGAGGGTGGGGTACTACTCTTACGCCGGCACCACCACGGCAAATACTTGAAAATAATGAAACACTTGACACTGGCGAATGCTCAAAGTGCGACGAAAGAAGACTATCAGGACATGAACAATAAAATTGTTGTATAGTTCGTATGTTGACAAATGAATACATTCTGACCATATTTTATTTAATTCTATTCAATTTTAACGTTTCGAGTAAATCTGTTTGTGCAGTCAATTAACAGGCTAATATCGTGTTCAATAAGGTCTCATTTAGTGGATCAAAAATATCTCGGTTACGCAAGTTCGTGCGTGTCAAACGGTTCTCACATTACACGAAACATGAAAAAAAACCCAAACAAATTTTGACATTCGAAGTTTTGAAAAATAAAATACATTAAGATGTTTTAACAATGGAATCTCTTAGCAGGTCCGAAAAAACATATTTTTCAGTGTCACCTTTGATTTAAATTTCTACTGAGTCGTTCTTGAACGTATGATGAATTTTTATAAAACAAGTCCATTCCAGGCTAGGTGTGCTTTACCATCTTCGACCACACCGTCACTTAACATCAGGTGAGTTGTGGTCAAACACCAAGCCTGTCAGCTATAAAAAAAAAAAAAAAAAAAAAAAACAAGTAACTTTATTCTAAAGTTATATGTATTTTGTTAAGCGAAAACACGAACTAAAATCGTTAAAAAACAGTCTTAATTTAATTTGAATTGATGAGATTTTTATCTTTGTCTAGAGATTAGTTAGAGAAAGAGTTTGCCGTGGTGGTGCCGGCGTAAGAATTGTACCCCACCCTTTCTACCCGTGGTTGCCGTAAGAGTCGGCTAAGGGTTAAGAGTCGGTATAGTATTTTTTCTCTCTAACTATATCATCAGCCATTAGGTGTGTTTGTTCAAGGAAGACGCTGCTGCCCATCTTCCGGATCACATCCCTTAGCTGACTCTTACGGCAACCACGGGTAGAAAGGGTGGGGTACTATTCTTACGCCGGCACCACCACGGCAAATTTCTGGTAACATGTTTTCTATATTTAATTTTATGTCGCACAAATGAAAAAGTGATTAGCTAATCTAGTAACGGGTCACATATGTTTCGAGTTCTCGAAAACGGCACTAACGATTCCAAAAACCGATCTAGGTCTCCATTCTAGGAAAACGCGAGTTTTCCGAGTTTCCACCGAGCAAAGCTTATTCACCTAAGTACCTTAGGACTTAGGTAATTAAATAAATAAAAACAATAAAAAGTGCAAATTTATTAAAGAGTACCGGTCTTAACAAATGCCACTCATTATACAAATTCATTTGTGAGTATTTTAAACTATTTATTTCAAACGCTGGAAAAAGAGGGCGACACTATCAAATTCCTGCCCCGATTAGAAAAATACGAGGGGGATAACGACAGACACTATCAAGAATTAGGAATTAGGATAAGGTATTAGGAAGAAAGGTTCTTTAGTCCTTGACATTGACTAATATGCTTCACAAGTTTTGAAATTGAAATAATAAATAAATATCAGGGGACAAAGCTTGTGCTATGGGTATCAGATAACTGATATAAAACATGTTTAATTTTTATGGAAATAGTTAATTATAATACATAAGAAGCTCCCAGATACTGAATAACATCTGCGTTCGTTACACAAATGTTTGTCCTGGGTGAGAATCGAACCCATGCTCCACAGCTCAGAAAGCAAAGCTATTACCAAATAAGCTAACAGGACAGGTAAGAAAGAGATACTTTTACATTTTATCGAAAAAACAACGGCTGGAAGACGACCAAGGAATACTTTTTTGTTTTTGCGTAGCAAAAGGAAACTATGCCAAAACGACAGACCGTGAAAATTATTAATTTCAAAATATTTGGATTCAATACGTGAATAAACCGGTCAACTGCGTTTGGTCGACCGCATTGAGTGTTCTGTACCACGACACTATATTTATTGTGTTAGTTGAAACACATATTGGTCAATTGAGCGTATTGTTACATCAGCGATTTAATGGTTCCAGTTTTTTTTTAAAGTTGATATGCAAAATGATAGAAAATTTGGTCATATTTGATTACAAATAAAAAATATTAAATTTAATTAACTTATTATTCTTTTATCTCTTTTTGGACACATATTAGGAAGTCCTATAATATAAAGAGGCCGTTATAATAGTCCATCCTGCCTGAAAACTTTGAAATATCCAATTTTTAGTTTTGACATGTGCTTTTACCAAGGCCAATTTTTTTTTTTGATATTTTAATTTCATGTTGTTAATTAAAGTGAAGATTATTTAAACTTAGTAATTTTGAAGTAAAAAAGGTCACTTTAGGTATATCACATATCAATACTTATGCACGTAACGCGCGCACTTTAAGGATAATATATAACTCAAAGGTGACTGACTGACTGACTGACTGACTGACTGACTGACATAGTGATCTATCAACGCACAGCCCAAACCACTGGACGGATCGGGCTGAAATTTGGCATGCAGGTAGGTGTTATGACGTAGGCATCCGCTAAGAAAGGATTTTGATTAATTCTACCCCCAAAGGGATAAAATAGGGGATGAAAGTTTGTATGAAACTTTGTCAATTGCTGAGACTTTGCGTGCATAAAGTTACTATGACGTAGGCATCTAGCGCGGGTGAAACCGCGGGGCACAGCTATTTAAGGATAAAACACCACTATTTTATACATAAACAATCGAAAAACGTAAGTTTTGAAAAATGGGTTTACCATGTCCCCACCAAAACTCCTGTTTTTTTAATACTACCCTTTTTGATTGTTTAATTTTGCCATTAACAGTAAGGCAGTGTATTGGAAGTAATTATTGAGAATACTTCGTGTGGACTACTAAAGTTAAATATATGACAACGGTTATATAACTGACAAATGTCAACAATTCATGAGAAATTCGTAAATATAAACTCTTTGAAAAATATCCCTCTTTGTACTTATTAATAAACTCTATGCGGTCAAAAATAGCAATGGGCTAGTTCGTAAACAATGTTTTTCAATGTAAAAGTATTGAGTTGAACGAGACGCTCTCCTGCAGGTAAGAGATAAAGCTTGTCCATGAGCATTGCAGCGATACACAGAACCTTTAGTAGTAAAACAAAGTCCAAGGCATCGCTGTTTTGGCGCTCATTACTTCGAGACTCGATGGTTAGTCTCAACAGCCCTGTAATTTCGCTAACTGCAGTACCCTTCAAACCGGAATACAGTAATGTTGTCATACTACTGGCAGCAGAATATTTGGTACTGCGGTTGTACCTATCTAGACGACCTCCTGCTAAGGAAATCTACCACAGAGTAAATCACATCATCATCATCATCAGCCTTAGGACGTCCACTGCTGACCACAGGCCTCCATAGGGGGTTTTGCTAATACTCGCCACGCTTGGCAAGCGGGTTGGCGAGCGCAGTTAGGTGTGATTGTTCAAGGAAGACGCTGCTGCCCATCTTCCGGATGACATCCCTACTCTTACGGCAACCACGGGTAGAGAGGGTGGGGTACTATTTTTACGCCGCCACTTTGGAGTTTATGTCGTGCAGAATTATATTAAAATAAAATATTGCATAAACTTTGGCACGTTTATTGTCCACTATGACACGGGCTTTGCGTAGGATAATCAAATAGCGACTGATGGGCTGTAGGAATCTACGCACGGCCGCCGGCCGGCGGCCGGCCGGCGCGCGAGCAGGTAACGGTACTTTGCGAACTAGCTTCGCGCGCGCGGCGCCGCTTGTGTAAATAAAGTTATTGTGTTTAGTGTGATGTATGGGATGTTATGTTTGTGTGTGATGTATGTAAGTGTGTAAATAATATAAATAAATAGGTTTAATAATAAATGGAAATAAATATTTGTTCTGCTTAGTGTAATAAGTCACCTACATCACTCCCCTCCAGAGACCGGGTTAGGGCGAATAATAATCAGGAAAGCGTACTCTTCTTCCCGATCTAGTGTATTTCGCTGGGGGCTCTTGTGGTAAAGGATGCAGCGAGTCTGGAAGTTTTGTGTGCGGAGGATTTATAGCAGACGGATGAGACTGATGAGAGTCTTGTGGAAGTGGAACTTCGCGTTGAAATGAAGGTGAGTCGGCGGACAGTATATAGGCCGGCTTTAGGCGGTCTATGCTTACCGTCACGTCTTTATTCCTAACGCGAATAACAAATGTCTTTGCACCTCTCTTGAGCACTTCGTGTGGCCCAGTATATGCGGGCTGGAATGAACCACGTAACACTTCTTCCCTGAGGAATACGTGACTACATGTGGCAAGCTCTTTAAAAACGAAGGCTCTGTGCTTAGAATGATTCTGAGGTGGGACAGGACGTATATTCTCGGCAAAAGACTTCATGCGGGCTGAGAAATCGGTGATATCGGTGGTGTAATTGGCAACGTCGTGGCCGAAAAATTCGCCAGGCAAACGAAGAGGCTCACCGTACACCAGCTCAGCTGATGAAGCCTGAAGGTCTTCTTTGAAGGCACTTCTAATGCCAAGAAGTACAAGTGGAAGTGTCTCAGTCCAGTTAATGTCAGTATGGCAGGTAATTGCTGATTTTAACTGTCGATGAAAACGTTCTACCAAGCCGTTGCATTGAGGGTGGTAGCTTGTTGTCCTACGGTGATCGAAACCGATGGACTTGGACAGCTGCTGAAACAGTGCCGACTGGAATTGTCCGCCTCGATCAGTTACGATCTCAGTAGGACAACCGAATCGGGACACCCAGCAAGAAATAAATGCTTTGGCCACTGTTTCGGCGGAGATATCGGCAACAGGCACAGCTTCCGGCCATCGCGTGAAGCGATCGACGGCTGTGAGGCAGTACCGATATCCACCAGCGGGAGGTAGTGGGCCGATTAGGTCTAAATGGACACATTTGAAACGCGCTGAAGGTAAATCGTGCGTACCTAAAGGTGAGGCAACGTGTCTTGTAACCTTCGAGCGCTGACAAGTCAAACATGCCTTAGCCCATTCTCGGCAATTCTTACGCATTAATGGCCAAACAAAGCGTTGTGCAACGAGCTTGGCTGTGGCGTTAGCACCAGGGTGGCTAAACGAGTGGAGGCAATTGAATACTTGCTGACGCAACTGTTGCGGGACAAAAGGCCTGGGTGTCGGTGTACTGACATCACAGTACAACACTGCACGACTCCCAGGTAAGTTAGTCTTGGTTAACTGAAGTGAAGTATCGCCTTTGAGGTGCTCTGCAAGATCTGGATCTGTAGCCTGGAGCTTAGCTATCACTTCCAGGTCAACTGGCATCTGCAGCTCATTAACGCGCGACAGTGCGTCGGCAACTAAGTTATCCTTGCCGGCGATGTAAACGATGTCGGTGGTGAACTGCGAGATGAAGTCAAGGTGTCTATACTGACGCGGCGAACAGTTACTTTTCCGTTCATGGAAAGCGTAACTCAGCGGCTTGTGGTCAGTATAGACTGTGAAGTGGGTAGCTTCTAGCATGTGGCGAAAGTATTTTATGCTTTCATAGATAGCAAGAAGCTCGCGATCGTACGGAGAGTATTTCGTTTGCGAGGGGCTCAACTTGCGGGAGAAAAAGGCTAGTGGTTGCCAGTCTCCGTCCTTCACCTGCTGTAATGCTCCAGCTATACCCGTATCAGAGGCGTCTGTAACAAGTCCTAGTTTGACTTCTGAGTCGGGATGAGCTAGGAGAGCTGCGTTACAAAGGCTCTTCTTGCAGTCCTCAAATGCTTGCAATGTATCCCCCTTCATGACAACTGGGTGGGAAGCTTTGACCGAACCAGTAAGCAAAGCGTTCAGCGGGACTTGAATTTGAGCGGCATTAGGCAAAAATCGCCTATAAAAATTCACCATACCCAAAAATCGTCGGAGTTCTCGGACGGTTTTTGGTGGGGGGAAATTGGAAATCGCCTGAACCTTGCTTTCCAGTGGCTTGGTGCCCTTTTCAGAGATTTGGTAACCTAGAAATGTGACTTCCGAGGCGCCGAAGACACACTTGGCGGTGTTAACAAGTACACCGTAGTTTTTCATACGGGTGAAAAGTTGGCGCAGGTGGTCTTCATGGTCACGTGACGTGGAGCTAAATATTAAAAAATCGTCTAAATAGGGGTAGCAAAAGTCGAGCCCACGTGTCATTTCATCGACAAATCTCTGAAAAGTTTGCCCCGCGTTTCTAAGTCCAAATGTCATGAATGGGAATTCAAACAAACCGAAAGGTGTGGTAATCGCGGTTTTGGGAATATCTTCTTCACTGACAGGTAATTGATTATAGGCCTTAACTAAATCGATCACTGAAAATACTTTACAACCAGACAGACTGTGGGAAAAATCATGTATGTGTCTTATAGGATACTGATCAGGTATTGTTCGTGCGTTAAGTTGTCTATAATCGCCACAGGGACGCCACCCATTGTCCTTTTTTGATACTAGGTGAAGAGGGGATGACCATGGACTGTCGGATGGCCGCGCCGTTCCATTGGTCAACATGGCATCGAATTCTTGTTTCGCTATTTTTAATTTATCGGGAGCAAGTCGGCGTGGAGAGCATGATACAGGTGGGCCTGGTGTAGTACGAATGTGGTGAGTAGTGTGGTGTTTGACTATACCTGGAGTACCAGCGGGTCGTGTTATCTCCGGATATTCGGACAAAATTCGATGATACCTACTGTCACCACCAGTCGCTATTTTTACACTAGAAACGAGGCTATTACTTATATCTAAACATGCTACAGTGCTTACATTGGTCAAGCTATCGACAAGTTTTTGTTGGCTAACGTCGACGATGAGGCGATAATGCGTTAGAAAATCTACACCTATAATAGCTTTTGTGACGTCAGCTACAACAAAGCGCCAAGGAAAATTACGGCGTAGACCTATATTTAAGTTTAACTGCAAATAGCCATACGTGTCGATAGCCGAACCATTGGCAGCAATGAGCTGATAAGAAGTATTAGCGCGTTGTTCACGAAGCGCGGAAACCGGGTAAACACAAATATCACTTCCCGTGTCGATGAGAAATTCGGTATTTGTTCCACGATCCGTAATGAACAGGCGACCCGTTGAGATGTGGCGGTCATCAGTCGCCATTACTGACCGCCCGTCGCATTTCCCGACGGTTTGTAATCACACGGTTTTACGCACCTATACGCCTTCGCTCCATGTTTGCTGTGATACCAGCAGATAGGGTACCTGCGGTAATTTGACTGCGATCGTTGAGATGATGAGCGACTCCGCTGCCCATTACGTTCTTTCGATCGCGGATGATGTTGAGATTGTGACATCAGAGCACTCACTTGCCGTGTAAGCGCTGCTACCTGGCGTGTTAGTTCATCCAACGGTGATGGTGATGATGATGATGATGAGGCCGTCGCGGTAACTGCGACCTGGTGCGTCGGTGATGCGATGTCGTGGACGCGGTCGGCGAGTTCGGCGAGTGCATCCAGGGACAATGTTGACTGCGACGCGACGATCGGCTGCATTGACGAAGGTAAGCGGCTGGTCCATATTGTTCGCAAAAAATCTTCCGGTATCTCAGGGCCAGCGAGGTGCTGTAGGTGTCGCAGAAACTGTGACGGCTTCCGAGTGCCGAGCTGCTCGTGGGTGAGCAGCTGCTTCACTTTATTCTCACGAGACGCCGACAACCGTTTTATCAACTCTTCCTTCAATCGCTGGTAGTTTGGAGGACCAGTGAGGATGTCCTCGATTTCTGCCGCGTACTGACGATCGAGGGTGGCCAATATATGATAAAATTTGGTCACTTCGTCCGTCACTCTCATTATTGCGAACTGACCTTCCACTTGTGCGAACCAAATTGCGGGTTTCTCTGGCCAAAATGGAGGGATTTTGATATGCATAGGTGGAGGCGTCGGGCTTGTTACAGCGGTCGGTAGTGTGACGGGACTCGCCATCTTTATGTTCGGACGGCGCGGTCGCACATTCACATTTACTTGCGAAGTCTCCGTGTCCGACTCGCTCGATACATTCATTTCAGTGCCAATGTTTTTCTCCGTACTCATGTCGGGGTCACCAGTTTGGAGTTTATGTCGTGCAGAATTATATTAAAATAAAATATTGCATAAACTTTGGCACGTTTATTGTCCACTATGACACGGGCTTTGCGTAGGATAATCAAATAGCGACTGATGGGCTGTAGGAATCTACGCACGGCCGCCGGCCGGCGGCCGGCCGGCGCGCGAGCAGGTAACGGTACTTTGCGAACTAGCTTCGCGCGCGCGGCGCCGCTTGTGTAAATAAAGTTATTGTGTTTAGTGTGATGTATGGGATGTTATGTTTGTGTGTGATGTATGTAAGTGTGTAAATAATATAAATAAATAGGTTTAATAATAAATGGAAATAAATATTTGTTCTGCTTAGTGTAATAAGTCACCTACAGCCACCACCACAGCAGAGTAAATAAATAAATATTATTATTGAAATTGCTGTAAAAGAATCGCTAGATTAAATTTAAAAAAATGTTTAAGTGACGTGAATGAGTTTCTTATTTTGCGAGGCACTAGATTAAAAACTTGCATTGTGTGTATATTGAACTTACGGATCAAGAAACAGGTTTCCTTTTTAGATGACAAGTTAAAATATTTATGTGTATCGCTTAACTATACAAATTAAGCTTGCTTGCCCGTATACATAATCATATTAGTAATTAAATATTCATAAAAATACACAGAACAACTAAATAATAATTTAAATCACATGCTAAAGTCATCGGTATCGTCCATGAAATTAGTATAAGCTGAGTTGACAACCGTAATGTTAGAGCAAATTACTCATTATCAATTATTTCATAGAATTTAAAATACCTTTCTTTCGAAAAATGTAAATATGTTATTGTATACTGTACAAAAAAAAAAAGTTAAAATATACATATCAGCCCTACCCGCTCTATCAAAAGTTTTTTTCAATGCCACCGTTAATAATCACGAAGTCAGCTTTATATTCTAATTTTCAGCATTTCAAGATCACAAGTTAATGCAGTCAATCATCAATATAATGTTGTGTGTGTTGTGTCGTCTCATTTAGCGCAGCAAAAATACAACAGTTACACAAGTTCGTGCATGTCAAACTTCGAAAGTAAAAAAAAAACTAAACAATAAAATCTAAACAACGAATATAAAAATGTAAAACCTTATCTGTTGCATTCAAGTCTTAAAAACATATCTAGTGACATCTTTGATTTATATTTCTATCGATTAGATTACTTTGAAATACGTTTCTACTTTTACGAAGTTCTTGTATAAATGATGAATTTTGATTAAATAAGAATGTTTTACTCAAATATATTTTTTAGTAGAAATAAACGCGAATAAGTCAGACAATACACGCTTATGTATGTAGGTACTTACAGTGAGAAAATGTCATATATCTCTGTATATTGGTATTGTTCCAGTAATTTATGTTTCCGTAGAGATTTTCTTTGAAAAGTGTCTCTGCGCTCATTAAGAAGAATATATTTATAAAAGAAAAAAATCTTTTGCCAATTATTTTTAATGAGGAAGTAGGTAACGTAATGTCTTCAGACTTTATCAGTGTTTTACGTACCTTGGATTTAAGCTCTGGATAAATTTTATCAAACATTTGTTGATAATCAGATGTCATAAAATGATTACAATATTAGATTGTTTATTGATGAAAGTAGGCAAGTATTCAGGTTATTATTTTTAGAGTCAGTTCTTATTCCACGTTACGTGCATTTACCATCTTCGACAACAACGTGACGTACATCAAGTGAGCTGTGAAATACCTAGCCTGACAATCATAAAAATAGTATTGTCAATATCATGAATAATGAGACAAATTCAACACAGATATGTTAAAGATATAAAATGCCTAGAAGTCAAAAAACGCGTTAAGTGTTTATTTAAACATACATATAGAAATTACCTGCAAAACAGGTCTCGTTTTTAAAAACATTGCTCACTGATTATGCATCTCGATATTGCGCGATTTTATTTTTACAATATTATTTATGTTGAAGTATTCATTCACTATTTACTCGCTACTATAATTAAAACCTAAAGAACAATCCGCAATTAGAGACTTCAATAGAAATTGCGATGTCCTCCATTCCATTTACCGGCTACCACGCACGTGGTCTTATGCATTCGGCGCGAAATGAAATTTCAATGTAATACCGAAAGATTTAAAATTAAATGGACATCTAAAAAGTTAAAGACACGACACTTTAAAAACACAAAATCACTTACCATGTTTAATAATACGTGATTCCACGAGGTAGGTTAAAGCTTGGAGAGAGGTAAAAACACGTGCGCCCCTGAACGTGGCTGGCGCGCTACTACATAAATAACGCGAAGTCGCGAACCTGCACAAGACTGCGTGCGCTTGCGTATCTGTTTTTGTGACATAACGTATACAACAAACGTGCACCATAATGATAACGCATTTCAGGTGATTATGTTTGCCGTTGGTGGCAGCGTGTGTGTGTGAAACGTGGTCTTTGTCTATGTGTCTTCTTAGTAAGCTTAAAGTAGCACAACGAGCTATGGAGAGGGCTATGCTCGTAGTTTCCCTACGAGATCGAATCAGAAATGAGGAGATCCGTAGACGAACTAAACTGGCCGACATAGTCCAGCGGATTAGCAAGTTGAAGTGGCAGTGGGTAGGACACGTAGCACGCAGAACTGATGGCCGATGGGGTTGCAAAGTTCTGGAGTGGAGACCACGGACCGGCAAGCGCAGCGTAGGTTGTCCACCCACAAGGTGGACAGACGACCTAATAAAGACCGCAGGAACGCGCTGGATGCGAGCCGCTTCCAACCGGTCTTTATGGAAATCAACGGGGGAGGCCTATGTCCAGCATTGGACGTCATATGGCTGATGATGATGATAATGATGATGATGATGATGGTGGTAGCGATCACAATTTCTAAGAATAAATTGTTGTCTAGCATCTACTACACTATTAGCTCATTTGGTCTGCTTCAAGAGCTGTTAAGGCGTGGCTTCGATTCCCACCAAAACAAATATTCACGTGACGATAAATGTTTGTTCTGTCAGGGTGTACTGTATGAATTTAAAAAATAAAAGAGTATATAATTATTCTATCAGTTATCTGGTACAAGCTTTGCTTAGTTTGGGGCTAGATGGCGCTGTGTGAAATGTCCGATGACGAATGATTTATTTTAGTTATTTATCTAAGTTTAAAAAGAAATACACTGTTTCGCAAATTTATTGAATTTCTTATATTAAATTAATATTGTACATGGGATCGTTGTTAATCGAAATTCTTTAAAATTATTAGTAATCTAGTATTTACAATTCTTAGTATCTTAGAATTTTAGTTCAATATTATTTACCGAGTAATAAAAACGATTTAAAATTTTAAGTCTATTTTTTATTTTATGTTTAATTTTAAGTAATATTTTTAGTATGATAATTAGTATGTTGAAAATTATAATTTATACTTCGGTAAGTTTATTTTCTACAAGAATTAAAGAAATTAAAATTATCTATCTACCTTTATCTTTTTACTACAGAACAAGTAGAAAGACCACTCCACTTTTAACCACTATACGTCGTGAAATTTCCTTGAATACGTACCAAACATTTTGACTCTACATTTCTCGGCTGAGTAATGTTGCCATCTTCCTTGTTTTGAACCTGGGTCTTGTCAAGGACAGAGAGAATATCTTTTAAGTAAGGGTCGCTGTATCTCGCAAAAAAAAAATATGGTTGGTAAATCACAGTTAGTCTGTGATGAAACTGGGTCTCAAGTGAGACTGTCGGAACACAGCGTTAAGTGCTTGGCGACAAATTTTCAACTTGTGGGTGGTAGCTAGCCAGCCGAGTACTAGAAAATACCCTACCACCAAGCCATGGCTTTCTCACGATTGTTTCCTTCACCGGAGGCTCAAACTCATTGATGGGGTTGGAACGTTTGCCCTTCGGCGTATGAACCGATCGCGCTAACAACTGAGGTATCATCGATGTATGTATCTCGTAATAGTACCTATCTGTGTATTTAGGATAACATAGGAAACTGCGGAACACTACTACTAACATTAGTAATCAATAAATATATTATTATTATATCTAAATAGCCCCTCGAATTACGAGCTGAATTTAATCTAATAAAGTAAAAAATTAAAAGTATTAGTCATCATATAATTTAGAAAACGTACAGATTTTATCGTGCAAAGCTCTGATAAAAGATACTGCAGTTAAATCACTATCAACAAGCAGATCAAATAAAACAAATTCCGACATAACTAATAATAAATTCAACATCCGTTTTTTATCATGTTTGAAGGTAAAATTGAACAAATAAATGTCATAATTACCTAAATGATAATGTAATATTATAGATTGGCGACATTATTAGCTTGAAACATAATGGTAGATTGGAGGTTAGTTCTTTTCGCAAAACTCTATGTGACCTTAACAAATATTATATACTTATTAAAACTTATTACAATTATAAAACGAGTAACAATTTAAAAAAACCTTAGAATTAATACTATTCTACACTATTTGAATTTTTGATTTTTTAACCTGACGACGGTAAATTTAATAGGAAGGATTGTTTTTACTTGGTGGTAGATTTCCTTAGCAGGGGGTCGTCTAGGTAGGTACCACCACAAAACCAGATATTCTGCCGTACAGTAGGGTGTAAACATTGCTGTGTTCCGGTTTGAAGGGTGCTGCAGCTAGCGAAATTACAGAGCTGTTGAGTTAACCATTGAAAGTATCATTGTAATGAGCGCTAAAGCAGCCTTGGACTTTGTTTAGCTACTCAAACTGCAATGGTCATGGGCATGCGTTACCTGTTACCATCAGGAGAGCCTCTTGTTCATCTCATTATTTTTACAGTACCTGGTTGACCGAGCATTGCTCGGCTGAAAACATGGATAAAACGACGTTTTCTGAAAATGAAACCTAGCTAGATCGATTTTTCGCCCCCGAAACCCCCTGGATACAAAATTTCATGAAAATCGTTGGAGCCGTTTCTGAGATTCAGAATATATATATATATACAAGAATTGCTCGTTTAAAGATATAGATAACGCATTTTACCGATGTTTCGCTTAAATTAAAAAAAAAATGCCTGTTTGAAATTATGTATTATATTCTGTCTGTGCCGCTACAAACCGGTCTTTCTTGTCAATGGGGGAGGCCTATGTCCAGCAGTGGACATCCTACGGCTCTGATGACAGTTATATGGTTCCTATAGTACAAGCTTCGGTTAGTTAGGGGCTAGATGGCGTCGTGTGAAATGTCCTTCAATATTTCTTTTAAGACTGAATAGCCTGCCCTAATGTCAAAGTAGATATGCCACTTGAATGCTTAACGTTTTTGATAAAGGAAAAACAACTGTAATCTTCCGACTCTTGTCGCCAAGCAGTAATGTGTAAATATTACTGTGTTGCGGTTTGAAGGGTAACTGCACCGATATTACATAGACACTATCAAGCAGTGAAGCCCTTTGGAAGGACTTTGTTTTGTTACTCAAAGTTCTGTCATGTACAATTATGGTCATGGACAGGTTATCTCTTACCATCAGGAGCGAATTTCGATCGTCTCATTACTTTTTTATAAAAAAAGCCGATTGTTTTAATTGACATTAGTGGTCACCCATCCACAAACTAAAAAAACATCCATTCGTATTGGTATGTATTAGTACGTAGGTACATATAGTAGTAGGCACGTAGATATACGTCACAAATAGTGCTTAGTGTTTATTTTCGACTTGTCAATCTACTGTTCGGAGAGGTGAATGATCGTTGTCGTGTTGCAAAAAAGCTACCTACAGGGCTTTTTCTGCCGTTCTCGGATTGACGGTCATTGACTTCTTTGTGTCTGATGAGCCTCATTAATTAAAACTGATATTTTGTATTACTCTAGTTTTTATAATGACGATATATGTCATCATTACAAATTATATAACAAATTCGTCCGCCGTGTCTATCTGTTCGCGATAAATTTACAAACTACTGAACGGATTATTATGCGAGTTTCACCAATAGAAAGAGTAATTCAAGAGGAAGGTTTAGATATATAATTTGTCAAGGCTTTATGTTAATTGGTTGAAGTATGATGATAATTTTCGGAAGTGAGCTGTCGGTGAAGGAAAACATCGTGAGGAAACCATAGTGTGGTGGTAGAGTACTTTTTAGTACTCGGTTGGCTAGCTACCAAGTTGACAATTACCCTCAAGTTGAAAATCTGCCGCCAAGCATCTAACAGTGTATTCCGGCAGCCTCACTTGAGAGCCAGTTCCATTCCAGGCTAGGTGTGCTTTACCATCTTCGACCACACAGTCACTTAACATCAGGTGAATTGTGGTTAAAAACCAAGACTGCCAGCTATAAAAAAAAAAAAAAAAAAAAAGTGTCGGATAAAATCAAGCCACCTGGGAGCTTTCATCGAATACGCTGCCTAATCCCTTTGAGATATAACAAAACAATGCATAGTGAGATATTCCTCTGTTATAGATCCATATATTCATCTTTTAACTTTGTGAACGGTTGAACCAATTTAGCTGATTGTTTTGTCGTGAATACGCCTTTAAAGCTTCTATAGTAGGAGGTAGTTCAGAAAACTAATGATAAGAAAATCCGGGGATACAGTTTGGAATTGCAACTACTTATCTATCATCTGCATTCAAAATGTAATTACTACACCCGAAAGCAAAGGTTCAAAGAATTCGTTTCGTTTTGAAATATGGGAAGGACTTCTTAGTGTGCAAATGTATAAGTATTCACATAGGTACACGGCACAGCGACAACTTCATATAATAATGATCATGATACTTCTAAACATAACAACATAAAGATAAAAATAATGGATATAGTAGGTACTTACAATTTATATTGTTATGTGAAATGGGAAGAGCGGTGTCCTTTGGCACAAGCGATTCATGCCTAAAAGAAAACACCAACCTAATTTGAAACTTTTTAAAGAATTAAAGTATTATTATTTTTATTGTAAAAAGTATTTTTACAAACAAATTATAAGCGTACCGGACATTCATTAAATGAACTTACCTCGGTGTAGTTCTGTCATAATTTTGCCTAAGTTCATCCTCTAGAATTCAGCAATTCAGAATTCTAGACGTTCAGATTTTTTTAATTTTAGATTAACTTTATTTTTACTTGTAGTAACGAACTCTAGTTCGCCAATCCCTACTATAGTTGAGCAAATTAACTCTATTAATCTACAACATGTTAAAAGCTGTGCCGTGCCAACGATGCCGTGGTGGTGCCGGCGTGAGAATAGTACCCCACCCTCTCTACCCGTGGTTGCCGTAAGAGTCGGCTAAGGCATGTTATCCGGAAGATGGGCAGCAGCGTCATCCTTGAACAATCACACCTAACTGCGCTCGCCAACCCGCCTGCCAAGCGTGGCGAGTATTAGCAAAACCCCCCCAGGAGGCCTATGTCCAGCAGTGGACGTCCTATGGCTGATGATTTATGATGTGATGTTAAAAAATATGTCCATCCAATATGATCTTAAATATGTTTTACTTGATTCATCAATTTTTTTTTAAATAGTTTTAGCTCCGTATTTTCAATAAAATATGTGTATCGTTGTAATGGTCATGGACATGCGTTATCTATTACTATCAGGAGAGCGTCGCGTTCATTTCATTATTTTTACATTAAAAAATCTAATAATCTTTTTACTGTTTATGATTGTACACCAAAATCGAGTATGTAAGTCAAGTAGATATTTATATGACAGCGTGCAATTTTATTATCGATTACGGTATAGCAACAAGAATGTTGTTCGTTTGTTTCGCTTCACATGCGAAATCTGTTGCACTTTAAAATACTCTTTCCAACAAACACTCGTAACTCGACAACTTATGATTACGTAACTACGGCGTCAAATGTTATGTCTTCATGAGCGACACGTGTACTGAGTAGGTTTTTCTGTTTACGTACCTATTTCTACAGCCCAGATACATAGAAAACGGTACCTAGAAAATGTGTAAAGATTTATTTCTTGTTGGTTATATTGGTTTTATTAAAAAAGTATTTTTTTAATGTCAAAGTAGTGAGGCGAACGAGACGCTCTCCTAAACGTAAAAGATAAAGCCTGTCCATGACCATTGCAGCGATACACAGAACTTTTTATCAACAAGCAATAATTGTGAAGTATATACATTCACATGATTCGTGAGAGTCATTCTGTCCGGTTTCTTGCCCTCGTCATCGTCACTGCCCGCATCAGTACGTTCGGTTCTAAAACTGTTGAGATGCCGGCACTGACAAAGGCGTTATACTATATAACTATCAAGTATAAAGCTAATAGAATGTTAGGGTTCGTTATACGCACAGCACCCTTTAACAATAGCGCTCAATACTGGAATATTGCTCTTCAACATGGTATCCAATATATAACGCACATGTGGAGAGAATTGAGTCTATTCAGCGTAGATTTCTACAGTCTCTGTGCAGCAGACTTGGTCTAAGGAATAAACTTATGGAACATTCGCAGAACTATCACAGACCTGTGCGCCCTGTTCGAGATTGTTATGGCACATATAGTGGTGTATTGTTACAGAGTGTTAATTTTAAAGTACCCCCACGCTCCTTAAGCAATTTTCAATTCGGTATGTAAAGAAAAAAAATACTTTACAGATTCCAAAACCATTTCAAAATATTACACTCCTGTACACTATTTTTACGTTTCGAACTCTTTAAACTATGAGATGCGGTTTATTTTAATGGAAATAAAGTTGACCTAAAAAGCAATGGCAAACCAAAATAAAATCTGTCAATGTCAAGTCAACGACAGTCATAAAAACCTCTTCCATACATGCACGTCGAGTTGTTTTTCACTTTATTGATACAAATATATGGATTACTCGGACTCTGATATCGCTTTTACGAGGTTATGTTATAAAATTTGTTTACTTCATGTCAATTGTCAGAGTAAATCTAATGTGTCAAAATAGCTATGTATACTTATACGTTTTACATGGCAAAGGCAATACATATTTAGCCTACTTTATCACGTCATCACTATAAAAAATTGAAAACGTATTAAAGATCAACTACCGCATAGAAAACCAAAATATTCATATTAGTTTCATAAAATAAAGTTTACTATTAGTAAAAAATATAAAATAAATACAATAATAAAACTTTACATGCAGAGTTATTTTGCATCCCGCCTGCGTACAACAATATCTCGCATTACAGTCCTCTTGTTAGGATTCGCCGCACATACGATGGCTTAAAGGATTCCAGAGACATGTTCTCGTGTAACTTTTATTGTTTTAAGCGTAGTATTTGTGAATCATTTAAATAAATAAATTTGTAATATTACTCATGTATTTATTATATTATTATTTAACTATTTACTAAACTATATACTGTCGGTTAATACATAAATAGTACTTACTTACGTTCACCGTGATACGTTAATATTTAACCGTTATGTGTTAATATTTTTTTTGACATATGTGTGCTGTTGGCGTACCTTAATAAATAAATAAATAAATAAATTCTACTTATATACTATACTAAGTAGCCTTAGGTCTGTAACTGTACTTATCTAAAATAAATAAAATATGGTAGTAAGTATCAGTAATATCTAATTTAGTTTGTAGTCAGCTCAAAAACAAGCTCCAAGATACCAAGTTTGGGTTTCGCCGATTTATTGGTTTCATAAAGTTTTAAGCGCCAATGCAGCGATGCCCTGGACTGGTTTGTTCATGTATTGTATTGCTCAGTAAAATATTATCTAACGAGTACAGGTCTAAAAAAGTATTAACCCCAGCAAACGGAGATAGAACTGAAATATCACAGGTAAAAAAGGTTACTCTTACTCTTTATGTATTCTAGAATCTTCACAAAGTTCTGTGTACACAGAATCTGAATCACATGAATGGTCATGGACCATCGATATGCGTTATCTCTTACCTCCAGGAGAGCGTTTTTTTGGTCTCATTACTTTTGTAGCGATGATAGCTCAGTGGTTAGCGCGGTCGGTTCGCATGCCGAAGGGCGTGGGCTCAAACCCCAACAATGAGCTTGAGCTGCCGGTGAAGGAAAACATCGTGAGGAAACCATAGCATGGTGGTAGGGTATTTTCTAATACTCGGCTGGCTAGCTACCACCCTCAAGTTGAAAATCTGCCGCCAAGCATCTAACGGTGTGTTCCGGCAGCCTCACTTGAGAGCCAGTTCCATTCCAGGCTAGGTGTGCTTTACCATCTTCGACCACACTGTCACTTAACATCACGTGAGTTGTGGTCAAACACATAGACAGTCATTAAAAAAAAAAATGCAAATTTCCGATCAGCCTTGTTTTGTTAAAAGCTGTCCTTTGTGGACAGTTTATAATCAATACATCAATCACCAACATTATCACGTAACAATGTCGTGATTTGAAACCAATTTGGAACCATTTTGATCGTTCGATTTGGATTACAATCTTAACATATCTATAAAGCAAAATTTCCACCACCTCACGCGAGGATTGATGACAATGAAGATAGGAACTTCCTGATAGACGACAATTTTATTCTGATCTCGGCGTGCGTCACTATTGTCCTACTTACAGAGTGACAAACTTTGCAGAGATCAGTGGACGCGCCACTAGAGCATATTCTGAACAAAGCTAACAATCCTCCTTATAAAACTTTAGTTCCGTCATTTGACCACGTCTAATGACATGGCGTGCATTACAGGCGCTTATTTTAATAATTTCAGTTAGTACAAATATATGCGACGGTCACATTGAATTGGTCGGTGTCTGTTTTATTTTTACCTCACGTAAAACTGAACTTTACGATGTGCGTGATCAACGAATGAAACGAATATTGCAGTTGAGCTTGTTCTTCTGAGATCATTGTGCTATTGTGTTTTTTTTTGTTGTAAATTTTATAAATTCGACATTATCATCATCAGTCTATCGAAGACTCCTAAGAGACAAGACACTCAGCCCAATCGTCAACTTTTCGCTTCCATCCACCGCCACCTGTCCTACGTATATCGTCACTCCATCGAGTCTCAGGGCGTCCTGCGCTACGTTTGCCAAAATCGACAAACTTTTTTAAATAATAAAATTATTAAATAATTTAATATAATTATGTGTGTAATTTAATTGGAATAATAATTAATTTAAGATATTTATATAAAAACCAGCCAAGTGCGACTCGGACTCGCGTACGAAGGGTTCCGTACCATTATCTATAAAAACGGCAAAAAAAATCATATCTGTTGTATGGGATGACTACAACAGGATGTATAGTATTAGTTATCCTGGTGACAGACATACGGACGGACAGACATACAGCAGTCTTAGTAATAGGGTCCCGTTTTTACCCTTTGGGTACGGAACCCTAATCAAAATAAAATTATGTTCATTGATAAGCGTATAACTTGAGAACTTTTATTTTAAACTATTAGTAATATTTCAAAAGAGGTTTGTACATAATATATTGTGTACATGTGAGGGCGAAGGCTAAGCAACTACTGCACCGGATATGAAACTAGTATATACTTCAATAGTATTGTGAATTTTGATACTTACCTTTGGTCGTTGATAGATGGAAAATATAATTACTACATGAGTTTTGTGTGGACTTAACTCTAGAATCTAGAATACGTACTGAGTAATATTAATCTTCTTACCTGCTATATTTTAGTTCTGTGTTCCCTGTTAGGTACCATATGGGTGTCTTTAGATCTAGAGTAAATAGGTTTCTTCTAGGTAAACGTGCTCCATCTTAGACCGCACATACATATCTTAAATATATACATATCCACATACATACATACCGATCAAAATCATAGCTCTCCCTTTTGTTTCATCGTAGTCGGGTAAAAGAACACTAAGTGCATGTTTTAGATGCTTGGCGGCAGATTTTCAACTTGAGGGTGGTAGCTAGCCAGCCACGTACTAGAAAATATCCTACCAACGTGGTTTCCTCACAATGTTTTCCTTCACCGACAGCTCATTGTTGGAGTTTGAACCCACGCCCTTCGGCGTGTGAACCGATCACGCTAACCACTGAGCTATAATCGCTACAAAAATATCCTACAACAAGAATGAATACAAACATAATTACTAAATCTCTCATTTTTAAGGAATATATAATAATAAGAAAAAAAAAAAAAAAAAAAAATAATGCATGCATACAATTTGCGTAATAAAGAAAATCTTTTTAAACCCAGAACTAGGCTGGTAAAAGTAGAAAAGCAAGGGATTCTGAATAAAATTTGCATGTTTAATAATTTGCCATGCAGCATAAGGAGTTTACCTGTAAATGAATTTAAAAGGAAGATTAAGAAGTTCTGCGAAATTAATCCCTTTTATTCATTAAACGAATTTATGAGATTGCCAACTTGTAGAATCTTCTTTCTCGTATGAAGTGACTTGATGTTAGTACATTGTAATTTGTGATTTGTGTATGTATTGACATTATAATTTAAACTGACATAATTATTTAGATTTATTTTATGAGGTATTATTATTATTATTAGCTATTATATTGATATGTTTTTTTTTTTTTTGTAATTATGACTTGCCTAGTGTAACAGAATTTGTTATAAGGCCAATAATATCAATAAACAAAAATAAACAATCAGTTGCTGTGCAACGTTAGCCCCACTTTGGATATATAGCACTCCGTATTGCGCTTTAAATTCCAGCTACAAATTGTTCTGATTTTTGTGTTTAAAACTACTGAGGAATTATCAGAGGTCTTCATTATGCCGAGAAAAACTAAATTCTTTGTCTCTTTTATTTCTCTTTTATATTTGACTGCCCCGTTAGCTCCTTTGGTATATCTGCTTGAAGAGCTGTAAGGTTGTGGGGTCGATTTCCACTCAGGATAAACATATGTGTAACGAGCATAAATGTTTGTTCTTTGTCTGGGTGTTCTGTAGGTATGTATTTACAAAAGTATATTAGGATTCTATCAGTTATCTGGTTTCCATAGTACAAGTTTTGCTTTGTTGGAGCTGTGTGATGTCCCAATTGTGTCCCAGGATATTTATTTATAGTTATAGAAGCAGTTCTAAATGTTATAATAATATCACGAATTATAACGATGTCATAAACGACTTTGCTCATAAAGATCTCGTAAAAAAGTGTGAAAAGTTTGTTAATTTCTTATTCCATTTTACGAGTACCTACACTTATGTATATTTTACTAGCGGCCCGCTCCGGCTTCGCACGGGTATAAGCCTCAATAATAACAGTATTTCTCCACTATTTAATGGATATTATTATACATATAAACCTTCCTCTTCAATCACTCTATCTATTAAAAAAAACCGCATAAAAATCCGTTGCGTAGTTTGAAAGATTTAAGCATACATAGGGATATAGGGACAGAGAAAGCGACTTTGTTTTATACTATGTAGTGATAATGATGACTAACTCATTAATTCAATTCACTCTCCATTACCTTACCTACGGTGCATACATGTAAAAAATTTCGTTACCCAATAAATGGTCAGGTAAACAGAAGTAGAACAAGGAAGGAAAGAGACGGCAAACACAATTTTTTATGTTTGACGCTCTTGGTGCTGTCGAAGATTGAGTATTTGATTGAGTATTGATTTATTATTATATTTATTATTATATTTATATTTATTGAGTATTTGATTGCTGTCGATTACATACTTACACTAGTAAGAACTGGCTCACTGGCTCTATGTATGATTTTAATGGTTGTCAGGCTAGGTGTTTGACCACAGCTCACCTGATGTTAAGTGACGGTGTGGTCGAAGATGGTAAAGCACACCTAGCCTGGAATGGTACTGGCTCTCAAATGAGGCTGCCGGAATTCACCGTTAGATGCTTGGCGGCAGATTTGCAACTTGAAGGTGGTAGCTAGCCAGCCGAGTACTAGAAAGTACCCTACCACCATGCTATGGTTTCCTCACGATGATTTCCTTCACCGGCAGCTCAAGCTCATTGATGGGGTTTGAACCCACGCCCCTCGGCTACGAACCAATCGCGCTAACCACTGAGCTATCATCGCTACAAAAATGTATGTTTGATGTATATTAAAGGTGTATTATATTCTACTCTGTTCTATACTTTTTTTTTCTGTCCGATCAAATCGCGATGTTTAGTGGCAGCTTTTCAGTTTGGTAGTTAGCCAGCCGAGTATGGAAGGTGATGCATCCCTTTTAATAAGGATCACCTTATTAAAAGGGATGCATCACCTTCCATCGCGTGCTTCAGCAGCAAGCAAAGATCAAGGCCTCGAGAGGCCTTGTTATGACTGACGATTATTTAAAAATAATCGATTTTTTAATTACTAATAGTAATTAATTATAATATTTTTTTTAACTTTTAACCATATCGATATATTTTGGTGCCGGCGTAAGAATAGGTACCCTCTCAATCCGTGGTTGCCGTAAGAGTCGGCTAAAGGATGTAATCTGGAAGATGGGCAGCAGCGTCTTCCTTGAACAATGACACCTAACTGCGCTTGCCAACCCGCCTGCCAACCGTGGCGAGCATTGGCAAAACCCCCCCAGGAGGAGGCCTATGTCCAGTAGTGGGCGTCCTATGGCTGATGATGTGATGATGATATATTTTATATTTATTTGACACATTATTATATTGACATTTGTATTATATTGTACATAATTATGTTATGATTTTTAATGTTATTTTTAATTACGAATGGAAAAATGTCCTGTAACTTCTGTGTTATAAATAAAACACTTCCTGCTAAGGAAATCTATCACCTCATAATTCGTCACTTTTAAAAATGAAAATCAATACTTAACCTCCTTGCTATATCTATATAAAACAAGTTTACATATAAGCTCCAGAGATGGCGTTGTGCACTGCTTCTGAATCGCGTTCATCTTCAAGCCTTTTTTAATATACATATTTCCACGCTAGCGAAGCCGCAGGATACAGCTAGTTAGTGATCAAAAGTGATAACAGTACAGGAAGCGCTGTGGGCTGGCTAGTTGTCTGCATAATTGAACCAATTAGCGGCGTCTGGCGCCGAGCTGTCTCCGTCGAGCTGGATACACCCCGCAAATAGATTTTCAGGCATACCACTCGTTTGGGTCGTCGCGACTACGACAATACGAGAATAAACGAGTCGACGTTAATCATCAGACTTCTAGCTGCGCGCTGCGATTTCATCAGCGTTTTCTGTGACCCTATTGTCTCCCTGGTCGAACACCTATAGCTGGTAGCTTACTTGATGTTAAGTGACGGTGTGGTCGAAGATGGTAAACACACCTAGCCTGGAATGGAAGTGGCTCTCAAGAGAGGCTGCCGTACACATCGTTAGATGCTTAGCGGTAGATTTTCTTCCTGGAACAATCACACCTAACTGCGCTCGCCAACCCGCCTGCCAAGCGGGGCGAGTATTGGCAAACATAATACAAGTATATTTTAAACAACTACCCATTCTTTGATTGCTCATGTATAAACCACTCCACTATCTACGAGAATTATAATTTATATAAATAAAAATGAAAAGATGTTAGTCGGTAAGCGTAGACCTTGAGAACGGCTGAACCTATTTTACTCATACTCTTTTTAAAATGGTTGTGATGAATGAGTCTTTTACTTGGTGGTAGATTTCCTTAGCAGGAGGTCGTCTAGGTAGGTACCACTGTAGTACCAGATATTCTGCCGCTAAGCAGTAGTGTGTAAACATTACTGTGTTCCGGTTTAAAGAGTACTGCAGCTAGCGAAATTACAGGGCTATTGAGACTAATTCTAGTCTCAAAGTAATGAGCGCCAAGGCAGCGATGCCCTGGACTTTGTTTTACTACTCAAAGTTCTGTGTATCGCTGCAATGGTCATGGACAGGCGTTATCTCTTAACATCAGGAGAGCGTCTCGTTCGTCTCATTACTGTACCATAAAAATAAAATAAAATGTATTAGGTGTACCTAAGGGCAAAGGCCGAACTTTACGGCACCGGGTACAAAGTATTGGACATTTACTTAGTTTTAAATAATCAGTGTCCTGAGCTGGACGGGGGCCCTCTCTGGCCGGAGGTTTGTGATATATGGCTCGTTCTGCACACCCTATTTTTTTTCGCTATTGATAGCCTCTGTTGTAGTTTCTGCCACAACGCCTTAAAAACAATATTAGTTACGTACTTGTTGGTTGACCATTTCGTTGCGATTAGATTTTTCGTAGGAAATTGAAAATATTGCTATATTTACACAACAACTCAGAAAAAGGAGTGTAATGTTTTCAAGGTTCATGCATGTATGTGTGTTTTTTATTCCACCATAACTTTTAAATGCCAAAGTACATTTGTATGAATTTTGGATGGGGTATTGTTAGAATTTTTATAATTATCATTCCAAGTGACACGGCCCAAAAAGTTTTAGAAAAAAAAAACATTTAATTGTAGTATTGTGTTTTTGTAAATCTTATGACTGAATCTTATAACCTACTTATGATACATAATGAATGAATAACTCTTTATTGTACATATTTAAAATTACATAATACAGAAGAAATAAACTAGTTAATAGGTGTAACAACTGGCGACCTTATCGCTAAAAGCGATCTTTTCCAGGCAATCTTAGGATGGAAAGTATTACACACAGAACAAACATTTATTATTTTTAAGGACTATTGCAATTGGTGTATTGTGCCGTTTTAGTCTATAAACAATTAAAAAAAATCTTTATACCATAAAATGTTTGTCCTGTACGGGAATCGAACCCACGCCTTACAGCTCTTAAACCAGATATACTGCCAATGAGCCAACGAGGCTGTAAAAAGCCTGTCTGTAAAGTTGAGTTTGGGGACAATCTAAACCTTTTTATTTCGATCCAATAATTCTTCAGAAATACTGTCCAGGACAAGGCCAGAATGTGACAAATATTACCTAGTCATACATTTTGAGAAGGCTTAGCTGTTATATTGTCTTTAACTGATAATTGTGAGTACCTAAAGACAATGATAAAAATAAGGTCTTCAAATGCAAACATTTACATTGATAGCGTATTTTTTTACAGTTTTAATATTTGTGTTGAAGAATTTTCTAAGCAAACCGTTCTATCATGACACAAGGAGTAAATTTACGCAGTTTAAGTAGGTAAGTATGAGGTAGGAGTTTTGGTGGAATGTGGAAAAGTCGCGTCTCCTATATTTTACAAAACCCATCTTGTTTCCTCGGATGATCATCACACGAACACCCGACTCCTTCGCGAGGATTAAGTACATTACTATATGTATGCACTAGCGGGGGAGAAATTCCTCCGTGTTGTTGTCAAAGGAATCCCAAGGGATATTCCCTTTTGAGTCTGTTCACTCAGACCTTCTAGCCCAGGACTACGCAGTCATTTAGGTCAGCTAGATGTTCGCCGGCCGGACCAAAAAACTATGCGACATGGTTTTCGTCACGCTATAAGTAGGTAACTCTCCATAATTAAAGTGCTAAAGCTAGTCTAACGGTTCGAATCTACTTTCATTGTACGAACCGCTAAACAATGGAATTTGCTGCCCGAGTGGGTGTTCCCTGATATATACAACCTAGGTGCCTTCAAGTCGCGAGTGAATCGGTTTCTTATAGGCGTGCGTGCTTCACCGTAGACCGCATCTTCGCTTAACATCAGGAAGTTGGCGATAAAACGCAAGCCATTTTGTAATAAAATAAACTTACCAGATCCATTTACCAGAGAGGTGTTGACGCATAGAGGATTCAATAAAAGAAATACATTAGCAGCTCTTGAAATGACCTTATTTTCATTAAAATTTCATTAATTCGCTAGCTACGAATCGATGATAAAACGGGTTTGGTGTTGACGATAAGTTTTATTACGTAAAAAGGTACTTATAACATTTGTTTTTTTTTAAGCGCTATCATGTGCCGGATGACACTCTAAGTTGCAGGTCTCGGTTGTTTTCCATTGGCTGTCGGAACTCTGACACTAGGGGTAGCCACTTTGTTCATAGTCACGTGACCCGGGGAGTGGGTTCAAATGTAAACAAGGCAAAAATTTATGTGACGAATATGTCTAAAATGCTTGCCAATATTTCACATCCCTTGACTATATAACCCTGGGTGGTAAATTTCCTTAGCAGGAAGTCTTCTAGGTAGGTGCCACTGCCGTACCAGATATTCTACAGTAATGTGTAAACATTACTTTATTCCGGTTTGAAGGTTGCAGCTAGAGTTACAGGATTGTTAACTAACAATCGAAAGTCTCAAAGTAATGAGCGCCAAAGCAGCGATGACCTGGACTTTGTTTTGTTACTCAAAGTTCTGTGGGTCGCTGCAAAATACAAACGTTTCTTACCAGAGTGCGCCTTGTTCATCTCATTACTATCACGTAAAAAATATTAATTAGTTTACTGTATAGTTATTGTGTAAGGAAAATGTACACAAAACTATAGCTTAACTGAACCAAGAATGTTTTTCGAAAGAAAGAACAACATAGAACACTGTATAAATATATATTTATATAAATTAATACTTATATCAGTAACAACGATATTTTTACAAAGTACCTACCAAAGGAACACAATAACAACGAGAAGTCACCAGTTATCTTTACAACTAGGATTACAGCAACAGTTTTATTACATACGACTAGCTCAAATATGCTTAAAATATATATGTACGAGTATATACATTTTGATTGTAGTATATTTCTGATGTTATATCCGAACAACTGGGCTTGTGTCAATAAAAAGGTTTTTTTAAAGAGTGACAGACTAGATCTTTGGCCACAGTTCACCTGATGTTAAGTGACAGTGTGGTCGAAGATGGTAAAAACATCTTGCCTGGAATGAAAACTGGCTCTCAATTGTGGTTGCTGGAACACCCCGTTAGGTACTTATCGGCAGATTTTCAATTTGTGTAGCTAGAGCCGAGTACTGGAAACTCCACTACCGCTATGCAAACCTCTCTCTCCCATCTTTTCCGTCCAAAGGTTGCCCGGAAGAGATAGCGATAAGGTCGCCAGTAACGCTTGATACTTAAGTTTATTTTATTCTTTATGTAATCTTTGGTGCGGACAATAAATTAAATTAATTAATGAACCAATTTGTGTCCACCAAATTAGCCGAGTGCGTGTAGGAAATTTCACATTTTTTTTTTAAATTATCGACTTTTACTATATAAAATATAACTATATATAATAATATTTGCTGTGGTGGTGCCGACGTAAGAATAGTACTCCACCCTCTCTACCCGTGGTTGCCGTAAGAGTCGGCTAAGGGATGTAATCCGGAAGATGGGCAGCAGCGTCTTCCTTGAACAATCGCATGTAACTGCGCTCGCCAACCCGCCTGCTAAGTGTGGCGAGTATTGGGATTGAATATTTATTTTTGAAAAAACCCACTATTCCAGCAGCGCCCCCTGGCGAGTTGTCACCGTAAAACCTATCTAAGAACATGCACCAATCAAACCCGAACCCATAACTGAAAACTGCATCAAAATCGAACTAGTAGTTTTGGAGAAAAATGGCAACATGGATTTGCACAAACATTCTCTCACCCCAAACGTCTCCGTTCCGTCGTGGGTATAAAAAAAACTAACACCACGATTTATATAAAAGTATTGGACATTTTGTATGACAGTCGGTTTGTTGTATGTATTTGTATGTATCTGTTTATTACTTCTTCTCGCTGAAACAGCTGCATGGGTTGAAATGTAATTTGTAAAAACGCGGGGCGCAACTAGTAAATGTCTTATGTTTATAAAACATTTTTTTTTAAACTTCCTCAAATTCTTTAGTTGATTTGTTGAAATGTTATGGGATTTTGGAGACTCAAACATCCTCATAAAACTAATTTGTTACAGAACACTTTAGTGTTTTGACTAGAATTTATTTGGATTCGTAAACTAACTTGATTTACAATAAAGACTTTTCAAGACTTTTAAAGAAAATAATAAAGATTTTTGTGCAGTAATTTAAATAAAAAATGCCACGGACTCGCGCACGGAACTGTTGAGGCTAACCATAGTAAGTCTCTAAGAGCGTCAAACCAGCGATGCCCTGGACTTTGTTTTTCTACTCAAAGTTTTGTGTATCGCTGGAATGGTCCTTGATAGGCATTATCTCTTACCACCAGGAGAGCGTCTAGTTCGTCTCATTACTTTGACGTAAAAAAAAAATACGAAGATTTAAAACTCTAATCTTACTACTGCACAAAACAGTCCAGGTTAGGCCTTAACGTTTATCGTTCTGAACTTCTTATACTCGTGTATACATAAGTTTTAAATTGGTACTCGATGACGTAGTTATCCGCAGGAGACTTTTAGTCTACAAGGTAACTCTCAGTTTCTGATTTTATTGGCAATCGGCATTGTTTACTTGGCATTCACAAGTTATTGACGTTGAACAATCAGTTTGAAAACAAGTGTACTTTGTTATTGTTATTGTAATCGGTCGGCGCCCTACTCTTGTCCATTATTATCAGAAGTCGTAGGTAAACTATTTTCCTACTTTCGTTTCCGCAATCGGCGAAACACACATTAAAATTAGAGATATTGTAACTTGATTGATATTTGTTTTGTAAATGGTTTTATATCTATCTATATTCTATATCTTTAAACGAGCAATTCTTGCATATAAGTATATATATATATATATATATATATTCTGAATCTCGGAAACGGCTCCAACGATTTTCATGAAATTTTCTATCCAGGGGGTTTCGGGGGCGAAAAATCGATCTAGCTAGGTTTCATTTTCAGAAAACGTCGTTTTATCCATGTTTTCAGCCGAGCAATGCTCGGTCAACCAGGTACTTTTGTTTTATGTTAGTTAAAAGTCTTGGTTTTAAACGTAAGTGCATACTTAGTGTTAGAAATATGGATGCCGAATGTCAAAAAAAAAATGAGTTGAATTTTTTATGCAGACTATTTAGATGTAGAGTCATGTATTTATAATTAGAGACCTGTCCCGACTTCGCACGGGTTTACACGAGGCTTTTGATCTATCTCGTAGGGTTTAGCCTGCGTTTGCAATGCACAAAAACATGTTTTTAACAAATCACATCACAAATCTTTCAAATTCTCGAATTTTTTATGCAATAATATCCATGTTTGATACATATAAACCTTCCTCTTGAATCAGTCTGTCTATTGATGGAAACCACATTAAAATCCGTTGCGCAGCTTAAAGATCTAAATGTACACAAACGGCGGGAAGCGACTTTGTTTTATACTATGTGGAGATGCAGATTGTGCAAAGACATGTAAATTGTTCATGAGCTATACAAGAAATTAATTTTTAATATTTGCCGGTTAATAAATGTAGATTGCCGTGATTTGCCGTGGTGGTGCCGGCGAAAGAATAGTACCCCACCTTCTCTACCCGTGGTTGCCGTAAGAGTCTGCTAAGGGATGTAATACGGAAGATAGGCAGCAGCGTCTTCCTTGAACAATCATACCTAACTGCGCTCGCCAATCCGCCTGCCAAGCGTGGCGAGTACTGGCAAAACCCTTCCCCAGGAGGAGGCCTATGTCCAACAGTGGACTTCCTATGGCTCATGATGTGATGATGTGAAATGTAGATTTATTTACCGGCACTTGGTGGTAGATCTCCCACATTACTGTGTTCCGGTTTAAAGGGTACATATTACTACATATAGGGCTATTGAGACTAACCATTGAAAGTGTCAAAGCAGCAATGCCCTGGACTTTGTTTTATTATCAAAGTTCTGAGTATCACTGCGATGGTCATGGACATGCGTTATTTCTTATCATCAGGAGGGCGTATCGCTCGTCACATTACTTTTAAATAAATAAAAAAAACAGTAAAATAATGCTTCGAGCGTGTAGCCACTATGATACAAGAAATAATGTAGTAAAATGGAACTATGTGAGTAGGCAGCGTACTTACAAGCGATAATTTCATATTCACAGAGTATAAAAAAAACTGTGACGCTCAGTTAGTCTACAGCCAGTTTCAGCTAAGTAGGTCGTCATGCTTTTTTCCCTTGCCTCTCAAATCACTTTTTTATGTATTAATTTAAGTATTTTTTGTTTCCTTTGACCATGAAAGGAACGCAATCTAAAATACCAACTGCCAATCTTACGCAATGGACTGTATAAAATACAATCTACTAGCGACCCGCCCCGGCTTTGCATGGGTGCAATGTAGATACTAATGTGGTGCATATGGATGTATCACTACTTATTATAAAACAAAATCGTCCACCACGACTGCCTGTCTCTATGTTCGCGATAAACTTAAAAACTGCTGAACGGATTATCATGCGAGTCATCATGCTATGATGTTTCATCATAGATAGAGTGATTCATTAGGAAGGTTTAGGTATATAATTAGTCAAAACTTAGGGTAAATTGGAAACATGATGATAATTGTTAGAAGTGTCGGAAAAATGTTGAGAGCTCACCAGCTATCATCAGTAGGTACCTAACAGGTAATAATACTTTGTAAAGTAAGATAGGTAAATTTTAGATCAATCTGTTTGCTTATACATCTTTTTTTAACAGGCTCATAGGTGGTTGAGAGCCTAGGTTTTTGACCACAGTTCACCTGATGGTAAGTGACGGTATGTTCGGAGATAGTAAATACACTTAGTCTAGAATGGAACTGCCTTTTAAGTGGGCCGGTACATATTCGATGGTAAACCGTGACCTTCATTCCAAGCCCCGTCTATTTAGCAGTTCTTGGTTCTTTAAGAAATAAGACTAGCAGTGTACCAACTATTAAATTTGTCTAACAACAAATTGTTCACACATTTTTGCCTTATTTGCTACAATGTGCTAACAATGCCGTGTCTAATTTAGGAACAGACAATATTATTGTGTAATACTACGTCAGAATTTTGTTTAAGTACGACTTACAAACTAAACGTACATACTTTGTAGATACTCAGAAAACAATGTTTGAGATAAAAATCACGCTGTTTTTACATATATCTAAATGATTTAAATCTCTAAGTACATAGCACAGTGGCAGATAGAAACATTCCCCGAGTATAGGATGTTAAACTTTTGCCGCCCTTGTTAATTGTTAGTTCCAAGATTATTATTATAATCCAACAATTTAGTTTAATGTATAAACAAAAAGTTTTTTGGGTATATTTGCTAAAGTTAGGTTATATTTAGGTGGTTAGGTGCTAGGTATATATTTAGTTTATTTCCGTTTAACAGTCGTTTCAGAAGTATTTATATCCTCTTCTCGCTGCAGTAACCCCTTCCCGACACGTGTTAACTCGCCGAGCGCTTGGCCGAGACTGAGAAAAAAAAATGGACTCCCAAAAAAATAAAACACAAAATGGACTTCGATTATTATTTTTAACCTGTCATAGCGAAGAACATTTGAAACAAAACATTTTTTCTTTGCAATTTTTTTTTAATTTTTTTTTATACCTAATTAATACTTAATAACAATAGGAACGCAAAGCACTCAGTTTGCAGCCCCCAATGAATAGTCAGTCTTCACTTGGAAGTGTGTGAAATATATTTTCTATAAATAAATATTAGATCCCCAAATTTTCCGCTTCTAAAATCTGTCGCCCTAGACTCAAGCTAGCCTGCTAGTAAATCCGCCATTGTATTAGCAACTTAGTTTTTGACATAATGTTACCTATACGTTAACATCTGACTCTAGTTATTTCTTTTCTTAAAAAAAAAAAACATTGTTTTGCCTGTTTTAAGTTTACACTTTCTCCGATACTCTTTCAAATTGTATACAATTTGCGCTATACTAATATTTACAGTTTATATCAACCATTGGTTAGTGGTCTAAAGCTAGTTCCAGCTAAACGTGGCATGAGTCAGCTCTCAGCGAGATTACCATCACTTTTGTTGTCACTAATCGTTGTGTAAAGGTGAAAGAAGAGGTAAAGAAGCAGCCCCACGCACACAATGAAGAACACTATACAGAAACACACCACACATTCTGACATGTATATCTTGAAGCGGTCCATTCTGGAAGGGCGCACGCCTGGGATGTCCACGCTCGAATATGTCCACATCTTTGCTCTCTGTGTTCCACAGCCTGGAAGGTAAAAAAAAACATATTTACCATGCTGTACACCCATATAAACATAGAAAAATTACAATGCCGGGGCGTCCACAGGACGTTTAATCGTCGTAGTAATAAAAAGAAAGACCAACTAGTAGCGCCGTCGCATCAGTCCGTCAACCACGATAACATCGTAGGTACCTATTATCGACATAAAATTTAATAACTTTAATCGTGGAAAGACTTGAAATCACATTAGCTTTTTAAAATAGAATTAGTCTCAAGATATACCTATGTAAGTTTCTAGGCAGCGACCCAAAATGTGTTTTGAACTACGATACTAAAATATCATCATCATCATCATCAGCCATAGGACGTCCACTGCTGGACATAGGCCTCCTCCTGGGGGGTTTTGCCAATACTCGACACGCTTGGCAGGCGGGTTGGCGAGCGCAGTTAAGTATGATTGTTCAAGGAAGACGCTGCTGCCCATCTTCCGGATTACATCCCTTAGCCGACTCTTACGGCAACCACGGGTAGAGAGGGTGGGGTACTATTATTACGCCGTACTATGTTGGGGTACTATTATATATATGTATATGTATATATATATATACCAGGTAGGTATATAATTATATATATATATATATATATATACCAGGTAGGTATATAATTATATATATATATATATATAATATATACCTCATTAATATAAACTAAACCAGTTCAACGATTGTCAAATTATGTGCTTACCAAAGAACATCATTTGATTTTTATTTATAAACACATCATCAGAACGACATAAGGCAAATGCGAGTTCCATAATACCTTTGGATGGACTAATAGAAAAGTCCAAAAATGTACTGGATTAATATAATCTGCCGATATGTCACGTAGTCAGCTTATGTCAAACCTTTTTGGCTTTTCTATTAGTGTTATTGTGTTATTGCATGCTATTAGCGTTATTGCTGCTATGTTACTTTGTAATATTCGATTAGCAGTAACATTCGATTCTATAACTTTGTACTTTTGTACTTGGTACTCTCTAAGCCTTCGCGTCGATCAGGAATCGCTCATTGCTGTGGAATAAGCGAAAAACGTATATTGATTGAGATAAGAAAAAGGAAATCAGTTAAATATACAATTTTAAGTATATGGGATTGGCATCAATAATTTTTTTTCGCCTTGTCCTCTCCCTAATTGTCATGACAAAAAAAAAACAGACCCAAAATACTACATAATTTATACTTTCGTAGCATCATAGAATCTATCATATAGTTTACTGAAGTTAAAAGAGGAGAAGTGGAAATCGAACATTTTTATTTTCATTAAAAAATGTAATACTTTTTCATAGTAACGCTCAATAATCACGTGTAAGAATTATGTTGATATTTCAACATGGCTTCGTCGTAGATAACTCGGTTAACCTCGGTCATGGTTTTCGTGTACCATAATCATAACAAGTGATTGAGTTTTAGCGAGAACGCGGCATAATTATATCGCTGTAACGTATTATTTTACTAAAGTTACGATTTATCGAGTTTTTTTTTATCATGTGTCACCTAACATAATGTTACACCGTCGTTGCTTCGCTACAGAGACATGAAACAATAAGTAAGAGAAACGTCACCACAGGCACAGACTGCATGAGTTTACATTACTTGCAATAATATGGTAATATATTATTATTTGTATAAAAAAATAGTGGTGTTTTATTCATAAAACCGTGGTGGTGCCGGCGTAAGAATAGTACCCCACCCTCTCTACCCGTGGTTGCCGTAAGAGCCGGCTAAGGGATGTAATCCGGAAGATGGGCAGCAGCGTCTTCCTTGAACAATCACATCTAACTGCGCTCGCCAACCCGTCTGCCAAGCGTGGCGAGTATTGGCAAAATCCCCCCAGGAGGACGCCTATGCCCAGCAGTGGAAGTCCTATGGCTGATGATGTGATGATGATATGATTCATAAAGTGCCGAATTATGAGCACGGAAAGCGATATAATGTGGTGAAACTTGTATTTTCGTGTTGCTCCCAAAATGTCAATTCATGACAGGACTTGGCCTTGACTTTGACTTAATTCACTTGAATTTTGACTTGAATCGATATATTTTTTAATTAATTCAACATTACGTAGGTTTACGATCTTAACTTTTAGGGATCCGCAGCTTTTGTAGCGACAATAGCTCATTGGTTAGCGCGGTCGGTTCACACACCGAATGGTGTGATGCAAATCCCAATAATGGCATGATGGTACCTACCACCCTTAAGTTGAAAATCTGCCAACAAGCATTTGTTCCGGCAGTCTCACTTGAGAGCCTATTCTATTCCAGGCTAGGTGTTCTAACCATATTCGACCAGACCGTAGCTTAACATCCGTCGAGCTGTAATCAAACACCTAGCCTGTTACTTAAAAATGTTGAAACTCGTCCATAATTTAATGCCTGTCTTTTCATCCAACATCCAATGTGTTGTATATTTTGAAACTAAATAGGTAGTCAGTTCGAATTCTGAGATTAGTTATGACGTATCGAGGATTAATTACAAGCCTAGAACATCGTCGCAAAGTTTGTAGTTTATCGGTTTTTTATCGGATTCATTTCGGAGAGTGTGTTTCAGAACTACATGGTCTAATTCCACCATGCCCATTTTTCTATCGGACAATTTGAAAATATGCCACATGTGAATATAAAATTTTGATTAGAATTTTAAAACATGAGGGATTAGATATAAATATAAATCAAAAATGTATAGGTAAACAAATGCTAGAAATAGCAGCCTGTCTAGCACGTGGGCCGTCGTGTTAAAAGTATTTCCATGTGCGAAACGAAATAGACGTATTCATATTCTAGCTTTGTCACGTTTTCGCGCAGGGAAAGACAATTTTATCCACGACGCCAGAATGACTGGAATGTACAAGGACAAACCAACGACTCCTTGCACTTAATGAACAGAGTTAAGCGATTTGAATGGTGCAAGGTCACATACAAAAAGACAATTGTACACGTAAATAATACGTACACACATAAACAGATGTATCCGAAAAATAATGCTGTTCTCGACAGTTGGGTAAATAGATTCTGATAATGTAACAACATGGATTAATCGGACTGAATTTCAATTTTCTTTGAGCGAGCTTAATACATAGTTATTATGCTAGACTATACAATTCTATTGCTAGACAAAGACCTTTCCTCAAAAGGTAATTGGACGATATTCCATTAATGTTGGTATGGTACGGGTTTGCGGATTCTTATGTCAATAAATTTAGTTTTATAAAATAATTATGCACGATATTCTTAATATAATTTACTAGCTGCGCCCCGCGGTTTTACCCACGTGGTGATGGATGATGATGATGATGAAAAGTATCCTATGTTTTATTCCAGGGCCTAAAGTATCATGCAAAATTCCAGATCCATTCAGCCGTTCTGGCGTGATTGAGTAACAAACATCCATCCATCCAAACTTTCACATTTATAATATTAGTGGGATTATAGTTGAGTAAAAAAAAAAACATTTTATCTAAAAAAATTGGCGAAGTAATAAATTTTCTTGTTAAAGTTTTTGTGGCATCTCCCGTCCAGTCATTTTTGTTTTGGTCCTTCCTATAGTTGCCTGGAAGAGATGGCTTTTAGTGATAAGGCCGCTACTTGTAGCATGAGCTCATAAGGTTCGTCTGAATTTTTTTGTTGTTTTACACGACTGCCAAAAAAGGAGTGCAAGTTTTCAGCGTTCATGTGTGTTTGTTTCTTTATTCCACCATAACATTATTATCAACAAAAATCAAAATCAAAAAGTCATTTATTCAGTTTAGGCCCTGATAAGGCACTTATGAACGTTAAGTTACATGTTTGAATCTACCACCGGCTCGTAATTACACTTCAACTGAGAAGACTCCAGCAAGAAAATCAGCAAGGCATTTTTTTTGTGGATCTTTCTTTTCATATTAGGTTACAGTTTACAGTTATATATATTAATACATTATGCTTACTACAATTGTCACTTAGCCAGGGGGATGCAAGTGTAGAGAGAAGCCACTACAACCATATCTTCCTGTCCTCCACGTAATGAGCCACCTTATAGTAGGCTTTGTCAAAACAGATTTAGATGAATGGCGTATCAGTTAAGATCCTTATAAAATCTTGAGTGACAAGGGCTAAATAAATTTTTGAAGAAATAGTGGGCATTCCACTTTATAAATTTATTTTTTAAGCTACACAATAAAGACTTTATATTCATAAATTAAACCGAATACTATGTTAGTTATGAAAGACTTCCATGAATAACGGTTACCATATGTCTAAACTGATCGTAGGATTTTAAACATCTTCAAGCTATTATCAACCATATTTGTCACATTTTTCTAAATGTAATGCCTAAATGTTTTATTACCAAACAAAAAAAAAAAAATTACATAAAATATCTCCATAATTAAATGCTAACAAAATACCTCGCGCGTCAACACACCTTCAATTTTAACTTAAATATTTTCACATTTTACTAAATGAAATGCTTAAATATCTCTCAATAAACGTCAAAAATTACGTTAACAAATATGAAAACAAAAAAAAAAAAAAACTTACACGCATAACTAATTTCACCGCACGACCGCAAACACCTTCAAGCTATTTCACTTCGCACCACATTTTCAAGTTTCCTTCACAACGTACACGGTAAACACAGATTTTCGTAAACACAATCTCATGTTATCAGTCCGCTAATATTAACTGAGCGCGTGACTAGACTTAACTATTAGTGACTAGGGTAGTCGGCACTTGTTCACGTTCATTGTCACGCATTTGTTGTTTAATTCCGTATGGTTGTTATTCAGTTAGCGTACTGTTTTGTAGAGATACGTATGCGTCTGTCTTTGATTGTGGTTTGTAAACGTTTGGCGTGTTCACCATGCGCTTGCGACTGTCGTTCGCGATAAGCAGTAACCCAATTTCACGCATGGCAGTCTATCGATTGTGTTCGAGCTAATAAATTATAGTGGTATTTTCTTGTTTTTAAAAGAATATAATACAAGAGCTAAGTAGGTACTATAAAACTGAGTTTTGCTATGGCCACGACTCTGAAGCGAGAAAAAAAATCCGTTATTACTTATTAAAATGATAACTGTTTTTTTTCTCGCTTCAGAGTCGTGCCCGTAGCAAAAGTTGTTTATAATAATGAGTAGTATTAGCGCCAAAGCAGCGAATTTCCCCTTTAATGGTCGACAGACTAGTTTTTTGACCACAGCTCACCTGATATAAGTGACGGTGTGGTCTACGATGGTAAACACACCTCGCTGAAATAGAACTGGCTCTCAAGTGCGGCTGCCAGAAAACACTGTTAGGTGCTTGGCGACAGCTTTTTAATTTGAGGGTAGAAGCTAGCCAGCCGAGTACTAGAAACTACCCTACCACCACGCTATGGTTGCCTCACGATATTTTCCTTCACCGGCAGCTCAAACTCTTTGTTTAAGTTTGAACCCACGCCCTTAGTGTCTATCGACCGCGCTAACCACTGAGCTATCATCGCTACATTGTAAAGATAATTAAAAATAATGCTAATGCAAAAATATGACAATTATATTTAAAATAACATCGTCCTTCTTAGATCATTTACAGCATCTATAGAACACAAATAAATAGATTATAGGACTGTCGAGACTAACCATCGAAAATAATAAAAATCAGTCAGTCTGAAGGTAATGAGTACCAAAATACCGATGACCTGGATTGTGTTTTGTTACTCAAAGATTTGTGTATTGCTGCAATAGTCATGGAGCGTCTCGTTCGTCTCATTACTTTTACATAAAAAAATACATTACGTCAATTTAAACCGCTAATTCCTTGATAGATAATACGGTTTTCATCGTTATTTTCCTTAGTGGCTGCTATTCCAAGCGATTCATTCTTCAAGTAGAAATTTCCACTACGAAAGCGGTTAAACCGAAAACGTACGGTGCGTTCGTTAGCCGTTTCCTCTCCAAACACAGTACTTGACTTTACTAGCAGTTTATGCCGCGTTAGTCCCACGTCGGAACTTGTAATTGGAATTACTCTTATTTTAGCTGTATCCATCTGCACGCTTTTTTCCTTTTTTTTCTTCGGCCATGGCACGTTCGTGCATTGTGCCAATTCTCATGTTTTTCTTTATCTACACTTTTAGTTAAATGTTAAAACAATTGAAGCTCAAACAATTAAATGTCATGTTTTACTTTTAAAATCTGATATGGTATTGATTTTTTTATGAAAAAGATTCACTCTAAAACCATGCAGATTATTTTTTTATTCATAGTCGCCAGTGAGTTGAATCGACGATTTCGTATTTAAAGCCTTATTATTATGTACTCCTTGAAGTTTTTGGCGGGAACGCGGTACAGTCGCGTCGCCGCATCTAATTATTTTTCAAACTTTGTTTCTTAGTGTGTTTATGTATTAAATAATAGTCTTTTATTCATAAAGTACTAAAAATTACGTGTGGGAAAGTGATTTATTGTGGTGAAATGTGACTTTTCGTAATGCTTTTAAAATTCATTCTAAGTTCGTAGTTAAGTCAGCACTACTTTACTAATTAGAGCATGACTGGACTTAAGTAAAAATTACTTTGTGTGACTTTGACTGTAATTTAAGACAAAATTGGTTTTTCATAAAAGGCATGAAAATATCGATACATTTTACACCAAAAACAAAGGAAAAGAAGAAGAACAAACGAGTAAATGTTTGTTACTAATTTATGCCGAGTTGAAATACTGTTTATTAGTGTTTTATGCATTTAGTGGTCGTTTACGATCTATAATTGCGTATTGTTAAGATACTAGAATAAAAAGATAGTGTTGTTGTTGATAAAAAAATTGTTTTTTATTTATCAGCTAAGGTTAGTCGGGCAATTATTAATTGTTTTGTTGCTCGTAATTGTTGTGTTATAGACTGATTTAGTAGCGTTCTGCGGTGTCTTTAACTATTTTTTTTAACGATAGTGAAGGCAGATGATAAGCAGCAAGTTAATATGGTTTAAGATATGGTTTATTTTTCATAAGAATTATATTCAGTTAACTGAGAAATACAAGCATTTTTAAGTATAGGCAACTATTACAAGCACCAGAACTTATGCATTTTCAACAATTTACGTATGATTTAAAGGTTCTATGGTTAAGTACTAATGTTAATCCATAAAATATACATCCATAAATAATCGGGTAAAAATAGACAAGTAGTAAGTATGAATTTTTAATAATTATGGTATGTAACTTTAGTGTTATTAATATCAGGTGCATGTATGCACGTGTGCATGTATACATGTGTGCATGTGTGCGTGTATGCATGTTTGCGTCTATGCATGTATGCTTGTGTGTATGTATGCATCTGTGCATGTGTGCATGTATGCATGTGTGCATGTGTGCATGTTTGCATGTAGGCCTGTGTGCACGTATGCAAGTATGTTTGTATGAAACATATCTAAAAAAATATCGGATCATTTACATATATTAAACATACATACCTGCATACATATGTACATGGATATATATTATGTAACACATGTAAATGATCCGAAACTTTTGAGATACAAATCGAAAGTTTTTTTATTACACAACATATTATAAAGGCGAATGTTTGTTTGTGTGTTTCTTTTTTTCGTCATGCTGTACCTATCGATTTCTCGCTAACTTATTTAAATGTAATTTGGAAATCAGCTTGTTTTATATATTTAATAGTTTTTTTCTCGAAGTGGATGTAACTGCGGTTAATTAAGTTATAAAGTCTACCCTATTAAATTTACTGTAATATTATAGTAATATTACGATGTCTATACAGACTTACCTACCTGATCTGCTCTCGTAATCAGCTTACAATAGTCAGATTCAAGATCTTATTCGAATGTAAATTAATTGTAGTGGACCGAAACTGTTTGCAAGCCAGTTGAACTATTCTAGGACCTGTGATATTGTTTCGGGTACCTTTTTTTTATGCCTGATAGGCTAGGTATTTGACCACAGCTCACCCGATGTTAAGTGACGTTGTGGTCGAAGATGGTAAGGCACACCTAGCCTAGAATGGAACTGGCTCTCAAGCGAGGCTGCCGGAACACACCGTTAGATGCTTGGCGGCTGATTTTCAACTTGAGGGTGGTAGCTAGCCAGCCGAGTACTAGAAAGTACCCTACCACCACGCTATGGTTTCCTCACGATGTTTTCCTTCACCGACAGCTCAAGCTCATTGTTGGGGTTTGAACTCACGCCCTTCGGCATGCGAACCGACCACGCTAACCACTGAAGTCCACTGAACCATCATTAATCCATCAACCATCAAACTAAATCTATAAAATATCTTATAACATCTTTCATTTCATTTCATATACGATTAAAAAATATCTGTACAGCTGTTCAAATATTATCTGCTCTTTTGGATGGAATCACCTTCCATAGGACTAATCGATTCGAAATTTGATATTCCAGTATTTTTTTTAATTCTTAATTTATATTTGTTGAATAATACCTTTAAGCCTGAGTTTTGATATAGAAGACTATTGTTCAAAAGTTGACCCTATTCGTAATGCGAAAATCGTACGCAGGATTCGAAAATAGGGCTCCTATTCCGGACAGTGGCTAACCAGGTTACCCGGATTAGCGATGGCGTGTGAAGAGATTACCCGACAGCTCCTGTGAAGAGATAATCATATTGATAAGCCAATTTACTCGGTAATCCCTAGGAAATCGGACAACGAGGTGCCTTTTCGTACCGTCATTCTATTATAATAGGTTTGCGTCCACTAGGAATAAAACATATAAATCAGAATTTCTAATGATGATGACAAACAAAAAACAAAATTATTTGTGGCAAAATTACAATTATTTTTGGAAAATAAATTAGAAGAAATAGATATTTAGTACCGTGACTACGATTACTCAATAAAGTGTTACGTCACCACGTGCTAAACACCACGCTGTTGACGTTTACATAGAATAACTACCACACAGGTGTAACAGTTTCACACGGTGTGACGTCACTCAAACGCCATGACAGTTCTGGCCATTTTTGCGGTAAACTTTAATAGGATCTGACTATCGATCTATACAAATAAAAATCAACTGATGTTCATTGGTAAGTGTATAATTTGAGAACGGCTTAACCGATTTAACTGACTATTTTTTATTTATCTCATATAGAGAATTCATATCCATATATGCGAGGGCAAAGGCCGAGTTCTGTCGCACCGAATACGAAGTACTGGGTATTCAGCTAGTTAAAAATTGTTATTAATTTAGCTTGTGTGATAGTAGAAGGAAGCGCATTTCAAAGTAAAACTTCAAGTAAAATAAGTGCAATTGGAATATCAAAGTTAACTAGAGGAACGAGGTTTTTTAAATAGGTTAATTGATAGTAAACACATCTTGCTTGAAATGAAATTGCCTTTCAAGTGAGGCTATTGAAATCCACCGAGGTACTTGGTGGCAGATTTTCAAGCTTGTTGTTAGGATTTGAATGCATGCATTGTGTCGTAAGAATTGACCGAGCTAACCACTGAGCAATTATCGCTATAACATGTAAGTAATCAAAAGTAGTTATTGGGAGAAAAACCGCCTTCAAGTAATGGAACAAATATAATTAATTAATTACCTTGAAGGAACCATCGGACTCCGGACAAGGTATTCAGTTTCCCCGAGCCGACCTCTTCCTGCGGTACACAAAATGTTGTCTACAATAATTTCTAATAACTAAAATAAACAGTAAAAGTATACTCAAACTAAATTAAGTAAAATATCTATAAGTAAAACATCTTCGCGATAAATAGGCGACACAAGTTGAAAGAGGCGGTGCGGTGGGGGCAGAGGACGCTTGCCGGCGATCACTACGTGAGTGCCGACCGAGCAGTCGGGGTTAGCACGTAGGTAAATGTCATTGCTTTCTGTTGTGGAAATAGGTAGAATTTGAGCTAAAATTTAATAGGTTTGTGATTTTTTAATAAAAAGGTATTAAAAAGTCACAGCCTTTTGTAGTCCACTGCTGGACATAGGCCTCTCCTAAGACACGCCACTCAGCCCGATTACAAAAGACTACAAAACACAAGTTTGTGGACTACAAAAGGCTGATGATGATGATGATGAAAAAGTCACAGAAGTTTCCGTGCCTTATAGATTTAATGTTAGCGGAGCTACGAACAAAAAAGATCGATCGAAGATTTGTTCGTAGATACGATGTCGACATCCCTACACGCGCCGCGCGCTAAGCCTGCGTGTACCAACGCTAGTCGGGAAGATGTTCTACTTACTCGGGGCCGCGCGCTCCAAGTACTTTACTTAAACTCTATTCTGTGTATGATATTTACTTTACTATTTACTGAGCTATCCATCATCGCTACAAAAGTTATGATTCCTGTTGGATGCCCGTAAAATCCAGGAACGTACATAGTGAGGTAAAATGATATATTGCCATGTGAGCTCATAACTCACAGCCGCTGTCAGTATCGATCCTGAATTGGACAAAAATGGCTCCGGGTTGTTTGAATTCACGGTTGTTTTGCGATGCATTCAGTCGCAGTATTTTGCAGTTGTCGAACTTCTGCTTGCTTATATAAGTACTAGACCACATCCACGTTTTCTGGGATAAAAAGTAGCCCAATATTAATGCAAGGCATAAGTCACAGCCTAAGTCACACAAAGTACCTATTCAGGAGTTATAATTTCCTGTATTTCTGTTAAAAAGGAACTTCGTATTTGGTTTCAACAGTGATAAGAATTTTGTTTGAATGTGAATATAATTTTAAATATTTATCTAACCTGAAGACAATTTTAAACAAGCGTCTACTACTTAGTGGTAGGCGTGATCGGTTCACACGCCAAAGGGCGTGGTTTCAATCCTAACAATGAGCTTGAACTGCCGGAGAAGGAAAAAATGGTGAGGAAACCATAGCATAGGTAGTATAGCATAGGTAGGTGGTAGGGTAATTTGTAATACTCACACATACTCAGCTGGCTAGCTACCACCCTGAAGTTAAAAATCTGCCGCCAAGCAACTAACAGTGTGTTCCAGCAGCCTGACTTGAGAGCCAGTATCAATCCGTCACTTAAGCTGAGATTTACGCTCGCGTATTCTCTGAAATTGATCGGATCTAAAGCACTGCATACATTTTACATTGTATGTACAATATGGTACTGCATTCGATATGTCTACCTATAGTTTCCGGATAGGTATGTAATTACAAAGAGACTCGTAATGAATACGAGTGAAACTGACAATGCGCGGTATTTCGGTTCTCTTTATAATTTCGCTGCTGTAATTTGATTTTAATTACGTTCAAATTTAATGGAAATATCGGCTTTGAGCGCAATGTGCCGGTCAAAAATATCATTTGCAGCATGTGGTCTATTAACCATTGTCTATTTATAGTGAAATTAAATGTACTCTTTTAAATGTATTCTTTTTTTTTTACTTGGTTTTGGCGTCTCACATTGTTCATTTGAAAGTGTCAACTGTATAGATGTTTTCAAGTATGCATTTTATAAAAAAACATGTCAAATTGAAAGTGTCAACTGTATAGATGTTTTCAAGTATGCATTTTATAAAAAAACATGTCAAATAAATCTAAGTCACAGTCAAAGTCATGGTCGAGTCCAGTCATGTTTTCGAAGTAACACGAAAACGTTTTTTATAAGATAATTGAAAATTTCGAATAACTTGACACTGGCAAATACATCAAGTTTTTTTAAATTGATCATCATCATCATCATCATCATCATCATCATCATCATCATCATAATCATCATCAGCCATAGGTCGTCCACTGCTGGACATAGGCCTACTCCTTGGGGGGTTTGGCCAATACTCGCCAAGCTTGGCAGGCGGGATGGCGAGCGCAGTTAGGTGTGATTGTTCAAGGAAGACAGGACAGGAAGCAGCTGGCCATCTTCCGGATTACATCCCTTAGCCGTCTCTTACGGCAACCACGGGTAGAGAGGGTGGGGTACTATTCTTACGCCGGCACCTCACGGCACAATTTTTTAAATTAAAAGTAATAAATACGATGGAAAAGCTCTCCTGATGGTAAGAGATTACGTATGTCCATGATCATTGGAGCTATACACAGAATTTTGTGAGTGTGTATGTTTGTTACATCTTCGCGTTGAAACGGCTGGACCAATTTTGATGACATTTGGTGTGGATGTAGCTGACACCCTAGATTAACACATAGATTAACCTGGATTATATCCCGAAAAAATGTAGTCTTCACGTGGGAACAGTAGGTAACACCGCAGGGTGCAGCTAGTCTAATATAATTTGTGGTTAGAAAATGATTCTGACTAATAGAGAACCTCCTTTTTTGGAGTCTGTTAAAAAGTTTAATGCTATGAAATTATTCAAAAGCATTTGTACTTGAAGCATTATTGTGTCATATTGAAATTGAAACTCGAATCAAAAAACAATTTCGCGGGAAAGGCATTTCATTTCCTTGCAGTTCACATTCCAATCTCATTTCACGTGATGTTGCAGACATCGTACTCATAATTTGTACCTACGTAGTTGCACAACGTTTAGGTCTAGGAATTCTAGCATCTCTAATAATAAGGTTGTCCCTCTCTAAAGCAGATTATTGATTAGTGTCCTGGCAAGCAGACGTCTTGACTACTTACTGATATTAGAGGCGTTACCTACTTACCTACTTGAAAAGTATTCTCGTTAAACTAGTGAAATGAGTATCATAATTCTAGGAGCGTGTAAATATGTACACTTGTTTTTATGTAAGAAGATAATATTGTTTTTGTATATCGTTTAAATTTTTTTTTTTTATGGTTGATAGGCTGAGTGTTTGTTCACAACCCACGTGATGTTAAGTGATGGTGTGGTTGAAAATGGTAAACACACCTAGCTTGGAATGGAGCTGGCTCTCAATTGAGGCTACCGGAACACACTGTTAGGTGATCAGCGACAGATTTTGAACTTTAGGGTAGTAGCTATCCAGCCGAGTAATAGAAAGTATCCTACCACCATGCTATGGTTTCCTCACGATGTTTTCTTTCACCGGCAGCTCATATTTAATGTTGGAGTTTGAACCCACGCCCTTTGGCGTGTGAACCGACCTCGCCAGCCACTGAGCTATCATCTCGCTATCATTGCTGAACTTTATCTCGTTACCTAAGTGGATTTTAGGGGCTTCTATCACTAAAGGAGTTAGTTTTTTTTTTTAAATTAATTTTCTTGGGAAAAAATCAGCGTTTTTCTTAAATAGTTATTCGGGTATATACACTAATGCTGTTATCTATTATAATTTTCTTAGCAACTAAATTAGCTTTGGATTTTTGAAGTGAAAAGTTCTTTAGCCGCGTTGAGCAATTTTGTTTGGTAGAGGCAAAACTTATGGTTTCACGTCACCGCTAATGCTAATGTAACGTGTAATAAATTTTCATTTCTGTAGGCAGATTGCAAGAAAGCATATTTTAAAAAAAACGGCCAAAATAAATTGTGCTATTTCGTGCAGTTAGATAACGTTTAGATAATATTGATTACTAATGAAAACAGTTTAGAGGGCCTAGACGGAATAACATTTGAAATTCGATAACGCTAATAGAAAAGTCCAAAATGTACTGGATTGACATAAGCTGCCCACGTGACATATCGACAGTGTACTTCTATACTAGCGTCGAATATTACTTCGTCTAGGCCCTCTTGTGTCGAGCGTATTATTAGATCGTGGCAACATTGTTACAATAATAATGTTACTCCGAAACCTGAGTTTTAACTTGCAGACAAAGGCTCCCGAGCGTCTTGCTATCACAAATTTAGTCGAAGCGTTGGTTTTTATGTTTGACAGGCTAGGTTGTTCGTATACACACCTATCCTGGAACGGAACTGGTTCTCAAGTAAGACTGCCGGAACACATCGTTAAGTGCTTGGTGTATCTGCATTTTTAATTTGAGCTGAGTACTAGAACGGACTCTACCGCCACGCTGTGGTTTGTCTCAAAGTTTTACTTACACTTTACGTATGGAACTGCAGGGCGCAACAAATATTGGCGTTGAAAACTTGAAACTAGAAAAATATTATAATATACATATATTGTTTCCAGTTGTTCGTATCTTGTCAATGGCCAGTATTTGGGCAGATACAATCAAGTTGCCAGAATCATCCAAGTTGTTTTTCAGTATAGCTTTGTGGAATCCGAGGTGCCGTAAAATAAATAGGCACCAGCGTCAGTTCTTGAAAATGGTCGTCACGGACAGAAATATTTTCGCCAATAAGCCTGACGTGACTGTCGACCGGGCCCAACAGTGTTCGTCGACATCACCACCTGACGAGAATCTCGCGAAGAACACGCTCAGCAAGCATCTTAACTTGGCTCCAGAGATAACCGTTATGTGGGATGTTGATTCGACGATCATTGTTTCAATAGTCGTCACGGAGAACAGCCTCATAGCGAAGAGGCTCGACCAACATTTTAAGACGTTCTCGCTGCACGGTTGGGTCAAGGGTCAGATCTAAAAGGCATTGATCCTTGACATGATTTCCATTGCAAAGAGGTTCCTTACTCTACAGCTCTAACCACCGGCAGCTCGAGCCTTGCCAAGGAGCGGCGGGTTTAATTTAATTTATATTTAAAAATTTACTCTCGATGTATCCCAGTTTTTTTTTGTATCTAATAATTGTTATACTTGTTACTTATGTTACTTTTGAAAGTATTTGTAACTACCTACCCGGGAATTGTTCATCCCTTCGTCGGATGGAAAAGGGGTTTTTGTGAACCGGTCCGCCGATAGATTTAATCGCTAGTGATGGCAGCGTGTTTATCGATTTCTACGGATGTATGGGTATAACGCAAGCTTTTATCAAGCCCTTTAGTCTTTGTAGAATGTTGATTGGAAATCCTTTTTCAACGTAATAAATTTTTTCGGGGACTTTTTTATTTATTCCTTCTTTCGTAATCCCATGGAGTTACAACATTGGGTTCTTCAAAGGGCATGTCAATAGAATCTTAAAAGGTTGGCAACGTATTTGTTGTGCGCCGGGTATTGCAGATATCCGACGGTGATATAGGCGACGGTGATTGCTTACCATCCGGCAACCCGTCTGCTTGCCAACTGTAGCAGAAGAAGAAAACGTTCAATATACGTGAATACTCATAAAAAAATATGGGAATTCTATGCAATAAAGTTTGAAAGTTTGAAGTGAAAGTTTTGGAAGCGGTGGACCGACATGCTATGAGACTTATTCGATTGTATGCGATTTAGTCACCAAAAACTTGTTTAGTCTTGATCACCGCCACAGAGTAGCATGGCTGTCAAAAGTTGAATGGCACTGTATTCAAAAACACAAATTCATCATACAAAGTCTAATAGCTTATTAGACCAATTTAAGGTCCTAAACAGACGTAATAGTAGCAGGCAGTAACAGACGTGCTTGAAAAGTTGGAAACGTTTCGTGCACGTCTGTTACCGCAGTTATCCATCGCTCTAATGTTAAGTATCATAAGGTCTCAATTAGCGGAGCAAAAACTTAGCTTTATGAGTTTTATCTCATGTCTTACAAAGTTCATAGAAATAAAGTCTTATCTATAGCTATAATATTCACATGTTATTACAATGAAATCTTTTAACAGATCTCGTAAGACACGTTTTTATTTTCCCTGTAACATTTGTAACGATGATAGCTCAGTGGTTAGCGCGGTCGGATAACACACCGAATGGCGTGAGTTCAAACCCCAATAATGCTGCTGGTAAGGAAAACATCGTGAGGAATCCATAGCGTGGTGGTAGGGTATTTTCTAGTACTCGGTTGACTACCTAGTCTAGCTATCACCCTCAAGTTGAAAATCTAAATCTGAATAAAAAAATCTGAAATCTGAAAAAAATCTTCCAAGTATCCAACCATGTGTTCCGGCAGCCTCACATTAAGGCTAAGTGCGCTTTACCATCTTCGACTACACCGTCGTGAGCTGTGGTCAAACACTTAACCTGCCAACAGCAACGAAACCTTTGATTTAAAGTTCTAACGAGGCGATCATCCTTAATTACGTTTATACTTTTAAGCAGTCTTATTTTCGGAAGCTATTTTTATTCCCTCCGAATGGCAAACGACCTCCCGGACGGCCCAGACGGAGATAGAGTGACTAACTTGACTGCTCTGTTAGCGCATTTCCTGCTTCAAGAGGGGTGTGGGTTCGATTCCCATTCAGGACTATTTATGTGACTAGCATAGATGTTTGTTCAGAGTTGGGATATGCTGTACGTATTATAAGTATGTATATTATACAAAAAAAAAAATGTATTCTGTCAGCTGTCTGGTTCGCATAGTACAAGCTTTGCTTAGTTTAGGGCTAGATGGCGCCGTCATGTTTCACCGCATTATACCACTTTCCCACACTCACGCTTGTAATTCGGTACTTTATAAATAAAACACCACTATTTTTATGCATAAAGACTAGTTTTGGAAAAAAATACAATGGGGTGACAACACGACTCTTACCGGGTTTCCGCCAAAACTCACAGTTATGTTTACACACTACTGCTAGGCGGCAGAATATCTGGTACTGCGGTGGCACCTACCTAGAACACCTCGTGCTAAGGTTATCTACCACGCAAACTAAAATTGCTAAAATCAGACAATACTATTTTAAAGTAGTTTAAGCTACTGCTGATAACGCGGGCTTACTACGAAATACATTCAGATTAACGTGGATATAAGCACGTATATTCGAAACAATTCCTAACCACTTAAGCCCTTCTGTCATTGACAGTACACCCAATACGAGCTGACGCCACATGTTGGGGTAAATCACACAAACAAGCGCAGACGGATGCCAGATGCACCCTTAAATAACACCATAACATTCCATTTTGAACATTATTTTTTATGCTATAGATTCGAAATTGTTTTGTAAGGGTTAAACAAGAGTTCGTTAAAAAGTGCCATTGAACTAGTAGGGCAGTGTTAGCTGGCATTTCATCGGCAGTCTGTCTGTAGCCGATTGTGTTGTGCTTATTTCCTTAAAATTAAACCCTAAAAGGTGTACCGTGAAGTTTACTCAAGATTAAGGAGGGTGCAGAATCAAGGTGGAACCTGTTTTTTATTGTCTGGCTACAACAAGTGATTGAATGAGTTATTGAATGAAAGTCTGGGAATTATCGTTCAATTTGAGTTCTGTGTTATTATTATTTTAGTTTGGGATCAATTTATGTAATGTTTTATAAAGTTTGATGAATGAAAGTTGCCAGTAACAGTTTTATTTTTAATTTAGCAGGATTTTGTTTAGAGATGATAGCTGAGTGGTTAGTGCGGTCGGTTCGCGTGCCGAAGGGCGTGGATTCAAGCCCCAACAATGAGCTTGAGCTACCGCTGATGGAAAACATCGTGAGGAAACCATAGCGTGGTGGTAGGGTACCTTCTAGTACCCGGCTGGCTAGCTACCACCCTCAAGTTGAAAATCTGCCGCCAAGAATCTAACGGTGTGCTCCGGCAGCCTCACTTGAGAGCCAGTTCCATTCCAGGCTAGGTGTGCTCTACCATCTTCGACCACACTGTCACTTAACATCAGGTGAGTTGTGGTCTAGCACCTAGCCTGTCAGCGATAAAAAAAACTGTCAGCTCATTTAGTAATATTTATTTTTTAACAGCTGAATGGGTTCAATTCCCGGGACAAACATTCATATAACGAACATAGATGTATGTTCTATTCTGTGTGTTCTGCATAAGTATGTATTTAAAAAAAAAGTATATGCATATCCAATTAGTTATCTGGTTTCCATTACACAAGATTTGTTTAGTTTAAGACTAGATGGCGCTGTGTGAAATATCCTACAATATTAATTTAATTTGTCATTCTTTTGGAGTGTTTTGCAGTCATTTTATTACGTCTAATCCCATCTCTCGACTTCAAAAAGTCCATCCCATTCACCACAAAGCAACCAATACTAAGAACAGTATGATAAACAAAACTTAGGTACAGCTTTGAATATCATTAAATTTTGAGTAACCTACTTCCTACCTAGACTGTTTTCAAAAGGTAAATTAAAACATTTACAAACGTTACGTTCAATAACCTCAAATTTTATCGTTTCAGAATGATTCCCGACACAATACCTACAGATGAAACTCACCCAGTAAAAGTTTCGGCGCACGAATTACACAGGACCCTGTTAGAACTACTGTTGAATAGGGCTGACCTCGTTGCGGCCCTGTCGGCGGAGGAAATCGATAAACTGCTCAAAGAGTACGTCTACCGAGGCACGGATATCAGGTACAGCCAGGGTCGGCCGCAGACCGTCAAACGGGGCGATCGGTGAGGTCAAATCGAACTTGGTGAACACAAAGTAGAAGAATTTAGATATTAATAACTTATAACTAGCCATAAAATTAATAACCAAAGCTTGGATAATTTATTTTTAAAAAATTAATTTTATTTACTTAATTCGCAATTAATGTAGTTTTTAAGTCTTACGCTAATAAAAATGAATTACGCAATATTAGGAAGTATTAGCAGTTATGGAGATACAATATTATGAATAGTAGCGATGATAGCTCAGTGGTTAGCGCGGTAGGTTCGCATGCCGAAGGGCGTGGGTTCAAACCCCAGCAATGAGCTTGAGCTGCCGGTGACGGAAAACATCGTGAGGATACCATAGCATGGTGGTAGGGTACTTTTTAGTACTCGGCTGGCTAGCTACCACCCTCAAGTTGAAAATCTGCCGCCAAGCATCTAACGGTGTGTTCTGGCAGCCTCACTTGAGAGCCAGTACCATTCCAGGCTGGGTGTGCTTTACCATCTACGACCACACCGTCACTTAACATCAGGTGAGCTGTGATCAAGCAACTAGCTTGTCGATCATAAAAAAATACTTGCTTAAGTTTTGTAAGGTGCAAAAAAGTTTTTACAAATATTTGATATTAACCTTTAGCTTCTAGCACAAATAAATTATTGAACAATATCTTATATTAAATTATTTATCAATATCTTATATTAAACTATTTATCAATATCAATCTTAGTATGTAATAATAAAATCTCTATAAGACGCTTTATAGATGAGCGCCGTTTCAGTATTCAGTTCGTAAGTTTCTAAAGAATGTAAGGGGCCAAAAAGCCCTATACTTTTTCATCCTGAGTACGTCCTAAACATTGTCTGGCTTCTTTCATCAAGCAATTAGGAGCTAACTGCATGATTGGCAGGTATCATTTGAGTTATTATTAAACAGGATATACTGTTGAGAGGATTTGAAACCTCAGCGGTGATGAATGGTTGATTCACACGATACGATTTTTGTGTTAAAAATTATGTAATTTTAGTATTGCTATACACGGTTATAAGCGTAGTGTGTATAGAGCCGAAAGGAGGTCACCAGTATGAAGACAGCACAGATATCGTGGAAAAAAATCAGCTGCTCTAAAAATTTGGTCAACGATCTGCTTTTATGGAATAGCGGAGTTTTTGCCATTTCAGTGCTGTGTAGTAAAAGTTGTTCATGAAAAAAAATCTCCTTTCGGTTCTCTTTATCAGTTTTTCGTTAATTCGATATAAGCATACCTACGTAGGTAAGGTACTTTTTGGTCTTTTTTGTATAATACCACATCATGTTTGACATGCCAATAACTTAAACAAAACGGTTCAATTCTACCTTCACGATGGAATTTGTTGCCCGAGTGAGTATTCCCCGAGACACAATTTCTTCAAGTCGCGAGTGAATCGTGCTTCATCGTTGACCGCGAGATAGCGGAAAAACGCAAGCATATTTAAAAAAAACCATGCAATTAAAACAAATTTGACTTGCCGTTTTATAATGTGCCACCATTTTACAGACCTCAAAAAAAAAATTAAGTCTTCCTTATATTTAGGTTTGGTTTGCCAATACTCGCCACGCTTGGCAGGCGGGTTGGCGAGCGCAGTTAGGTGTGATTGTTCAAGGAAGACGCTGCTGCCCATCTTCCGGGTTACATCCCTTAGCCGACTCTTACGGCAACCACGGGGAGAGAGGGTGGGGTACTATTCTTACGCCGGCACCACCACGGCCTCAGTGATAGCTCAGTGATTAGCGCGGTCGATTCGCATGCCGAAGGGCGTGGATTCAAATCCCAACAATGATGAGCTGCCGGTTAAAGGAAAACATTGTAAGAAAATCATAGCATGATGACAGCATAGGTTTCTAATACTCAGTTGACCAAACACAAGTTCAAAATTTGAACATTACTGCTCAATAAGTTTAATATTTCATAATAATAAAAATAGTTTAATATGACATATCATACTATTATATGAGAGTATGCATACTCATAAAGCTTGTTCAGTGGCGGTTTTGGCGTAAGTTTTTATAGTTGGCGGATGTTTGACCACAACATTATTTATATGTATACCTTTTACTCACGTTGCATTTGCCTTAAATTTTAATGTTTAAACAATATTGTATTAAACAATAGTCGTATAGTGTGAACAACGAACATTGTAACAGAAGGAAGAATTTTCATTTCGCAGTAGTTCAATTTTAAACTAGAACAGAGCCAAATTGGGCGAATATTTTAGATATGTGATTGAAAGCTATTTTTTATTTGAAGTCGGATTAAATGTAATCCAAGCAATTTACTCCTACATTGTAACTTTTATATGAATTTATTATTTTTACCACTAATGTATTTTTAGTTTACCAAAGATTAATGTGTAAGTATATGTCAGCAAGTTCATAAATATGGAAAATTTATAACGTAATTTTTTGTTTTACTTATGGGGGATTACTCACGTTTATTTATATCGGTACTCTGACTATAGTTTCGGTCACAACCGGTGGCTTTCTTTTAGGCTACAAAGCTGAGCACAACGGCGCGCCGCCTCGTCCTGCTTCGATATTGTAGTAGGAGTTCCCGATAAAATTAAACGTGAGTAATCCCGCATAATTAAAACAAAAACGTGTCAAAACCCACGTCAGTTTCCATAGAAAAATAGTGAACCTTATTAGATAACATGGTGTTATAATATTGTATGACATGCAACCTAGATAAAATTACGTCTATATATGTACATATATGCATTAGCTCAATTGAAATACTGAAAAGTTTTAAATGGAATACAATTAAAAAGAAGTTACGTTTTATGATATTTTGTATCACTATTTTGCAATTCATACAAACATGAGGTAGTAATAAATGAGAATCAGAATGAAAAAACTGTGTTTTTTTAACCGACTACGGTGAAGCGAAAAGGAGGTTTATGATTTTTACTCATATGTATGCATCTGGGGCATCTGGGTATCTGTTCCCTCGTAACTTCTAAACTACTTGTCATAAATTGACATAGGAGGTATCGTTGAAAGCGTCTTGATTTTTCACTAGTTAGAGGTTTTGCGACGTCACATTAAATTGACGATAGCAGCTTCTAGAAAACATAAAGTCAAGAACAAAACTTTTTTTTTGTTAATATTGTCCTGAATTGGGAATTAAAATAAAGAATATTTACTTCTTTCATACGTTTTTGAGCGCGATTTTTTAGTAATCGGGCTTAGTTTTTGAACTTACTATGTATTACTAATCTGTGGAGAAAAAAGTACCTACATTTCCGTTGCAGTACCGTCGCCGTCTTCCAATAAAAAATACTAAGTTCCGAAGTACCTACTTTAAATAACATTTCCTTTGACTTACTCCTTCCAATATCCCTATGCTATTCCTGTAACGTGAAGCCATACTTCAGTCATAAGTAAAGCGCTCCTTGCCAACAATGATTATGAAATTTTATTCGACATTTGGTAAAGCGTCTTAGAATATCTTTTCGAATAGGTGTAAAGAGTGTAACAGTTCAATTATTGTTATTGACTATAAAGAAGAGAAGAATGTATTTTTCCATCTAATCTCACAAATGAAATACAGTTTTAACAAAGCTATATGATTCATAAGAACAAACTTACTCACTACTTATATACATACTATGTTTTTACTAATTCGTCTTACTACGTCGTACTGGCTTCGTCTCAATTGCAAAGCCTTGAGCACCGACGTAAAGTCGCTTGTTTGTCTGTCTTCTATCGGATACATTTCGGAGAGTGTGCCTTAGAACTGCATAATTTGGTTCCACCTGCCCCTTTTTATTACCGGACGGCTAGGCTGACACGGCTAAAACGCCATCCTTACATGGTGGATATTCTTCACGTAAGGACTAAACGCTTCGATTCTACATTCTTAATACGTACAACGGGGATGTGGAATTCTCTGCCGGCGTCTGTTTTTCCTGCGAAGTGCAGCTTGGGTGTCTTAAAATTCAGAGTAATAAGGTTGTTTCTAGATAAGCGTGCTTCATCTTAGACTACATCCTGCTCAACATCAGGCAGGGGGTGGTCAAACGCAAACCCATACAGTATTTAAAAAAAGATTTGATTTTTTTAATAGGACATAGGCCTCCCCCTTTAATTAACTTAAAGACCGGTTGGAAATGGTACTGTATTTAGTATCCCAGTTTTTTTACTCAAGTTTGATAACTTTAGTGCCCAGCTAATTTCCGTGTTTAAGTTGGCGTAAAATGGAAGTTTCGAGATATCTAGGTCGTCTGTGACTACTAGGATCAAAACCTGCCAAACCTATGTAGGCTGTTTACGTGATGTAGCGACACAAAACTGAAGAACATTGCTACAACGAAAATGTAACTAGGTAATATACACTTTCACTATCTCACTTTCATGTATAATTGTATATGTTTTTATTAACCCCCGAGGCAAAAAGAGGGGTGTTATAAGTTAGACGTCGATGTCTGTGTGTGTGTGTGTGTCTGTGTGTGTGTGTGTGTGTGGCATCGTAGCTCACAAACGGATGGACCGATTTCGATGCGGTTTTTTTCATTTGAAAGCCAGTTTCCTTGCGGTGATTCTTAACTGTTTGGTTATTTGCGTATGGGGTTTTTAAATTTTTTAATTTAATAATACTTAGTGTTAGACCTCCTTAGGAGATCGTCTAAGTACCACTGCTGCACCAGTTTGGATGGATGTTTGTTACTCAATCACGCCAGAATGGCTGAACGAATCTGGACGAAATTTTGCATGTAAAATACTTTAGACCCTGGAATGAAACATAGGATACTTTTCATCATCATCATGAAATACGGGGCGTAGCTAGTAATATTATAAAGGCGAAGTTTATGATTGTGTAATTGTGTTTGTTACTTCTTTACACTCAAACGGCTGGATCAATTTTGATGAAATTTGGTATAATCTGGAAAGTAGCCTGGATTTTAATCCTGGATTAACACATAGGCTACTTTTTATCCCGATTTTTTTCAGCGGGTTATAGTAATTTTTACCTAAGTACTTGGAAATATTGGGCAACAACAGTATAATGGAAAGTATACTTTTTCTTGAGAAACCTTTCACATTGTGAAATAATTTTCGTTTTTACCGAAGCTGATCGTAGTATGGCTTCGTCCTTTCAACCAAGTCAACAACTTTCTTCCCGGAATAAATTCTCGTTTTAGAACAGGTTACATTTGAGTGTAAAAAGTAGGTGATTTGAAAATAATAAAGTAATAGTAAAATATATTACAAATAAGCTTTTATTAAAAAAAAAAAACAAGTACTAAAAACCGGCCAAGTGCGAGTCGGACTCGCGCACGAAGAGTTCCGGAAAAGGCAAAAAAATCGCGTTTGTTGTATGGGAGCCCCCCTTAAATATTTATTTTATTTTTAGTATTTGTTGTTATAGCGGCAACAGAAATACATAATTTGTGAAAATTTCAACTGTCTAGCTATCGCGGTTTTTGAGATAAAGCCTGGTAACAGACAGACAGCGAAGTCTTAGTAATAGGGTCCCGTTTTTACCCTTCGGAACCCTGAAAAGTAGGTAAATAAAAAATCAATTTATCATTTACAAGTCAGTTGAAAACAGACGAATCATCCTTTTATCGGTAAAATGTACTTCCATATTTTGAAGTAAAAGTAATGAGACGAACGAGGTAAGCTGATGGTAAGAGATAGAGCATGTCCATGAACATTACCGCGACACACAGAACGTTAAGTAACAAAACAAAGTCCAGGGCATCGCTGCTTTGACGTTCATTACTTAGAGACATTCGATCGATAGGACCCTTAAACAGGACACAGGAATGTTTACACACGGCTTGGCAGAATATCCGTTACTGCGGTGGTACTTACCTACACGAGTTCCTGCTAAGATCTACCACCAAAATATATAGTAAATAGGTACAATACATACACTATTCCAGAACCTGAGCATTTTTGTGGTACACTTTACTGAAAAACTATCACGCCTATAGATTTGTGCTTTAACATAATAATTTAACTTAATATGTAGATGGGTTATCACATAATTTTATAACCATTAAAACAAATGAACAATAATTTTGTATTCATTGGACAGAATGTTATTGTACTACTAACGCCATCTGTTAGTAAACCAAAGAGTTAACATCGCTGCAAAAGAACTAAACTCAATACTCAAATACATCGTAGTTAATCTACTTAATACTAGATGACACTACTAGAATCAGGCGTAATCAGTGTTCCCAACTTGGAGGATTTATACCTAATAATTAAAAAAAAACTGTCTTAAAAATTATTACCCGTTAGAAAAACTACGCGAGCCCTCACAAAGCTCAGCTTTTTGCTAGTAGTTTAGTAATGGTTAAAGATAGAAATAAAGATAATTTATTTGTTAAGACACTACTAATTTTGGTACAATATAGGTGAATAGATTACAATTGTGTCCTGTGTTCGTGCTTTGCCCTATTAGGAGTACATAAATGAGCGATCGCATGCCAATAAATTAATTAATCAAATTAAAATGCACATTAATGATAATACCAGTAACATTCCAGGCTAGGTGTGCTTTATCATCTTCGTCCGTCCGTCCGTCCGTCCGTCCGTCCGTCCGTCCGTCCGTCCGTCCGTCCGTCCGTCCGTCCGTCCGTCCGTCCGTCCGTCCGTCTGTCCGTCTGTCCGTCCCTCCGTCCGTCAGTCCGTCCATCCATCCACCCATCCATCCATTCAAACTTTCACATTTATAATATAAGTGGGATAAACCACAAGTAGTTGCTTCGCCAGAATCTATTGCAAGTCTACGAGCATCTCTGTGATTAGAACCTATTGTTATCCTATAACTAGAAAACTATATACGTAGTTAGGTACTTATATATTATAGTATGTACTGTGGTAGGCGAAGGTTGTATTGATTTTTCCCTATAAAGTTGGTACAACGCAAACATTACCACAGTTTTCTTAGATATGACATGTATTTATAAGAAGTAACACAATTCCAGTAAAACAAGCTGAACTTTGTGTAGCCTCCTACGCTGTTCTGTCGGAAAATGTTATCAGTGAACGAAAATGGTATATAATACTAAGGTAAAGAGTTATTAATAGCTTCACTTGAATAGGTTGTTTATCGAAGAAGTTTGATATTAATCCAACATGAGGTTCTTTTGAGACGATTTTTTTTTGAGCTTCAATCCATAACAGTGAAGTGAAAATTCTTGATGTTATTGTTTGTGTCTTTGTCAGGACCCTAATTCCTTTGCCCTGCTAATTTATTTGGTACTTATTCTGCTTCGAGAGTTGAAGGTCCTAAATTCTTGCCCTGAACAAACGTTTGTTTGAGAAACATATGTAGATGATGATTAATAATACAAATGGTATAAATACCAAGTCGATACAAATCCTATAAATATATATACTAGTATGTGTGTGTTTGTATGGTATGCGTGCACGGATGAATTATGGCGTGTAAGTTGTGCAGGTTGTTGTGTAAGCTATGGTCAAACAACGAGCTTATCAACCATTAAAAAAAAGTTTTTACTTACCCGTTAGTCATTAATGTGTGTGTGTGTGTGAGTGTGTGTGTGTTGGTTTGTGTGTGTGAATGTGTGTGTGTTGGGAGTGTGTGTATGGGTGTGAATGTGTGTGCTTGTGAGTTTAATGATATAGAAGTTTTTAACTCCCAAAGGTAACTACTAATTGATATCTGATTCGAAAAATATGCCAACCATTGTAAATATTTAATTTATACGGAACAAATACTTACGTTAACGTTTACTTGGTGGTAGATCTCCTTAGCAGGAGGTTATTTAGGTAGGTACCATCGGAGTACCAGATATTCTGCCGCCAAGCAGTAGTTTGTAAAGATTACTGTGTTCCGGCTTAAAGGGTACTGAAGCTAGCGAAATTACAGGGCTGTTTAGACGAACTATCTAATGTCTCAAAGTAATGAGCGCCAAATCAGCGATGTCCCGGACTTTGTTTTGCTACTCAAAGTTCTGTGGTATCGCTGCAATGGTCATGGCCATGCGTTATCTCTTATTATAAGGAAAGGGCCTAGAGCGTCTCATTACGTTTACATGAAAAAAATAAAATCAACGGACTCTCCGTTTAATTTATCTAGTAATTTGCGCAAAGCTTTGTTAAAAATTAGCATCTGGTAATACTTAAGATTAAAAATGAAAATACATAATATTAGATGTACAAACATTCGCAATTTTGAAAGACATATTTAAATACCTGAATTTAGTAAAGTTTTAGGGTAACTTTAAGGGTCTTATAAAAACGTTTAGTTAGTGCCCAAAATAGTTTGTCGAAAACGTGAAAATGAACAGACCACATGCATTAGTTAACTTCAAGTAATGTTTTTGAGTAAAACCGTAAAACTTATGGGGGAAAAGAAACCACAAACACAAAATATTTTTGATACATTTATTTCGAATAGGTAGACATTAATATAGATATGCTAACATTAATAAAAATTCTTAAAATTTGACTAGAAGTGACTAGTGCTCGTTTAAGAGCCACCTGTTGCCATAAAGGATGCCGAAAGTTCACGATAGATCGTCAAGGACGCAGGGAACACTGAGAACACCGATCGAAAGGAAACACATCGGAAATAATCCTTTTATGCGAAGGACGTCTTTTAGGAGGGCCTAGGGCCCAGCCGGGCCTAGGCAGCGGCGATATCGTTGATCCCCTGAAGCAGGCGCGAGCGAAGTCGCACGAACATAGGGTTCTCGGCGGTGAACCCACGTCCGTGCAAGAAACGCAGCGTCTCCTGAGCGCACACCAGAAACCCCAGCTGCTCCGGATCCATGTTCACTGGCACGTCGTCAAGCAGCGGATCTTCGTTCTCGTCCAGCTCGCCGTAATCTTCGTCTTCAGACTCTTCAGTTTGCTGTTGATTGTTTTCAATGTTGACCGTGCAATAACGGCCGAAAAGACGCTTCAGCACCTCTCGCTTTTCGGGTTCTTCGGTTTGGTTCTGAAGCGGCTCGCTCGATTGCGAGTGGCGGCGCTGTTTCGCCGAACCTTCGTCAGCGTCGTCCTCGATCTTCCGCTTACTCATAATGTATGTTAAAGTAAGTTTGCCTGTTGGCATCGAAATGCGAACTGCGAATGATCCGTCTACAGGGAGCCGTAGGGCCGCGCGATTACAGCGACGCTCCGTTTCGCGAGCGGATGGTGGCGTGTCACGCGTGCGAGCGAGACGGGAAGGCCGGCTGCAACCGGGAACAGCTGGGCGAGCAGATGCAGGGCGCGGGGCACGTTCGCTTTGTTTGATAAACTTTATTCGGGGAAATAAAACTGTTAGCCGCGATTGAGCGGGACGAGGCGCGGGGCGCGGCGGCTGCGACAGGACTGGCTCGGCCGCCAGCTGGTTCGCATCTGCCGCCGGACGCGCTCAGGTGCCAGCTCCGTCTCAAGGTACCGACGACACTCCGGCAATTAGAGCGAGCCGTCTCACTAAACAAAGGGATACGTTAGACGTCTTTGTCCGTGCGGTCAATTTGCAATCTAACACAGAGGCAAGGAGCATTTGGTCCGATATTTCAGGCACACTTTAGGGAACTTTCACAAGTTAAAAATCACAAACTAAAGTTTCAAAAACTTAACGCCTGAAACGGTTTTGCAATGATTTCATTTCACAGTACAGACAAACAAGCGAAACAAACGTAAATATGAAATGAAAAACGAGCTTCGTTTGTTTAACGGGTATTTCAATCCACTAGGCATAGCAGATTTAAGTAAAATTTCAAAATCGATATGCAGGCTCACGTAGTGTCATAGTTTCGTAAAAGCTTTCAGAATCTACATAATATCAAGCTTGTAAGTAGCTTTAATTTTGCTCTCATTGTATTACTAATAACGAGCATAAGGTTACGAGAAAACAACTCTCTATGGCTTAGAATCCCTGCCTATTGTTTAACTACGTAACGATTGGTCTAAATTTGATAAGTCAAGGCATTGTTGTGCACCACTAGTATGAAAATAAAAACGTAAAAAAGTTTGTATATCAACATTTTACCTGGCTATCCTGTTAACTCATGTGGTTGTATCTCAGCATCAAAAGCTGTAGGGCTTGAGTTCGATTCCCATACAGGACAATCAATTTTGTGGTATAATTAAATGTTTGTTCTGTCTTTTGTGTCTGGGTGTTCTGTAGTATTATATGTAGGTTGTGTGATATGTATTACGATATTTATTTATCTTATTATTTTGGCCAGATTTTTCAACACCTTAGATAATTCGCTTAGATGGTACTCCTTGAGGGTTCTTTGGAAGAGATCGCTCTTAAAGATAAAAGCGCGCCTTCTTTCGATGTTATTATTACAACCAATTTTAGAGGTTTTTTTCTAAGCTTTGTAAAAGCATTACTATCTTTTTCATTGCAGTCAATTAGATAAGGACAGCAACATTTTGAATAAATTTAAATCTGTCAATTAAAAATTAAAATAGTTTGAAATAATTCTAAAGAAGCGTGATGAGTCATAAGTAACCCCAGGGCTTAACTAGTATAGGTATCAGGTAGAACGAGATACGAGGTTTCAATAATCTGCAGAGTAGCTCGAACTTTGCAGTTCCGTCGTCTCTAAATAAAGCTGAGTCTCCACGACAGGAATTCAAGCCGAAACTAGTGAGTTTGGAACTAAGCTTGCACGGAGCAACTTTGGAATGCTGTCGATGTATGCACGCGTGAATTTCGCTGGCATCCAACAGGACAAGTTTTGGAAATTGTGTCTGCGATTTCTGTGATACGTTTGCAAAGCTGTGTTACTTGGTGGTAGATTTCTTTAGCAGGAGGTCGACTAGGTAGGTTCCACCGCAGTACTAGATATTCTGCCGCCAAGCAGTAGTGTGTAAACATTACTGTGTTCCGGTTTGAAGGGTACTGTAGCTAGCGAAATTACAGGACTATTGAGACTAACCATCTAGTCCCAAAGTAATGAGCGCCAAGGCAGCGATGCCCTGGGCTTTGTTTTACTACTCAAAGATCTGTGTATCGCTGCATAAGTCATGGACAGGCGTTATCTCTTAACATCAGGAGAGCGTCTCGTTCGTCTCATTACTGTTACATTAAAAAAAAAACATAGATTTCAATATAGATTGCTCACAGTAAACAAATAAAAAAATGTGGAGTTGTATTAGTAACGTGAAAAAATCATCATCAGCTCAGCCGTAGGACGTCCACTGCTGGACATAGGTCTCCCCCATTGACTTCCATAAAAACCGGTTGGAAGCCGTTCGCTTTCAGTGCGTTCCTGTGGTCTTCATGAGGTCGTCTGTCCATCATGTGAGTGGACGTCCTACGTTGCGCTTGCCGGATCGTGTTCTCCACTCCAGAACTTTACTACCCATCGGCCATCAGTTCTGCGTGGTATGTGCCCTGCCAATGCTACTACAACTTGCTAATTCGCTGCTGCGCTGGCTGGAAAAATCATATTGTATATTTTTTTTCCAATATTTGTGATATTTTACTAATTAAGTGCACTATTGTGGGAAAGTGATATAATGTCAGAAAAATATATTTGTGTTGCTTCCATAATACGTCAAAGCTTCGTCAACTTTACTAAAGTTGCTTCGACTTTGCTCAGTCATCACTAGTCTTGACCTTGACTTTGACTCGGACTTATTTTTCATACTTGACACAGGCAAAATGCACAAAGTGCGACGCCGGAAATAAATAACAAAATAGTCAATATCACGTGTATTTTAAATACGTTCAGTTACCATAGACAAATACATAGAAGTAAGCGGGAACGCGGAAAATCCATTTGTGAGATTTACATACGATTGAAAAAGTATAGGAATTGGAACAGCACTTACGGTAAAGTGTAAAAATTTCTTGAGTATATAGTAAACAAGTAAATCATTTTTAGGGTCCCGTGCCTCAAAAGGAAAAACATTAACCCTTATAGGACCACTTTGTTGTGCGCCTGTCTGTCTGTCAAGACCCTTTTTCTAAGGAACGCGTGCAGGTATCAAGCTAAAATTCATATCCAATACTCAAGTCTACTATCCCTTAGAGCTGTGAAAAAATCAAACTTCTAAGCCAACGCAATGAAAAGATACAGCCGTTTATGCTACAAATTTTCGACACTCGTAAGTGAATCAAAACCTATAGGGTACTTCCCGTGAACTCAGGATCTTGAAATTTGGTGCGAAGCAACGTCTTATAGCACAGATAAAGGAAAAATTGCGAAAAGCAAAAATTGCGAAAAGCAAAAATTACCATTAAAAAAAAACCATAACTTTTACTTATTTACCTATAGGTTTGTATGGAATCCTCGGTGCGCGGGTCCGACTCGCACTTGGCCGGTATTTTTTTACATTTTCTATCTAGTATAGTCTATCCGTACCTTAATGATCGATGTGGCTGGAACGTCTTTGTACCGGAAAGGCACAACCTACCCTGTACGGGGGTATATTTAGAGACCCGAGCTGTAGCTACAGTAAACAGTACTCGTAGAAATAGGTACTGCTAATATTAGGGTTGTCATTTTAACATGTCTATAACATAATAAAGCGCTCACAGTTAAGTATTACTATATTTATTAAGTAGTACATATGTAGTAGGTGTATAGTCTATGATATAGTATTGTTATTTCACTGAGTCTATGGCGCTGAAACGTGGTCACTGACTATATGTGCCTTCTTTGTAAACTTTAGTAGCACAACGAGCTATGGAGAGGACTATGCTCGGAAGTTCCCTATGAGATCGAATCAGAAATGAGAAAATCTGTAGACAAACTAAAGTAACCGACATAGCCCACCGAATTAGCAAGTTGAAGTGGCAGTGAGCAGGGTATATGGCACATAGAACTGATGGTCGATGAGGCTGCAAAGTTCTAGAGTAGAGGCCACGGACCGGCAATCGCAGCGTAGGATGTCCATCCACAAGGTGAACAGACGACCTAATAAAGACCGCAGGAACGCGCTGAATGCGAGCCGCTTCCAACCGGTATTTATGGAAGTCATTGGGGGAGGCCTATGTCCAGCAGTGGACGTCCTACGGTTGAGATGATGATGATATGAACTTTACATTCTAGGTCTTTAACATCATCTTTGTAGTGTCATAATCCTGTGCTTTGCAGTGGATATTCCGAGCCTAACTATGCAAACAAACAAACGTGTGCGGCCACCTTCTCTGAGTCTAAGTAATTGGCTTAAAGGGTAAAGGAACCAGTGAAGGAAGACCTGCAGATTGATTCGGACAACATTGTTATGCGTTGATTGATATCAGGTGTAGATAGTCAGATTAGAATCTACTATTCCAAATCGGAGAATAAGTTTGATATTGGCTTTCTCTTTCTTGTAAAGTTCTCCATTCGACCTTTATTCTAGCGTTAGCGCGGTCGGTTCACACGCCGAAGGGCGTGGGTTCAAACACCAACAATGTTTGAGCTGCCGGTGAAGGAGGATCTTGAGGAAATAATCCCTCCTCTCTTCTAAAGGTTGCTGTGTCTGAGAGGGTCCATTTTTTTTTAAATTTAAAATTACTCTTCACAGACTCTGGTGACCTTTGTCAACGTTGAATTACATTTTTTTTTTTTTTTTACAATATGGGAAGATTAATGTTAGTCAAATTAATCTTAATCTAGGGTTTAATCTAGGGATGAAATACTAGATTGTGTGTATACCGCGAGCAGACCAGCGACCCGCAAGCAGCACCCGATCATGAGTATGACGCATGTGCCAGCCATCGCCCTCCTCAACCATATCTGAGGGAAGAGAGCGACCCGACACACGACGCCGCCGCAAGAAGGAGCCTTCGATGGTGAGCATGAATGCTCGAGTCATACATATAATCCTCATTTTATTAACAATTACATTTAACAATTCATATTCATACAGGGTTCATATTTGACCGTGTACCAAATACTACTGTGTGTTTATAACATCTTGTATTGTATAGAAGCAATTGCTATACTGTATCTTGACCATAGCGTAGAGGTAGGGTACTTTCTATTACTCGACTGGAGACATTTGCAGTACGTTATGTTCAACTTTTTTTAATGATTGATAGGTAAGTGTTTGACTACAGTTCAGCTGGTGTTATGTGACGTTGTAGTGGAGGATGGTAAAGCACACCTAGTCTGAAATCGAACTGACTCTCAGATGAGTCTGCCGGAACACACCGTAAGGTGCTTGGCGACAGATTTTCAACTTGAGGGTGGTAGCTAGTGTATGAAACAGCTGATTATTTTAACAGTCTCATTGTTTACAACTATAGTGCCTCAATACGTATTATATTCTCTTGCAATTTTGTTATCGTTAATGTATGATTTGTATCAATATGATTAACCGTGGGTAATCCCACATAAGTAAGACGTCGAGATGCTTTTATTCTGGGCTTAAAGTTCAAGTCAATTTATTGCATGATATGTAACATAACAACAGCACCAAATTTATTTTAATAAATTTTATCTTGGTAACTACCACTGTAATATACAAAGTATACTTTTCTACCCCGTTATGCTGCCCATTTTCATCTTACTAAAAAAACAAATTGAATATATAGGTAAAGAAGGTATACTTTTCCACCCCATTTTGCCGCCCATTTTCATCTTAGTAAAAACCAATTTAATATACAAAGTACACATTTCCACCCCATTTTCATCTTAGTTAAAACCAATTTAACATACAAAGTACACTTTTCCACCTCATTTTGCCGCCCATTTTCATCTTAGTAAAAACCAATTTAATATACAAAGTACACTTTTCCACCCTATTTTCATCTTAGTAAAAACCAATTTAACATACAAAGTACACTTTGCCACCTCATTTTGCCGCCCATTTTCATCTTAGTAAAAACCAATTTAATATACAAAGTACACTTTTCCACCCTATTTTCATCTTAGTAAAAACCAATTTAACATACAAAGTACACTTTGCCACCTCATTTTGCCGCCCATTTTCATCTTAGTAAAAACCAATTTAATATACAAAGTACACTTTTCCACCCCATTTTAATCCTAGTCAAAATCAATTTAACATACAAAGTACACTTAGACACCTCATTTTGCCGCCTATTTTCATCTTGGTAAAAAACAAGTTTAATATATAAAGTAGGTACACTTTTCCACCCCATTTTCATCTTAGTAAAAACAAATTTAATATATAAAGTAGGTAAACTTTTCCACCCCATTTTTATCTTAGTAAAAACCAATTTAACATACACACATATAACATATAAAGTACACTTTTCCACCTCTTTTTGCCGCCTATTTTCATCTTGGTAAAAAACAAATTTAATATATAAAGTAGGTACACTTTTCCACCCCATTTTGATGCCGCGGTACTATCAATGAAGATCAGCAGATATTCAACAGATATTTTATCTTTAGCTCTCTAGGCATTACAGGTACATTACACAAATTTATGAGTTTACAAAAAAAAATAATTAACAAACTAATAAGCACCGTTATATAAAACAAGAACATTAACTTTCATAAAACATTGTGTTACTCTTTCAATAGTAGAGAAAGTAAGATAAAGTTCTATGAAAGATGTTTTTAGTATATGCGAAGAAATATACATAATTATGTAGGTACATACATCGCGAGGTCACTGTTCTCTATGAACAATTAGTTATGTGCCAATATCTGTATTTAATTATAATTGTGAAGTATTTAATATATAATCAAAGTTGTGTTTTTTTTTTTTTTAATATCTGACTTGCTTTGTATGGGCTAGGCTAGGTGTGCTTTACCATCGTCGACCACATCGTCACTTAACATCAGATAAGCTGTGGTCAAAAATGTAAATAATAGAAACGTTTGACGTTTTTAAATGTTTGACAGTTAAAATAAAAAGATTTTTTTTTTTTTCTTGTTTTTGGTATCGCACTTTGAGCATTTTTCCATGGCCTTGATTAACTTTAATATTTTCAAGTAAAAGATGTAAATGTAAAATCCAGTTAAATAAATCTGAACTCATACAAAGTTAGTCATCATCAAGTGAGGTCGTGTCTTAACAATGTGATTGTAACTTTACTAAAGCTTTAGCGAATTTTTGCAATTTTCACAACTTTATATAAAGTTAAAAAAACACCCATAACACACGTTAAAGCTCTTTTTTAAAAGTAATACAACGCAGAAACAGGTTTATTCGTGTTTTCGCAAAAAAATAAAAGGACGGTTTGAAATAATTTGTTTCATACTTGTTGCGCCACCTAGCGAAGTTTTTCAAGACTACCACGAGCGAAAGTTCGTAACTGAAATAGTCAGGGTTAATTTATTTTGTCTGTAGCAAAGGCGACCACCAGTGCCATCTATCTGTCAGCAACTCAACATTATTTCATGCTCTCTCTACTAGATGACGCTTCTACAATGTACCAGAAAATTCTTCATAATATGAAAAGAAACATTTTAACTCAGAAACTGTTTCAGCTTAAATATGTAGCCACTTTAAATTTGAAACTTTGTAGAACTGCAGAGTTTTCTATTATTCGTGTCACGTTTCAATTTAGTTTGGATGACAGCTGTGAGAAAAGTAATAAACACGCTGTAGACTCCGAATACGTAAAGGCTTTGTTTAACTTTTGCCAATTAACCTTTTGTTCTGCAATAGAATTAAATTAATCTATTCTTGCAAAACAGGTGATAAATTGTGTTCTTAAATATTAACCGTGCTCTGTTTTAGCTTTATTAGCGTGCTAGTATTCTATGTTAGTTGATCAAAATGATATTATATTCCATTTCATCTTTGAATAATTCATCAATCATATAGTAATAGCTTTTGCCCGCGGCTATCCCTGGGGAACAGTACATTTGTCTGCATGAAAGTGCACATGACAATGTGTATGCAAAATGTCTTGATGACCAGTAAGCGTAGTTAAGGCGTAAAAGCGTAACAAACAAATAATATTAGTAAAGATAACAATTACAATATAATCGTTATGTGTAATTGTAAACACATAACACAAAAGTCATCGACATAGCTCAGCGTATTAGCAAGTTGAAGTGGCAGTGGGCCGGCCATATGCAGAACCGACAACCGTTGGGGTAGACGTGTTCTAGAGTGGAGACCGCGAATCGGCAAACGTAGTGTAGGACGCCCTGAGACTAGATGAAGTGACGATATACGTAAGACAGCTGGCAGGGGCTGGGAGCGAAAAGCCGAAGATTGGGCTGAGTGGCGTGTCCTGGGAGAGACCTATGTCCAGCAGTGGACTATAAAAGGTTGTTGTTGATGATGATGATGATGTGTAATTGAATTGACAATGAATTTATAATAGGTATAAGTAAAGATTTTTGTTTTAGTTAAGATAATAATTACAATGTAATTGTCATATGTATTTGTAATGTTATTTGCATTTATAATTGTATTAAAATTACGACTTAAAATTACTTTTAATCTTTCTAGATTGACTCGTTCAGAGCTAGACAACTTACATGCGTTCCTGTCTTCAGTTTAATCTTTCAATTTATAATAAGCCTTATTACATAAAAACACTTTTACATATTTTTTAAGGCCAGCTTCATTAAGCTCTATGATTTCTTTTGGGAAGCGTATTGCACTGAGGTATTGCATTGTCCAAAAAGGCCTTGCTACTTTTCTGCAATCTAAATCGGGGAAAACAATAACTTGTCCTTATAGCGTGTGTTCAAGCAATGAACATCGCTTCGTTTAGTTAAAGTACTTACTTAAATTTTTGCAAGCATATATTATATATAAAAAGTATACCGTTAGATATATATAGCACGTTACTGGAGCACAAAGATTTCATCAATCTTGTATCAATTTTGTAGCGATGATAGCTCAGTGGTTAGCGCGGTCGGGTCGCATGCCGCAGGGCGTGGGTTCAAACCTCAACAAAGAGCTTGAGCTGCCGGTGATGGAAAACATCGCGAAGAAACCATAGCGTCGTGGTAGGGTACTTTCTAGTACTTGGCTGGCTAGGTACCACCCTCAAGTTGAAAATCTGCCGCCAAGCATCTAACGGTGTGTTCCGACAGCCTCACTTGAGAGCTAGTACCATTCCAGGCTAGGTGTGCTTTACCATCTTCGATCACACCGTCACTTAAGATCAGGTGAACTGTGGTCATACACCTAGACTGACAACAATAAAAAAAAAAAAACAATATTCTCAGCCGCTCCCCATAGCAGTACACCATAGCTCATTATACTATGAACTAGCTGTGCCCCGCGGTTTCAGTCTAGGTGCCTACGTCATAGTAGCTTTATGCATGCAAAGTCTCAGCCCGATCGGTTTAAAATTGACAAAGTTTCATACAAACTTTCATCCCCTATTTTATTCCCCCTGGGGGTAGAATTAATCAAAATCCTTTCTTAGCGGATGCCTACGTCATAACATCTACCTGCATGCCAAATTTCAGCCCGATCCGTCCAGTGGTTTGGGCTGTGCGTTGATAGATCACTATGTCAGTCAGTCAGTCAGTCAGTCAGTCAGTCACCTTTGAGTTATATATATTTAGAAGTAGGTAATCATAATACACTTGTCTTGCTGTTGATACATCCGTAATTTTACGGATATACCAAAATAAAGTTGATTTTCTTCAAAATAACATTTTAACAAGCAATATGCGTATGTTTTCATTTTACGCCTGATGTCTTCATTTTCTTGCTAAAATTGCTTACTAGGTACCTACTTATTGAATTTTCCACTCAAGCCAACAAAACATCATGTACGTAAATTTAATTCTAACGTCGAGTAACGATCCAGACGGGAACCAACCACATTTGCTTATTTTAAACTTAGCGTAATGTCTGTATTATCGTGGTAAGTTTTTGTATGTGCAAGGTTCTAATGCGAGACCTAAAATTTGTCTGAATTATAAAAGCTAATGTTTAACTATATGGTACAACTTAACAAGAGGTTTTCTAGATAGGTATACACCACTACAATAATTAGCTTTTTGCCTTTCATTGATTGATTGAACCTACAGCCATCAATACTCGTAAATTTACCCACCAAGTTTAGGTACTTGGTTTGAGAAATGAAAACAACTACTTCCAATGCTGGCTGTGCTGTGTCGCGCTGTGCCGTGCTGTGTCATGCCGTGCCGTGCTGTGCCTTGCTGTGCCGTGGTTTCTATAGCACGACGTCATGGGAAAAACGCATGGTGTGACGCGACGTGAACGAATGAGTGCTATGAAATGTATGTATGATATGAATCAATGTAGCTGTAACCTTTATTAATCTGTGTATGAATTTCATCACAAAATTATTATGAAACAAAAATTCTATGTCCATCCCCGTGGCACAGTATCTCCTCACCAAATTTCATAAAGATCCGTCCAGCCGTTTAGCCACGAAAACGTTACAAACAGACATAACTAAGGACATAGACAAAGTAACATTCGATTAGCGATAACGCTAATAGTAACGTAAAAAAATGTAAAGGATTGACATAAGCTGTCGATATGTCACGTGGGCAGATATATTTCAATCCCGTACATTTTTAAACTTATCTATTAGCGTTATCGAATATAGAACATATCGAATGTTACTTCAGAGATACTCTCGCTTTTATAATATTAGTTTGGATACATCTTTGACCGTTTCCGTTGAAAATAAGTAGTGTAATGTTTGAGTTCTTTTTTGTAGTGTTAGAGAAAAATTCTGGTGCGTTTTTTATCATTTTATTAGGAAACCATATAACACAAAATTACAACCAAATCGTTTCTTAACAGTTTCCTGATTGAAACGAGTATCCATACTGCTTGTAACGCGTTGTACCTACTCCGGTTGTCAAATAGACCCCGTCGGATTTCAGTTCGTAAAGGATTATAAGTTTGGTTTGCAAATGGCCTGAATGTATTTAGGGGCCATATTCGCTTGAAAGCGGCCGCTTTGTTGTTCGCAATTTCTTATCGCCCCCAACTTTAGATGAATTTGTAAACAATTTTGTTTTATTTGCATAATTAGAATAGGGTTGGATTGATTTGTAGAAAAACAAGGGATAGTATTTATAACTATATTGTAAAAAAAATATTTTATTATAGGGCCTCTCGTTCTTATTATTATGGGTGAAAGGATAGGTAGTTGACCATAGCTCACTTGATGTTAAGTGACGGTGTAATCGAAAATGATAAACATACTTAGGCTGGAGTGGAAACTAGATCTCAAGTAGCTAGCGAACCGAGTACTAGAAAGTACCCTATTAAACTGTCTTTCTTTCTTACTATTGAAACTGACGTAGTTTTGACAAATGTTTGTTTTGCTTATGCGAGATTACTCACGTTAATTATATTATCGGATAATCTGACTATAGTTTCGGCCTCATCCGGTGGCCTTCATCTTGGAGACAAAGCTGAGAACAACGCGCGCGTCGCCTCATCTTGCTTCTTGCTCTTCTTGTGCGAAGCATAAGTAAAACAAAAATCTGTCATTTATTTTATAAATTATAGAAGAAACCTACCATAAACATACCATGTCATGTCATTATAAATTATAGAAAAAATGACATGGTATGTAACTTTTCTATAACTGAAAATATTTATTTTGATGGAGCTCCCGCTTTTTCATGCCACAGATGGTAAACAAGCAGACTGGTTGCCCAATGGTAAGCAATACAAACAAGTTGCCGATATTTTTTTCTACCTTATAATAGAATTTTGACATTTTTAACACGCTTTTATTAGCTTTACTTGTAACTAACAAACTAAGTAACAATGTTTTTTTATTAATTGACAATCTCTCATACTATATTCATTTTAATAATATAATTAAAAATATTTTTTTTTAATTTACCATTGTATTAGAGCATGGGGATATTAATTTTATGACTAATTTATTGTACCTAATATATTAACACCCTTTTTATGTATGACCTGTAACTTTGGTGTTATCAATAAAAGATTTGTATTTGTATGTATTATTCAGTATGAATGTATGCCCTCGGTGTATGATTGCTGACAAAAGTAAAATTTATAATTATTATTCTTAGAAATGACACTAACATGATATTTTGTACATGTTTATATTCTGTCATTATTAATTACTAAAATTTGTAACATATTTAATTATAACGTTGATTGCGACAGTAATTATGTACATGCTTTTTTTTAAAAAAATATTCATGAGACGGACGTGATGCTCTTCTGATGGTAAGAGATAACGTCTATCCATGACCAATACCAGCTATACATAAAACTTTTGAGAAGTCCATAGCTGCTTTGGCGCTCATTACTTAGATTCATTCGATGGTTAGTCTATAGTCCTGTAATCTCGCTAGCTGCAGTACCCTTCAAACTGGAACGCAGTAATGTTTACTTGGCAGCACAATGTCTGGTATTGCGGTGGTACCTACCTACACAACCTCCTGCTAAGGAGATTTACCACCAAGTGTACTTCGCTTGCTTAGTATTACTGAAAGTGTTATAGGTCAATAAACAATTCTAATTCTCTTTGGTTAGAGAGTTCATGAGAAAGAGAGCGAAGAGAAATCCTTTTTCGCGACGTAAATTACTATTTTTTCTATCTTTATTTTCCTTCCCGTTGTTTTCCTTCCATTATCTTACACATTCCTCATTTACTTCAGCCGATCAGTAAACCATGAAACCTCCAACGAGGCAATCGTTCAACTATGAAATCGTAACTAGAAATACTGTTGGGAATCTTTTGTTGGATAGTGCGAAGAAATGGCTTAATTTGTTGTTGAACAAATCAAAACTCTGGCCATATACTCAAACTTAAATATTGTTTTAGTTTGACGTAGTTTACGACGCCTTGAAACCTTAAAACTTATGAACCTTCCGAAAGTTTTTCTAAATAATATCTTGATTCACCACAGCTTGGACGCCAAAATTTAAGCGACCTTAGAGTCAACCCAGACGAAGCTGGTGTGACGAACTAAATCGTCATGACAGTCACTGGACCACCAAATCTGAAGATCAGGCAGTCTGGAAGAAGGAAAGGGAGGCCTTTGCCCAGAAGTGGGACACTAGAGGTTAAAAATAAATATCATGGAAACACTGAATTAAAATCTATGCTGTCTGATATATATCTTTAACGACTTCATGAAAAACTGAATAGATATTATGACCTTGCAAATGTATTGACCATAATTGGTTTCTTTGTCAATTTATATGCAGTAGAAGTGGGAGGGAGAGAAATGCCTACACCGATCAAGAACATACCATAGTTTCGTGGTGCAGTAGAAATGGGAGCAAGTGAAATATACTGGCCAAAAACACTGCGGCTGAGGGCGGACGAGGACTGTCGGTGTTTTATCGTTGCCGCTTTCCCTATCATCTGCGGCCCCGACGGGGCTGCCACAGTCTTATGGCGGACGCGGTGGGGCTGCAGGGGAAGAGGAGTGCCGGTATTACGGTGCGCCCCTCTCCTTTGCAGCCGCGGTGGTAGGCGGCGGGGCCACTCATCTGACCCGTCGTATGTAGACCACGGGCATGCGGACATGAGGCCGTCCGGCGCTCATTTTGCGTGTCCGTTGTTCCGACACATCGTCATCATGGCAAGGGAGCCCGGGCTCCGCGGTGGTGTCCGAAAGGACAAACGCTGTCAAGGCCGCGGACGAGTACGAAAGCATGCCCACAGCCTGGACACACGACGCCGAGGTGGAACACTCCAGGGTTTTTAGTGGGAAAGCCGTCATTAGGACGGAGAGTCCCACATAACCACATGGCCGCCCCAGAGCCGGTGGTATACACAAAGTATTTTCCCTGGAAAAAAAGGGAGCACGGGCAGTGATGATAAGGGTTAATACTTATTTAAAGGGGCCCCTTAAACCCACACCTGGGTCGCAAGTCTTAGGCACTGTGTGTGTACGGTTCCCATCCCTACAACACGATGGTCCCGGCACCTGTGGGGCAATACCATTGTAAGAAGTTTCACCTTAGAATAGCGGATACGCAACATGCAATTTCATTTCATACTATTAAATAATAAATAAGGAATGTTTTTTCGTAAACGTGTACTTATTTCGTTTCACATCTCTTCGCAAATCCACATTCACTTACGCACCCACCAACATCCGTCCCTTCCGGATGAACAGTTAAATAAATAAACCTTACCTATTTTGGATATTCCATTGTACCCTAAAGTTCCTCAAATGCGTTCTAATGAGATTTTCACTTCAATTTTCCCGTACCACGTAGAATTTTAATGAGACAAAAGAACGAAATTACACTATATTTTAAGGAAGTGAGAGTCGAGGCGCCTTTTTGCAGTGTCTTGACAAGTCAATTAAATGAGCTCCTATAAAAGTCTTGTCGTGTTCCCTTCACGGAGTTTCTTTCGAAGCATTTTACAGTTAGATCGTAAAAGTCAATTATAAATGTTGCTTTTAAAATTTGCTTTAAGTACAGAAAAGCGAAAACCATACGTTCCCCTTAGAAAGAGATTATCTAGTTAAGTACCATCGCAGTATGAGGTAATCTGCCGCCAAGCAGTAGTGTGTAAACATTACAGTGTACCAGTTTTGAAGACTAACCATTGAATGTCTTAAAGAGCGTCAAAGCAGTGATGCTCTGGACTATTTTTTGTAATACAAAGTTATGCATATCGCTGCAATAGTCATAGATATGTGTTATCTCATACTATTGCGAGAGCGTTCGTTCCCCTCATTATTTCTCCAAAAAACTGGTTAGTGCGTTTGGCTAGCACGCCATAAAACAAGGGCTGTTATTTAGTAAGTAAACCATAGTATGGAGTTAAATATTTTTTTAAGTTGATAAATTGTAGAGTCGCCAAGCACAGCGTTCCTTACAGCTAATCATACAGCTAATTCAACAGCCTTACAGCTAATCGCCTCTCGTCATCTAATGAGCTGTGGTCAAACATCGATCTTTACAACTACTAAAAATTAAATACGGCTCCGTAAGATCATAATTTTCATGTTCTTTTCAATCGCTTGAGTAACAAGGTCAGCAAAGCTGTAAGGGCTGTATTTATTATAAAGTACAATGCCTTTTTTACCCTTTCCTGTCGTGAAAGGCAAAATACCTATAAATTTTGGTTAATGTTAAGGAAAATGCAATAAAAGAGTTTCATATCATGTTACAATACCGGGTTACAAGTTTAGTGTGTATTAAACCAGAAAAGGTCATTGTACTCATTATTACGAACATCTTGTGCTATGAACTATAATGCCGAACTCGTAGGAATAACAGCTGTTCCACAAAAAGTTCGTTGACACGTGCTCAAATAGTATGAAGAATCTTATTTTTGTGTTCAATAAACAAAGTTGTTGGCATTGATAAATAGAGAAACAGGCTTAAGTATTTCTCCAAACAACCCCTATACAGAGTGTATGAATGCTCACAAAACAGAAAAGATTACGAAAATGATAAATTAAAGAAGTATAAATTAACAATTGCCGTGGTGGTGCTGGCGGAAGAATAGTACCCCACCCTTTCTACCCGTGGTTACCGTAAGAGTCGGCTAAGGGATGTAATCCGGAAGATGGGCAGCAGCGTCTTCCTTGAACAATCACACCTAACTGCGCTCGAACCAAACAAAAAAGAATCATCAACATCGATTCATAATTGGTGGAATAATCGTGTAACATTACATACAAAAAAACATACAGTCGAATTGAGAAGCTCCTCTTATTTTAGAGTCGGTTAAAAATGCAAATGTATAAATAAGTACAGTAAAGACAACAAAGAGCCGACTAACTTTACCTGTTATAAGAAGTTGTTTCTTTTTAAAGACGCGCTTAGAGCTCTTAAAGGTTTTCATCGCTCTTTTAATCTTATTTCGCCAATCCAATAAAGCCTCTTTTAATTTTCCAAAACGTCGGAAGCTGGCTAATTATTAATTAATTAAAAAGACGTTTATTAATTTTTTGAGGATTAACTCCATTCGCTTTGTTTTAAGGGTTCAACTCGATTTATTTATTTTCAGTGGTTCCGTATGAAAATTATCTTTTTAATGTAAAAGTAATAAGACGAATGATACGCTCTCCTGATGTTAAAAGAACGCATGGCCATGACCATTGCAGTAATATACAGAACTTTGAGTAGCAAAACAAGGCATTTGTCCAATATGGGACCGTATTCAAATTCAAAGTGTTAAATGTTTATTTAGGACATCAGAGGCCCATGGTATAAGGGGAAAAACTTAACATAAAGGAACAAAACTTAAAGCTAAATGTTGGAGTAAAATTATAATAAAAACTACGTCTAAAAATATAATACAAAGTCGCTGTCTGCGTTTGTCTGTTACACTTTTTCTAAACCACGCAAAGGATTTTGATATAGTTTTCATTTAGATGTTTTAAACAAAGTAGGTATTTGTTTTGATATACGATACAATATAATTGAACTATAAAAGTAGAAACATTTAATGTTTTAATTAGGTCGTTATAATAAATATCTGTGCAAAGCAGGTAAAATAATAAAATGAAAACTATTGTGGGGATTCCGAAACGCCTATGGTCATACCTATATTATAAATGCAAAAGTTTGTACGTATGTTATTTCTTTCCACTGTAATGGCTTTATAGATTTGGATAAACATCATCATCACATCATCAGCCATAGGACCTCTACTGCTGAACACAGGTCTCCTCCTGGGGGGTTTTGCCAATACTCGCCACGCGTGGCAGGCGGGTTGGCGAGCGCAGTTAGGTGTGATTGTTTAAGGAATACGCTGCTGCCCATCTTCCGGATTACATCCCTTAGCCGACTCTTACGGCAACCACGGGTAGAGAGGGTGGGATACAATTTTTACGCCACGGCAAGCACCTTTTTCGAAGTCGGTTAATAACAATTATATGTGTTGCTTTGAAATATTGTCATGATCAAAGTGATTAGATATTTTCTGTATACAAACCGTCGTCGACGCTTAACAAAACAAGTAAAAAGTTAACAAAAAAAAACCAACTTCATGTGGATGCCACTGGACTTGACAAGCACCAGCTTTCAAATAAAAAAAGAATCATCAAAATCAGTTCACCCAATCGAAAGTTCTGAGGTAACAAACATAAAAACCTTTTTTGACCTCGGTTAAAAAGGATTTTCGTTATAAACTTTTCACTATCATTTCAAGACTCCTAGAGAAGTTAATTCAAGGCGCTACTAAAAATAAAATTAAAAGATAAAAATAGTGTTACTCTATCTGAGTGAGTCATCTCTTCATTACTCTTGATCCCAAAGCACATTAACGGCATCCTAATGAACGCCTGTCTTAAACTTAATTACTAGCATTTTCACGCTCAAGATCTCAGTATTAATGAGCTAGCTATAAAATGGGTAAACGCAGGGAGTTAATGAGAGTGCTAGAAGGGGCTTCTGACCCTGTTTTGATTTGTTAACTGACGTCAAAAAAGAGGAAGTTAGTATCGATGCTAGCTCAGTGGTTAGTGCGGTCGGTTCGCACGCAGAAGGGCGTGGGTTCAAACTCCAACAATGAGCTCGAGCTTCCGATGAAGGAAAACATCGTAAAAAATATGTAAAACCTTGCCATGTATGGGCTACGGGACATGGAGTCGTTATTTTAAATTGTAAATTTATATTTGTCACTAGAATGACGAAAATCGTAATAGATAATTATGTAGATAGTAATTCTTTATTGTTCACATCAAATATTGTATGTTCAAAACTATAATAAAACTTAAAAAAATCGGAACATGTTAGTGTTGTGGACACCTAAATACGTGTACATTTTTGAACACTAAGTAATGATTTGAATTTCTACGTTTTAAGTCGTCACTCAACGGAACAAATTCTTATTATTAATTATTTAACTATATGGAGTGGTGTAATTTAATTTTGGATGCAGATGCAACATCAAACTGTATCTTCCATTTTTGTTATCATCAATTTTCTAAATTCGGTATGTAAAGTTTATGTTTTTGTATTTATTTTATATTTTTTACTGATAGTAAACTTTATTTTATGAAACTAATTTGAATATATCGGCTTTCTATACGGCAGTTGATTTTTAATACGTTTTCAAACTTTTTATAGCGATGACGTCATAAAATAGGCTGAATATACCCTTGCCATGTAAAACAAAAAGTATACATGGCAATTTTGACACATTTGATTGAGTTTAACAATTGACATGAAGTAAACAAATCTTATATCATAGCCTCATAAAAGCGATATCAGAGCCCGAGTAACGTTAAAAGTAAAATAATCCAGATATGTGTATCAATAAAGCGAAAAATAACGCGACGTATTTGTACGTGTTTGGAAGAGGTTATTATGGCTGCCGTTGACTTGACATTGATAGATTTTGTTTTGGTTTGCCATTGTTTTTTAGGCACTGAAAGTAGCCTTATACATCCTACTGTGTCGTCACATAATAAAATAATAAAATGATTAGAGGTCAATTGAAAGTCAAGTTTATTTATGTATTTTCATCTTCTTTAGTGTGTACAATAAAGAGTTAATCAATCAATCAATCACAAAACATCGCTGCTTTGGTAATTATTATTTTGAGGTCTTCGATGATATGTCTGGATAGATTTGTAATTTCTCTAACACTAATCCCATCAATCGAACCGAAATAAAAATACAAGGTATATCGCAAAAAAAAATTCAACCGGGTTAATTAATCTTCAGTTAAGTTTAATTAATTATTATCCAAGAGTATAAATAACAAGCTGTAGGTATTACTTAATTTTTATTTGTCATTGGGGCAAATACCCAGGGGAAAGGTTAACAAAATAAATTATGAAGACTGTTATTGTAATGAGAAGTAGGTATTTCAATATAATATTCAATATAGTAGTATTCAAGTCACCCATACAATTATATAATATTATTAGTAATTATTTTAAGCTATTTACATAAGACATTAGTGTGTTCATATAAAAGGGCAAGGTTTTTTAATATAAAAGTAGTGAGACGATCAGGTCGCTTTCCTGATGGTATGAGATAACACATGTTCATGATCATTGTAGCGGTACACAGAACTTTGAATAGCGAAAAAAGTCCAGGATTTGCTGCTTTGGCGTTCATTACTTCGAGACTAAGATGTTATTTCGCCAGCTACAGAATCCTTTAAACTGGAACACAGTAATGTTTACGCACTACTGCTTGGCAGCAGAATGTCTGGTACTGCAGTAGGACTTACCTAGATGACCTCTTGCTAAGGAAATCTACCATCAACTAAAGCTACCGATTTACAGGGCTATCGAGACTAATCAACGAATGTCTCAAGGTAGTGAAAATCAAAGCAGCAGTGTTCTAGATTGTGTTATGCTACTCACAATTCCAGGCGCCGCAATGGTCGTGGGCAGACGTTATCTTTCACCATCAGGAGAGCGTTACATCTCATTACTTTGACGTAACAAAAAATTATGAATGACACTTTCAACCCAAATAAAATGAATGAATGAACGGAACGAGACGTAACCGTTGAACTTTCTCTGTGAAAAGGACTCGGAGTTTTGGCAAGAACGCTAAAACTTCGGATCGCCGTATTATATTATTTTCCTTGTAATTTTTAGAATGTTTATATACAAAAGAGTTTTAGTGTCTAATTATTATAAGCGCGAGTCTGGGAAGGTGATATAATGGGGTGAAACATAACTTTTCGTGTTGCTTTCAAAACTATTTCGAAGGGCATGACCAGACTTGACCTTGACTTACTTTGTATGACTTAGATATATTTTATTAGATTTATCTTAAAATACTTGAAAATATAGAAATATTTGACACTGGCAAATGCACAAAGCACGGCCCCAAAAGAAATAAACAAGAAGATTTATGAATAAAAATAATGTCACGTACATTATTTTGCACTTTCAGAAATCTGTAATTCGTTTATTAATATTATTTTGGTCGAAGAATGAAGCACATTTTCAATTCTTTTGTTACAACATAAAAACAAACATACAAAACTTATCTACCATAGTACTGATAATAATTACGTTGCATTGTTTGCGAGCAAGTAACTTTGTTTAGTACTGTTTCTTTTGTTCTATATTAGCACATTTCTTTGAAAATCATTAGCGTTACATTCAAAGTACAAAATTGTAAATGTCATTAGTTTATCCTACCATCGGTAAAATAACGAGTATATTTATAACAAAATAAAAGTTATAGGTCGACAAAATTGCATTATTTTATTAAATCTCACTGATCTTAGATTACAATCAAGCATATAAATAAAGCAGCTGCAATAAATTGTGAAAAGTTTAATAAAAAAATGTCGATAACATATTGCACCAGCTTTTACTTTAAACATAATTGAATTTTACGGTTTCTATTGAACAAGATTTATCAGACTTTTATCGCGTTAGTTTCAAAACTATCAAAATCGACTGTTGGCATAAAGTTGTTGGCTCCATCAACTAATAGCTGCAACAGCTTATCGTAAACTAATTTAGGCGCGTCTATGGCCCACAAAAAGTCAATATGATTAAATTCCTTTAGTGGAACAATGTAGTGCTCTATCGGATTTACAAGCTGGATGTATAGTCTGGTGACATCCACGTCGCTGGCAAGCCAGTCGTTCTCAGAACTGAACAAAGCGATAGGTAAAGTTATCCGGTCAAGTTGATACTCAGGGGGTATTTCAGTACCGTACTGTTTCAAATTTCCTTCGAGTCCGTAGTCAAACTGTTGAAAACGACCAGCATTCTTTATTTCTTGCGCGTAATGAACCAGTGTCTTCGTTGATGCCCCAGCAGGCACATGACCTAAGATTAGTGGCAACAGAGTCTTGTTGAACTGTTTGGAATCATGGCCGCAAAGAACAAACATCGAATTCTCGCAGATCGCCTCTTCGTAGTGATTTATCTCACATGCATGTTCAGATAACCACCTCAAAACGGAATTCTGTGGAAGAAATTCGTTAGCTCCGAGCAGTTTCATCAAATATTCAATGTTGCTGCTGAATCTCGCCAGCAATCGTAATGGACTCTTTATATCTGACATGAAAGCTACAGGAGCTAAAGCATAGCCAGCTCTAAGGATTTTGTTGTATTGAGTTTTTGTAGATAGCAAAGCAAACAAAACAGTTGTTCCCATTGAGTGTCCGACATAATCTATTTTGGTGTCCCAACCTTTTATCTCCATTATGTAGTCAATGATCGCAGGTAAGTCGTGCTGACTTACGTCGTGGAATGTGAAATTCCAGAACGCGAACGTGTCAATATTTCTGGATACATGTGCTCGAGAATATGTATTCCCTCGAACGTTGGCTAGCCAGACATCATAACCATTTTCAGCTAAAATATAAGCGAGGCCTTTTTGTGGTCCAGCAATTATCCAATCTGCGGAACTACCTAAGAGTCCGTGGTGAAGCAAAACTGTTCTCGATGAGGTATATTTTCTTTTGACATATGGGATTCTGTGCATTGTGAGAATGTACCCATCATCTGTGATGACCGTGTGTGACTCTGAATGATATCCATGAAGAGCGATAAGTTGGGGAGTAGTCATGTGTGTCGAAGGATCGTCTTCTAAACATTTATATTTTAATTCTTTTGGAGCAATTGCATCAAAAATCTCCTTATTACTTACTTCGGCTTTATCAATATAGTCGTTGAACTTCCTCTTCACTCTCGCAACACTGTTATCACTAGAAACCACTACTTCGTTGTTACTGTCTGCATGCGTTCCGAAATATGATGTTATCTTGCTTCGTACGGTGTCCACTAAATAATTATTTAAGCTGCGACCTTTTTCTTTCACATAATGTTTTAATTCCGATGTTTTGTTTGTGAATTTACCGAAAATATTTGGAATCCAGGAGGTTTCGCGACATTCACTCGCATGAATTACGAATATAAGAGTTAGCGCGAAAAATATGGGAAGCTTCATGTTTAAACGATGTGCACTCCCGGAGTTCACACAATAGACTGAACTAGATATGATTTATCTCCTCGGTGAGGTCAAGGGGAAGCGTTTGGTGAATCAGGCGCAATATGAACCGAGCTATCGTTTACAAACATGAATGTGTTGTGATAAACAAACGTTAGACTTTAGAGTTTCTTCAGCATGAGTAATGCGGAAATACTATGACGAGTATACAAGCGTGCGTAATATACTGAAATATTTCTTTGAACTATTAGTATTTTGTTAATAAATAATGTTGACTACACTATAATAATGACTGTACTTTGTTTTGTTTTTATTTTTATCGTCAGAATAAGTAAACATCAAATAACTTTGCATTCGTCAATGAGTATAATATCTATTAAAAAATTAACCACAGAATTTTGTAGTAGCACGTTGCCCGAGCTAGTGGTTCTCGATAGTTACAATTTACCTTACGAGTGAAGTTTCTTCCAGGTAAGTAAGGTACATCGCACACCACTTCTTTGCCTAACATCACGCGAATTGGCGGTCAAACACAAGCCTATTCAGGAGTAAAAAAAATATACATACACATTTTTGACCTCCCTGATTCGTTAGTAGCTCTGCTTATTGAGCAGTAGGGTATCGTATATACATATATACATATATTATATTCCCCTTCAAGATCAATTTATGTGACAAAGACAAATGTTTTTCTACGGCTGAGTTTTCTAAATGTTATTCTATCATTTATCTGGTTCCTATAGTACAAGCTTGTTACATTGGCTCCCATAGTTTGTGGCGCTATGTGAAATGTTCCCCAATATTTATTTATTATTCGATATGAATATTGGACCATTTTGTTTTAATATTTTCTCTATGTTATTTTATGCAAGCAAATTTAAAATTAATAATTGTAACGAAAATTTACAAACCTTATCTTAAATACTTCAAAATGTTAAATTTAATTACATTGGTCATATTATTAACACACTACCACATACATAAGTATAATAAGCATGTTTTTTCAAAAAAAACAATGTCTAAAATCAAAGTCAATTTTCCAATCATTAATTCCTCAAGCGATTGCGCAAAATTATACCTATTAGAGGATTTATCGGGAAGTTATTGCTTCCCGACTCTTGAATGCCAATAGGGCGAACAAAGGAATCGTTGATATGAGGGTAGGAACAAATGTTCCAATATAATGGGAAATAATGTCAGTGATGGGAACGATGAGAAATAATGGGATATAAGCACTTCACGTGATTGAGATGTCGCTGTGAAATTGATTGTAAATACGTGGGAGGCTATTGAAATCAAATGTTTAATAATGAAATTATCAAAAATCATAAACGATTGTTATATTGTTTTTAATATAGGAGACAGAGTAGACTAGGTCTTTATTTTTATTTTCTTTTAATGTAAAAGTAATGAAACGTAGAAGACGCTCTCCTAATGGTAAAAGTTCTAGTTCATGACCATTGCAGCGATATACAGAACTTTAACTTTAGTAAAACAAAGTGCTTTGGCGCTCATTACTTTGAGACTTTCGAAGGTTTTTCGGTGTTTGACCGTAAATTATCTGATGTTGAGTGACAGCGTGCGAATAAAAACTGTAGTATCAAAACGCTTTGTGCGTACATGGGGAATATCTACGATTTGGTCGCGTTTGTCCGACCGTCCGGTAGTAGAAAGGTGCAGGGGGAACCAAATTGCTTTTATCCGAAAGGGAGGACAATTAACCAAATTTAATATTTATATTCATTATCGTATAGTTCTTTTTGTTAATTATTATCTATAAATCGGAATGGAATTATGAATTAACTTATGAATTAAATTCTTAACGTTCTAACTAATAGGAATAATAATGGTGACGCTAGAATCTTACCGAGTTTTCTAGACATTGATTAAAGTAAAAAATACGAAATGGTGTCATGCTCTCAGTCTATTGTACACAAAACACTTACCTGTCTGGGACAATCTTTTGAAAGCTACCATTTCCGAACAACCTAGTTCTAGAGGAGAAAGCTTTCTTTTGCAAGATACATTTCTTATTCTTTTATTTACGATGTTATGTAGGTATTTTACATACGCTGTAAATAATTACATCTTCTACCAAAATAAATGAATGTGCTTTAAAAATTTCCAAAGAGTGTAAAATGAGAATTGGCGCTCATTACGATTCAGTCGTTCTCTAGGCGTAGAAAGCGCAATACGTGTTATTGATGTTTGGAGCTTTTCATAATTATTATACACCGCATCGAAATAGGTCCGTTTGAGAGCTACGATGCCACAGACAGACACACACACAGATAGACAGACATCGACGTCATACTTATGACACCCCTCTTTTTGCGTCGGGGGTTAAAAAGGTAGGCCAACCACTATTTAGTATTAGGTACTATACTTTTTAAAAGAGAAGGGAGCCAATGTATGATTTCTACAATGTATGCTTCATAACAATAAACATGCTCAAAACTTATATGCTAACTAAACATAAGATATGATATACTTAGTTCATTATTATGTTTTGTTCAAACAAAACAGGTATATAGATATTTTTTTGATATATATACATATATATATATACATATATATATATATATATATATATAGATATTTCAATATATATTTTTTATATATAGGTATATATTTTTTTTTGGTCTACACTAGGGTTTGTTCTTTGGCTCTATAGATTAGTTTTAGATATTAAGTAAAGTTTTGGATAAGTTTTTTAAATTGTTGGCAAGTAAGTTAAATTTAAATTCTCATCACTGTTGTAACTGAAACGACTGTTAAGCGGAAATAAACTAAATATATACCTTGAACACTCAATCTAGAGCAATCAATCATCATACTCTCAATCATCAATCATCTCAATCATCGATCATCTCAATCAAGAATCATATACTTGGTATCCAAAGAAAATCCATAACTAGCACATTGCAACACCTAACCATTTTACCTATTATGACTTCAAAAAAGTTTCCACACGACATATCTATTGAACAGACCGTTCATATCCGGAGAGAAGTCTTAACAGCAAACGGATGCGAGGATCCTTTGAAAGAGGACTTGTCCCCGGCTAGGGACATAAAACGGTAATTTTACCCGCTATTACACTCCGACGAACAGCTTTCAATGAAGGAAATATTTTTGAAGAGAGTATTTTGGTAGTGGTTTGTAGGTAGAAAGCAATCCCCTTGACCGATTTTCACGTTCTAACTTAAAAATGTAAATTATACTCATTATAAAAATCTAAGGAACAGTTTGAAAAATCAGAAATACGATAAAGATTATGGAATGAAAAATATTTTTGTTTTAGTTACGCTGGATTGCTTTCCTTTACTTACATCGAGTTTAAGCAGCCTAGTTGGAAAGCGCCTGGCATCCAATCTGGGGGTCCTGGGTTTGAATCTCACGTCACTCACCTCTATATTTTCTATGTAATGTGCGTATTGCCGTTAACTTCAAATGGTGAAGGAAAACATCGTGAGAAAACCTACATATCCGAGAGTTCATAAGCCTCTTACTCTACTCTAAATCCCTAAACCTGTACCTGTGCCTGTACCTATGCCTATATCTGTGCCTGTACCTGTACCTATCTGTGCCTGTACCTATACCTATATCTGTACCAACCTGTGCCTGTACCTATACCTGTACCTGTACTTATACCTGTACCTGTACCTGCACCTGCACCAGCACCTGCACCTGCACCTGCATCTGCACCTGCACCTGCACTTGTACCTGCACCTGCACCTGCATCTGTATCTATATTTATAAAAATATTACTAATATGGCATTTTTTATTTATTCATAATTAAATTAATTTATTCATAAATTTTAAAAGAAACTATCAGTAATTATATCTCATTATTGTAGTGAGCGGTTGCCGACCCCGTTTTCCGTGCCGTGTTTCGCCTACGAGACACACTCAGGATGAGTTAACACTTCGAGCGTTAGACTTCAATCTATTGAATAAATAAATAAATATTGGAAGAAATTTCACACAGTGATATCTAGCCCCAAACTGAACAAAGTTCGTACTATGGAAACCAGCTGATTTACGTTTTTGTTATAAATACATACTTATAATAAACACAGAATACTCAAACATAGAACAAACATTTATGTTCATCACACTAATGTTATTATTGAGTTTTTTTTTCAATTCATTTGTTTACTTTTTTTTAAAACAGTGTACAAAAGTATTATTTATTAACGGCGAACCCTGCTAGTTCCTGTTAAGGGTGAAGTCAGAAGGTTCTATTGTATACCTCATAATATAATTGACCGTCAGCATTGAAGGTATCTGTATATCGGTATCGGTAAGCATATAAAAGCTATTTTTAATGTTGATCTTTCCTCTCACCGTCATTATTATTATAAGTCGTCGGAAAATGTGTCTTTGTTTACCTGCGCGCCCCAGTGCCTTAACTATCTCTTTCTTTTAAAACAGTATACAACTGTTTAAAAAAAAAAAAAAAAAAAAAAAAAAAAAAAACTCGGTAATAACATTTTCGCGATGAACATAATGTACCTATTTCAAACTATTTTTTTAAAATCAAAACACTTTACTGGTAGTGTAAGACAATAACTAATGCAGTAGTGAAGAGATTTTTGAGTTATAAAACAAATCTTCTTTTGATACATTCGATGGTAAATCTCAATAGCCATGTAATTTCGCTAGCTGCTAGGAAAGAGATCTACCATAACGTATAACAAAATTTAAGCACTTAAATAGTTAAGATTCAGTGCTAGATCAGTATTCTAGTCCCAACGTTGGTCCTTCGAGCCATACAAAAGGACAATCCTAGCATAAGACACGACTCAAAAGAAGGGCACTGTTTCGTGTCTACATTGTGTATAATGGTAGATTTAGGCTGCGGGTCCGACATACGTGCGAGATAAAACCCTTTATGTCATAAAACGCTCTAACCCTTTTTTGAGGCTTTTCGGCCCTTGAGAAGGCATAATATTTTGCCTTCGCTCTATTCATTGAAAATAGCTCCACTGTAAGTTGATAAAGCGGGTATAAAAGGATTGGTGCTACAGGTTTTGTGGCAATAGATTTTTGTATTGATGTCTTTGGGACAATTTGGAAGTCTTTCTTTTGTGATAACCGCTAGTATAGATTCTATTTGTAAGGGTACACGTGTACGTGTACATAAAAATGAGTCACGATAATATACAGGGCTATAAACTTAGGCTGTACTCAGAAAGGGTATAGTGGGTCAACTTTTACTATGGACACAACTCCATTTATTTGATTGCCCTGTTAGCTCATTTGGTAGAATATCTGATACAAGAGCTGAGCGTGGGTTCGATTCCCACCAGGACAAAAACTTATGTGATGATAAATGTTCTGTGTCTGGGTGTTCTGTACGTATCATAAGTATGTATTTACAAAAATAAAAGTATTTTTTGTCAGCTGTGTGTTCCTGTAGTACAAGCCTTGCTTAGTTTGAGGCTAGATGGCGCTGTGTATAAAGTTACGTTGTTTATTTTCTTCATTTTGTCAATTTTTTTAATTTCTTTGTTCAGGGGTCAACGCACTTGTTCATAAAACAGCACTTTTTTACTTCATGATTTCACAGATGTGGGTTATTTATAGGAATAAGTCCCCCTTTTAGGTTAGTACACCCTAAGTTTGTAACCCTCTATACAAAATTAGCTAAAAGATTTAGAGTTATCATTTAGCTGCAATTAACGGAGAATTTTTCCAAGGTGAACGCTAAAGTACAATATAGGATATTTTTACGAAAACTGTGTACAAAAAGATTATTAACTATTTTAAAGTAACAACAGGCTATTTAAAAATATCCTTAGTATAACAAAAGTTGCGAATGTACCCAATAAAACTTCAACATTTTTCTATAAAAGACTCAGTTGCAAGTAATTTTTATAACCGTACTTCATAAGAAACAAAACTTGTATACAATACCTCAGCTCAACAATTAAAAAGTTGTTAGATGTTTGCAACTGTTGTTGGACTTGTGTTTAATTTCATAAAAACAAGTTTTCGTCAAGGTAACTTAGTCTTGAGCAACTTGAAAGAAATAAGAGTACTTTTTGTTTAGATACAAGTATGTTTCTGCCTAAAATTAGCAAACTTAAAAAAATACAAGTCTATAAAATATACAAATATTTATGTAGCGATGATTGCGCTGTCGGTTTACATTCTAAAGAGCGTGGGTTCAAACCCTAACAATGAGCTTGAGCTGCCGGTGAAGGAAAAACATCGTGAGGAAACCATAGCATCGTTGTAGGGTATTTTCTAGTACTCAGCTGGCTAGCTACCACCATCAAGTTGAAAATCAGCAGCCAAGCATTTAATGGTGTGTTCCGGCCTCAATTGAGAGCCAGTTCCATTCCAGCCTATATGTGCTTTACTATTTTCGACCACACCGTCAATTAACATCAGGTGAGCTGTGGTCAAACTCCTAGCTTGCTTGGTGATGATGAAACTGATTTTCAGTTTGGTATATTTTTATTTTTATTTTTTTATGGTTGACAGGCTATGTGTTTGACCACAACTCACCTGATGTTAAGTGACGGTGTGGTCGAAGATGGTAAAGCACACCTAGCCTGGAATAGAACTGGCTCTTAAGTGAGGCCGCCGGAACACATCGTTAGATGCTTGGCGGCAGATTTTCAACTTGAGAGTGGTAGCTAGCCAGCCGAGTACTAGAAAGTACCCTACCACCACGCTATGGTTTCCCCACGATGTTTTCCTTCACCGGCAGCTCAAGCTCATTGTTGGGGTTTGAACCCACGCCCTTCGGCATACGAACCGACCGCGCTAACCACTGGGCTGTCATCGCTTACACTGGTTTTGGTTTATATTGGCAATACAAACTCAAACTGTCATATAAATGTAGTGTGTGGTTTGAGTTAGACTGCCACGTGTAAGATCTTTGATTCTAGGTACCCGGTGAGTCTACCGAGAGTCGATGGTGAAGGACGAGAAAATCGGGAACAACAGAACCTTATTGATCAATCGGTATTTGAGCTTACGACCCCAATTTATTAACCTCTCGTCCTTTCGCTTGAGAGGACCTGAAAGCTACGTTAATATCAATATTCAAGCTATCATATCACCAAATATTATAAAACAAAACTGTCCGCCGCGTCTGTCTGTCTGTCTGTCTATCTGTTCGCGATAAACTTAAAAACTACTGAAAGGATTATCATGCGAGTTTCACCAATAGATAGAGTTATTCATGAGGAAGGTTTAGGTATATAATTTGTCAAGGTTTTGTGTAAATTGATTGAAATATGATGATAATTGTTGGATGTGTCGGATAAAGTCAAGCCACTTGGGAGCTTTCATCGAAAACGCTGCCTAATCCCTTTGAAATATAACAAAACAATGCATGGTGGTATATTCCTCTATTATAGATCTACAGAAAAGTCCGCGGGTAAGGGTAGATACCCTTTAAGGTTGATATATGCCACCTATTGTATCTCTTCTTTGCATGTAAGTTTTATTCAATACAATTTAAAAAGCTATCATAATTATACTTTAATAAGTACATCATATATTTTAAACATACGCTTAAATAACTTATGGTTCGATATGGTAATCGATTTGAGAAGTCAGGTTTATTAATAGGTAATCTTTGTCAAGGAGGAAAGGGAGGTCTTTGCCCAGCAGTGGGACACTAGAGGCTGAAATAATCAATAATAATAAGCTGTGGTCAAACACCTAGTTAGTCACTAGTAAAAAAAAAGTAGGTACATACACCTAAATAATAGAATCAAAATATTGGTAGCGATAATAGCCCAGTGGTTAGCTCGGTCGGATGATACGCCGAAGGGCGTGGGTTCAAACCCCAACAATGAGTTTGAGCTGGCGGTGAAGGAAAATATCGTAAGGAAACCAAAGTGTGGTGGTAGAGTATTTTTAGTAATCGACTGGCTAACTATCACACTTAAATTGTAAATCTGCCGCCAAGTATCTAACGGTGTGTTCCCGCAGCCTTACTTGAGAGCTAGCTCCGTTTTAGGCTAGTTGTGTTTTACCATCTTTGACCACACCATCATTTAAGATCAGGTAAGCTGTGTCTTAAATTGCCTAGAATAATAGAATCAATGATAAATTGATATAAAGTTATTGACATTGAAAAGTCTTTCCAATTGTACTCTTTAAACATTCACGCCTCATTTACCTATATCTTTTAACGAGCAATTCTTGTATACATATATATATATTCTGAATCACGGAAACGGCTCCAACGATTTTCATGAAATTTTGTATCCAGGGGGTTTCGGGGGCGAAAAATTGATCTAGCTAGGTTTCATTTTCAGAAAACGTCGTTTTATCCATGTTTTCAGCCGAGCAATGCTCGGTCAACCAGGTACTTATCTTTATACGCAGTAATTATTTGTTTTAAGTTACAACTTCTTTATCGGGTATAATATTAAGAAAGAGTTATAATAATTATAGATAGTTAGGTCAAATATAATACATAATTAGCAATTTTGTATAACTGAATTGACTTAACAAATGACTACAATATTCATAATGAAATATGAGATGTATCTATCTACTTATCTAAATATATATAACTCAAAGGTGACTGACTGACTGACTGACATAGTGATCTATCAACGCACAACCGAAACCACTGGACGGATCGGGCTGAAATTTGGCATGCAGGTAGATGTTATGACGTAGGCGTCCGCTAAGAAAGGATTTCGATTAATTCTACCCCCAAGGGGATAAAATAGGGGATGAAAGTTCGTATGAAACTTTGTCAATTTTAAACCGATCGGGCTGAGACTTTGCATGCATGAAGCTACTATGACGTAGGCATCTAGCGCGGGTATAACCGCGGGGCACAGCTAATTTAAATAATAAAGTTGGCTGGTAGTGCAGCAGGTTACTTGGTTATGCAAGCAAACGTGATCTTAAGTAAGATGACCAAGAGAGAGACCTAGATCTTTATTTTTTTATTAAGTACACTACTTACCTATATTTAATATGGAAAGTCTCGTTGTAGACATATTGTGAAATTTTAACTAACCAGTGGGACCGATGCAATAACACTAATCCAGGCTTTGATGGCAATTTTGACATGTAGTTTTTTGAATTTATGACATTTGCAATTTTTTTTAAATTATTGTATAATTATATTTGACATTTTGATTTATATAATAGGTACTTTCTTTTTTATTCACAGTTATTTTTCTTTTTTAAATTTAAAAATTATGTTGTTTTTGTTTTAATTTTTATGTAATCGTTTGTGAAATTCTAATGTAATTGGATTAACCGTTTTTAGGGTTCCGTACCTCAAAAGGAAAAAAACGGAACCCTTACAGGATCACTGTGTTTTCCGTCTGTCTGTCTGTCTGTCAAGACCCTTTTTCTCAGGAACGCGTGCAGGTATCAAGCTGATTCTTATCAAATACTCAGGTCAACTGTCAACTCGGAGCTGTGAAAAAAAAACTTCTAAGCTAACGCAATCAAAAGAAACAGCCGTTTATGCTGCAAATTTTTTTGCAATTATGCGACACTCGCAAGGGAATCAAAACGGGTACTTCCCGAATCAGAATCTTGAAATTTTGTACAAAGCAACGTCTTATAGCATAAATAAAGGAACAATTGCGAAAAGCATAAATTACCATTAAAAAAAATACCATAACTTTTCCTTATATACCTACAGATTTGTACGGAACCCTGGGTGCGCGAATCCGACTCGCACTAGACTGGTTTTTTTCTCTTAATAAATATAATAAAATAAATTTATTTTAATGCTTAGTGGTTAGCGCCGTCGGCTCACACGCTCAAGGGTATGGAATCAAATCCTAACATTGACCTTGAGCTGCCGGTGAAGGAAAACATCATGAAGAAACCGTTGCATGACCACCAGCTAGGCTAGGTACCACCAGCTACAGTTAAAAATCTACGCCCAAGCTTATTCTTCGTGTTCTCTGTGTGAAACATCTTATTGTCATCTTATTGTGTGTTCCGGTAGCCTCACTTGAGTGCCAGTTTCATTCCAGGCTAAGCCATTGCCTTTAACCTCATCGTCACTTAACATTAGGTGAGCTATTGTCAATACAAATTCTTTTTTTTTTTTCTAATCGAATAAATGCATTTTATTACTTTACCAGTAAGTGGGGAGTTAAAGGTTTGGCAGCCAAGTTGGGAGAAGTCAACAAGTCTTACTACCCTAGCGAAGCCGGGGCGGGTCGCTAGTAAAATATATAACCCTGTTGTCAAAGTGCCATAAAGTATAAAATAAAGTAAATAAGTATACGTTAACTTGGATTCGTAATAAAGCTGACCAGTAGCTTCCGTGGAATGCCAAGCTTATAAGATCGGGGAATATTTTCGAGAAAAGTCTGTCTTCGTGAAGCGGTGAAAGGCGAGTGCAGGTTTTTGTAAAGGAAAATGAGGGGTTTCTTTTTATTTTATTTGTTGGTGCTTTATTTAGAGTTCAGTGAAACATTCTTCTTATTCCCCGGTAAGTAAAGAATTTAAAATATATTACTAAGTAAGGTTTCGAGAAAGTAACTCTTTAGAATTAGTCACGCTTTTAATTAATTATTTTTGCGAGCTGCTGCGAGTGCTAATTTGCTGTTTTTTCTCGAATCAAAAAGTATCGTTGTTAGTAGTAATAGTATAGTATAATAGTATAGTTTCTTTCTTTCTTATATTTAGTTTTATGAGATCACTGTATTCCGCGTAAATTATTTTTATGCCTCGGGACTAAAAATGACTTATGTGTTAATTCAATCTATACACCTTTTTTAATGAGTGACTGTCTATTTTGTTGACCACAATCCATCTAATGTGGTCAGATATGGTAAACAAAAATAGTTTGTAATGAGAACTAGCCCTTAAGTGAGCCTGCCGAAATATACCGTTAGGTACCTGCCGTAGATTTTTAACGTATCCTTAACCATGGTTTCCGCAGGATGTTTTTCTTCACTGGCAGCTCAAGCTCATTGTAAGGATTTGAACCCATGTCTTCCGGCGTGAGTTCCGACTGTGCTAACCAATTAATTATCACTGCTATAAACATAATCAACAAATCATTGAGGTTCCTTATTATCACGGAAAACGCGGGCAACCTCGCAATGCAGAGTTAATCAATCAATCAGGGCACAGATAGAGTTATTATAATTCTAAAAGCTACCAGTTCTTCTTTTAATAATAAATTTAAATTATTTATCTAAGCGGTTAAAAACCTGCGTTAATCACACACACAACACAGTCAATAGCTTGTATTAAGTTTCTTCAAAGAAAATTCTGCCTACAAACGAAGTTTTTATAATACATAATAATTTTTACAACTAAAGAAAGTCGACTCTGTTTGACTAAGCCCAAAACACGGCAGGTTATATTGTTTTTTTATTTGAGTTCTGGTGCCTATTGGTGGAGTTCATTGGGACTATTCTAGTGTCTGTAAACTACATTGAAAAGTCACAGGAAAGGGCGTGGGTTCAAGCTGTGCTTTAGCTGCCGGTGAAGGAAAACATCGTGAGGAAACCATAGCATGTTAGTACTTTCTAGTACTAACATGCTGGCTACCACCCTGAAGTTGAAAATCTGGTCGCCAAGCATCTAACAGTGTGTTCCGGCAGCCACTTGAGAGTCAGTTCCATTCCAGGCATGTTTTCCATCTTCGACAACACCGTCACTTAACATCAGGTGAGCTGTAGTCAAAAACCTGGCCTGTCTATCAAAAGAAGAAGGTTAAAAAATAACTTGAGTGAGACTAACTGATTCTCAAAAACGATTTGTAATTATATTTACGAAAACATTTCGAGTTTTTGGAGGTTGTTTCCAAACTATGTTTGGAAAAGGAAAACAACCTTTGAGATTAAAAAGCCTTTATTAAAAACATGGGGTCAAGGGAAACATAAGCCATGTAAATGAAATTCATTGAAACATCTGGCGGTAGGTGATTTGTTATTGTTTGTTTACAGAGAAACATGCGATATTCCTGTGCCTGAAGGTCTGTCCGCTGTATTGTTCGACGCGGCAGAAGCGTGACACGGGTGAGGATTGCGCTTTTTCTTGTGTTTATGAAGGTAGTGGACACCGGAGAGGAATAATCTGATAAATCAAAAAATCTGATATTACATAAGCTCAAAAAATTTGAAATCAGGCTGGCATATAGTGAACATTGACTCTAATTATCCTAGAATTCACCGTGAACATCATTATTTATAAGTACTCAGGTCGTTTTCCTTGACAGCCAAGTAGAGAGAGCAAGTATTCAAATCCGTATGTTATTTACAAAGAACTTGTTGATATGTGACCAACATTAAAATAATACTTCTCTAGGAGCATCTTCCATGGTTTCTATGACTGACTATCAGATTTAAAAAACGGAACCATGTTTTGTCCAACAAGAAATTAAAAAAAGTTAGAAGTGAAAAAAACGAAAAATGAAATGAGAAATTTAAACAGAACACGGCTAATATAGAGAAGCAACGAAATGCATACGTGCGCGCAGACATATAAGAGAGCGGCACGAGAGCATACGAGAGCGTCACGCCGTTTTATGTCACGGCATACGAGTTGGTTTTACTACCAAGGTGCGCTAATATTTTTTTCATCTTTTTTTATAACTAATAGGCTTGCGTTTGACTGCCAATTCACCTGATGATAAGCGAAGATGCGGTCTACGGTGGAGCACGCTCGCCTAGAAAAAACCGATTCACTTGTGACTTGAAGGCACCCAGATTGAATTTATCGGGGAAAACCCACTCGGGCAGCAAATTCCATTATCTAGCGGTTCGCACAATGAAGGTAGATTCGAACCGCTTAGTTCGAGTTTTTGGAATATTGACCATGAAGCGGTATCGCTTCTTAGAGCTTCTGGCTGTCCGATAGTAGAATGGACAAGATGTAATTAGGTCACGTAAATCAGAAGCGCTCTCTTCAAAGTTTATCCGATAGACAAGCGACTTTCCGACGATGTTCAAGGCTTTGGAGCCCTTTCAGAACAAGCGCATCAATATTTTACACCAATAAAATCTGCCAATTTCAAGAATATGTCGATACTCTTCACGTAAGCATTGTGAAATATCGCCCAATTATCTTGTGAGTCAATGGCCAGCAAAGAATTAGTTAAAAGTTAATACATCCTAACTGAATAAAGCTGCATCTTAACGTTTGCACACTCTCCACACTTTCGCACTTTCCACATTCCATTCCATTTCCTTTTTCCTTCATTCTACACTTTCAACCCAGATTATTTATTGACATAATTAGTTAAACGTAATCCTTAATATAATATTATGTGTCATCTCTAACTTTATGATAGCAATCTGATACACGTTTCTCTTATGGAGTCTACTGGCATATTGGTCTATGATATAGTATGTTATAAAAGGGTACTTACACTTATTGAAGTTTTATTGTGGTCTGCTTAAGAAGCGACATGATGTTTGTTTTGTAAATAACTCGCTTTGCTTCGAAAATTCCATGAAATGTTATTGGGAAATTATTTACATGAATTTATATTTCATTCTATATTTTTACTTGGGTCTTGGAAATTTATGATTTAGCTATCTTACAAAATGTAAAACTACTGTTTCCTTTTATCTATGTTTAAACATACAGCACACAGTAATGTTTACATATCACTACTTGGCGGCAGAATATCTGGTACTGCGGTGGTACTGGTGTGGTGGTGACTAGGGGAGTTTACGGGGCCTTCCTTAGAACGTCGATCATGTCCACAACCCCTTAATATTATCTCCTATGGGTTCTTACTGGTTCTTCCTTAAGGGGTTGTACTTGTTCTCAAACCCTTATAAAGTCTTAGGGGGCTATCATAAGAAGGTTGCCCTTATTTTCAAACCCCTAATATTGCCAACTGAGGGATATTACAATGAGAAGCCCATGAGGCCTCTCTGTACGCATATTTAAGTATCAACCTTATTTTAGGAAGCTACTGGACTGACAGTGACATCACTTACGACTGGCCCCCAACTTCTACCGAAGAAGAAGACTACCATCCGTACTCTTTCCATCCTTACCACGTGGGTCGGTGGGTCTACTGCAAGCCCTCCAGCTCGACTACTCGGAAACCAACCACTACTACCAAGAAACCTACTACAACTCCAGAACCCACTTGGATATGTGAGGTGTGTCAGAAGAAATGTGGGGCTCCGAAGTCTGAATGATGATTTCATCTTTGATTAAAATAGCAGGAAACGTTTTGTGTCATTGCACGACTTGATTCCATCTGCTTCTTTATATTATAGGACAGCCAAAAGTGACCGGAATACCATAATAGGTACTCCAGCAGTACGTACAAAGGGATTAGATGTTTTTCCACAGCTGATGTGGTAGCAAATAGCAAACACCAGCCAGAGATGGAAACTGGCACTGGTATGAAGCTGTCAGAACACGACTTTAGTAACATTTTTTTAAATTATTTTTTTATGGCTGACAGGCTTGGTGTTTCACCACAGCTCACGTGATGTAAAGTGACAGTGTGGTCGAAGATGGTAAAGCACACCTAGCTTGGAATGGAACTGGTTCTCAAGTGAGGCTGCCGGAACACACCGTTAGATGCTTGGCGGCAGATTTTCAACTTGAGGGTGGTAGCTAGCCAGCCGAGTACTAGAAAGTACCCTACCGCCACGCTGTGGTTTCCTCACGATGTTTTCCTTCACTGGCAGCTCAAGCTTATTGTTGAGGTTTAAACCCACGCCCTTCGGCATGCGAACCTACCACGCTAACCACTGAGCCATTGATGTTTGAGATTTTGTAGCGATGGTAGCTCAGTGGTTAAACGCCGAAGGGCGTGGGTTCAATCCCCAACGATGAGCTTGAGCTGCCGGTAAAGGAAAACATCGTAAGGAAATCATAGCACGGTGGCAGGGCATAAATTACAATTTTCATTGTAACATTCACTGTTTTTGTTTTGCTTATACGGTATAATTCACGTTCATTATATCAGATACGACTATAGTTTCGGCTATAACCGGTGGCCTTCTTTATGGAGACAAAGCTGAATACAACGCGCGCGCGACCTCGTCTTGCTTTGTACACAACAAAAATGTGGCAAAAAAACATCAGTTTTCATAATAAACCATTCACTGTGTTATTTATAAACTTCACCAACTCATCCCGGATAAATTGTTTCAAATATCCTGTGTCAGATCTCTAGTAGTTATTTGTTAGTTTAATTAATAAATTAATTACATACGTAACTGTATAGTTGTGCTTTAGTTAATTATAAAACTGTAAATTGATCAGTCCGAATCAGGTTGCTGAATTTTCACTCAATTAGTGGAACAATGCCAACAACTAGCTTTGTATTTCCATTTAATTTGTTAAAAGTTACATTTAACTTCCACGTAGTTTTAGTTTCATTGTTAATTTATTTATTTTTAGCTGTTGGGAGTGCCTTGGAAGGTATTTGATTGTTATTACTCTTATATAAATAGAAATCATGATACAGTCTATTTAAGTTTATAAATAATGTTGCAATCGGAAAGTCAAAAAGGAAAAGTTGGGTCCAATGAAAAAAATCCTAGCAATTTCACCAACTTACATCTTTTGTATCATTTTCTTTTAACACGAATAATGTGTTTACAACAAGCTGAGGGGAAAATAGTTATATTTAAATGAAAACACTTTTTTAAAAAAAATATTATTCCTAGTTAAATTTAAAAATATAACACACAAACACATACTTCCTCTTTTAATCCTCTTTTAATTTATTTATTTTGATACCCTACTCGATAGGTTTTGGTTAATTTTTTTTATTAACATTATACTTCGCGCAAAAAATCCGCCATTTTTTTCCAAACACTTTTCTATGAACACTTGAGTTTGTAAGTCGAATATATCGATACTTTTACCGTCGAAATCCATCCAGCCGTTTGGAAGATAATAAAAATAACGAGGTGATAAAGAAATGTACATATACAAGATACTCTAACAAGGTAAAGGTTTCTTGTTCGCTTCTTTACTTTACCTCAAAAAGATTGAAGTGAACGAAAGATCAAAGTGATCACTTTATTTCCTAGTTTTAAGTATGTTTATAATTTGTGACGTGTGACGTGTCCAAGAGTCCTGTAAGGTCTAAAGGAAATAAAGCACTTTGAGTTTTGAGTTTTTTGACTCAAGAAAACATAACCATTCCTTGGCAGTCGGGTAAAAACTGTTGATTATATTGCTTCAAAGTTCGGTAATAGAAGTCTGCTTATCGTTATGAACAATTTTCAGTAAGACACCACCCCTTGAAATCGCGAAAAAATCAGCCGCTTCATGGATAAAGCGCATGACGAATGTTTTATAGCAATATATGACAAAGCAGTGATATAGTGGAATTTTTTTGCTCCATTTATCGCTGCAATGGTCATGGACTAGGTTATCTCTTACCTCCTGCCTCTTATCAGGAGAGCGTCTCGTTCGATACATTACATTTAGGTAAAAGACAAAAAGAAATGCTTTCGATAACATTTATGGAATAGTTTTTTAGTGATTTCAGAGTTTAAAAGTGGCTCATAATAAAGAAAATCAATTTTGTGCACAATGACTTCCTTTCAACGTTTAATTAAGTAATATTTAACTTAAATTTATGTGTTCAGATCGCAAAAGTTACATCAAGAAATGTTTTTACCCAAATATCTTGGCGTCAAATAATTCGAGCGATCAAGCCCAGACGTTGGATTCCGTAGAAACGCTGCCCTAATCGTTACACATGTTACTATTTCACCGCATAATTAAATTTAATGAAGTTCACCGCTTTAGATTAATGTTACCGTACGTCCTGATTTACGAGGATTAATAAATTAACACGCAATCAGAGCACCCTGTATGTGCCAGTTTATCTAGGATGTTAATGAGGTGTGTGGATTGAGAATCCCTAATGATTTAATATATAAAATAAAATGGTCACTTTAACATGTATCACTTTGTTTGTATGTTTGTTACTTCTTCACGCTTAAATAGCTGGACAAATTTTGATTAAATATGGTATGGAGATAGCTGACACCCTGGATTATACATAGGTTACTTTTTATCCCGCAAAATGTAGAGGGTTACACCACGGGGCGCAGCAACAAACATACAAACACACACACTCACAAACTTTTATAATATTAGTGTGATGTGAAAATTTGTATATTTCATCACATCACATCATCAGCCATAGGACATCCACTGCTGGACATAGGCCTCCTCCTCGGGGGGGTTTTGCCAATACTCGCCACGTTTGGCAGGCGGGTTGGCGAGCGCAGTTAAATGTGATTGTTCAAGGAAGACGCTGCTGCCCGTCTTCCGGATTACATCCCATAGCCGACTCTTATGGCAACCACGGGTAGAGAGGGTGGGGTACTATTCTTACGCCGGCACCGCCACGGCAAATTGTATATTTGGATGTTTGTTATTCAATCACGCAAATACGGTTTAACGGATTTGGATGGAATAAGGCACACAGATTACATATTACCTGAATAAACATAAAGGATACGAAATACTAACGAAATATACGTGTCCACTTGAAATTTGGTACTCATAGATGTGTCTTATGGAACATTATTCTGGGATGAAATGTATTTACTAAAAATACCACAAGTAAAAATGTTAACGCAGAAAAAAAAACGCAAAGTCGCGGTAGTAAGCTAGTGAAGTTATAAATAGCTAGTTAATAAAAATTTCATCTACTTTGTATCTTTTGATTGATGAACTTATATGAAAATAATGCGTTGCTTTACCTTTCTTTTCCATACCGACTAACACGTTCAACGTTTGACCACAGGTCATTCCAACCGATGAATAGATAGTTTGAAATAGAAAATGGAAAGTTTGCTGTTTGATTTTGATTTGTCACCCATTGTTTATAAGTTGCGTAAGTTGGAAGAAAATTGTTTTATGTAATGAGTGACAGTAGACTATTTAATTGGTTGTACTTTACAGCTCCATAAAAATATGACCAGCTAAAAAAAAGGTTGAAATGTGTTTAAAAATAAGGAAGTGCTTTTTCAATTTCTTTTTAGACAGAGTTCGCGGTTATGACGTCACGGCTTCTCTGTACTGTAGACATTTCATACTATGTATATCAAACTTGAAGGATTAAAATTAAAATGCATGTCTTCGCATCGAAATTATCATCGGACTAGATATAAGCTTTTACAAGCGCAATCATATACTCTCTTCGCCTTTTTGCTTCCAGTGCTTACCCGCTGTCTTTTTTTACGGTTGGCAAGCTAGATGTTTGACCACAGTTCACCTGATGTTAAGTGACGTGTGCTCGAAGATGGCAAAGCACGCCTAGCCTGGAAAACACTCACCTCATGTGACGGTGTGGTCGAAGATAATAAACATATCTAGCCTAGAATGGGTCTGGTACTCAAATGAGGCTGTCGGAACACACTGTTAGGTGCTTAGCGTCAGATTTTAAACTTGAAAGCGGTAACTAGCCAGCCGAGAACTACCACCACGCTATGGTTTCCTCACGATGTTTTTAATATAGACAAAGGTAGTCCTTTGTGCCGATGTAGCTTCAATTAAGATTGCTAATAGCCAGTTCAATGTCAGTGACTTTAGTTCCCCAGCGAATTACTTCGTTTATGATACGAACCATTCCTTCAGAGAATGAAACCGTTCCAAAGATTTTACGGTGAGCGCTCTATTATGTATATCACTTATATTATCGCTCTTTATCATTAATAATGTATGACTCACTTTCATTAGTTAAGTTCCATATCAACGTAATTTAATTCTGTTAAAGACATATCACAGTCTGACATTTACGAATAAATCATTCAACACTACAACATATTGTAAAAAACAAAGTCGTCCACCGCGTCTGTCTGTCTGCCTGTCTGTCTTTTCACGTTAAACTTAAAAACTACTTATTGAATGGATTAATTATGCGAGTTTTACCAATAGATAGAGTGATTCATGAGAAAGGTTTAGGTATAATTATAATTTGTCAAGGATTTGTGTAAGGTGGTTGAAATATGATGATAATTGTTGGAAGTATCGTAAAAAGTCATCTGGGAGCTTTCACCAAAAACGCTGCCTAATCCCTTTAAAATAATTATAACAAAACAATGCATGGTGGGATAACTCTTCTTTTACAAATCTACAAAAAAGTCTGCGGTGGCATAATCTACCTTTTAAAGATAAGATTTAGGCATAAGCTTACTATATCCATTCTTGCTACCCGTGTGAAGCCGGGGCGGGTCGCTAGTTATGTATAATTTTTATCATTAATAATGTATGACTCAGTTTCATTAGTTAAATTTAATATCAACGTTATTTAATTTTGCTAAAGACACAACAGTCTGACATATACCAATAAATCATTCATTCGTTTTATTTTCATTAAATGTATATTAGAAATACGTACTTGTAAAAATTCTGTTTTTATGTTGAACATTTGAGAGTTCAAAGGTTTATCCAGCATTGAGCCTAGCAGCCGGATTATCGGTAAGCCCTCTCGATCTTTGCCGTGCTTTAGGAGGGGAATTTTACTTTACTGGAAGATTTAGTTTACTGTCAACGGGTTGATAAGACGGAGTTTAGTTCTATAAATAACACATGTTAAGCGTGATTTTATACGTTACTTTATATGCTATTTTAGGATTTCGGTCTGAAAATTTTATTGCTTATATGTAGCGATTTACGTTACTATAATAAAAAAACATAAAATATTGTTGGATCAATAAAAAATTCTTGTGTTAGCTATGACTTGCGCTTTCAACAATGATTGCCGAGATAAAAGGTGACATAACAGCAAACATTTTTCAACCACGAAGTTATGTTGGCCCGTTTATCACATTTGTTACTTCTTCACGCTCAAACGGCTGGACCAATCGTGATGAATTTTGGTATGGAGGTAGCTGATACCATGGAGTAACACGGGCTACTACGGGCTTTTATCGAAAAAAATGTAGTATTCACGTGGGAACAGCGGGTCACATCGCGGGACGCAGCTAGTTCTTAATATTTTTGTCAAAATGAGCGTCTTGATAGTTTTGTTTTGTAGTTTGTGAAGTTTATAAATATTAATTGTTTTGGTGAAAGTAGATAGATATATAAATTGTTCACACCAAGATTACTTAGGTATAAATTCGAATTTATAATTATGTAGCTTTAGGTCAAACAAATTTGGATTGTGCAATATCTAATTATCCAGTAGTTTGAGAAGGAAACCTACAATATGCAAAACGGTCGCAACTCTCACTTTTTATTAAAAGTAGGTAAACCAGTGACACTCGTTTAACTAACCCGCGATAACTGGTTGGTTTAATATCAATTAGGTAATATTTAGAGTTCCTGCTTATGTTACACCACAAATGTGTTCTGTAAATAGCCATCCGTACATAAGAAGGAAACGCAACCCGATCGCACGGTGACAACATTGAATTATTAATCTCTGATAGTTTTCGTGCTTTAGTTTTTATTGAAAACTAGCTGCCCCAAAACACTTCGTACTGTCTAAGTTATTGGCCAGACGTAGTCCAATAGAAAAAAAAAAAAAAAAAAAAGTACTTCAGAGTAATCACTTTATTTATACCTTAATAATCATAAACGATTACTTACAAAAGTAACTTTTGTATTTCGTACACTGCAAGACTTATTATTATTAGAGTATTTAAAGTATGTATTTATTTATTTTGTTTTACTCTATGGTTTGTATGGGAAGAGAAAAGTGTCGTTTTTACTATTTTCCTCGCAATTTTTCCGTTTTTTCTCTCTATAAGAACCTTCCTCGTGTCTTAACTAAAATATTAAAAAAATAGCCGAATTGGTCGAGCCGTTCTCGAGTTTAACGCTTAGCAACGCATTTGGCGATTCATTTTTATTTATAGAGATTTACGAGTTTATGAGTTGCTTTGCAAACTATTAAAGGCATAAAATGTTTAAAAAAAGGAAATAGGTAGGTACTTTTCCCAAAAATGAACGATTTTTTTTTTCTGTCTTTCACATTTGAAAATAGAGCCATGTTGCCGCCATATTGATTTTTTTACTATAGTGTCAGTTGGGATGATGTAAGGATTCTAACAATAGGTACCTTTTTTCGTTTTTTGTTATCATTTAGGGAATAAATTGAGTTTCCTTGTTTTTTAAAATAAAGAAACACATGAGAATTGGCACAATGCATGAAAGTGCCATGGCCGAAGAAAAAAAGAAAAAAAACCTAATAAATACATCCAAATCTGTTGAGATATTTAAAAGTTATGGTGGAATAAAGAAACTCACATACATAGATACATGAACCCTGAAAACATTACACTACATTTTATGGCTAGTCGTGTAAAAACTAACCCAAAGAGAACCGAAATTCTTTCTCTGCCGCTGTCCTTGGTGGTGACCTGTCATCAGGAGGTTGTTTGTTTAGCCTCAATGTACCCAAACTGTACATATATATTGTAATAAATGTCGCTCAAAACTGTCTCAATTTTTTTAATAGGCGAGCTTGCGAAAGTTCGCTTTGATTGGTTATATAGAGTGTCTTAAAGTATCGAGTATTGGAGCAGCGATGCCCTGAACTTTGGTTACTCAAAGTTTTGGGTATTGCTGTTATAATGCACACGCGTTATGTCATACAATCAGCAGACGTCAATCGTGTGAAGAGAACTTTAAACCTTTTTGTCCAGATACCTTATTTGTCAATATACGAAGATAAACAACACGAAATAAAGAACCGCAGTCGTCTAAAAAGTCAAATTTGGGTGGTATATTCAAAGGATTCGTTGGACATGGTTCGTAGACTACTCAAGTTACAAAATTTGATACAATTTTGGCCGCCGTATACAAAACGTGTTCTTGGAACGTCACGCAAGAAATCACCGCATTAATACCCTTACTTGTCTTTCTCCTCTTGACCTTTAAAATATGTCAAATGGTTTTATTTTCCTGAATCTGATAGACATTCCACATAACGACCGCAGAAAACCTTTTACCCTCACACTTGTTCTAACAAATTGTGCGTGGGTGGAAATCTGAAACACGTAACAAGTCGATGATATAAAAAAAAACGCAGATGTGGAAAAAGTATGGATGAATGATTGACTTAAAACCGCCATCTATTGATGATATTGGTTTTATTGGTTCACTGGTAGTATATCTGCCTTAAGAGCTGTAGGGCGTGGGGTATGTATTTACAAAAATAAAGTACTTATGTATTTTAACTGACTTCCATCACACAAGCTCTGCTTAGTTTGGAGTCAGATGGCGCGGTGTATAATATCGGCCAAGTGCGAGTCGAACTCGCGCACCGAAGCCTCCGTACAAACCTGTAGGTATATAAGTAAAAGTTATGGTATATTTTTTTATGGTAATTTAGGCTTTTCGCAGTTTTTCCTTTATCTGTGCTATAAGACGTTGCTTCGTAACAAATTTCAAGATTCTGAATTCACGGGAAGTATACCCTGTAGGATTTGATTCCCTTGCGAGTGTCAAAAATTTGCAGCATAAACGGCTGTATCTTTTGATTGCGTTGGCGTAGTTGTTTGATTTTTTCACAGCTCTAAGGGACAGTAGACTTGAGTATTTGATATGAATTTCAGCTTTATACCTCCACGCGTTCCTGAGAAAAAGGGTCTTGACAGACACACAGACGGACAACAAAATGATCCTATAAGGGTTCCGTTTCTTCCTTTTTACCTCAAAAATGAATTAATCCAGCACTACTACGAAGTTGCTAATGATATTCTGGTCTTATATCTGTACTGTATTTCCACTTTTAAAATAATCTTTTTGTTTGGAATTGCGTTTATTCTTTTAGCTAAATAGTGGTGTAGGTAATTCAGTTTTGGATGTAAATGATAGATACGCAGCTGCAATACCAAACAGTATCCCCGGATTTTGTTATCATCAGTTTTTTGAATTGTCTCCCATCATAGAAGCAAATTTAAAAACTCATCACCTCAAAAAAAAAAAAATTGATCGACAAAAGCAATAGCGTATCTCGCAAAGTAAATCATCGCAAGTATTAAATAAAAATAAAGACGCCAGCCAGTTCAGCAACTTATAAAGAGCAACAAAGTTAGCTGGTTACCGCGGACCTCTTGAGACGATGATGCTCGTACTTGAGTATTGGAAGCAGAATGTTCCATCTCAAACAAGTTCCCGGTAGGGCAACCATTTTAATTTTTTTTTCAAAAAGAAACTCAGTACAAAGCTTGCAAGGCAATTTGCGAAGAAAAATTTCGTAACGTTTTGGATACCAACAGGAATAAAAATGAAGTAGCGCCTCTAGCAGGCGTAGAGGAAGACTAAAACCTACGTAAAATAATAACAATAGCAAGTTGCAAAACACAAATATTAGTAAAAGGTAAATAACACAAAACTCTCACAATGAGTGGCGCCATCTTTACTCCCTACATAGCATATAATTATGTATATACATAATTATGTACTTGGGAAAGAACCGTGTTGAAGGCGGCAACTTCACGGCGCGGCGTAGCAATTTCGGAGCGGTGGGAATGACGTGATTCAGTGTAGGGCGTTGAACGGATGATCTCTGTCATTTTGATCGTGTCTTCAGGGATAGACGGACGTTGCGCCATTATTGTTCGCATATCGTTTTTTGCTTAGTTTTGTTTATTATTTTAATTTGTGTCTAATTTAATTTTGTTATTATTCTCTAAACATCATATATTATAGCCTATATTAAATATTATTTTTATTCATATACATAAATATTTCACATACTAGCTAGGTACATATTTATGTAAAATTTTTATTAGTAAAAATATGTATAACTTAATAGTGTTGCAACATCTACCGTCCGTTATTAGTCATTACGTGTTCTAATTCCTGGTTGCCTGGAAGAGATCGCTTTTAGCGATATGGATGCCATTTGTGGCACTAGCTCATAAGTTTTTTTGTTTTCTGTACATTTATATTTTTGGTGTGCATAGTAAAAGTTTCTATCTATCTATGAAAAAAAAAATAGCCCAATTTGTTGTAGTATCATTTTTAGTATACAATGATTGTCTACAATAATATTAATATGTCCGCGCTATCATTCTAAATAAGCTGTTAGTAAGTTAGTAAAACTATTATTATAGACTAACTATAATTATGAATTCATTTATGTATTCGTCCGTAGCGTTGGCACAGAAATATGTAGAATCTAACTATGTGTTTTAATATTTAGTACCTGGTTGACCGAGCATTGCTCGGCTGAAAACATGGATAAAACGACGTTTTCTGAAAATGAAACCTAGCTAGATCGATTTTTCGCCCCCGAAACCCCCTAGATACAAAATTTCATGAAAATCGTTGGAGCCGTTTCCGAGATTCAGAATATATATATATATATATATATACAAGAATTGCTCGTTTAAAGATATAGATAGATAGATTACCGTACGATTATTATTAATGCGTAAGTTTTGTACGTATATGTACCTACATACGTTTTATTTTATATCTATTTTTATTGTAATGAATAAATGTTTTTAATAAATTTCTTTTTAAAAGTTTATATGTTTGAAATTGTACGATTATAAACGAATTAAATAAAAAAAAATCTGTAAGGAAATGTTTACTTTGATATTAAATTTATAAGTAATTTATTATCCCTCTGTAAAAATAATTTATGGTGACCTTTCCCAAGAGATATAGAACTAAATCAACATCGGTCACATTCTGCGACCAGTACCTATAGAGAAATAGAGACAAGAAGCCCTGTAACGTAATGAAAGTTTGTCTCTGAGATTTGATTCAGACAGAAAAAAAGAGCTGTTAAAACAATTTATGAAATGTTACTTACATTTATGCTACATAATAACATAATGTTGAATGACTTATTATTTATGTTTCACTTCATCAGCCATATGACGTCCACTGCTGGACATAAGCCTCCTCCTGGGGGGGTTTTGCCAATACTCGCCACGCTTGGCAGGCGGGTTGGCGAGCGCAGTTATATGTGATTGTTCAAGGAAGACGCTGCTGCCTATCTTCCGGATTATAACCCTTAGTCGACTGTTACGGCAACCACGGGTAGAGAGGGTGGGGTTCTTACGCCGGCACCACTACGCCACGGCATTATTTATGTTTATTAGATATTAAATATCCTTAGCAGAATGTCGTCTAGGTAGGAACTACATCATTATCAGATATTTTACCACCAAACAGTAGTTTGTAAACATTGTTCCATTTTGAAATATACTGCAACTAGCGGAATTACGGGGATATTGAGACTAACAATTGAACGTCTCTAAGTAATGAGCGTCTCAGTAGTGATGCTCTGGACTTTGTTTTGTTACTCAGAGTTCTGGATACAGCTGCAATGGTCATGGATAAGTTACCTTTTATAACTAGGGAAGCATTTTTTATTTACTGGAACGGAGGCACTCCGTTAACCTGACAGCCTGAGAAGCCATGCCATGCCGCCATGTTGGACACGCCCCCCTCACACCATTTCCTGCCGCCAGCCGTGCCATGCCTGCCTGCCTGCCTTGGAGGGGAGTAGTCATTAAAAAGCGATGCCCTGCCATTTCATTGCCTGTTCATAGTTTTTGGATTAAACAAAATAGTCATCCACACTTTTCAGCTTCTTTATCTTTATAGTCAAAGTCCAGTCTTGGTCAAGTCCAGTCCATGCCAGTCATGCTTTAGTAAAGTAGTGGCGACTTTACTATAAGCTTCGATGGAGTTTTGGAAGCAACACGAAGAGTCATGTTTCACCACATTATTTTACTTTCCTAGTTTCCTTTCGCGCTTGTAATTCGCTATTTTATGAATAAAACCACTATTTTTATACATAGCAACTCGAAAAAACACTAGTTTTGAAAATAATTACAATGGGGCGACATGACTCTGTCCGCGTTCCCGCCAAAACCCGTATATGTACATTATTGGGCTCTAGATACGTTCTAGTTGTTCGAGTTTCCATGTTTGAAGTCCTCACTCAACGTAACGAATTCTTTGATCCTTTAGCTATCGAGTGAAGTAGTAAAATTTTGAATGTAGATTATATAGCTGCTAGACTAAACTGTATTCCGCGATGAAGTTGTTTGTTTCAGATTTCTAAACTATGAAAGCTAATATAAAGCCGTTTAACGTCAAAAAATGTTTTAACATAAATCTAATTTACTACCCTAATACTAAATCGTCGTATATTACGTTAAAGCAACAAAGCTAATTGATCTTTTACTACCCTATCCTCACGTTCCAACAATAGCTTACCAATAAAATTATTTACAGCTACATTATTGCTTAATAGGCAGTTGGTAGGATTTACTGTAATCACCCTGTTGTATACGAGGTAATCCGATTTCTTCTGTAATTTACGAGAAGGCGGTTTTTACAACTCGTTGCTATAGTTACCGTTACTGCGTAAAAAGAACATCGTACTTGCGAATTTTATTACTTAGAGGCGTGGTAGGTAAGTCACGTTGACCACAGCTTATGTTATTCGTCACAGGTGACTATAGATGGTTAAATAACTTTTCTGTTGGTAATTGGTTTGTCTTACACGTCTGCCCAAAAAAGTTTAATGTCTTCAGGATACCATGTATGTATGTGAGTATATTTATTACACTATAACTTTTAAAGACCTGCTTAGATTGGAATGTATGGGGTATACATCATTGGAATCATATCATCCCGAGTGGCTATTACACCAATATTATAAAGGCGAAAGTTTGTGAGTGTGCGTTTGTGACTTCACGCTCAAACGGTCGAACCAATTGTAATAAAATTTGGTATGGAGGTAGTCGACACCCTGGATTAACACATAAGCTACATTTTATCCAGAAAAAATGTTTTTGAATTTTCTTAATAGTTTTTTTTTGCCGTGGTGGTGCCGGCGGCGTAAGAATAGTACCCCACCCTTTCTACCCGTGATTGCCGTAAGAGTCGGTTAAGGGGTGTAATCCGGAAGATGGGCAGCAGCGTCTTCCTTGTACAATCACACTTAACTGCGCTCGCCAACCCGCCTGCCAAGCGTGGCGAGTATTGGCAAAACCCCCCCAGGAGGAGGTCTATTTTCAGCAGTGGACGACCTATGGCTGATGATGATGATTATAATGAATTTTCTTAATTAAGCTTTATTTAAAGTGAGGTAATAAGTTCTACATTTGCTCCTACCACTTTTTTTTGCCCAGGGAAATCCTTAATGGGTACCACCGGCTCCGGAGGAAGTGGGGTAGTTATGTGGGACTTTCCGCCAAAGTGGCGGCCTACCCACTAAAATCCCTGGGGTGTTTCTGCTTCACGCCTATGTGCCGGGACCACGGGAACGCTTTCGCAATCGTCCGCGTACCAGCATCTATATACTTGAAAGATTAGAAAAAAACTTTTTTTCTTAAATTCAGGTTGCTAAGCCCTGAGGCACTTTCCACGGTCATTCTTTCTAGTAACTAACTGATATGAAGCCCATTTTATCAGTACACGCAGTATATTTTTCCAAAAACAATAAACGCCTATCTATTTACTTCCTTGCCTATTTATTTTATGATGTCCGATCGCTGTTGGTACAGCACTTATGTTTAGGCCTGGTGACTCAAACTAACGACGTGCAAACATTTAACATGGTCTGATGGGAGACGACAGGTGGTGAGATCGCTGAAGGAAAATGTTCGCGTAAATGGTGTCATGTTCTGGATGGAAAGGCGGCATCAAAATAATGGACAGGATCGTCAATATTAGGGGTGGCATATCAATGTTAGCAAATAGTTTTCTCAAGAGAATTGTATTACAGTAATCTAGGAAGAAATGAAATGTATACATATTATACAAATTGAGCTCCACCGCCCAAAGTGCTGATTAGATAAATTTAAGAAGAATGTCTAGCGCTGTCGAAGTTTAAGAAATAAAAAATAGAATAAATTAGTCTTTTTCCCGTCCCTCAGAATCATTATCACGTCGTGAACTGCTTCGGAATTAATTGCCGCCTTCTTTTTCATCATCATCATTTCAGCCGTAGGACGGCCACTGCTGAAAAAAGGCCTCCCCTACTGACTTTCATAAAGACCGGCTAGAAGCGGCTCACATCCAGCGCGTTTCTGCGGTCTTTATTAGGTCGTCTGTCCACCTTGTGGACGTCCTACGCTGCGCTTGCCGGTCCGTGGTCTCCACTCCAGAACTTTGCAGCCCCATCGGCCATTAATTCTACGTGCTATGTGCCCTGCCCACTGTTACTTCAACTTGCTAATCCGTCGGTGCTGTTTTTACGAGAATAATATTCTAAAAAGTTTTTGTCATTTCTTGAATTAAGTATGTATTTTAACATCATTTTCTAATAGTTATATTGATTTATAACCTTTTTAATAACAGCAAAAAGCACAGCAGTTATCATTTTATTCTCATAACTAGCGATCCGCCCTGGCTTCGCACGGATGGTAAGAATCAGTTTAGTAAGCTATCCTTAAACGATAGATATATACCACTGCAGACTTTTTTGTAGATCTATAAAAGGGGAATATCCCACCATGCATTGTTTTGTTATACCTCAAAGGGATAAGGCAGCATTTTCTATGAAAGCTCCCAGGTGGCTTGACTTTTTCCGACCCTTCCAACAGTTATCATCAAATTTCAACCAATTTACACAAAACCTTGGCAAATTATATACCTAATACTTCATGTCAGTCTATCTACTGGTGAAACTCGCATGATAATCCGTTCAGTAGTTTTTAAGTTTATCGCAAACAGACAGGCTGACCGACAGACGCGGCGAACGTCTTTATTTCATAATATGGAAGTGATGATGTGGTGATGACCAACATGACAAACATTGTCATAATATCTAGAGCATTCATAAGCTTCATCTACGAGTAGATGATCAACACTCTGATGAGATAACTAAAGTACATAGCAACAAGTACTTTCACAGTAATCTAATCTATAGTTTCTAATATTAAGATATCCGTAAACCGAAATGATGGAATTAATTTTCTGGGTTGAGAGGACTAATGAATGTGACATCTATAGCACTACGAAATTGGTATCTCTCCCAGTGGATAGGACCGTCAAACTGAAGTAACTTTGCCTTTACTAATTAACTTATGGAATATTTTAAACGATAATAAAAAAAATGTCTAACGTTTTGTAGCGTGGATAGCTCAACGATGAACTTGAGTTGCCGGTGAAGGAAAACATCGTGAGGAAACAATAGCATGGTGGTAAAGTATTATCTAGTACTCGGCTGGCTAGCTATACTCTCAAGTTGAATATCTGCCGCCAAGCACCTAACGGTGTGTTCCGGCTGCTTCACTTGAGAGCCAGTTCTATTCAGGCTGATGTGCTTTACCATCTTCGACCACACTTAACATCAAGTGAGCTGTGGTCAAACACCAAGCTTGTCAACCATAAAAATAAAATGAATAAAACGTCTCATTTCTATCTACGAATTCAATCAATTTAGGGAAAATCTCAATTCGCTTTGACGACAATAAAAAGTGGATGGCTTAAAAGATTTGAGTTGTAATTGAATTTTAACCTTCAAAGTTTTAGACTGAAACGGCAATATTCCTAATTTTATGAAAAATTCAATTGAACTTGTAATTGAATAGATTTTTTAAATTCTAAATATATCATCAAAGAGCTTTTGTCAGCGTCAATGAAAGATATTCATATTAAAAACTCAAGAAATTGATGTTTTTTTATGTAAAAGTAACGAGACGAATAAGACGTTCTTCTGATGGTAAGAGATAACACTTGTTCATGACCATTGCAGCGATAAACATAACTTTGAGTAGTTATCCACAGTCTAGGGCATCACTGCTTTGGCGCTCATTACTTCAAGATTTTCGATGGTTAGTCTCAACAGCCTCGTAATTTCTCTAGCTACCCTTCAAATCGAACCACAGTAATGTTAACACCAGTGGCGTAGCGTGCCTTGGACCAAAATTAGTTGGGGAGCCCAAATGAAGGGCAGTGAAGTAGCTTGCGTTAGACGGCCCTGTATAAAGATTTGTCGGGGCCCTTCTACCAGACTTTCATTTCGTAGCTCCACGGGGGTCATATTTACGGTTTGTTACTGAATCACACAAAAATGGCTGAATGTACTTTGATGAAGTTAGGCACATATATAGTTTATTACCTGGATTAGCATATAGGATACTTTTAATATCAGAAAAATGTTAGGTTCCTGTAGGATTATCAAAAAACGAACTACTGGACGTACTCATTTGAAATTTGATATAGTTGCGTCATATGGGTAATTATTCATGGGTCAAAGGGATCCTTTATTTAATCTAATAATAAAATAGCGCAAGTTTCATGACTACTGCTTATCTGTTACTTACACATGTTTCATTTCTCTCTAAAGCTAATTTTTAAGTTAACGCGAATGAAGTCGTAAGCTTAGCGGACGTAAGCTAGTATAGTATTTTTTTCACTATGTTTTCCTTCACCGGCTGCTCAAGCTCATTGTTGGAGCCTTTCGGTTTGTGAATCGCTAACCACTGAGCTATCATCGTTACAAAATGTTAAATGAAGATATTGAGATGAACCATCGAATGTCTCAAAGCATTAACCGTGTAAGCAGCGACACTGATAACGTTGTTTTACTATTCTATGTTTTGGGTACTACAATGGTCATGGACAGGCATTATCTCTTACCATCAGGAGAGCGTCTCGTTTATCTCATTACTTTTACATAAAAATGTAATATGTAGAAGTATTAATTCACCTCGGATCTCTACAAAGCTTTTACAATCACAAAACTCGATACGTATGCCAATTACCGATACCATATGATGCCTATTGTTGGCAATATGACTGTACCGATTGTAAGGAATTGGTTATAAACGTAATATAATTACATTTCCGTTGAAAATACTTAGATAAACAGGGTGTATATTGTACCTACACCGAGAGATCTACGACAAATAACCAATAAAATACACAGATAACGCACTATATAATCTATAGTTATATGCCGCTATAAAAAAAAAGTTATACGCAAGTTACAAACAAAACTTCGCAAGAACAAGAATTCTAAACTCTATAGTGAATGTAAAAATAGGATAACTTTGCGGATTTGCGTTACTTTTATATTTTCACAAAACATCACCACTAAAAAACGAAAAATAAACTTATTTTACAAAGTATTATTATACCTACTGATCTGTTTGAAGTCGGTGCTTAGCCTAGCCTAGGTGCCGATACTTGGCACGGACTTTAAACAAAGCTAGACTCGATAAGATTCAAAAACGTCTTGCCAATGACAATTACAACGTTCACGTAAACAAAAATGTTCATTAAAAAATGCTCATAAAATGAAAACAGCTGGGCCAAACTATGTTAAATTTGTATGGGACCAAATAGCAACTATTCCGCATCAAACTAATCACATAAATCGGATCATAAATCTCAGATTAATCGGTGTACATACATTAAAAAAAACACAATCAAATTGTGATCCTCCTCCTTTTTGAAGTCGGTTAAAATTGATGTAAGACAGTTTTTCTATACAATAAAAAAAAATTACTAAGGAAATCGGCCCACGAACGGCTGAGTAATCGGGATACATATATAAAAAAACTGTGAATTGAAAACCTCTTTTTTTTAAGCCGACTTTTAAAATATCAAACCCACCATTTGATCTATGAGCCCATATATACGCCTTACACGCTTGGCATGGTTCACTTACAAAGGACGGTCGGGTTATTAGAACCAAAAAGCGTGACGTAAGTCTCTTCTGACATAAGTACCTATATATAGGTTCCCTAAAAATTAGCGCTGTAGCTCGTGAATTCGGTTTCGGTATTGATCTTTACTAAGACCTAATATTCCGATATATCAAGCACGTTTGTACTAATGTTGTGTACAATACAATCCCATTTAGCGGAGCAAAAATATGGCGGTTACGCCAGTTTATACGTGTCATACTTTGAATTTTGAGGGTTTACAATGGAATCTCTTAGTACTTATAAATACACGAGTTCAGAATTCGATATAACACCAAGTTAAAACGGCTGTATGTATAGACATACATACAGCCGTTTGTAGTTTTATACGTTGATGCGTATAAAACTACAAAATAAACGAATCCTCTTAAAGAAAAAACGATTTATATGTTCATATATGTTTATATATGAACATATAAATAGTAGACATATATATGTATATAAATGCAATTGTTGTTATCAGTATGTTTTTCACCATATATATAAAAGTGCAACTAATCAGTACAGATGATCTTTTTCGGAAATGGTCAAGTAGAATGAAGAGTCCAGAGGCAAGCGACTAGCTGGTTGCGGCTTTCCAGCCGATTCTAAAGCAGTGGTGGCAACGCAAGCATGGCGCACTGACGTACCACCTGACGCAGCTACTGACGGGGCATGGATGTTTCGGCCACTTTCAGTGTCGGGTGGCCCGCCGGGAGCCGTCTATGATATGCCACCACTGCACTGGACTAGACGACACGGCGGAACACATCCGTGCCGAGTGACGCGCGCGGTGCTGTGTTCTGCCATTGGACATGACGTTTTGCTGCCAGCCCTGGCTCATGTCATGGCTGGCAGCGAACAAGGATTTGAGGCCGTAGCTTCCTTTGCGGAAACTGTGATGGCAGAGAAGGAAACCGCGGAGCGTAGGCGAGACGATGACGTTCTTTCGCTTCCACTCCGCCGCAGGAGAGTAGGTTGCAGGCGACTGGTGTACGCTCGTCGCATGCCACCATAATGGAGGCTCTCGGGTGGAGGATCGGGGGGTCTTCTGCCCGATTGAACAAGCCCCGAGGTGGAAGGCGTTCCGATGTGCTCCGGAACGTCTTCTGGGAGATAGTTTAAAAAAGAGAGATGAGCCCTAAAAGGAATACCTATGCGCTGTGGGGTCACGAATGCGCGTTGAGCGATCTCGCAGCCCCTCTGCATGTAGTGCAACTGAGCAGAGTAGAGCACCGCAGAGTTTAGACTCTCACACAACCACTTTGCTCGCCTCGGGGCATGTGGCAACTTTAAAAGATATCTCTGCGTCAAAAAAAAAGTTAGGTTAGAAATTATTCAATATTTTGTATTGAATACAAAAATTTTAACACGAAGAAGTCCTTTCAAAAATTCAATTTGTGTTTTATGTTTTAAGTCCTCACTCAACGTAACGAATTCTTTGATCTTTTTTTTAGCTATCGAGTGCTGTAATTAACTTGGATATAGAGATAAATATGTAGCTGCAACACCAAATTGTATCCACTGACTTTGGATGAAATCAGCTTTATAGGGTTCCGTTCCTCAAAAGGAAAAAACGGAACCCTTGTAGAATTACTTTGTTGTCCGTCTGTCTGTCAAGACCTTTTTTGTCAGGAACGCAACGGACGAAACGAAACGGAGGTATCAAGCTGAAATTCATATCAAAAACTCGAGTTACCGTCCCTTGGAGCTGTGAAAAAATCAAACTTCTAAGCCAACACAATCAAAAGATACAGCCGTTTATGCTGCAAATTTTCGACACTCGCAAGGGAATCAAAGCCTACAGGGTACTTCCCGTGAACTCAGAATCTTGAAATTTGGTACACACCTTATAGCACAGATAAAGGAAAAATTGCGAAGAGTATAAATTATTATTAATAAAATACCATAACTTTTACTTATATACCTACAGGTCTGTACGGAACCCTCGGTGCGCGATCCGACTCGCACTTGGCCGGTTTTTTTAATTACCTTTCACTATGGAAGCAAATTTAAAGACGTCAAAAATTAAAAAGTCAAAAAATAAAATCTTGATCCATTAAAAATGTATGGGCAGTTTTTATAGTAATTTTAGCGTAAATGGATTTTGCAAGTATTCAGATTTTCTATTGTTCAGCTGGTACCAATCCATCACAATTTACATCCTGTAATCTCTAGGGAAAATATATAAGGATGAAAATCCATTTCACGTTGAAAGTAAGTGAGAAACAATGAGGGTCACCGTCGTTTTTCTCTTCATATTTTCAGTGCTTGCGGTAGAGGGTGAGTTTGGATTTACTTGACAATGATATATTTAGATTTTGGTTGGAATTGTTGTGAACATTTTGCTTTTATGTGGGCTTACTAAATACATGTTAGATCTTTTAAATAAGATATACTTTTATGCTTAAAATAAAGGATTATATAATTTGATTAGCTCTTTTGAGACTCAAGTGAGGCAACCAGAATACACCGTTAAATGCTTGGTGATTTATTTTCAATTTGATTAACTTGGGTGGTAGCTAGCCACTATTAGCTACTATAAAATATCCTACCACTATTCTATGGTTTTCTTACGATATTTCCTTCATGGACAGCTCAAACTTACTGTCGAGAGTATCATTATCAACTGAGTTCAGCTGTTATCATTATATCGCTACTGCTCGTTTTTTCATGAAATTCCCCAACTAAGGTAATAAAAAAAGATTTTAAACCACGATCTAGTTAAAAGTTAAAGCTGAGTTTAATGAGATCTATCTAGGAGTTGTAAAACGGTTTAGTGCCATTCATTAATGTTGTAACTAGCTGCTGCCTGGGGCTTCACTCGCGTATTTAAACGATTTGGATTCTTAGAAATATAAATGTACAGCAAAACATGTATATTACAAATTGTTCAGCTTCAGTAGCATAATAAATAAATAAAATAAATAAATATTGTAGGACACATTACACACAGCGCCATCTGACCCCAAACTAAGCAGAGCTTGTGTGATGGAAGTCAGATAACTGATAGGATACATAAATACTTATTTTTTTTGTAACTACATACTTATAATACATACACAACACCCAGACACAGAACAAACATTTGTTTATACCAAACAAACATTTGTCCTTGGCGGGAATCGAACCCACGCTCTACAGCTCAGGCAGACATACTCCCAATGAGCCAACAGGGCTGTCAAATAATGAGACGAACGAGATGCTCTCCTGATGGTTAGAGATAGCGCCTGTCCATGACAATTGCAGCTGTACTCAGAACTATGAATAGCAAAAAATAGTTCAGGGCATCGCTGTTTTGGCGCTTATTTACTTTGAGACTTTAGTTGGTTAGTCTCAACAGCCCTGTAACTTCGCTAGCTGCAGTACCCTTCAAATTGAAAACACAATAATGTTTACACACTACTGCTAACGAGGTCCATCACAAAGTAAACATTTACTAGTGCACTATCAGTGCCGCTATATTACGGGTTTCCACTTACACGGATAGTAAAAATTACATTATGAAAAAAATTACACTTTCCTTGAACCAATTTTGATAAATATATTTAAAAAATCACATGCAAATTCGTCACGCAGCTTTGAATTTATCGCAAACAAACGGACAATAATTTTATTTGTAGCGATGGTAGCTAAGTGGTTAGCGCGGCCAGTTCTCACGCCGAAGGGCATGATTCAAGCCCCAACAATGAGCTTTAGCTGCCAGTGATGGCAAACACCGTGAAGAAACCATAGCATGGTGGTAAGGTACTTTCTAGTATTTGACTGGCTAACTACCACCCTCAAGTTGTCTGTTGTCAAGTACCTAAAGGTGTGTTCCGGCAGCCTCACTTGAGAGCCAGTTCCATTCCAGGCCAGGTGTGTTTATCATCTTCAACCACACCGTTACTTAACATCAGATGAGCTATGGGCAAACGTGAAATAAAAACAAGTTTACTGAAATACCTAAGAAATAATTTTGTGGATAAAATATTGATTGCAAAAATCCTTCAGTAACAGAAAAAACCTATTTACTCCATATTATACCTAACAGGGAACACAGACTCCGGCAGAGTTCAACAACCTCGCTGTGTTAATTAAAAAAAACCGGCCAAGTGCGAGTCGAACTTGCGCACCGAAGGTTCCGCACAAAGCTGTAGGTATATAAGTAAAAGTTATGTTTTTTTTTAAATGTTAATTTATGCTTTTCGTAATTTTTCCTTTATCTGTGCTATAAGACGTTACCAAATTTCAAGATTCTGAGTTCACGGGAAGTACCCTGGAGGTTTTGATTCCCTTGCGAGTGTCGAAAATTTGCAGCATAAACGGATGTATCTTTTGATTGCGTTGGCTTAGAAGTTTGATTTTTTCACAGCTCCAAGGGACAGTAGACTAATAGACTCATACTCAGGTATTTGATATGAATTTAAGCTTGATACCTCAACGTGTTCCTGATAAAAAAGGTCTTGACATACAGACGGTCAACAAAGTTATCCTATAAGGGTTCCGTTTTTCCTTTTGTGGTACGGAACCCTAAAAATGATAAACTCACGCTAATAATTACTGGCTTCCAATGATGAGATAATTATAACACGAACCTCTTAGTAAAGTATTACTAAGGCCTCTTTCCTGCTCAATCTAAATATATATAACTCAAAGGTGACTGGCTGACTGACTGACATAGTGATCTATCAACGCACAGCCCAAACCACTGGACGGATCGGGCTGAAATTTGGAATGCAGATAGATGTTATGACGTAGGCATACGCTAAGAAAGGATTTTGATTAATTCTACCCCCAAGGGGATAAAATAGGGGATGAAAGTTTGTATGAAACATTGTCAATTTTAAACCGATCGGGCTGAGACTTTGCATGCATAAAGCTACTATGACGTAAGCATCTAGCGCGGGTGAAACCGCGGGGCACAGCTAGTCCTAATATAAAACTATAATAAATTGCGTTTCTTTGGCCTCTGTAATTACTTAGAAAGATCTCATGAGGACACGAGCAATAATTTTACTACAAATATGAATTTCTACCTCGAAATTCTGAGATGTGTTACTCATTTACCTTATTTTGTCACGCATTAGGTAAGTATATACTTAGTTCTGTTTATACGAATTTCCTTTGGGATTTTCGTCAGCAGAAACCACTGTAGGTAATAAGTATTAACTAAAATGTTATTCCGAACATTACTCTGTGTTTTCGATACAATTTAGTGCAGATTTGAGAAGTAATAGTAAAGAAGGGATTTCAAACGAGTCCCTAAACTAAGCAGTCGACGAATTGAACAACGAAATTTAAATTTAAAAATTATTATCAAACTTTGTGCCAAACTGCAGACAAAAGTCGTTTTACCGACACGAATACTTTTTTTTTTAATTAGTTGGTTTACAACTTCACATAATTATTATTGGCCCGTTTTTTATATTTTACATTTTGCTAATTATTAGGCAGTGGAAAAGGTTCAAACAGCCATTAACACCATATTTGATTGGACAAGGAAATGGCGAATAAAACTGAATGAGTCAAAATCCATTCACGTAGACTTTACAAACAAAAGATCGAATTACCATCCGGTGTATATTAATAACAATCCAATACCATACGAAAATACAGCCAAATATTTAGGTATGACACTAGACGCAAAGCTTCGCTGGAAGGCTCATGTCAAAAAGAAACGCGACGAGTTAGAGCTTCGCTACAAGAAGATGTACTGGTTACTTGGAAAACATTCTTCGTTATCAGTGCACAACAAACTACTTTTGTACAAACAAGTCCTCATGCCAATATGGACTTATGGTATTCAGCTATGGGGCTGTACCAAACAGAGCAATGCACAGATGATACAAAGATTTCAGAACAAAGTACTTAGGGGCATAGTAAACGCACCTTGGTACATAAGAAACGACGACCTTCATCGGGACCTCAAAGTGGACATGGTCGCAACCATCATTAAAAAATACGCTGAAGCTCATGAAAATAGACTTCATCAACATGTAAACGTCGAGGCTATCCAGCTCCTCGACAACACGGACATAGTGAGAAGACTAAAAAGGACAAAACCTTTTGAGTTAGTGTATTAAGTTAGTTAGTGTCAGTGCAGTGAGTACTACATATTATAGAACACATGAACAAAGTGTCTTCCCCTTAATAGAGACAGTAAGAAAAGTGTTGATGGACACATTCTTAGATTTACTCAACTTAGCAATTTAAGTTATAATAATATTACTTATTAGTCTCAACTTGGCTAGATTGTAATAACAATGAGGTATCTAAAAACAAACAGATACATCATTAAAAGAAAAAAAAAAAAAAAAAAATTATTAGGCACTAATAAAATTATAAATTGAAATATATATTAAATGTAGAGGTTATAATAATTATGATTTGAATTTTAGTTGAGCTATGATATTTTTTTAATTTTTGTTATCGCACTTTTTACGTTAAATCAGCATCAAGTAAATATGAATGATGCAAGTGAGTTTAGAGTAGGTACTCGTTAATCGTTTAGAATTGTCAATGAACCGATAACCGCTGGGGTTGATGCGTTCTATTGTGGAGACCATGAATCGATATATAGTAAAGGACGCCCTGAGAATCGATGGAGTAACGACATGCGTAGGTCAACTGGTGATGACTGGCCTGTGTGGCCTGTTTTGGGAGAGGCATATGTCTAACAACGGAGTACGATAGGTTGCCGATGAAGATAAAGGATGATGTTTGAGTGTTTTTATTTTTATTTTGACTTCGTAAAAGAAGCGATGATGATGTTGAATTAGCGAACTGACACCAATCTGAACAATATGTGCAGCGTTTTACTTTTAAACTCACTTCAAAAAAGGAGGTGGTTTTCAATTCATTGGAATCTTTTTTTTAAGTATGTTCCCCGATTAAGACGCCTGGACCGATTCGAGAAATTCTTTTTGTATTTAAAAAGGCAGGTATACTTTCCAGGTTGTGGTGGTGACCACGGACGCATAATGTGTTCTATATATTTTTATATACTTTCAGATTGGCCCCATAGAAATTACATGAAAAATCGGTTGAGTAGTTTAATTTTTAAATCATAATACCTAAAACCGTGCTCGATCTTATTGGCACAGAGTCAGTTTTTTTATAATGTGTAAATTTATAGACCTTAAAATTGTCTAAAATCAGCAGGATTCACACGAAAGTCTAAATTCGATAAGGCACTAAGCCCAGTCGACATTGACAAATTAATATCTAAGTACTCGAATAAAAGTACTATCACGAACTATCACGAACGGTTCATCAAACATTTTGCACTAAAAGCATTAAGGCATCAAGTGTAGGCTAATTGTTAGGATTAAGGCACACTGATACTAAACTATGACGTAATAGTGATGCCAATTATTAGTTTCAACTAATATTATAAATATGAAAGTTTGTGTGCTTGGATGTTTGGATGTTTGTTTACTTGGTGGTATGTGGTGGCCGTGGTGGTGGTGCCGGCGTAAGAATAGTTCACATCACATCACATCATCAACCATAGGACGTCCACTGCTGGACATATGCCTCCTATTGGGGGTTTTGCCAATATTCGCCACGCTTGGCAGGCAGGTTGGCAAGCGCAGTTAGATGTGATTGTTCAAGAAAGATGCTGCTGCCCATCTTCGGGATTACATCCCTTAGCCGACTCTTACGGCAACCACGGGTAGAGAGGGTGGGGTACTATTGTTACGCCAGCACCACCACGGCAAATCCGTTCAGCCGTTTTTGCGTGATTGAGTAACAAATATCTAAACATCTAAACATCCAAGCATACAAAATTTGACATTTATAATATTACTAGCTGTCACCCGCGACTTCGTCCGCATGGAATTTAGCAAAAAGCTTATTCAATTTGCAATATGAAAAACATCCTATGTGTTAATCTAGGCCATATAATTATGTGTGCCAAATTTCATCCAAATCTGTTAGCCGTTTTTGCGTGATTGAGTAATAAACATCTATCCATCCATTCTTACAAACCTTCACATCTATAATATTAGTAGGTATAGAACTAGAATTACCTGGATTAATAAATAGTACCTGGTTGACCGAGCATTGCTCGGCTGAAAACACTTTTTCGCCCCCGAAACATCCTGGATACAAAATTTCAGGAAAATCGTTGGAGCCGTTTCCGAGATTCAGAATATATATATATACAAGAATTGCTCGTTTAAAGATATAGGATACTTTTATATTAGAAAAATGTTAGGTCACACTGCGACAGGCACCGCTGCACCGTCTGATTTGCAACACATTTCAATACTCTAAGAACATAGAATTCATTATTGATCTAACATATTACCTTGTGTAGCCCGACATTGCTAAAACACATTTTTCAATTTGCTGGGCGGGATGTGCTAATGCGACCTGACAACTTAAGTGAGCATCGTAGGATCAGTCGGTTAGTAGGTGACATGTAGTGTAGGTGGGTACCTGACTTGATGTTGACGTGTATATGAACTGACTAGCTAGAGGGATTATAAATTAAAATTAAAAAAATATTTTTAAATACCTACAAGCTTTTATCTGGGACAAGGAACTAAAAGTTCATAAATAAATTCTAGTAAGTATTTGGCGTGTAGGTTTCCTATATTCTTAAAGCTTGAGGTATAGTAATTACTTAACCTGTAACCTGTAACGGGTAGTGCCTCAAGATAAAAAGCTCTATTTAAAAAATATTTTTTAAACTTTTTAGTTGATAAGTATTTTTAGATATTGTTCGTCAAGACGAATCAATCCAGCCCAAACTCGGTGGGTTATGTTGTTTTATCACAGAGATGCCGTGGCCACCTTCTAGCTTCACCATCAGACCCTGGATATCGTCTAGGCATAAAGTGCTCCTCAAGACGAATCAATCGAGTCCAAACTCGATGGGTTATCTTGTTTAGTTCAGAAGTTCCCATAGCCATTTTCCGTCTCCATCATCAGACCAGCTCCATGGTACCATATAATTGTATTGTCACCGAAGATAAATAAGTAGCCTAAAGAGTGCAATCGGACATCGGGAAGTGGGTCAAATTCAACTTGCAAGATCTATAAAAATTGAAACCTCACGCCCGAGTGGGTATTCCTCAATAGATACGTGGGTGCTTTCAAGTCGTGAGTGGGTCGGTTTTCTTCTAGGCGAGCGCGCTAAGCGATCTAAAGTAGATCGTGTATTCGCTTAATGCAGCCGCATTCTAGAGCAACTCTTATGTCTTTGACAGTAGGTAAAGCTTTTTTGTCATTAAATAGATACTGGTTCTTTATTTTTCAAAATCAAAATCAAAATTTCACATATTCACTTTAGGCCCTGGTAAGGCACATGAACGTTAAGTTACATGTTTGAATCTACCACCGGCTCGTAATTACACTTCAACTGAGAAGACTCCGGCAAGAAACTTTGCAAGGCATTTTTTTGTGGATCTTTCTTTTCATATTAGGTTACAGTTATAAATATTAATACATACATTATGCTTACTACAATTGTCACTTAGTCAGGGGGATGCAAGTGCAGAGAGAAGCTACTACAACCATATATTCCTGTCTTCCACGTAATGAGTCACATTATAGTAGGCTTTGTCAATTAACCTCTGCTTTATAAAATCTTAGTTTTTTTTTTTTTTTAATAATGCTAGATTATAAACATATCAATTCACGCTAGGAAAATACGAGTGTGGCGCCACTCGACGCTAGTTAGCGAGACGCTACCTGCAACACGCTTCCGACATGGCTTGTCGGTTCTTGTTATAGAAATGTAGAACAAACAACCAGGAAACAGAATTTAACGTGTGACCTACAAATCTCACATCTGACCTACAATAGCGCTTAGAAATGGAATTCATTGCCGACTTCTTTGTTCCTAAAAACTACAAGAGTATTCTTCTAGTTTTTAGGACGTATTCCATTCTCGGCAGCACCGTTGATTTCCATCAGACGAGATGGTAGCCAAACGTAGATCAATTTAAATAAAAAATGCTACTTACGGTCACCCATCCGAAGGCTGATCGGATCGTCCGGTGCATGGTGGGTACTTCCTAGTACTCGGCTGGCTAGCTACCTCAAGCTGAAGTTGAAAATCTGTCGCCATGCACCTAACAGTGTATTCCGACAGTATCACTTGAGAGCCGGTTACATTCCCGGCTAAGTGTTTTTACTAACTCCGACCACACTATCACTTAAAATCAGTTAAGCTGTTTGTCAAACATAAAAAATAGAGATGTGGTCAAAGGTGAAAGTTTAAAAATATTACAGACTTATTTTTATTAGGTTGACTCCGGCAAACTTTTACATTTATATACCCTATTTCCTTAGAAAAAATATAAATAAAAAACTTAGGCTACAGTCTAAGCTTATCAGGTTTCCTCATCTCTCAAAGCTTCCCAGATATTCTCCGACAGAATACATTAGCTAAAATTTAGACTAAAAAGGTTTTTTAACCTTATTCAAGTTTGTAAGTTTCTTAAATAAGTAAATGATCTGGAATAGATAATTTTGTCGGGGTAAATCTTTTCTGGGATTATTATTTTCGCACTATGTTATAGTGTTATGTTTATTTCTTGTGTATCATGTCGTTTTACTACGAATAAATTATAAATAAATATCGTAGGACATTACACACAGCGCCATCTGACCCCAAACTAAACACTGATTCTACTATGGAAGTTAGATAGCTGATAAAATATACTTAAATACTTTTTTTTTGTAAATACATACACAGAACAAACATTTGTTTATACCACAAAATGTTTGTCCTGGGTGTATAATCGAACCCATAACCACAACAGCTCTTAAAGCAAATGTACCAATGAGCCAACAGGGCTGTACAATGTGACTACAGAAAATCATGAGATGAGCTTCCACAATGTAACGCCTGCATCAATCAGTTATATCTTTAGACGTTTTTCAGTTTTTTATTTGTAACAAAGCGAAGTCCAGGACAACGCAGGGCGAAATTCCAATTATAATAATATTTCCCATCGAACATTTCAAAGTAATGATATACCCTGAACTTTGTTTTGTTACTCAAAGTTCTGGGTACCGCTGCAATGGTCATGGACAGATGTTATTCCTAACCATTAATTGATTGATTAACTCTTTATTGTACACACCAAAAATTATACAATACACGAGGAAAATAATATAAACTTAATTACCAGGCGTAACAACTGGCGACCTTATCGCTAAAAGCGATCTCTTCCAGGCAACCTTAGGGTGGAAAGGATTAGAGAAAAACCACCAGGAGAGATATCGTTCGTCTAAATTCTTACACATAAATTCTAGCTTCATTTCTTAGAGCACTTACCTAAAAGCATTTTAAAATTGATGACATTTAAATGTTACTCAGTCTATCTATTTTTCAAACGCGTTCTTCTAGATGAATCCTCAAAGAGACATCAATTGCCTAAAAAGCTGGCGTACGAAGCGAAACTAATATTTAACTCGCACGAACAAACAGACTAAATGAACTTTTGTGACGGGGACAAACTCGTGCGGCCCTCTGGTGGGGTATAAACGTGACTCATTTGTTACCAAACAAAACGTGTTCTTAACTTTCGTTGAATTCATAAAGAGAGCTGTTGATTGTAGTAAAATGTTGTGTTATTACTTTGTTGAAATTGTCTTGCACCCGTGGCTTTATTTGCGTTTTCTGGGATTAAAAGTTTTAAAGTTTTATCTATCATTAGTTGCCTGGAAGAGATCGCTTTTAGCGATAAGGCCGCCAGTTGTGGCACTAGCTCATAAGATTCTTTTGTTTTCTGTACTCTTTTTCTTTTTTAGTGTGCACAATAAAGAGTTTCTATCTATCTATCTGCATTTGAAATTTCATGCCGTTATAGTGTGAAGAAGTAACATTCACATATAAATCCATATCCACACACACACACTAACTTTCTAATCACTAAATAATTTAAAATGAAATGTATTCTGTATGTATTATGAGTATGCAATTACAAAAAAAAGTTTTTAAGTGTTCATCAGTTATCTGTCTTCCATTGCATGAGCTTTGCTTAGTTTGGGGTCATATGGCGCTGTGTTTAATGTCCTACGGTAATCACAATTAGTATATTTTCAATAATAATAAAATATTCAAACTGAAATAAGTACCATTAATAAATAGATATATAGAAACTATAGTGCACACCAGAAATTTAAAAAGAAATACCGAAAAGAACCTTTACCTATTGCCACAAGCGCTGGCCATATGGCTAAACGCGATCTCTTTCAGACAACTATAGGTACATATAGCATTGTTTTTTTTTAAATCAACAAATAAGTTGGTGTTTGATCGCCATTTCGCCTGATGTTAAGAGACGGCGCTTGCCTAGAAGAAATCAATTCACTCCCAACTTGAAGGCACCCAGATTGAATCTGTCGAGGATGCAAGGATTTAGCGGTACGTGAGATGCAAATGGAATCGAACCGTTTCGTTCGAGTTTTCGGAACATCAAACATAAAACGGCGTCGCTTTTAAGGCTTCTGTCCGATAGTAGAATTTGCATTAGATAATGCAAATTTGAATCTCTAGAATGTATACGATAGAAAATCTAAAGACTAGCAATTTTGCGTCGATGTTGATGGCTTTGGCCCGAATAAGGGAATCGTTGCAAGTCTATAGACTAGCAACTTTGCGGCGATGTTGATGGCTTTGGCCCGAATAAGGGAATTATTGCAAATCTATAAACTAGCAACTTTTCGGCGATGTTGATGGCTTTGGCCCGAATAAGGGAATTATTGCAAATCTATGGACTAACAATTTTGCGTCGATGTTGATGGCTTTGGCCCGAATAAGGGAGTCATTGCAAATCTATGGACTAGCTATTTTGCGTCGATGTTGATGGCTTTGGCCCGAATAAGGGAAACATTGCTAATGAGCTGGTACGCAACCTTTTGCATACGAGTATTATTACTTTCTTAGAAATTACTGAAATGGAATGGAATGTGAAATGGCATTCTGGTCACTTGAATTCTCCTTAAAATATTTAATGCTAATTACAATAAACGTTATTACAACGGAGATGTTACACTGCCCAGATAGCACAGGAAACTCAAGTGACATTTACTGATAAAGCGTGGAAAATGGCTGACAACCGAACCGAGGGGAACGCGGGAATTATTTTCTCTTGTAGACAGATTGGATATTAGAGTGACAGACAGAAAGTGTGTCTTTCGGTTAATAACTAGAAAAAGAGAAGTAAAGGTTACTTGATATTTCATCAAAGGGAAAATACATTATTTGAGATCGTATTTCGAGATACTTTAAGGTGTAATTTTATGAAATCTGTAATTACCTCATTTTCTTATATTAGGTTTCGTGGGTTGACGTTACTCGTGAATTTAAAATGAATTAAAACGACCTTTAAAACGTAGCGTAGACCTGGAGATTCTGTGGAGTGTCGATATACGTAAAGCAATGGTATACTTTTGGGTCGTCCAGGTAAGTACCACTGCAGTACCAGATATTCTGGCGCCAAGCAGTAGTGTGTAAACATTACTATGTTCCAGTTTAAAAGGAACTGCAGCTAGCGAAATTACAGGGCTGTTGAGACTAACCATCCAAAGTCTCAAAGTAATAAGCACCAAAGCAGCGATACCCTGGAATTTGTTTTGCTACTCAAAGTTCTGTATATTGCTGTAATGGTCATGGACAGGCGTTATTTCTTACCATTAAGAGAGCGTCTCGTTCGTCTCATTACATTCAAAGAAAAACAACTAGGTATAGGTGCATAATATAGACAATCCTTTACAGTTAAATTTAGAGCATATTTACTCCTCTTCTGTTATTTTTGTTTTGTATAAATTATCTATTTCAAACAAATATATAATCTATTGTATAGTTTAATTAAATTTATTTCTATCAAATTACGCGAGACACTGATTTACAAAGCGTATGAATGAGCTTTACTTAGTTCGGGGATAGATGGCGCTTTGCGAAAATGTCTTATTCATCTTTCTTTTTGACATCGCACTTTGTGCATTTGCCAGTGTCAAGTATTTCAATATTTTAAGATAAATTATTATAGTAAAACAAGTCTAAGTCACACTCAAAGTTACACGTAGCAAATCAAGGTCAAGTCTGAACATAGTAAAGTAGTGTTGACTTTTTTACAAGCTTTAAGGGAGCTTTGGAAACAATACGAAATGTCACGTTTCACCACATTATATCACTTCCCACAGTCGCACTTATAATTCGTTACTAAACTTTATGACATTAAATGTAATAATGAATTAGTATGTAACGTTGACAATTGTAATTTTTTGGGACGGACTCTTGACGATCATCTTAACTGGAAGACTCATATTGATATAGTTTGTAAAAAGCTTGATCGATTTGTATTTGCGTTAAAAAAAGTTAGGCAGACCGTGTCTATGGAAGCTGCGTTAACGGCATATCATGGCCATGTGTCGAGTCTGCTTAGCTATGGCTTGATAATGTGGGGGAACTCAGTGGATATAGACAGGGTTTTTAAGGTGCAAAAGCGTTGCGTTAGAGTTATAAATAGGTCTTGGTTTTTGGATAGCTGCAAACCTCTTTTCAAGGCATGTAGCATACTTCCCTTGCCATGTATGTACATTAAGGACATTTGTATTTTCACCAAAGAACACCCGGACTATTTTAAGAGGCGTAGTGAAGTTATTACTCGTCAACAAAGAGCCAAATTCGCTAACCTATTATATCAGCCTCCTGCCCGTAAAGATTTATATAAAAAAATGTTTTTAATATGTGTATTGTAATTTATAATAATTTACCAAATGACATAAAAATTCTAAATGGAAATAAATTTAAAAAATGTTTGACTGATTGGCTTTTTAACAACTGTTTCTACAGCGTTAAGGAGTTCATGAATTTTTCTTATAAATAATAATTAATAATAATGTAATATGGACTAATTAAATTAATGTATCTACTGTTAACATTTACACGTCTGCATGCAGACTGAATACATTGTGACACTACAAAAAATATTATAAGACCTATATATACCTACATGTATTCTTGTCAATAAATTATTTGATTTGATTTGATTTGATTTGAATAAATCACCACTACTTTTACACATAAACACGAGAAAGAACTCAAGTTTTGGAAAACAATATAATGCTGCAACACGACCTTTCCACATTTCCGTCAAAACTCGCGAAAATTTCCTTCAATATTTATTTCTTCTTCTTTGTTTTTGGCACTGACTTTCTTCATGTTGCCAGTACCAACATCATTTTTGTTATCTTATTTTAATATTGTCAAGTAATGTATGATAAAAAACAAGTGAAACACTTTTTTACATGAATTACGTAATTAGTTACGGTCAAGTCCAGTCCATGTCTTAGAAAAGTAGTAATGACTTTACTAGTGAGAATTGTCCACGTTCCCGCAAAATTCTATTATTTATTATCATCCAATTACGGATACCCGGAGCTCTGTTTTTAATAATAGTTCCTAAGGCTTTTACATACAAATATAGCCGTCTTTCGAACGGTATTGTAAAACAAGCAAATATATGTATATGTATGCCAATATTTAGCACAACACAATAGTTTTATGTTGAATACGATTTCATTGTTGTGCCCATAGTAAAATTCGTTAATAATGACAAGTAGAATAACTGCCTTTCAGCCAATTATACACAAAGCCTAAACCCCTGAACAGGCTAATCTTGATCCCAGGAAACGGATGAAACAGCGGGACGCAGGCAGGTTATTATAGTAATGTCATATCATTTATTCACAAATACTTGCCACACTTAGAGCAACGCGTGTGGCAAGACAGCCCTAAAAACTAACTTCTAAGTAGTATTTTTTGTTTCTAGTGACTCACAAAGCATGTGAAGAACGAGCACTCAAAGTGACAAAAAAAATACAGGACAGTCATTATCTCTTCTCGATGACAAGGCATGAAATTATATTGTCGGGCATGATATTTGACTCTATTGTTTTGTTGGAATTAATTTTTATGTTTAATATTTGATTTAAAAGTTATTTTTTATATTTTGTATACTATGTGATAAAAACGCTTTAAAAATGATGTATATATCGATTTGAGTGATTAATTATGATGTTACGAAACTTAGCTTAGCCAACACGTATTATAACGTAAAGTTATAAATCAGCGCATAGAGACATTTTCATTCTACACAATTAATATTGGGTATCATATTATTAAATCAAAAGGAAATCGTACCGAAATCAAAAGTATCTTATAATAGATAGATAGAGTTTGGTTCACGCACAGGGTAAAGACAAATAGAGTGACAAATTTATTCGTTAAGTCAATTGAGGGAGCTACTAATGCATTTTCTAAACAAAAACGTGGGCGTGCTTTAAACATTTTAGTTCTCATATTTAGTCACGTATATTGAATAGATCAGTTTGTGGTTTTCTGAATACAAAGCCGTATCAATGGATGAACAGCATTTGAATAACGAGCCAGAGGCTTTCGAGTTTTGATTCCTATCAGCTTTGTAACAAATAGCTTTGACGGTTTAACGAGAGAAATGAATGATTTGTGATATGGATTCATCAATGTTGTATTTTATAGTATCGTATATTGACTATTATTACAATACTGAAAATATTCAAATATTTAATTTTGATCGTAGGGAATTTTTGTAATCCTTATTTTTCTTTGCCCTTGTCAAGTACATTATGAAAAATCAAGTTATCAAAATCATACTCAAAATTAAGTACAGTAAACTAAGCCTTACTAACAGAATCACACAAAAAAAGCCACGCTCAAGTCCAGTTTATGCCCTAGTAAAATATTAGTAACTTATCGCGCATAAAATACTATGAATTTAGTTTAATTTTTTATCGCTGACAGGCTAAATGTTTGACCACAGCTCACCTAGTGTTAAGTGACGGTGTGGTCGAAGATGGTAAACACACCTAGCTTGGCTTTCAAGTGACACTGTCACTGTTAGATGCTTGGGGACCGATTTTCAACTAGAGGGTGGTAGCTAGCCAGTCGAGTAGGTCCTAAAAAGTACCCTACCACCACGTTAAGGTTTCCTCGCGATGTTTTCGTTCACCAGCAGCTCAAGCCTTGAACCCACGCCCTTCAGTGTGTGAACCGACCGCGCTAACCGCTGGGCTATCATCGCGTTACGATTATTGTAACATGGCCGAAACTACGAGGAAAATAAATAAAAGTAATTTAATAGTATTGTTGCGATATCAAGTCCCGGTGATAAACATAACTATGTATTCAAATAGTGAAAGTTTATAAATTACATTTCTCCGGAGTTTTGGAAATAAAAAAAAATTATTTCACACTTTTCTTTCATTTGTTCTTCATTTACGTGTTTATGATTATTTTATTTCTATTATATTATTGGCACAAATAATACCTAACAATGGGGTAACATAGCGATGATAGCTCAGTGGTTAGCGCGGCCGGTTCGCATACCGAAGGGCGTGGGTTCAAATCCCAACAATAAGCTTGAGCTGTCGGTGAAGGAAAACATCGTGAGGAAACTATAGCGTGGTGGTAGGGTACTTTCTAGTACTCGGCTGGCTAGCTACCAAGTTGAAAATCTGTCGCCAAGCATCTAACGGTGTGTTCAGGCAGCCTCACTTGAGAGCCAGTTCTATTCCAAGCTAGGTGTGCTTTACCATCTTCGACCACACCGTCACTTAACATCAGGTGAGTTGTGGTCAAAAACCAAGACCGTCAGATATTAAAAAAAACAGAATTTTTCCGTTTCCGTGTTTTTAAACTCAATGTTTACTTATGTTTTATGACTTCGAATAAAATCAATACATTCCATAAAAATATTTATAATTTGTGTCAATTTAGTTTTGTCTTTTATATGTAAAAAATTACACAAATTTTATACTCGTATATGCTGTGCAGTGAGATGGAGCCATTAAATAAAAATCTGTTGGCAATTTTTTACAACTATTAGCAATTTTACTTTTTGTTTTTATTTACTGTAATTTAACCTGTAAATAATTTATTAACTGTCGTATTCTACATATATTTTAAAAAAATATCATAAATTTTAGTCTAGATTTGAATATGTAGCCACGACAATAATTTATTAATATACTCGTCTACTTTGTGTAAAGTTGTAGATGTGATGCTCAGACCTTCTCTTGTCAGATTAGCAAATTCTTCACTACATCTCACAAAGTTGGAATAGAAATTCCTCGTTGAGCTCAAGATATTCAGGAATTATTCAGTCTGGTACCGACATTCATCATTCAGGCAGACACGTCTTATCTGCTGCAGCTTGGCTTTTCGAGCTTTAGTTTGACGCAAATAAGATTAGTAGTAAGTAAAAACATCGTGAGGAAATCGACGTGTACAATTTTTTTTTAAAGTTCTTAAATACAGTACAAAATAATAATTTATAATTTTTTCATTATTCTAGATGACTTACAACTTTCTTGATGATTATAGATCAACAGGAAATACCCTATAAGTTTTTATTTACATATTCTTGTCAAATAGATAAGAAATTGATTATAAATAATGGTTATTTTATTTCTTTTTTAGGGTTCCGAACCCAAAGCAGTGTAAGAATTGTACCCCACCCTCTCTACCCATGGTTGCCGTCGAGTCGGCTAAGGGATGTAATCCGGAAGATGAGCAGCGTCTTCCTTGAACAATCACACTTAACTGCGCTCGCCAACCTTGGCAGGCGCAAGCATGGCGAGTATTGGCAAACCCAAAAGAAAAAAGTCCTTCGTTTCCCCTTCCACTACTTATGGTAGAGAGCTTTATTAACATAAAATAATATTACATTCATAAAATTTAGTGTCAGGACGCGAAGTATTTTACGGGTAACGTAGATTTATGAGACAAGGTAAAAAATATATGCATATATTTGGTGCAGTATCCCATGAAACGCCTTACGTATCCATATACAATAAATTTTTGTCTAAAAATAATATACAAGGTTATGCGTATCGGTTGTACTAAGCTAGCAATCAAATAAAAAGTTATGTTATGCATGTAAACAACTTTTTCTAGGGACGATTCTGAAATCGCGAAAAAAGTGAAACGTTTGGAAATTAAACATATATTTGATCAAGGGACAATATTGACGTATATATACATTTAATGACATTTCGTTTAGCACTGCCGATACACGTAATTTTGTTATTTGATATTGCCTATATTCCCGTGATTTTATAGATTGTAATAATCTGTTTTCATGTGCTTCAGAATCAGAGTCAGCCCAGTTTTAACCGACTTCAAAAAAAGGAAGAGGTTCTATGTTCCACTGTATGTATTTTTTTTATAAATTGTCCCACTGCTGGGCGTGGAGCTCTTCTCATTGTGAGAAGGGTAAGGCCATAGTCCACCACGCTGGCAAAGTGCGGGTCGATACAGGCTTCACACATCTTCGGGAACCTTTTTGGAATGAGAAGTTTTGGTTTCTCGGCTGCCTAGTCGGGAGACCGTCTTCTATCTGGAGGTTTTGACTTCAAATCCCACGGCACCTCTGTCTTTTCTAATTTATGTGCGTATTTCCGTTGAATTCAAACTCATATGTCTGAGAGTTATATGTGCTTATTGAAATATAAATGTAGCACATTTTTAAAATTACATTATTTATATAAACAACTAGCAGACCCGGCCACGCGTTGCTGTGGCCAAATTGCACACACGCGTGTAACGTGAAATAAATTGTAGCGCATATGAAACGTTTGAATTTTTAACGTAGCGCCATCTATTAGATACTTACCCGATCCAGTTAATAAATTACCTTACACCGCCATCTATTAGAATTATATGAAACTCACATATTTTTACCTCTTTGTCGTATAATACACAAATAATTTTACAATAAAAAAATATTGCGATTATAAATTGAGACATGAACTATACTATCTCTCAAGTTGGATCAAACTGCACACAGTGTGCACGGTTCCATAGTTGAGGAGTTCATCGCGGACAAACAACATTATTATGTATAAACATAGCTAAAAAGAATAGAAAACTATTGCATTTCAAAGGAAATAATCCTTGTATCCACACTCGTACTATTTATGCTGTAGTAGTAGTAGCAGCAATGGTTGTACTACTAGTACCCGGAGTTGTAGGTGTAGTAGTTGAAATAGAAGTAGTTGTAGTAATCGGAATTGTAGAAGAGGTTGCAGGGGACGTCGTGGTAGTAGACGAAGTTGTTGTGGTGGTTTTGATAAAACATGACAGATTGAAACCGTTGCAGACCAGACAGGATAACTAAAACATAGAAATAATATCAGGTAGGTATTTATATCGTCATCATCATCATCTCAGCCGTAGTACATCCGCTTGACAACGTCTGCTTGATTGCCACCTGAGGATACATAGGCCTCCCCCATTGACTTCCATAAAGACCCGTTGGAAGCGGCTCGCATCCAGCACGTTCCTGCGGTCTTTATTAGGTTCACCTTGTGGGTGGACGTCCTACGCTGAGCTTGCCGGTCCAAGGTCTCCACTCCAGAATTTTGCAGCCCGGCCTTCAGTTCTGCGTGCTATGTGCCCTGCCCTACCATTTCAACTTGCTAATCCACTGGGCTATGTCGCTAACTCTAGTTCATCAACAGATTAGTGGGAGATTTTCAACTTGAGTGTGGGAGCTAGCCAGCCGAGTACCTACTAGAAAATTCTCTACAACCATTAAATGGTTTCCTCACGATGTTTTCCTTTACCGGTTAAGCTCATTTTTGGGGTTCTAACCTTCGTGTGAACCGACCGCGCTAACCACTGAGCTATCGTCGCTAATAATGACATAACATAAAAAAGAAACACTAAAAAAAAAAAAAAACGTAATTTACTCGTAGCAATATACCAAAAGTTGCTTTTGTATGAGTTTATCCATATTTTAATACGAACTTAACGTTGTTCTAAGCAAACTTTTAAATAGCTTGGAAGTTCGCCAAATCTTTTGTAAATTGCTAAATGGTAGTTCCAGATTTTAATCTTTAGCAACACTAAAATAAAAGTTTTCTTTTCTTACTAAAAGTTGTTGTGTTCCTTGCTTTTTGAAACTGGGTTAACGGGCTATTTCGTGCTTAACAGAGGAATGAGGATCTGAGAGGCTGCAAAGAAAATTTTCTCATCCGCCATATTTATTTCTATAATATTTTTTGCCCGCAACTTCGTTCGTGTTGACGTTAACTCATTTGTTGGGCTTGGGATAACCTTTTATAACAAGCTACCCTCTTCTTTCCTAGATTTGCCTTTTAACGCGTTTAAAACTAAAGTAAAATCCAACCTTTGTTCAAAGGCATACTATTCTATCAACGACTACTTATATGATAAGAATAGTTGGTCGCTGTGATTAACTCAAGACAATGTTTGTGTTCTTTCTCCAGGATTAGCTCACCTACTGACAGGTTTATATCAGTTTATATAATTGTTTATTTTATTTGACTTTATAAGTCAATTTATTTTAGTTTTATTTTAATTTATTGTTGACATAATCTACTCAGTACAATGCTTTTTATGAGTTGCATTGCAATATGTGATTAGCTAACGTCCTAGTTTATCATTTATAACTTCCTGTGACAGTTATATGAATATAGCTATGTGTAAGCGGGCACGCCCATAATGCCTGGAGGCTTTTATTTAGATATTGTTTACGTTTCGTTTTTATTCTGCCTGAGTATAGTTCTCGATGTTTTTGGTTGGTATATTGGCGTGTGCTAGCTGACATACGGCTAATAATTTAAATAATGTTTTGTGTCGCGTAATATTTTTTTCTGTAACTGAACAGACAGCTGTGCTGCTGGGGAGTTTGTTGCGCCACTTCTTCTTCCCAGCTAAAGCACTAGGAAGTGGTGACGGGTGGGCGTTTTGGGGGACTGTCTTATGTAATTTCGACGTTCGAAAAGTGCTGATTCTCAGCCTAGTTTGAATAAATGGTTTTGAATTTTGAATTTTGAATTTTGAATTTTAGAATTTGATCCAAAGTGAAATAAAACATGCGTGAGTAAATAATACAAAACCGTGGTGGTGCCAGAGGCCGTGGTGGTGCCGGCGTAAGAATAGTACCCCACCCTCTCTACCCGTGGTTGCCGTAAGAGTTGGATAAGGGGTGTAATCCGGAAGATGAGCAGCAGCGTCTTCCTTGAACAATCACACCTAACTGCGCTCGCCAACCCGTCTGCCAAGCGTGGCGAGTATTGGCAAAACCCCCCCAGGAGGAGGCCTATGTCCAGCAGTAGACGTCCTATGGCTGATGATGTGAGTAACAAAAGCAATAAATAGTTAATTACCTAGATTGTGATAAAGGATACATTTTATGCCGGAATAATATCCCATAGATACATCTACACCAAAATTCAGATGTATACGTCCTGTAAGTCGTTTTATGTAAACATATCAGTATTTTAAGATTTTATCGAGATTTATCCTATGTATTAATCCAGGTAACTAACTAACTGTGCGTCAAATTTCATCCAAATTTGTTCAGTTGTTTTTGCGTGAGCAACAAACATCTAAACATCCAAAAAGAATTTTCAGAAAAACAGAAAACTTTGCGTGAATTAAAGAATTATGAACTTTTCGTAAATTCTGAGAACTGAACAAACATTTCTTTTTGTTAAATTCCACGAGGAAGAAGTCGAAGTAGTTTATAATATTAATAGAATATGCGATATAGTATTTACTTTTTTATGAAAAATTTATGAGACGAATGAGACGCTCTCCTTATAAAAAGACATAACGCCTGTCCGTGACCATTGCAGCGATACACAGAACTTGCAGTGTAAGTCAGAAGCAATTTTGTCTTTGGTATACATTTATATACATAATATATACCTTTCTGTTATATGAATATAGTAAATAATCCTTGCAAAACTCCACCAAGGAAAAAGGTTCAGGAAATCTGAGATCTGAAAATTCAATACATAATGGTTAAAATTTAGTAAACATTATATTATTCGAATTTGTCAACATCGTCTGTTAGTGGCATAGATGCGCTTGAAATGTATTCCGTCAAGTTTAGTGAGCTGAAGACGAACGTCTTAGAGCTTTAAAAATATGTTTTATTGTAAAATTGATGAAGGAAGCAAGGGCTTTCCTCAGCAGTAGTACGCGAACGACTGAAAACAATTTATTATAATAAAAAGTTATTTTGAATCTCATCTTTTGTAGCGATAAAAGCTCAGTGGTTAGCGCAGTCGGTTCGCATGCCGAAGGGCGTGGGTTCAAACCCCAACAATGAGCATGAGCTGAAGGAAAACATCGTGAGGAAACCATAGCATGGTGGTAGGGTAATTTCTAGTACTCGGCTGGCTAGCTACCATCCTCAAGTTGAAAATCTGACGCCAAGCATCTAACGGTGTGTTCCGGCAGCCTCACTTGAGAGCCAGTTCTATTTCAAGCTAGGTGTGCTTTACCATCTTCGACCACATCGTCACTTAACATCAGGTGAGCTGTGGACAAACACCTAGCCAGTCAACAATTAAAAAAAATCTCTTAAGAGGGACTAATTATTATAATTTTTATTATATTAATCTAATGTGCAGCTCCAAAAAAGCGTCAGTTTAGATTAGGTCATAAAATCGCCAAGCAGTAGTGTGTAAACAATGCTGTGTTCCGGTTTAAAGAGTACTGCAACTAGCAAAATTACAGGGCTATTGGCGCAGGGCGCTCATTACACAAATTTTATCCGTGATTGGGAATCGAATCCACACTCTCCAGCCCTTAAAGCAGATACACCACCAAATTAGCTAACAGGGCAGTTAATTAAAAGATCACCTAAGACAAACGTCCCAATAAAAATACAGTTACAACTAATATTGGATTAAATCCTACAACCATTGTCACTTTTAGCACGTGTACAAATCAATTGGGCTAGATAAACTTTTCCTGCCAATGTACAACTTTCAACGAGAAAACGTCGGGTAAAATAATGGAATTTTCTAACAAACCTGCTATGTTTTCAACAGGAATACAATATGAAGCCGAGAGAAACAGAATAAAAAACGTAACAGAAAACTTGAACAAAAACGCCATGACTGTACAAGTAAAAGTAACATAGTGACAGAAAATCAGTTCAACATTACTACAAAATTTTACGCTTAAGCAACAAGTAAAGATAACGTTTACGAGACGGGGATTTTGACGCAATATTTCAGAATTTAGTACAAATTTAAGCAACAACTAGCTTTGAGCTTTTACTGCGGTATTTTCTTTGCAGAATGATAAAGAAATTGCTTAACTGCAAGTTACCGTTCCTAGAACTAAAATAAAATGCAATATTGATAAGAATATTGTTTAATGTTCTTTTTTGTATTATTGAATAGGATTGCGTTTGACCCCTAACTCCGCTGATGTTAAGCAAAGATGTGGTCTACGATAGAGCACAGTTTACCTGGAAGAAAACGATTCATTAGCGACTTGCAGCACCTAGAATGTAACATCCACTCTATAACATTATAATAAATTGTATTATTCCAGCTTATAAGGAATAAATTACCCCATTTTACTCATTATTATTAGCAATTTTTACATAGATATAATTCTGAAATCGCGAAAAGAGTTTGTCTGTTCCATACATATTATATTCAAGGGTCAAGATATTTTTTCTATAGAACTACTGATTGATTTTTTCGTTCATAATGTTAAGGCCAAGTGACATTTTGGTTAATCGAGTTTAATTTGTTTTCTATGGTCGAGTATCTGCGTTCGGGTTTTTGTTTTTCTAGCCTGCGGCGTAGTATTAAAAACTTGGTTTTCAGACGAGTTGGTGGCCAAACTTAAATATATTCTATAAAAAATCAAACTTAGAATGAATCTACAAATCAAATTGGTAGGAAACGATTTTGCAATCATGTCAAATACTTGAACATTTCAGAGCTATCGAAATTATTGGCGAATAACCATTTCAGTGTCCAATTGAGCGAACCGTTGATTGGATGAAATGTAACCTAAGGAATATCTGGTAGAACCCTAATCTTTACGCTTCATTAGTAACCGTAACCGACATAAACCCATATTTTAGAGACGTGACCCATCAAACCCACTCGAGCTCGCGCTAAAAGCAAAATATTTTAAAATATAAACGTAACGCAATACGAGTATAATTTGCCAATTACTAAATATTAAAACATCTAGAAAAAACTAAACTTACTTAAAATATTAATTTTATTTGTTAAAACATCTAGAGAAAACTAAACTAACTTAAAATTAAATAAAAAGGCCGTCAGATGAGGGATATGTGGCCAGAATGCTGGCAGCATTGCCACGTTGGATGGCAATGCTAAGCTTTTGACCAAAGTAGATGCCAGCATTCTGGTCACCTGAAGCCTCCTTTAAACGTTTGGCCAGGTCCCGATACAGATCGTGAGCGGCCGGACCCCACGGTCCTAAAGTTTCAACCACAAACGGCACAAACAAGTACATTCTATCTAAATAGCTATATTTGTGCCCTTTGAGGTTTTCGGCTTTAGATGCGGCAGCACCAGCTTGTCCCGAAGTCACAGAAAGATGAGACGGCGCCAAGGTGTCGACACATGTGGCATCCCACACCAGAGGCCGTCCCATCTTCCATGGGATAAGGGTCATACCGTCAGGTCTCTTGCCGTCGTCCCGCATCAGTCCGTTCGGTTCTAAAACTGCTGGGAAAACTAAATATTATATAACGACGACGCATTTCGCGTTTTTACAAATTGGCTTGCGTTTGACCGCCATCTTGCCTGATGTTAAGCGAAGAATTCTGTCTATGATGAAGAACGCTTGCCTAGAAGAACCTGATTCACTAGTGACATGAAGACACTAAGATTGTATCTATCAGGCAACACTCACTCGGGCAAAAAATTCCATTGTTTAGCGGTTCGTACGATGAAAGTGGAATCGAACTGTTTGATTCGAGTTTTTGGAATATCTACTACGCAGTGGTGTTGCTTTTTAGAGCTCCAAAAGAAGGGATATGTTTTTAGCAGTCTATTATTGAATGTGTGTATGTATGTTTGTTTGAGTGTGTGTTTTCTACCGTAGCGCCGAAACTACTCATCCGATTCTGATGTATGAGATGTTTTTTTTCCGTAATCGAGTTATATTTTTGGAACTTTTTAGCTTAGAAAGTTAACTAAATCGTGGGATCGTTTCAAAATAATCAGTTCTATTCTGGATGATAAATGAATATTAGTCGTGTCGGTGGTTATTTTTTTCTAGATCTTTCTAGAGGATATTTTTTCACTCGATTAGGCAAAATATAATAGAAGCGTTATGAGTTTAGATGTCTGTATGTTTGTTGTTCTAACTACTATATTATGATATACATTTATAGTATTTTTTTTAATTTACTTTTATTAGTGCAATTTAAAACAGGCAATCAAAACCAAATACAAAATGTTGTGTTCGTGCTTTTGAGAATGGAGGGGTTCTTTGATCTGACGCTAACCCTGGGTATAAAATCAAGTCATGTACGAGATGTGGTCAAACACCTAGCCTGTCAAACATAAAAGATAGTAGGTTGTTGGTATATATTACAAATGAAGTTTCTCATTAAACTTGCTCTAACGTGTAATACAAGTAACTAGATACTAACTATTCACTTGAAACTTGGAAGTTTGGAACATCTTTCATGCATTTAAGATGAACCTAGTTTACCTACTGACTTTCACTATAATGGAACTGAAATAGACAGTCGTGAAATAATGAAATTTTGACGTTTTTTACTCATCTATTATAACTGATCCATGACTAAAAAAAGGTGAATGAGAGATTTGTGTGCTAAAAAACGAATGTTCTTCTATAGCTCCAAAAAAAAATTATCGGTTCAAATACAGTTTTCTGTAAACATTGATATACATATAATTATGTATGTACTAAGTACTAAGCGACACGCTTCGTACACTCGCTCCGGACAAGCCGTTTGCAGGATTATCCTGCAAAATGCGTCATTTATCGGGATTTTGGTTATTGTCTCCCAATGTTCCGATGTTCGACCATATTCAGTTGTTTTTCCATTTCAACTTAAAAGTAAGTAAAATTAATGTTCTAAGTAAATTTCGTCACCTATTAAATTTATTGCGATTAGAATGCTAACAATAATTTTATCAAAACAAATGACAAACCTCTTTATAAATTCAACTAAAAAGGTTTTGCTATGGTTGACAGATTTTGTTGATATTTTAGTATTTTTCCTGGAACTACTCGTAGTTGACTATGGCCGGACTATGGCAGTTTCGTAAAATGTAATCAGAGGGCCTAGACGAAGTAAAATTCGATTAGCGATAACGCTAATAGAAACTTAAACAGTTTACGCGATTGACATAAGCTGTCGATATCTCACATAGGCAACTTAATGTCAATCCCATACGTTTTTAAACTTTTCTACTAGCGTTATCGAATAACGTATGTTAACTTTGCTTAGTCTGGTCTGGTCAACTTGCGACGAATCCCACCGGCCCTTTTGCAACACACTTCAATGTTTTGAAGTTCTTTTAGATGTAAGTAGAATTCGTTATCTGTTAAAGGTTTGTGATTCGTCGGCGATGGTGTTTAGATAGGTGGTATAGTGTTAACTCTCTAGAGAAACTAAAGAAAACCTATTATATCGTTTGTAGATTATCAACTTTTGTGAAAAATGGATGTGAGAAAATAAAAATTTGGTATTTTGTTACTGGTGTCAGCATTTAAAAAAAAAAAAATTGTTTTAGTTATTTATTTTGCCCAACGTGTGAGTATTTCTATACAACGCGGCAATGGGGCCAGCGTTTTGGGGAACTATCTAAAAGACCGCTACCAATGGGAAGACCATTGGTAGCGGTCTTTTAGATTAGTTTATTTTAATTTATTCGTTCTTCTAGACCAGTAGTTTATATGTTAAGATGTGATTTGTAGATAGTTTTTTTTATTCATGTTCAATTTTCCCTGTATATAAGTACAATATTAATCTATAATAATAATAAAAAACAAATATGTTTTATGGGAGCCCCTTAAAAAAAAGTTACATCATAAATTCATTCATTTTTATTTATTTAATATTATATTAAACATTTCTTAAATAAATAACACATACCATTAAATCTCGCCAAGGTTTGTGTCGGTGTCGGATCCTCTTCAACTCTAACAATAGCAAGTCATTGTGATTGAAGCAAGCGAGCCCACTATATTTATTTACAAACTAACAAAAACGGAACAAAACTTAATTGAAAAAAAGTTATTTCAGTAGTTCAGTACAAAATAAAGAGTTTCTATCTAGATATATTTTTATTGTTTGACATTTTAATCATATCAAAATATCTGTCGCAGAACTTATAACTTCTGGGGTAGACGTGTTCTAGAGGTGGCGACCGCGAATTGGCAAACGTAGCGTAGGACGCCCTGATACTCGATGGAGTGACGATATTCGAGGAACAGCTGGCGGTGGATGGAAGCGAAATCTGGAACGAAGTCTTAGGAGAGCCTATATCCACCAGTTGACTACAAAAGGCTGATGATAATGATATTATATGTATATTTAATATCCATTCTATACAATATAACTTACTGTCGCAGTTCATCATCATCATCATTTCAGCCTCCCCCATTGACTTCCATAAAGACCGGTTGGAAGCGGCTCGCATCCAGCGTGTTCCTGCGGTCTTTATGAGGTCGTCTGTCCACCTTGCACTCCACTCCACTTGTCTTGTCCACTTTCGCAGTTGGGACTATTTTATTATTAACTAAACTTGATATAAAGTGTTTGTATAGAAAGGACACTTCCAGCTTTATTCCTTAATTTAGTTGCCTAATATTTTGTCTTCTTTCATCAAGTATGACGCTTTTTGTTATATTTATGCGGGATTACTCACGTTAAGTACGTACGTTGTCTCGTTTATGCGGAGTTGTCTCGTTACGTGTCGTTTCACGTAATTAAACGTGAGTAATTTCGCATAAATAAAACAACAAATGTGTCAAGACCACGTGAGTTTCCATAGTAAAGTATGACGCTTTTTTTTTAAAGAGAAGGAAGCATAATTCTATTTAAGAGTAGCTTAAATTGTTTATAAGTGACACCGTTCAGAATTTTCATATTCTACAAGTATCTTGTTATCTACGCTATGTTTTACGCTTTACGGTGAGCAGTAAATTTTATTACAAACTTTATCCATTCACTTAAGAACTTTACTTTTACTGGTTTTTAGAAGCTGGATATGATATAAGCAGGTCAGGTTACGATGGTTGTTTTTGTGAAACGATTTGAAGCAATTGGAGTTCCACAACAAGTTGTCACGCACTTCTGTGATTACACGCTTAACTTAATTTTCCTTTTTATGTTGGAAAATACGAAGCCTAGATAAGAAAATGGTTTTCTTATCAGCGTTAGTTGTCACATAATGTGGGTTAAGTGAAGTGAGTTTCCCATTAAAAACCACTACATAAGAGCTATTTTTGTAAGTTTTTTAGGGTTCCAAACTTATAAGGAAAAAAAAACAAACATAGTGACTACCGATAACAGTAGTGTAATGTTTTCAGGTTTGGCCAAACGGGCTGGGTATTTTAAATGATAAATTTGCTACAAGCAAATGAAGTCAAATTTTTGTACTAGTTAAATAGATATAAAATTTTACAATATAAAAATTAAAACTTTTTTTATAGTTGACAGGCTAGGTGTTTGACCAGAACTCACTTGATTTAAGTGTCGAAGTCGAAGATGGTAGACACACCTAGCCTGGAAGGACCTGAATCTCTAATGAGGCTGCCAGAGCACATTATTAGATGCTTGGCAGCAGATTCTTAACTTAGCTAGCCAGCCGAGTATTAGAAAATAGTCTACCACCATGCTATGGTTTCCTCACGATGTTTTTTTTTTTCACTGACAGCTCAAGCTCATTGTTGGGGTTTGAACCCAACCCCTTCGGCGTGCGAACCGACCGCGCTAACCACTTATCTATCATTGCTAAACCTATACCTAGCTCATGGTCTACATAAAGAAAAGCACAAAAAAATATCATTGTGTTAATACTTCAATATTTATTGTTCTAATAAAACTGACATTGTCGTTTTTAAATTGCCCGCCGCGCGCCGTTTAACATCTAGCCTGTCAACCATAAAAAAAAAATACTTACTGCACTACCCCGTTAACTTATTTGGTAGCGTGTCTGCTTCAAGAGCAGGGCGTGGGTTCGATTCCCACTCAGGACAAACACGATACGAGCATAAATGTTTGTTTTGTGGCTGAATGTTCTGTTATATTTACGAAAAAAAGTATTAAATCTTCTATCGCTTATCTAGTTCCCATAGTACAAGCTTTGCTTAGTTTGGGGCTAGGTGGCGTTAAGTGAAATGTCCTTAGATATTTATTTACTTAATAATCATCATCATCATCAGTCCATAATCGCCCACTCATCGCCCACATACGCCTCCTGTACGCCACTCGTCCCGGTCCTGTGCCAAATCTTGTCCAGGTTCGACCCGCGACTTTTATTATGTCGTCTACTCAACGAGCTGGTGGACTACCAAAGCTCCGTTTACCAGTTCGTGGTCACCAATCTGTCAATGCCTTATTCCACCTGCCATCACCCTGCCTGGTGACAAGTCCTGCAACATCATTACAGTTTTTTATTTTTTTATTTATTTGTGTTTTGTTGTATAGTATTAAACTGAAATCATAAAGTTTCAAACAACATTTAACTTCGAATTCGTTGTCCATTTTCAAAGTTTTCATGTCGAAGCTCATCTAGTATGAATAGTTTAGGGACTAATAGACGTCCCAAATGTTAAAGCGCTGAAGCTCTGACCTAAGTAAACTGATTCTATAAGCAACTAAAAGATCAAGGGCCTTTCGCTTGCGTTGACAAACGACTCGCTGGGTTCAGACGAGGGGAATCCATTCAATAGAATCTTTAGTACTTCGCCAAAAAAGTTTTTAACTTGAGCACCTATTCTTAAAAAAAAAGGATCAGGATAAGATGGGCCCAAGTCGAAAGAGTTGTTTGGTTATTTTTTTGCATATTTTTTATATCACTATATGTTATAAAACAAAGTCGTCAGCCGCGTCTGTCTGTTCACGATAAACTTAAAAACTACTAAACTGATTATCACGCGAGTTTCACCAATAGATAGAGCGATTCATGAAGAAGGTTTAAGTGTATACCTAATTGGTTAAGATTTTGTGTAGTACATTGCATCCGTGTGAAGCCGGGGCGGGTATCTAGTATTTGAATATTTTCAAATCACGTACTATGTAAATGTAGGTAAAGTAAGATATTCTGAGACAACATGAAGTGGCGATAAATGTGCATAGTAGTCATTTCTAATGAAATAAACAACTAATATTTAACCCTACGTATATACGCAAGGTACCTTATACAAACGAAAAACTACTTACAAACTTTGAAAAACCAGTTATAAAAAACCTGCTACTGCTTCACTTGGGTGCAATTTATTTTATAAAATTTTGGTGACTTACAAGACATTGGATTTGTCTCTCTATACAATAGTTTAATTAGGATGTATAGTATACAAACCTTCCATAAATCAATATCTAAATTACAATGAAAACCGAATAAAAATCCGATGCGTGGTTTAGAAGAATTAAGCAGAGAAACAGACAGACGCGGACAGCGACATTCTTTTTTACTATTTAGAAATTAGATTAAACCATATAATTAGAATACATGAAGGCATGAATGAATCATGATAAATCTAACGATAATTACGAAACGAAGCGAAATTAATACAAATCTCAGTAATGTTTTATTAAATAAGCTTCATATTTTTGATACGAGAAAATGTCTATTTATGTTTTCAGAAAACCCAAACATTTTAGCGCCGAATTATGGATCTTTAGGGATTTGAGAAGCTTAACAGCATTACAATTTACGATAATACAATTCTTTAAATAGAGTTATATAGATATTTATGACCTTAGCTAAGCAAATCAGCTGGATTAACAAAATAACAATACTTTGAAATTGGATTACATTTTAAAACAGATTTCTTTCTTTATGAAAATTTTGCTGTTAAAGTTTTCAAGTTGAAAATCGGGAACGCGGAAAGAGTCGTTTCGCCCCATTGTATTTTTTTCCAAAACTAGTGTTTTTTCGAGTGTTTATGTATAAAAATAGTGGTATTTTATTCATAAAGTGCCGGATTACAATCACGAGTGTGGGAAAGTGATATAATGTGGTGAAACATGACTTTTCGTGTTGCTTCCAAAACTCCATCGAAGCTAATAATAAAGTCACCACTACGTTACTAAAGCATGACTAGATTTGACTGGACTTGACCAAGACTGGACTTTGACTATAAAGAAGCTTGAAACTGAAGACTGCACACAAAATATAGACATATTGAAACTGGCAGAATGCACAGAGTGTGAAGCCAAGAAGAAAAGAAAAAAAAAGTTAAAAATCTGTCGCTAAGCACTTAACAATATGTTACGGAACCCTTATTTAAGAACTAGTTCTATTCCAAGTTCGGTGTGTTATCATCATCATCAGCCGTATGACGTCCACTACTGGACATAGGCCTCCCCCATCGATTTCCATAAAGACCGGTTGGAAGCGGCTCGCATCCAGCGCGTTCCTGCGGTTTATTAGGTCGTCTATCCATCTTGTGTTATAGCCGGTGCCGGTTTGATTCCCACTCAGGACTAACATTTGTGTAACTAACATAGAAATGTGTGTCTGAATATTCTGTATGTATTATAAGTATGTCTTTAAAAAAAAAAAAAAAACGTATTATGTCATCTGCCTGGTTCTGGTACAGCTTTGCTTAGTTTGGGGCTAAATGGCGGTGTGTGAAATGTCCTCCAATATTTATTTTTATTATTATCATCTTCGACCGCACCATCACTTAACAATGGTAAGCTGTGGTCAAACATCTACCCTGTCAACTATAAAAAAACTGAGTTACATACTTAACTTTTCTTATCTTATAACTTTGCTTGAAACTTTAAAAAAAGGTATATACGCATGTCTAATTTTTTTTTTATATCTGTCATGTATAAACTTTGACTTGTTGTCTATGGTTACAATAGTAACAAATCATTTTGCAAAACATATTTATTTTCTTCAAGAATAAAACGTTCTTGAAAAATGAATTTCATAAATTTTACTTCGAATATCATGAGACGTCAGAATTGTATAAAAACAGATGTAATAAAGATATTGAAGAAATGCGCTTCGCAAGCTGGATTGCCTGGTTCTGGAGCGGGAAGAGGGTTTGGGGCGGGAGGAGCGATAAAAGAAGGCGGCGGAGGACTTGGTAAGATTTTAAAGTATTGTCTTGGTAGTTGGATATCGAATACCAATGTCGGAGCATGATCGTTGGTATCGTTCCGGATCATTGTTGGGCCAAGATCATGCTTTGGTTTTCACAGGAAGCGACCTTCTGAACATTGATTGATTTTTAACGTGAGGGTGGTAGCTAGCCAGCCGAATATAAGAAAGTACTCTACCACCATGCGGTGGTTTCTTCACGTTGTTTTCCTTAGTATCTTTTAGTTCGTTGTCTTAGCATACCTTACTATAACATGTTGGTAGGATACTTTTTAGCACTTTACTCGGCTGGCTAGCTACCACCAGTAGCCAGCCAGCCGAGTAAAGTTAAAATTTGCCATCAAACATCTAACGGTGTGTTCCGGCAGCCTCACTTGAGAGCAAGTTCGATTCTAGACAAGGTGTGTTTACTATCTTCGACCACACCGTCACTTAACATCAAGTGAGCTGTGGTCAGACACCTAGCCTGTAAAATATAGAAAAAGAAATAGCAATCATTGTTAAAACTTTTATTAATACTGACATAGCCCAGTGAATTAGTAATTTAAAAATTGAAGTGGCAGTGGGCAGGCCACATAGCACGCAGAGTTGATGGCCGATGGGGCTGCAAAGTTCGGGAGTGGAGACCACGGACCGGCAAGGGCTGCGTAGGACGTCCACTCACAAGGTGGCAGACGAACTAATGAAGACCACAGGAACGCGCTGGGTGCGAGCCGCTTCCAACCTTTCTGTAAGGAAATTATTGGGGGAGGCCTATGTCCAACAGTGGACGTCCTATGGCTGAGATGATGATGATAAGCCAGTTTATAACTTTATCATAAATTGTTACCTAATTCTTTTTGAAAATTGTTAACAGGAATGATGGGTTCTAGCAAAGAAGACGAATACTTCTATGATAAACAGAGGCAGTTGCTTCAGAACATAAAGAAGCAGCTAGATGACGTAAAAGAAGATGGAGAAGCCGATCACCAGGGTCGCGAGAAGAAACTAAAAAATAACAGCATTGATGAAAGATTTTTACGATAGTTTTGATATATTTCATGGAGGCCAAATATTTGATTGTATTTTTTTTAAATGGCTGACAGGTTAATTGTTTGACCACAGCTCACCTGATGGGAAGTGACGGTGTGGTCGAAGATGGTAAACACATCTAGCCTGGAATGGAACTGGCTCTCAAGTGAGGCTGCCGGAACACACTGTTAGGTGCTTGGCGACAGATTTCCAACTTGTAGGTGGTAGTTAGCCAGCTGAGTACTAGCACCCTGCCACCATGCTATGATTTCCTCACGATGTTTTCCTTCACTGGCAGCTTTCTAAATTAAACAATACGTTGTTTTATTTTTAATATGTATTGTAAATAAATAACTTCATTAATTACCCGTTCTTATTGCATTTTACTATTTTATAAAGGATATCTCCAGGTTGTAAACGCTTGGATAAAAACACTAGCATGCGTGCATGCACTAGCGGAATATACTAACACGTAAGATGGAATGGGAATTGGCTCTCAATTAAGGCTGTCTGAACCGTTAAGTGTTTGGCGGTAGTTTTAATACTTGAAGGCGTGTGATCCGTTCGTGCCAACCACTGAGCTATTATTAATACACACTACAGAGCGCCTTAACAATTTGGTGCATAAAATCAGCAAAGCAATAAATGTGCCAAATTGTTCTCCAAATACTGCACACTGAAAATTATCATAATTTCTTTTTGGTGCATAAATTCAGCAAAGCAATAAATGTACCAAATTGCTCTCCAAATACTGCACACTGAAAATTATTATAATTTCTCTTTGGTGCATAAAATCAGCAAAGCAATAAATGTGCCAAATTGTTCTCCAAATACTGCACACTGAAAATTATCATAATTTCTTTTTGGTGCATAAATTCAGCAAAGCAATAAACGTGCCAAATTGTTCTCCAAATTCTACACACTGAAAATAATCATAATTTCTCTTTGGTGCATAATATCAGCAAAGCAATAAATGTGCCAAATTGTTCTCCAAATACTGCACACTGAAAATTGTCATAATTTCTCTTTGGTGTATAATATCAGCAAAGCAATAAATGTGCCAAATTGTTCTCCAAATACTGCACACAGAAAATTATCATAATTTCTAAATTTAATGTTTCCATCGCCCACTTATGACAATGGGAGGTGACAGTTCAGTCACCTCTTTATAATAAATGCTAATATTATTGGTAGAGCTCTTAATCTGCTGACTTAGCAAGAAACTCTACCCAGTCCGTGCTCGAGAACACGTAAATTTTAGTCAAGTGTCGAATGTAAAAGCGTAGGATGGCCATCCTTTTAGGAGACATTAGGATTATCGGAAGAGCTCAAAATTAGTCCGTATGAAGTCTTGTAGTGTTGTTGGTCTTTTAAAATATAAATAGACTAGCTGTGCGCGCGGTATTGCCTGCTTAATTTTTAGGGATAAAAAGTAAAAGTAGTTTAATAGATTACAGTTTAAAATTATTCTTTTTTTTTTAAATATGATTGTTTGGTACTTACCAATAGGTCGAAACTTTTATTCCGTCTTGTGTCTTGCACGGTTCCAGGTTTTTGTAGATATATATTATTGAAGTTTTTCATTGATGCGTACGCACCGGTGCCGTGCTTGATTTTTTACATTGACAATTCGTATAATTTTTTTTTTTGAGGGTCGGAATGTTTATTTTAACTATGATATGATGTTGAGTGCCGGAACCGAACAATAATCATTGCACTAATCTATTGCATATTGCAGTTACTTTGTTACTTTTTTTATTTAATTGCAGTATGGTCCAGGCCCTTAATTTATTATCTTTAATATCTCTATTTCAATTTCGCTTTGAGCAACGAAACTATTATAGTGATAAGAGACTTCGGCCGTAGTTAAAGCCTGAATTATACCTTCAGGGAACAATCGAAGGACTGTAAACCTTTCTTATACCCTGCGGATATAACCAAGCGACTATAATGCTTCAGGCTATCACTCTTATATCGATTGTAATGATGGTTGGGAACAATTGACCTTGAAAGTTATGCGATAGTAAATAACTTTTTCTATGGTGACTTATAATGAAAGGAATAAAACGCTCTCATGCTGGTAAGAGAACGCCTACTCAGAGGCTTTCCCGGGATCGCGGAAAAATCATGTTTGTTTTTGGCATAATACTTTGTGCTTTCTGCCAGTGTTAAGTATAGCTATTGGTTCATTGCTTGTATATCTGCTTAAAGAGCTTTAGGGCGTGGGTTCGATTCCCACCCATTTGTTTATACCCCAAACATTTTGCGGTATAAACAAATGTTTGATCTATGTCAGGGTGTTCTGTATGTATTATAAGTATGTATTTACAAAAAAAAGTATGTAAGTATTCTATCAGTTATCTGACTTCTTTAGTACAAGCTCTGCTTAGTTTGGGGTCAAATGGCACTGTGTGTAATGTCCTACGATATTTATTTATGATAGTAAAATGTCTTAATCACAGTCACAGTCAAATAAAGAAGTCAGAGTCAAGTCCAGCCCATGTCCTAAAAAATTAGTAGTGACTACTAGAAGCTACAATAGAATTTTGTAAAAAAACACACTAAAGACATGTATCTTTATAATCAAAACACGATTATTTTTTAACAAAATACGTGCTTTGCAAATTTTTACAATGCTGCGACACGACTCTTCCGCGTTCCCGCCAAAAACTCACATGGTTTTTTCTTCTTTCTTATTCTTATATTTTGTCTTCGCCTACTGAGTGTCATGGCAACCCCAGCGGCAGATCAGGGTCTTCAAGCACATTGCCAAAAGCAGCTAACCTGGCGATAATAACAGACGGACTGTAATATACGTTACATTCTATTTACTTTATCTTTTATAGTTTTGTCAAGTGTAAAAGCTACTGACCCGTTAGCACATTGAGTAGTTATAGCTCTGCTCCCTGAGCTTCGATTCCCGCCCTGTAAAGTAATTTATTCGCTTTCTGCTTGAAGAAGTTACGTATACAAACATGCAGACATACTTTCACATTTGTAGTTGTGTGATTATTTCAGTTGTTTGGTTCCCATAAGGCTTTGCTTAGTTTGGGGCCAGATAGGGCTCTATTAAATGATGTCAAGAATGATGATATAGTTTAATATATATATATACAGGGTTATAAGTATAAGGTGCACTATGCTGAAAGGGGGTCATTGTACTCATCATTATGAATAACTTTTACTACGGGCACAACTTTGCAATCGCATAAAAAAACAGCGATTCTATAGGTAAATGTCGATGACCCTTGACCAAATGTATGAAGCAGCTGGGTATTTTTAAAGTCCTCCTTTCGACTTAGTTCAGGTGCTTATAATCCTATATAAAACAGACGCTCAGCTTTTGTTAAATAAAAATTGGTGCTTATTTTACAGAGCATATTCTAGCTCCAAATTAAGCCATTTTTGCAACTAGAACTTTGAGAACCAGACATCTGATAAAATCACCCCTTTCCAGCTAAGTATACCGCAAACTTATAACCTTTTACAGACCATTCATTCATGAAAACTGTAACTATCACAAGTTTATAAGAAATGGTTCATTCACGTCGAGGTTTAACTCCATCTAAAACTATTTAGACTTAAACTGAAAAACATATTTTCAAATTTAATTACAGAGTAGTAAAACCAACCAATTATATATACTTATCCAGCTCTGAAATTATTTACAATAAATGCATCAACATCTATTTACAGTAAGAAATTAAATTGACTTAAATGCAATTGCAATCCGAAATGTGTTTGAATTTCTCAAAGTCCTTACTATTCCAATTGAGTTACGGCCAATAGAGATCAAAGTACTTAGGTAAACTTGTTAGGTGAGCTGACTTGAGCATTACTCGAACTGAGGTAGAAAAATAAACATTAAAATGGTATTCACCTATCTCACTATGGTAACCACTAAGACCAATTTTGAAGAGATTTTAGTTGATATTATATTCTACAAGATTGTAAAACATCGTATCACACAAATTGATAGAACTTCATGCAACACCACAGAATAAAGCATGACGCAGCTATCAAACTATAAGACTTTTAACTTTTTATATAGCGATGATAGCTCAGTGGTTAGCGTGGTCGGTTCGCATGCCGAAGGGCGTGAGTTCAAACCCCAACAATGAGCTTGAGCTGTCGGTGAAGGAAAACATCGTGAGGAAACCATAGCGTGGTGGTAGAGTATTTTCTAATACTCGGCTGGCTAGCTACCACTCTCAAGTTGAAAATCTGCCGCCAAGCATCTAGCGGTGTGTTCCGGCAGTCTCACTTGAGAGACAGTTCCATTCCAGGATAGGTGTGCTTTACCATCTTCGACCACACCGTCACTTAACATCAGGTGAGTTGTGGTCAAACACCAAGCCTGTCAGCTATAAAAAAAAACGATATCTCTTAATAGTAATCCGAACTGGCAATTCCCAAACAAAATTACAATTTTGTATCGGGGAGTTTTGGCGGAAAGCAGTAAGTGTCGTGTCGCCCCATAGTGTTTTTTTCGAATGTTTATTTTTCGAGTGTTTATGTATAAAAATAGTGGTGTTTTATTCATAAAGTGCCGAACTACAAGCACAAGTGTGGGCAAGTGATATAGTGCGGTGAGACATGACTTTCCGTGTTGCTTCCAAAACGCCATCGAAGCTAATAGTAAAGTCGCCATTACTTTACCAAGCACCGGCACCCAGGCTAGGCTAAGCACCGACTTCAAACAGATCAGTAGGTACCTAGCAGGTATAATAATAATTTGTAAAGTAATTTTATTTTTCGCTTTTAAGTGCTGACGTTTTTTTCTTGTAGTCGGTTTAACTTTTTTTTTTAAGTTTGTTTTTAGAACGCGAGATCGCGATTCAGAATATAAGTAAAACGAAAAATTGTATTTGTATGTATTCGAGATGTCACACTGTCGTCGCAAGAGGACGATATGTACCATAATACTGCCATAGAAAAGAAAATTTATCAGATCTATTGCGAACAAAAGACAATAAGTAGATGTATATATCAAATAGTTTCTTTTCTTATTGTAAAGTAATAGAGTTTGATTTTATTGTTAATGGGTTAATTTCGGCCTTATATCGAACTATTTATCAACCAAGGGTCATCTTGAAGGTATGAGATCACTCATTTTCTGATACTTATTCTATTCTATTAACTCTAGATTCCAACGTATTGAATAGGTATGATATTTCAGTCAATCGTAAGTCTAATATTGTGTTAAATATGGTCTCTTTTAGCAAAGCAAAAATATATCGGTTACGCAAGTTCGTGCATGTCAAACAACAATTTGGGAGGTAAATCATACATTACTAGAAAAGAACTAAATCCAATTCTGCCTTACAAAGAAGATTTTTTGTTGTTTCAAATTTTTGTTGCCTAAGTTCACACACTTTTTGGGGGTCTAGGCTTATCATGCCTAGGGGTCGGGAACTCTTAAAATGTATTCAAACAAATAGTATGGACGTTGTCTCTACAGGACAGCCAACATACTGGCCTTCAGACATAAGTAAAATACCAGATCTCATTGACTTCTGTGTCACCAAAGGAATTACGAAAAATAATATATCGTGCAATAGCTGCTGGGATTTATCGTCAGATCACTCACCCATTATTATAAATATCGAATCTAAGGTAAAAGTGACCCTAAAAAAATGTACATTGCACAATAAGAAAACTAACTGGATTCTTTTTCGTTACTTCATAGATGAAGCATTTAAGGTACCAACTCCACTCAAAACAGAAGATGACATTACAAATGCTATTGAGTTCTTTAATGCAAACATACAAAATGCCGCATGGAACTCGACTCCATTAGATCAATACAAATCTGATGCCCAATCTGTCGCCCCAAACATATTGGACCTAATTAAGGAAAAAAGAGAGACTAGAAAATTATGGCAACAAAATAGATGTCCTGATACGAAAAAAATATTCAACCACAAAGTAAGAGAGCTAAAACAAGTATTGGAACAGGATAGGAACGCTTCCTTCCAGGCATACCTAGAGGGCCTTGATGCAACAGCAGCTACAGACTACTCTCTTTGGAAAGCCACTAAGAAAATTAAAAGACCCATAGTAACAAGTTCACCACTTAGAAAACCAGATCTCAGCTGGGCACGAAGTGACCAAGAAAAAGCAGCTACATTTGCGGAGCATCTAGAAAAAGTTTTTCAACCCCACCCATATGAGGGTTCACCCGAACATGAAAAAGATGTTATCGAATTTATTAATATCCCCGACCAGGATGATATCGAACCAGACTACTTTACTAAAAGTGAAGTAGAAAACATCATTAAAAAATCAAACTCCAAGAAAGCCCCTGGATATGACCTAATTACCAACAAAGTCTTACAGGAATTACCAGACTCTGGGATAACACTACTCACAGCAATATATAATGCCATCACCAAACAAAAAATCATCCCGCCGCAATGGAAAGTTGCACAAATAATTATGCTGTTGAAACCAAACAAGCAACCAGAGGACCCGAAATCATACAGGCCAATTAGCTTATTACCCATACCCGCAAAAATATATGAATCTCTTATATTGCGCCGACTGACTCCATTGATAGAACAGATCAAATTGATTCCCAAACACCAATTTGGATTTCGTCGTAATCACGCCACCATCAAACAGGTCCACAGGCTAATAAGCGAAATTGACAAGGCCTTCGAAACTAAAAAGTACTGTGCAAGTGCTTTTTTGGACATATCACAAGCCTTTGATAGGGTATGGCATGAAGGCCTGTTATTTAAAATAAAATCGCTACTCCCTACCTACATGTACAAAATCCTAAAGTCATTTTTGGAAAACAGACACTTCCTAGTCCAAAACGGCGAAGCGCTCTCAAGTCTCTGCCCTATTAAAGCAGGAGTTCCACAAGGCAGCGTGCTGGGCCCGACGTTGTACCTTATCTACACATCTGACCTACCAACTTCAGAGAGTATCACCACCGGTACTTTTGCTGACGACACCGCGATCTTAGCAGCCCACTAAGATCCAGTTGAGGCGGCGGAACTCTTACAGTGTGGGCTTAATGATATTTCCATCTGGTTAAAAAAATGGAGAATCAAGGCTAACGAAACAAAATCTGTAAATGTTACCTTTACTCTAAGAAGAGGCACTTGTCCACCCGTCAAACTCAATAACTCAGAAGTCCCACAATCAGACAATGTTAGGTATTTAGGATTACACCTTGATAAGCGACTCACCTGGCAAAAACATATTTTCACAAAAAGAAAACAATTAGGATTACAACTACGTAAGCTGTATTGGTTAATGGGCCGCCGGTCACCACTGTCGCTAAGTAGTAAGCTTCTACTCTACAAAACGATCCTTAAGCCGGTCTGGACTTATGGGATACAGCTCTGGGGGACAGCCTCCCATTCCAACATTGAAATCTTGCAAAGATTCCAAAACAAAATCTTGAGGACGATAACCGGTGCTCCCTGGTTCGTCACAAATGAACAACTTCATCGTGACCTGCACATGACCACAGTCAAACAGGAAATAGTCATCCATACAAACAAGTACAAGGAAAGAATCAAAAACCATCCGAACTACCTGGCCAATGTCCTGATGGAAGACAACACTGTAATCCGCAGACTGAAACGGAAGATGCCCCAAGACACACTTAATCGCAACAAAGAAGTATAGTAGGACGCGACACGGGTCGCTTACCGAGCATGCCATAATAAACCCAACCAACCCACTGATAAATGTCCCTGTGGCGACAGATCGCAGTGTAATGAGACAAAAAAAAAAAAAAAAGTTCATCCTTTTAGAGTCATTAAAAATATAATTTTGATTATCTGTACATAATATGTTACCGAAGTTAAAATTTTTGTCTGCTTGTCAGTTTGTGCGTTTTTGAACGCTAATCTCACAAACGGCTTCACCAATCTGAATGTAGTTTAAATATTTAGATTAATGTATTATGGATAGCTTCCATAACAGACAATAAATTGTCTGTTTTATTCCAATCGGTTTACAAACAATGAAGTTAACTGAAATAATACTCGCTAATAATATTCTAGAAACGCGTTTTGGTCGATTTAACTGAAACCTTTGACTATGTACTTTTCAAAAAGAAAATAAGAAAATAGAAAATAAAGAAAATATAAAGTATTTTTTTTTAAAATGTAAATGTGATTAGACGGACTATACGCTCTCCTGGTGGTAAGAGTTAACGCATGCCCATGACCATTGCAGCGATACACAGAACTTTGAGTAGTAAAACAAAGTCACCAAAGCATCTCTGCTTTGGCGCTCATTACTTTGAGACTAATTGAATAATAATTTGTTGACAATTATATAATCAAATGCTGAAACATAATGTTGCCATTACCGAACATCCTTGCGGACGGAGTCGCGAGCACAGCTAGTTAAACACTATGATTCCTAGACTAGAATCTAGTTTTCGATTGATAATAATAATTATTTTTATTCGACATAAAAAATATAGTACAAACAGATTTACTCCCATAGGCTCCCGAACTAGTCAAATACTGTGTGTCAGGAGCCAGTGGCTTCTCCTAAAACAAGATACATTTGTCTAATAAAACAATAGTGAGCAGCGAGTTAACTAATTTTGAATTTATATAATGTTGTCAAAGTGTTGCCAAAGATAAATATTAAAGAAGAAAAAAATATATAAATCTAAGAGGAATCTGCCTGCAGTTCGTAGATTGTGGGTGCGTGTGTGTTGTGTGTGTGTATATGTGTGTGAGAGAGTGAGTGTGTGTGTGTCAGTGTGATTGAGTAGATAAGTCTATATTGGGGAAGAGGTCACCTTTCCACGAATTCGAATCGGAATCCAAATTTTCTAGTTCATTAATAGGATTAGAGGTTATCCTAAATTAAACTTAATTAAAACGGGACCAGGATTCCACTAATTAACAGGCTTTAGAGTTGTGTAACTGGGGCCGGCCGACATTCGGCCCACTATTAAATTATTCGATTGTCCTTTTTGTTTTTCAATTACTTTAACCAAGATATTTTACTGGAATACTTTTTACCTGACTACGGTAAAGGCAAAGGAAGCTATAAGTTTTTAGCAGTCCAGGTTTTTTTTTTACAACGGACATGGCATGCTTTTGTCCACTATCTCACCTGATGGAAAGCGACGATGTGGCTGAAGATGGAGCACGCTTGCCTAGGAAATACTTACTCACGTTTTTCTATGTATGCATATGATACGCAAACTAAGCTTAAAAAAACGTTCAACCTATCGTACAGCTGATACTCTTTTTCATGTTTCAATTGATCTAATAGTCAAAATAGTTTACATTGATGAGTTTGAGTACAATGTTAAGATCCTTTCAGAGTACAAAACGAAACAGTTCAATAAATTATAGCATGACTAAGGAAAAAACATCTATAATATAAGCATAACAACGAATCTATTGACAAATCATTCATCTAAATCGGATGAATAATTTCAGCGCTACGGAGAAATAGTCATAAATACATTTTGTAATCCGGAAGATGGGCAGCAGCGTCTTCCTTGACCAATCACACCTAACTGTGCTCGCCAACCTGTCTGCCAAGCGTGACAAGTATTGGAAACCCCAAAGGAGGAGGCCTATGTCCAGCAGTGGACATCCTATGGTTGATGATGTGATGTGATGTGTGTCTATCCAAATTTGATTATATCCTAGGACTTTCCACACAGCGTCATCTAGCCCCAAACTAAGCAAGGCTTGTACTATGCCAGCCAGATAACTGATAAAATACTATTTTTTTGTAAATACATACAATACCCAAAACCACTATTATCACGTAACTGTTTGGTGATTTTTAAGTTTGAGGAGGTAAACGCAAAACAGTTCGAATTATTGGTGAAATGCCTTCTGTTAATTTTATTTGTCTAGAACGAAGTTAATTTTGAAAACGAAACATCACCGCGAGCTATCTAGATGCGGGCGCCATCTAGTTCGTTTTAAACTATACAAGATTTCATTACATTGGACAATGTTTGTCTTGAGTGGACATCGAACTCATGCCCTACAGCTAACCAAATGAGCTAACTAGGCAGTTTATATGATGCTATGAACGCTTAAAACTGATTTATAAGCTGCCAGTAGATGTTCAAAGTGTTAAGTCACGTAAACCATTTCCACTGTTATAAGATTTACCAATTTCGTTTTGTCTTCTCAAAGGCGTTTCGGAGATTACATTTTGTACTTTTTGCCGTTGCGTGATACTTTTCTCCTTTAGCTCTTCCTGTTCAATAATAGGTACACAATCAAAGATCGGCACTTTTTTGTCTGGAGCGTTATTTATTTTGACCAAAATCGCTCCCTTGTTAACGATTTGTCGGAACTAAGATTTATTTCTTCAATACAAGCTGGTGCCGTATTGTTGATGTTTTTACTGTTGTTGTGTGCTAAATTTCATCTAAATCAGTTCAGTCATTTTTGCGTGATTGAGTAATAAATATCCAAACATGAAAACTTTTATATTTGTAATGTTAGTAGGATAATACTAAGAAATATCTAGCCGAATAAATCTTTCGGCTAATTCACACAAATATCCTTTTACCCTATAACGCTTTACGACTTACTCCATTTATATGGCGGTCATAAATTCAAGCTTTGGCGTTCCAATGAGCGTCCTGTTTCCGAGTTGCATCACTACAAATACAAATCAGAACCAGTACTGAAAAACAACGAATACAGACTTTACTGGGACCGGAACATACTCACCGATAAGGTTGTTCACTACAATAGACCGGATATTACTGTTTTAAACAAATAACACCCACAACTTCCACATTCGCCGAGAAAATAGCTAAATACAATGATCTAAATACATCGAATCCAACTCTGCTTGGCAGCGTTCGGAAAACTGTCCATCGTTTTTTCGACTCAATTACTTCAGTGCCTCAAGTCGATAATCTTCGACCAGTGTGTGTTACCGGTGATGACTTATGGTGCTGAAACGTGGTCTCTGATGTGCTTTCTTGGTAAGGTCAAAGTCGCACAACGAGCTATGGAGAGGGCTATACTCGGAGTTTCCCTACGAGATCAAATCAGAAATGAGGGATCCGTAGACGAACCAAAGTTACCGACATAGTCCGACGGATTAGCAAGTTGAAGTGGCAGTGGGCAGGGCACATAGCACGTAGAACTGACGGGGCTGCAAGGAGTGGAGTCTACGGACCGGCAAGCGCAGCGTAGGACATCCACCCACAAGGTGGAGAGACGACCTCATAAAGATGAAAAGCGAAAAACGCGTTGGATACGAGCCGCTTCTTACCGGTTTATAAAAGTTAATGGGGGGTCTATGTCCAAGTTATGGACGGACAGCAGTGGACGTCCTACGGCGGAAATGATGATGATGGCTCTTGGAATGTTATGAGGAGGAACTATTCTGTACAATCCGAAATATTTACTAAAATATATAGGCGTATGATTGAATATACAGAATTATAATCTTGAGGCTATTATGCGTCGACTCGACATTTATAGCGTTATAGCTCTTAAACCATAAATGTTACGGCAAAAAGTATGAGATGAAATTTATAGCAAATTTTATGTTCTACAAACTTGCTTATCACTATTTTTAATATATCATCAACCGTTAACTATATATTTAGCAATAATCATATTGAAAAAGGTTTCGAGCGCTAGAAATAAAAAGTGGATTATACAGAAAAAGTTTTAGAAAATGTTATTATCAACGAAAATAATCTCTACTATTTTAGTCGTACGATTCATAAACATGTTTCCCATAATGGCGACTGACTTCGGTTAGTTAGATGGCGCTTTGTATAATGGCGCGTGACCGAGGCATATATGGGTAAGGGAAAAACCTATACCTACCAGTAGAATAGAGAAGACTGCAGATGATGATGATGATAAATAGGATTCCTTAATCAAACCTAGTAATTCTTAAAAAAACATGAATGTGTAATTAATTTAGCTATGCCGTACTAATGAAAATTACTTTACCATTTCAAACATAAACGTCTAAAAAAATCTTGTTGTACGACATTATAATGTCCGGAATTAAGTCACTAGATGTTTTTTTTTTTATGTCTGACTGGTTATGTGTTTGACCACAGCTCACCTGATGTTAAGTGACGGTGTGGCCGAAGATGATAAATCACATCTAGCCTGGAATGGAACTGGCTCTCAAGTGAGGCTGCCGGAACACACCGTTAGATGCTTGGCGGCAGATTTTTCAACTTGAGGGTGGTAGCCGAGTACTAGAAAGTACCCTACCACCACGCTATGGTTTTCTCACGATGTTTTCCTTCACCGGCAGCTCAAGCTCATTGTTAGGGTTTGAACTCACGCCCTTCGGCATGCGAACCTACCGCGCTAACCACTGAGCCATCATCGCTACATGTTAGTATGTTTGCAGGTTTTATGTAGTTGAACGTTGTGCTACATGCTAGATACGTTTTGCTTGAAAATCATAGGGGAAAATTCTGCAGTGAAATTGCTAAAATACACCGCTAGGCGTTTGCCTTTTTGCCGCATCTTTAAATTTGTTTTTATAGTTGGAGGTAGTTCAGAAAAGTGATGATAACAAAATTGGGGAATACAGTTTGTTGTTGCAGCTAAATATCTATTATCCACATACAAATTTTAATATACCACTCGATAGGTAAAGAATTAAATAATTCGGAATTAAGAAGATTTGAAACATGAAAATCCATACACATATTCACGTACACGTGGCCGCCGTGCCACTAAAAAACCCTGATTTTTTCATTTAAGTTGGAGATGTTACTTTTAAATTATAATAATGTTACAATAATAATAATAGGGCGGCCTAGTTTTAAAGTTTTTTTAATAATATTTATGTATTTATGTATAATTATTTAATGTTTAAAATTGTAAAACTAAAAAAATATGTAAATAATAATAACTTTTTATTATACACATCACAAAAAAAAACAATCTTCAAGTTCTTTTCAATTAATCTATAGTTATGATTGAATATATATATCGTATATTTCTTATGAACAAATCTATTTGTATTTTTTTTTTAATTTTTTTAATTGTTTTATTTACTAAAACGGCACAATACGTCAATTACAGTAGTCATTAAAAACCATTGTATAAACAAAAGCGTCTGAACAAAATCAAAAGAACCATTTAAATAAAGACAATGTTCCATTAAAAAGTGTTACAAATTTACATTTGTAACACTTTTTAATGGAACATTATAAACTATTAATGTTTAAAACTATTACTATTAGTGTTTAAATTAATGTTATAAACTATTATTGTATTATTACTTTTAATGGAATATTATTATTATTTGTAACATTATTTTATGCTTACGCATAAAATAATGTTAAAAAGATTGTAAAATAAATTAATTGAATAAGTAAGTAATAAATACAAACCCAAGTTATTAAAAATAGCTAAGCGTAAACATAAATGAAATTTCATTAAACAACATTGTTAATTATCACAATTACAATAAACGATCGAACTGGTCGAATTCACAATTATCAACCTAATTCTCTTTGCACGCTTTCTATTGCAGAAATTAAAATAAATGAAATAATAAATCACAAACAGTTGATCGAACGTGTAATAATGAAACGAGACGAGACGAGATTAGGCAAAATAAATAAACACAGGTTAATAAGTTTATTGTATGGAGCAGGGTTTCTCAAAGTGAGGTACTTGGTGTACGCCAGTTGATCGTAGAGAGTACGCGACAAAATTTACTTAAAGGCGACAAGTTAGCTTATACCATAAAGACGAAATGCAGTAATCAGGAACCAGGATCAAATCACAGAATCACAGAATCTGAATTAAGATTGAAATTGAGAATAGACTACGTATGCGATTTAAAACAAAAAAACAATACAATCCATCATCTTATTTTCATACATCGAATTTCCTTGGGTACCAAACGTTTTGACTCTATGTTTTTCATCCAATACCAAGGAATGGGACAATGAAAGCTTCAAAAAACAAAGCTTCCCTGTTTTCTGAGAGATATAATCTAGATCTTTTCGAGTTCAGATCTTCTAAGTCTGTATGCTTCATCTTCTATTCGACCACATCATTGCTGGCAATCACGCCAGAGCGAAAAAAATGCTTTAATCATTATTAACTACATTATAATTTGAGTAAAGTTTATTTAGTATCGATACTAAATAAACTTTACTGCTAACTTAACTTTACTGATTTTTTTTATGTTTGTCAACATAGATGTTTAAGAATTTCACAAAATTCACAAGATATTAATAGGTCTACATATATAAACAAAGTTGCTTAGATAATTATTAGTACCTGGTTGACCGAGCATTGCTCGGCTGAAAACATGGATAAAATAACGTTTTCTAAAAATGAAACCTAGCTAGTTCGATTTATCGCCCCCGAAACCCCCTGCATACTAAATTTCATGAAAATCGTTGGAGCCGTTTCCGAGATCCAGATTAGATAGATAGATAAAAATCAAATCTGTACCTACACAGATAACAATTGATTGTTTAATGTAACCCTATTTTAACAATTGTTATTTTCCACAAATCCAGCACATTGGTAAGCCTCAAAATCCATTATACCCACACATATAGCAATTGTTTATTCATTAGCGAACGCATGCCTCTGATAAGCGTATTAACTTGACCGACACGATGCCAGTCATAACTTTTACCGGGACTTATTAAGTGTTGACATGGCGATAGACTTTTATGTTATATTGAATTTGGCTTACGTAAACGTAATGAGACAAACGAGACGCTCTTTTAATGGTAAGAGATAATACCTGTCCATGACCATTGCAGCAGTACACAGATCTTTGAGTAACATAACAAAGTCTAGGACATCGCTGCTTCGGCGCTCGTTACTTTGAAACAGTTCATGGTTAGTCTCAATAGCCTTGTAATTTCGCTAGCTACAGTATTCTTCAAACCGAAATACAACAATTTTAACACACTACTGCTTGGCAGCAATAGCATCTCTAGAGCAGAAGGTCATCTAGGCAGGTACCACTGCAGTAGCGGATATTCTGCCGCCAAGCAGTGTGAAAACATTACTGTGTTGCGGTTTGAAGAGTACTGCAGGTAGCGAAATTACAGGGTTGTTGAGACCTTGACTAACCATCGAAAGTCTCAAAGTAATGAGCGCCAAAGCATCGATACCCTGGACTTCGTTTATATACTCGAAGTTAAGAATAATCCACTGGATGTTTTTTTAATTTAAATTGTTTCTCGCGATAGCAATAGACATTCAAGCCATTCGTAATTGAAACCATAGGGACATGTCATAACATAAGATGAGTTACACTGTGTCATTTATGTAAATAGGTATTGTCATAGATTTATGTAAACACATAACAATTACTTATGTAACTGTTGACTCTTATAACATAAATGGCTATTATATGACGCCACAGACTATACAGGGCTTTTCGAAGTAGTGTAGTAATATGAAGTATACTAAAACATACTGATCTACATATCGATGTGAACAACTTATCTATCAACAAAATTAGCTGTTACACAACCAAGTTTTTTTTTTAAATAACGTTGTACATTAACACAGCGCCATCTGACTCCAAACTAAGCATGTACTATGGAAGTCTGATAAGTAATGGAATACTTTTTTTTTGTAAATACATATTTATAATACATACAAAACACACAGACACAGAACAAACATTTGTTTGTATCACAAAATGTTTGTCCTGGGTGGGAATCGAACCTACTCCCCACAGTTCTTAAAGCAGACATACTACCAATGAGCCAACAGGACTGACGGCAAAATGTAAAGACGTATCAAGTCAAAAAGTTTAGTAAAAACCCTTTAACCCGAATTACCTTATTCACAGTATGTACAAGGATGCCGTAGAGTTAGCTGCCGCGCGGCAGAGTTCCCAGGATACTAGCGGCGTTCACCCGTTGTATTACAATGTTCAACTTTTGAGACACGCTGGCACCATCTTTGGACCCCCCGAGGCGAGGACCAGCCGCTTAAACCTTTAGCAATTTTTATATCGGACGAGCACCGACCCATGGTTTTTATAGCTTGCTCAACAAACTCTCAATGTGCGCTAAGCGTTGAATACTATCTTTCTTTGTTGAACTGGGCCTGTTCTGTTGCGGTTCCTACACGGTGAATGGAATAAATTGATAAATATATACAACATTTTCTTGCTTTTAATTTTTAATTTTATATTTTTTCTTGTTTATTTCAGTGTTATTATAAAATAACATCCTCGAAAAAAAAAAAAAAAGTTTTTTATGGTTGACAGGCTAAGTGTTTGACCACAGCTCAAACACAATAATTTCCTTACGATGTTTTTATTCACCGGCAGCTCAAGCTTATTGTTGTAACCGCTGGGCCATCAATACTACAATTTGATTGCAAATTGAAATTAAATATCATAAGTAAGTGAACACAAACATCACTGCACTAGCCCATCGTTTAAAAGCTCATCCACATATAATTGATTAATGGAAATCGCACACTGTGCGATTCACGCGATCCTTATTGCCATACAGATGCAAATTGTGGAATGATCTTCCTTCTTCCGTATTCCCGCGGATTTACAACATTGGGTTCTTTAAAAGGCGACGTATTTGTAGTGCATATTACAGATATCCATAGGCGTCGGTAATTGCTTACAATCAGGCAACACTTCTGCATGATTTCCCCCTATAGCATAAAAAAGTACTATTCTAAGCTCTTAGTATTACTCTAGGGTTTGGCAGCCTAGGTTCGAATTCCATAGCACGCACCTCTGTCTTTTTAGGGTTCCGTGCCCAAATGGTAAAAACGGAACCCTATTACTAAGACTAGCTAGACAGTTGAAATTTCCACAAACTATGTATTTCTATTGCCTCTATAACAACAAATACTAAAAACGAAACAAAATAAATATTTAAGGGGGCTCCCATACAACAAACGCGTTTTTTTGCGTTTTTTTATAGATAATGGTACGGAACCCTTCGTGCGCGAATCCGACTCGCACTTGGCCGGTTTTTTGAGTTATGTGCGTATTGACGATTACTTCGAACGGTAAAGGAAAACATTGTGAAGAAATCAACATGTCGAAAGTTCTTAAAAAAAGAGTTTTCGTATATTTGTGAAGTCTGCCAACTCGCACTTGACCAGTGTGGTGCATTACCTTACCCTTCTTCAAAGAAGCCCGCGTCCACCCGTGGGACAGTTTAAACAGGGCTCTGAAGATGTTCAAATTACGACGTTTAATTTTACTGCTGAAGTTCATTAGTATTAATAGAAAATTTATATAAATGAGTAACTAATACCTACGCGACGTTATCGACAAAAAAAATTATGAAAACCGTCACAGCAGCGCCTCGGACGTAAATAGAAACTACTTTTGTTTTTTTATCTTTACTTTTGGTATTACACCCTGTGAATTTTGCCAGTGAATTTTGAAGAATTTCAGTATTTATAAATAAATGTTGAAAAATTATGTTAAATAAGTCTTAGTCACAAAAAGTAAGTTAAGCCGAAGACTTGACATGCCCTAGTGAAGTAGTGGCCTTACCAGAAGTTTTGGCGGAGTGTTAAACATGTAAACATATTATATCACTTCCCCACACTCCTACACGTTTATCGATACTTTATGAGAAAACTACTAGTTTCGTGAACAAAACAATAGGAAAAATACAATTATTGGAAAACAATACAATGCTATCATATTATTTTTCAGCGCTCCCACCAAAATTCAACATCTTTTTTATAACTTCATATATTTTTATGTTATTTAGAATAGAATAAAACTTCAAAAACACCAACAATAGACATAAAAAAGAGATAAAGAAAAAAAAGTAACAAAACAATATCGACTAAGCTGTGGTAGTACAACGGTGGCCTTATCGCCTAGAGCGATTTCTTCAGACAACCTTTGGATGGACAAAAATGATGGCACAGCTATTAAGCTAAAAAAATATTTGTATATGCATCACACACACATCATCAGCCATAGAACATACACTGCTGGACATAGGCCTCCTCCTGGGGGGGGGGGGGGGTTTGCCAATACTCGCCACGCTTGGCAGGCGGGTTGGCAAGCGCAGTTAGGTGTGATTGTTCAAGGAAGACGCTGCTGCCCATCTTCCGGATAACATTCCTTAGCCAACTCTTACGGCGACCACGGGTAGAGAGGGTGGGGTACAATTCTTACGTCGGCACCACCACGTTATATATGTGTATATACGCTGTAAAATCTATATCTCTCTTCAAAAAAATTCTTCCGCTTAAATAGAAATACGAGATAGTTCATTAGAAACCTTTTTTTCAAGCACTCAAAGCGTGCTAATCAGCAAGCTTACCATTTCTCACAATAGAAAATGCTCTCCATTGCAAACTTTCATTCAGGCTATGCTTTTCCCTCCGGATTATACCGCGAACCATGCGCATTGCTCCTATTTCGTCCCGAGTTTTAGTACCGGCTCCCAGTCTATTCGATGATACTGTCTCGCGAGGTCGCCTCAGTACTGGCAGGCAAGAATGCAGGCAACTCTCAACGATAAATTCGAAAATCGATTTGATTGAATTCGAATCGAATATTAAAACATTCCAAATTAAAAAAGAAATATAATTTCACAATAGTGATGTGTGTTCCAAAAAGTTTAGTGTTAGTTTGAAAAGTTAGCAAAAAAGAAAAACTTTACCTAGAACTCTCGTCCAAAACAATTTTCAGTAGTTTTTATTGTAAAGTGTTAAAAGTTTGTTAGCTTTCGATGATTTATGATGTAGCCGAGGCGACACGGCGGTTAGGAGATTTTTAAGACGCTTCAATTGACGTGGTTGGTAAGTAGTTTGCTATATTATTTGATTCGGAAGTTTTGATAGGTTTTATTAGGAAGTTATGCTATATATAAGTTTATTGCCTCATGATATCCAAGTAAAAATAAAAATATAAAAATTAATGGACGAAAGAATCAGTATTTTAGGAAAGATAAATTAACAAAAAATATGCGTTTGGTGGCATATCTAGAAAGGTTTGGTTATCTGAAATGAAATAACATTATTTGTAATAGAATTTGTTGAAAAAAAAAATCTTTATTCTATTGAAATCAACTTTTTTTTAGACTGAATAGATTTGAGTGTGACCTTGCCTAATGTTAATCAGTGGTGCTGTCTAAGATAGAGCGCGCTTACCTAAAACGCACCTCTGGATTTAAAATATTGTAACTTTTGAGGAACAAGGACTTCGACAGGGAAACTTTTTAAAAGTATTTAATATCTTTTAATATTTATTTTATTTAAAATATTACATTCACATACACTTACAATGAAGATCTACATATATATTATTTACAAACTTACACATAATAATAAAAAGACTAAAATAACAAAAATTAAATTAAATTAAATATAAATAAAAAAAGCCGTTACCTGTATTGGAATACTAAATCTCGACATGATCAAACCTTTGGAAGGTGCTCAATCCAATTTTTTTTTTAAATTGTTGGTAATCTGAATATTTGACCTCAGCTCAGCTGTTTGCGCCGGGGGTTAAAAAAGTCTATACCAAAAACGTAATCTAAAAGCCCACACGAAGATTTAAATGTGGCGAGAACTGGCAGTGTTTAAGTATTGGATTAAGTATTTAATTATGTAGCGGGATGACAAAATTAGTATTTGGTGATTAATGAACTTCGATCAAAGAAACAGTTGATGTGAGTTTATATATAATTTAAATATATTTATAGCTATGACATATGGAAATGAGGCGGTCCAATATTTGCATTGGTTTTATTCCTGACGTAAAAGCCATCCAAAGACAATTAATCTAGTTTAAACTTTGAGCGTAACAGATTATTTTTGAAAATATATTAATTAGTTGTAGGAAAGAAAATTAAATGATCTACAAATTATATATCCTTACATATTTTTTTATGGTTGACCGGCTTGTTGTTTGACCACAGCTCACGGTGTGGTCGAAGATGATAAACACATCTTGCCTGGAATGGAACTGGCTCTCAAGTGAAGCTGCTAGAACACACCGTTAGATGTTTGGTGGCAGATTTATAACTTGAGGGTGGTAGCTAGCCAGCCAAGTACTAGAAAGTACCTTATCACCATGCTATGGTTTCCTTACGGTGTTTTCCTTCACTGGTAGCTCAAGCTATTGTTGGGGTTTGAAGTCACGCTCTTTCACGTACCTAAAGGTTGGTTCTGAAAACCAGCGCTGCTGAGAAATCGGCAGCATTAATGCTGAGAACCAACCTTTTTTGTCGCACTGGACACTACAGCGACAACTATTGTAACTGTTCCTTATTATTATTATTTTTGTCATTATTTATAAGAAGAGTTTTGTTGTTGTAGTGTTGTGTGTGTCAAAATAAATGTATCTTTCTTTCTTCTTCTTCTTTCTAGTGTGCGAACCGGCGGCTTGCCGCGTTGTATGGCAATACCCACAAGGTGGGGAAAATAAAGGCCAGCGTTTTAGTCACGTGTGGCGTTGACCAGACGAGAAGTCAAGTCTTTGGATAGTGAACAGTGGTTAGCGCGGTAGGTTCGCATGCCGAAGAGTGTGGGTTCAAACCCCAACAATGAGCTTAAGCTGCCGGTGAAGGAAAACATCGTGAGGAAACCATGGTGGTAGGGTAATTTCTAGTACTCGGCTGGCTAGCTACCACCCTCAAGTTGAAAATCTGCCGCCAAGGATCTAACGGTGTGTTCCGGCAGCCTCACTTGAGAGCCAGTACCATTCCAGGCTAGGTGTGCTTTACCATCTTCGACCACGCCGTCACTTAACATCAGGTGAGCAGTGGTCAAACACCTAGCAGGTCAGCCATAAAAAAACGAACTTATAAAATCTGAAATCACATATTGAAATACTACGTACTCGCAACATCAGTTTTTTTAGAAATTCGTCACAGCGCGCGTTGTCGGCGACAGTTGCCCGTGGAAACCGAGACTTGTTGACGTGGTGAAAGTTATTTCGGGGATAAGCATACCACGAATAATTAATTGAATGTGCTCGAGCTCCACTACTTATTTATGGTACAATTAAAAGTTTGAAACCTTTATTAATCTAATACAATTAAAAATTATTCTACGGGTAAGGAACTAAAAAATATCAAATACTTTATTTTGATTTCTGACGCAATCGAATACGCTGTTTTGGTGATATTTATTTGTACTATGGAAACAGCATTTGACACATTTTTAGGGTTCCGTACCTCAAAAGGAAAAAACGGAACCCTTATAGGATCACTTTGTTGTCTGTCTATCTGTCTGTCAAGGCTCTTTTTCTCAGGAACGCGTGGAGGTATCAAGCTGAAATTCATATCGAATACTTAGGTTTACTGTCCCTTGGAGCTGTGAAAAAATCAAACTTCTAAGCCAACGCAATCAAAAGATACAGCTGTTTATGCTGCAAATTTTCGACACTCGCAAGGGAACCTACAGGGTACTTCCCGTATACTCAGAATCTTGAAATTTGGTACGAAGCAACGTCTTATAGCACAGATAAAGGAAAAATTGCGAAAAGCATAAATTACCATTAAAAAAAATCATATCTTTTACCTATATACCTTCAGGTTTGTACGGAAGCCTCGGTGCGCGAGTCCTACTCGCACTTGCCCAGTTTTTATTCTTTTACCTATGCGGGGTAAAAGAATAAGAAGATTTAAAGATAATAAAGATCTGGCTCACAAGTGAGGTTGCCGGAACACACCGTTAGTGCTTGGCGGCAGATTTTCAACTAGCCAGCCGGGTACTAGAAAATACCTTACCACCGGCTTACAGTTGGATTTGAACCCACGCCCTTAGGCATGTCAACCGACCCCGCTATCATCATCGCTACAAAATATAATTTCCGTACATTTTTGAACTTTTCTAATAGCGTTATCGAATATCGAATATTACTCTGTTTAGGCTCTCGGACCGAATACGAAGTAGGTACCGACCAGTAGCTAGTATAAAAAAAATTAAACGATGTTCGTTGGTAAGCGCATAACTTGAGACCGACTGAACCGATTCAGCTGATTATTTTATTATAATGTTCATGATACCTCGAATAATGATCATATAATTATATTATAGATACGAGAACAAACGCTACCGTTACCATACTAGTTTTAAAATACAAACTTTTCGGTGGCACATGACCAAATACAAATACAACACAAATACAAAATATTTTATTGTTACAAAATAGTGTGCTTTATACAAAGTTATAAACCTATCTGCTGCTTTATCGTATAGCTGTAGTGCATTAGCCAGTGATCTCCCTTAAACTATGTACAAATTAAGTAACAATAAAAAAAAGAGTTAAATTTAAAAATAATAGCTGTATAAACATTATTGCTCAATACTAGGTGTGAATATGTGAGTTAGTGTGGGTGTTTGTTTGTGTGGGTGTGTTTGTGTGTGTATGTGTGTTAGTGTGTGTTTGTGAGTGTGTGTGTTTCTTAGTCTACTCTAGTGAATAGTTTTTCAAAAGAGTTATATTCGCGTTTTTGCAGCCAATACAATTTTTAAGTTGGAGGGAATTTATTTGATAATCTGTTGTTGTGTCCTGAGCAAATTATACAGAATAGGAGCTATATGATTATAATGTCTGCAGGACACGGCTCACTTATATTTTAGGATTACACTACAGTAATACAAAAAGGTCCTAAATCACACGAATTATATATAACTTGTGTGTCAAATAAGAGTCAATTTACACTAAGTAACACAACACAAGACTCCCTATCCTTAGTTAGCATCATTTGGGAAGTTTATGTACTAAACAAGTTGCTCTTTGCGTAATTATCTACAAAGGAAGCTTGGTAATGTAATCTAGCTTGGTGTTAGTGAGAATGTAAACCAACTAGTAAAAAAAAACTAATGTTTCCCTTTAAACGATAGTACTTACTTTATTAAAATAATAAAAATATTTGTTTTTTTTTTTAATAAAACAATGATATATCATCGGACGTTTGACACAATGCCTTTAGCTCCAAGCTATGCAAGGCTTTTATTAGGGGAACCAAACACCTGATATACACTGAATACACTTTTTTTTTGTAAATACATATTAAAGCGTCTTTGTTCATGTCATTACTTGTCAGTATAAAAAATTCGGGCGAATATAATAAAAGTGGTGTTGTTAGAAAAATTCTTAGAGATATATAGAGGCGTACCAAAATGTCATAAAGTATCTATTGAGAGCATAGAACTTTCAGATCCCATGCGAATTGATCTGATACTTGGAGAAATAGCTACGCGTCAGAATATTTGTATGCTTGTCAGAATCAAATATGCTTTATTTTCTTGTCAATAAGCGAACGTACAGTTATTACTTTTTTTTATACCTATCACTATGATTTGTCAACGATGATAGCTCAGTGGTTAGCGCGGTCGGTTTACACGTTAAAGGGTAGGTTCAATCCCCTAAAAATGGGCTTGAGCTTCCGGTAAAGGAAAATATCGCATGGTGGTAGGGCATTTTCTAGTACTTAGCTGGCTGGCTTACCCTCAAGTTGAAAATCTGCCGCCAAGCACCGGTGTGTTCCGGCAGCCTCACTTGAGAGCTAGTTCTATTCCAGGATAGGTGTGCTCCATCATCTTCGACCAAACCGACAGCTGTGGTCAAACACATAGCTTGTCAACCATAAAAAATATGTCAGTGTTACCCTTTTCTTTGCGCGCGGCCTCGTCTTGATGAATGCGAAGCATGCGCGCGGGTTATACTCAGCTTTGTATCCATGATGAAGGCCACCAGATGTGCCTGAAACTATAGTCTGGGTATCCGATATAATTAAACGTGAGTAATCCCGCATAAGTAAAACAAAAATGCGTCAAAACCACGTCAGTTTCTATAGTAAAAGAGAGAGGTACAAAAAAAAACAATAAAATCAGAAATAAGGTTCATTATAAGGTTAATTATAAGAACAGATCTTTCGAGGTTCGAGAACGATCACCTTATATTACATTTTGAAAAAATTATAAGAAACATCAGAAAAAATGTCCAATCAGAGAATCTTGATAATCTTTTATGCTTTTGATTTATTACTGTAATGTTATATGTAAAACGTGTTTCAAATGCTTTTGAATTACAAAATTTTATATTTAAAAAAATGTAATAGCATTCCTGGAACAATAGAGTATTCGTAGGCCGTTCATAAAGTATAACAATGGTTTTTAATTTCTTTTTACGAACTGTTTAATTTTCAAATAATTATGTTATGCCTACGCAAATAAGAAATAACCTCTTTGATGTCATACATTTCCGTACACATGAAATGTTTTGAATAATTTCCAAATCATAGATCTAAAAGTGTTTTAATTTCTTGGGTTAATTGAGCTTCGAGGAGAATATTTCAAGATTTTGATTTGATCCTTTGACTTTTGCTTTTCGACGAATTTTCCCAATTTTGTAATTACCTGTATTCACATTTTTTCAAACTCACATCATATCAGCCATAGGACGTCCACTGCTGGTCATAAGCCTCCTCCTGGGGGGGTTTTGCCAATACTCGCCACGCTTGGCAGGCGGGTTGGCGAGCGCAGTTAGGTGTGATTGTTCAAGGAAGACGCTGCTGCCCATCTTCCGGATTACATCCCTTAGCCGACTCTTACGGCAACCACGGGTAGAGAGGGTGGGGTACAATTCTTACGCCGGCATCACCACGGCAAACTAATTGTGCAAAATTAGTTATGCAATGTATTTTTAATGACATATAAACGCAGATGCCTATATCATAAATGTTGTCGATCCAAGAATTATCATTGCTTAGCTTACGCTATAGATAATATTTGGACTTTAACGTTTTTTTTTTATGTATAAGTAATGGGACAAACGAGGCGCTCTCCTGATGGTAAGAGATAACGCCTATCCATGAACATTGTAGCGATACACAGAACTTTGGATAGCAAAACAAAATTCAGGTTATCGTTGCTTATATGCTCATTACTTTGAGTTCCCGTAAGGAACCCTAAAAATCAGGGTTGACTCTAAGTAAATGTGAAAGTTTGGATGGATGGATGGATGTTTGTTACTCAATCACGCCAGAACGTCTGAACGGATCTAGATGAAATTTTGCATGTAGATACTTTAGGCCATGGAATAAAACATAGGATAATTTTCATCATCATTATCATCCATCACCACACGGGTAAAACCGTGGGGCGCAGATAGTAACTAATAAAAATAATTTATTATTTCAGAAGTAAATTTCTATTTTCTTGATCTTAAAATCATTTATGACGGAAGGTTCCCTTGCAAAAGTACAATAGCGGCTTTTGTGAAGGAAGTTTAATAATTTAGACGGTATTTGAAAATTCCTTTGCCTAAAGTTTCGGTGAGCCGCAGGTTTTACTTTGAAAAGTAGTCGGGAAGCTATAGTGAGATAAATAATGGAGAAGAATAATAACAATTTAATTTTTCAGCGTAACTTTACAAAAAACAATTGAATACAGAGCAAATTTTAAATTTATTTTATTTTGTTATCACACGCAGCACATGATGTTTATTCTGAGTCTGAGTGTTCTGTATATCATCATCACTACATAGTATAAAACAAAGTCGCTTTCTCTGTCCCTATATCCCTATGTATGCTTAAATCTTTAAAACTACGCAACGGATTTTGATGCGTTTTTTTTAATAGATAGAGTGATTGAAGAGGAAGGTTTATATCTATAATAACATCCATTAAATAGTGGAGAAATACTGTTATTTTTTTAGGTTTATACCCGTGCGAAGCCGGAGTGGGCCGCTAGTATATTATAAGTAAGAATTTACAACAAAAAAAGTATTTAAGCATTCTATCAGCTATCTGACTTTCATAGTACTAGCTTTGCTTAGTTTGGTGTCAGATGGCGCTGTGTGTAATATCCTACTTTTTTTAAAATTGTTGACGCTTGTTGTTTTTACCACAGCTCATCAGATGATAAGTGACGATGTGGTCGAAGATGGTAAAACACACCTGGGTTAGAAAAGAACTGGGTAGCAAGTGAGGCTGCCGGTACACAGCACACACGATAGCGATGATAGCTCAGTGGTTAGCGCGGTAGGTTCGTATGCCGAAGGGCGTGATTCAAACCCCAACAATAAGCTTGAGCTGCCGGTGAAGGAAAACATCATGAGGAAACCATAGCGTGGTGGTAGAGTACTTTCTAGTACTCGGCTGGCTAGCTACCACCCTCAAGTTGAAAATCTGCCGCCAAGCATCTAACGGTGTGTTCCGGCAGACTCACTTGAGAGTCAGTTCCATTCCAGGCTAGGTGTGCTTTGCCATCTTCGACCACACCGTCACTTATCATCAGGTGAGTTGTGGTCAAACACCAAGACTGTCAGTTATAAAAAAAAAACACACCACTGGTTGCTTGGGCACAGATTTATAACTTAAAGGTGGTAGCTAACTAGCGTACGCTATGGTTTCCTTACGATGTTCCCGCGCCCTTCGGTCTGTAAGCTACCCGCGGCTATTATCGCTACAAAAAACTATAAGTAGGTACTTTAGACTATAATTATGTGGTAATGTGTAAGCATTACTGTATTCCGGTTTGAAGGGTACTGTAGCTAGCGAAATTACAGGACTGTTGAGACTTACCATCGAAAGTCTCAAAATAAGGAGCGCCAAAGCAGTGATACCCTAGACTTTGTTTTGCTACTCAAAGTTCTATATATCGCTATAATTGTCATGGACATGCGTTGTCTCTTACTATCAGGAGAGCGTCTTGTTCGTTTCATTAACATTAAAAGAAAACTGTTTCACAGAAAATAGTAGACACGGAAAGTCATGGTTTTCCATTAATTAATTTTCTCATTGTACAAATAGCTTTCCGAAGGCGTTAGTTATAAATCAAACAAAGTATTATGAATGAAGATTGTAACAAAACGTTGAAGACATTGGCTGTAAGCCAGTTTACACATAATATTTTCGTGACAGGTAATAAGAATCAATAGAAAAAAATAACAATCGTATTAAGAGTAGGTACAGAGTGTTTCAAAGGAGTGTAGTGAATATTGAAAGGTGTTAATCTACCCATAAGAACAATTTTTACTGAGAGCAGACTCTGAAATGGTGGAAAAAAAATGTTGGTATTTTTCTCGGTTTCAGGGTCGTTAAAGTTGTTCTTATTGTAAATGTTGTTGTTGGTATTGATGAGGTAATTAGCCTTCAAAAGTATTACTGGACGTTATCAAAAAATACAAAGTGTAGTAGCTATGTAAGTATACGTATTACTCTTCGTGTTTGTAAGTGTGTGTGTGTGTGTGTGTGTGTGTGAGTGATTGTGAGTGGGTGGATGTATGTGTGTGTGTGGGTGAGTGTGTCTGTGTGCACCCAGTTGAGTGCAGTGTGCGGGTGTGTAAAAATAAAAATGAAAAATTACTTCGTTTTGGACGTCTCTTGCGTCTGTAGCTTTGAACTTTCCTGTCCAGCCATTTAGGCCCAAATAAAGGCCAATTTTAAAGTTGTACAGGCCTACACCCTACAAGCTTGATAAGTCGAAAAGGGGCCATTGTACTCATCAACATCAACAGCTTTTTTTATAGGCACAACTCTGAAATGGTGAAAAATATCAGTTGTTCATGGTGATTTTTCTATAGAACAGCCGATGGTAACATGAATACGTCTGAAGTAAAAGTTGTTCACAATGATAATTAGAATGGTTGGCTTAGAACATCCCAAGCTTATAACTATCTATTTTCCCGACATAACGATGAGCAATTGTTTATTCGACTGTTACAAAAATAATTACACTATTTACAGAGAGCAATAAAAAAATTACTGCTTCAACGTAGCGATTTTACTTTCTAGTGTTCAATGTAATAAGACAAAAATTGCTAGAGATTAGATATTCACTTGGTGGTAGATTTCCTTAGCAAGATGTCATCTAGGTAGGTATCACCGCAGTACCAAAGATTTTGCTGCAGTAGTGTGTAAACATACTGTGTTTTGGTTTGAAGGCTTGAGACGAGCCCTCGATTGACTCAAAGTAATGAGCGCCAAAGCAGCGATATGCGTTCTAACTTCACAGATAAGAAAAAAATTACAGATAGAATGTGGCGTAGAAAATGACTGAAGATTGTTTGACTCCAATTTTGGGTGGATTATACGATTTAAAATGACTTAAATATGCAACAGCCTTAGCTTACAAATCGAGGTAATTGTATGTATTATAGTTCACATAACAAATTACACAAGCGAAAAATGTTTGGAGTTGAAATTTTGGCACCGTTGGGACCGGGAACAAAGATAATATTTAGAGATGAAACGGATAGTGGTTTGGCCGGATATTCGGCAAGCTAAGAGGCCGGAGCGCTGGATATTCGGCTGATACTGTTTCAATGAAGTGGCAAAGGATAAAAGAAGTGATTGTCGTGATCAAGAAAAACAAAATCCAATTGCTTACGAGATTGAGACATCTTGAATCGATTGCAATCACGACTCATATATTTGGTGTTTAGTTAATTTGAATCAGTACCCGCAGGTCAAGGTTTGCTAGAATTTATCTTTCAGCACCTGGCAGTAGCGTTCACAGCGAAAGGCTATTTTCAGAAACTAGTCTAGTATGCGAAGCCAAGCGGAGTCACCTCATATCAACAAATGCGGAAAGTTTGTTATTCATTCACCACAATTTGTAACTTGCTAATTTTAAGTACTAAACTAAACAATAAAACAAACATTTCTGACGTGCGATTATAAAAATAAACGGTGTCCTATTGTGGTATGATTAGCCTTGTTTAAAATAATAAGATTTTTGTTAATTTTACTATCCGGAAGCCGGCCGGATACTGAATTACTATCCGGTATCCGACCGGATAGTGAAAACAAGGCCGGATACGCCGGATACCGGATAGTTACCGGATATCCGTTTCATCTCTAATAATATTCATAGATTTATCATATATCTCATCTGGACTACGCCACGCGTGTTTTTTGGTCCTTCTCTAATTATCTTAAGATAGTTTTTGTGGCGTGCCAGAAATAAAATCACCTTTATAAATAAAAAAATATGGAAGTAGAGCTAAGGAAACATTGTTAATGTCTTCAATCATACTGCGCCACGTCGTCTGTCATTTTTTCTAATCTATATGAAACAAATTTACGTTTCACTACAACATTCATTACAAGTATAAGTAAGTTCAACTAAAACTGTAATTAAAACGTAGCTACACGTAGGTACCTACAAATTTAGATTAAGTTACATCATTAATTTTTGTTAATTTTAGAGTATTCAATCACCATATCACGCCGTGATAGAGATACGGCAACCACATGCTTATAGGTATCTGTATTTTTATCAGCTATTAAACTTGATAGCTATTAGTGCACATTGCCAAAGCGATAGACGATTTCCTGTGGTGACGCAGCTACTATCTTTGCATCTTGATTTTTATTCCGGTGCCATAAGGGTTACCATATCTCAGGATTTGTCCTGAGATTTCAGGATTTTTGGACTCTTCTTAGGATTGCGACTGGATTTTGTAAATCTTAGGATTTTTAGTATTTTATTTATTTTAGTAGGTACTTAATTAGTTAGTACCAACTGATCATGGGGGGAGGGGGGTCTATTGCCGCTAACACCCCCGCTTTGAGTGCGATGTGCAACGCGTGAGCGAGACCCGCAACTAATATTACGACTTTTTTAAATTGTTAAGTACGTTTGAGAGATAATTTTCAAAACGTAAAACTTTTTTTAAAGCATTCTCGGACATGTAGGTTTTCTCACGACGTTTTCCTTCATCATTTGAAGTCAACGGCAGTACTCACATAACTTAGAAAAGACAGAGGTGCGTGAGGATTCGAACCCAAGACTTCCAGATTGGTACCCAAACAGTTCTCCGATGAATACTATCTTGCGCTCGCAAGTTGAGAGTAAATTGGTATATTCTAGGCAAGTGTGTTCCATCATGGACCATTAACATCAGGTGAGATGGAAGTAAACGCTAGCAAATATTAAGAAAAAAAAACTATGCTGACAAAACTTCAACCTTTACTTAATCAATCTATTAGATCTTAGATCTACCGTCTTTTCTCCCGTCTGTTCTTTATTTTATATCTTACTAGCTTATAAGATTCTTTTGTTTTCAGTACTCTTTTTCTATTTTTGGTATTTTTGTTACTGGAAACATTTTTTTAAATCAATAACTCTCCTGGTTTATTTCAACTGGAAAATATTTCTAGAAAAACAGGATAAAGCAAATAAAAGAAATATATTTTATCGCAGCGTGCAGTGGGTCTTAACGATATAGAGGCCCGTTTCAAATAGCAGGAGGCCGGCTTCTAAGACATAAATTGCCAATTATTGTTTTATATTTGCTTCTAATAGTAAAATACATCAATGTAAGTAGTGATTCAAGTAGTATTGGCATGTAATAGGTACTATGAACGACCTACTGTAGCAGCAAAAACAATTTTACTTAGAATGTGGAATAGACTTGCCTACTTGGATTGCTTGAAACAGATACACGATAAATGTAATGTATACACATAAATTTATTTAGTGTAAGTGGTACTAGCAAAATTTTTCTTTGTTTTTTTTTGGCATTGCACTTTGTATATTTAGTGTCAAGTATATAGTTATATATCGTCCACTAGCAACGACAGTGTGACATCTTAAAAACCATAATTTTACATAAAAAAGCTTTTAAACTTTTAAATGAAAATAACTTAATTTTTTTGTCAAGATTGCTTTATTATGTGTGAAGTGATTAGAGTGTAACTAATATTGAAAAGCAATATCAAAAAGAATAAACACATGTGGAAGTAAATTAACTTCATTATAGTTTGAAAAAAAAAAGGAAAACTTATCACGTTGTTCTAAAAAAAAAGTAAGTTTCAAGGCGGTAAGTTTAGTTGAGACGTTGAAGATGATGTGGAAATTGACATTTAATACGTGGTAGCCTCGTGATGTCACGTTTCATGAAACCGAGAGCACTTCACGCCTCGAAGCTTAGGTGACAACTGAACTGTCGCTGTGTCGAAACCAACTAGATCACTAAACAAAATAGCGGTATATCATGATATTTTGTCTTTTCTCTCTTTTCTTTGTTGTTTATTTCAGAAAAAATATCCCGTTTTTGGTGATAATAGAACGCGAGATCGCGATTCAGAATATCAGTAAAATGAAAACGAAACCAGATGTCACACTATTCTCGCAAGTTGACGAAATGTGTTTAAATAAATTATATAGATAGATTATTTTCTTTTACATGAAAATCTAACAACAAATAGGATAAATAAAACACAAGTGGTGACATAAATACCAGACAAGTTTTCACTTATGAAAACCACATTATATTTATGAGTGGAAACATTTATGTTTATCACATAGATGTTTCTACTGAGTTGGAATCGATCCTACACTACAGTTTAGAATTTCTACCGAATAAGCTAACTGACAATAATTATTACAATGGTCTTTGTCTAAGCACACGTATGCCAAACGAAATTGTAGGACCAAGGAATCTAGTCCCATTTTTTAGCCAACATTATATCTGTCCAACATTTTTTTTTATCTGTGTTGTAATTTTGACTTATAAATCATTATGATATGTGTTCTTTGATAAAGTAATTGATTGGAAAGTTAATAGAGTTTTTATGGCAGACACCAACGTGACTGATTGGTAGCGCAGCTAATGTATTAGATAATATTTTCTACCATCCAAATGTTTGTTTCGTGTCTGGGTATTTTGTATTATAAGTATTATAAGTATGTATTATTACGCAAATAGTATATATGTAAGTATTCTATCAGTTATATGGCTCCCTTAGTACAAGCTTTGCTTATTTTTTTTTAATACGTAATAGTTTCACGTTTGACCACATCCTGCTAGATGTGGTCTAGGATGAAACACGCTTACTAAGAAGTAACCTGTGCAGTATATCCTTGTTTTTTTTTCTTTTGGTTGACAGGCTACGTGTTTGACCACAGTTCACCTGATATTAAGTGACGGTGTGGTGGAAGATGGTAAAGCACACCTAACCTGGAATGGAACTGGCTCTCAAGCGAGGCTGCCGGAACACACCGTTAGATGCTTGGCGGCAGATTTTCAACTTGAGGGTGGTAGCTAGCTAGTCGAGTACTAGAAAGTACCCTACCACCACGCTATGGTTACCTCACGATGTTTTCCTTCACCGGCAGCTCAAGCTCATTGATAGGGTTTGAACCCACGCTCTTCGGCATGCGACCGACTGCGCTAACCACTGAGCTATCATCGCTCCAACGTTACCTGTCTATCTAATAACGAACTGTAAGAATCGATATGAAAATTGCTTCACTTGTTATGATATCAATCAAACTCGATTTACTTTACTACGTCTATTGATATAAATTTGAGTGAAGGCCATCACTTTATTGATGAAAGCTTTTGATGGATTTCTGTTCCTGCATATTCATGGACAGAAATGTTCATGTTTATCTCCATGATAAAAAACGAACACTGAATATTTACAATAGAGTTGTTTTTGCCGTGAATACGTCTTCAAATTTGCTTCTATATTGGGAACCAATACAGATAACTGTTGATAACAAAATCGGGGGGTACAGCAGTATTGCAGTACATCCAGAATTTAATCACACCACTGATTAGCTAAGGGGTCAAAGAAGTCGTAATAATATTACGTTGAGTGAGGACTTCAAACATGGAAATCCGAAGAACATCTTAGTGTTAAAAATTGTATACGTATTCACGTACATAAGGACGTGTCCACACAACCACACACCGTTTTTTTTACATACTATTAATTTAAGTAGCGTTTTAATTAAACGACATAGTCCTTTACTATCTACTTGTTATCTGCCAAGGCCACACCACTATCCAAGTTTCGTAGTCAGGGATTGTTCTTACCTGGGTTGGGGGCATACAGGAAAAACTTTCAGCCTTTATCTGGCCAACGTGAGCACTTACTCTAAAAGAACAAATTATTATTCTATTTAAAGAATAAATTGTATAATAGATATCTTAAAAACTATTTAAGCGTATTTATACGCCTTCAACGAACTTTTTTATTTTTCCCTTTTTTCTTTATACAAATTTTTATTTTATATTTAAATAATATTAACTTTATATATTATATTAGTGTATTTTTAGTTATTCTAGTTAATCTATGTATTAGGATATATTATTATTGGAATGTAGATATATTTATGTTATAGTTTTGTATTCTTCTATATACAGATACTCGTTATTGAAACACCCCGTCTTTTTCTTCCTCTGATTCTTTCCATCCTAAGGTTACCTGGAAGAGATCGCTTTAGCGATAAGGTCGTTAACACCTGTTAACTAAGTTTATTTCTTCTGTATTGTGTATGTTTTAGTGTATATAATAAAGAGTTAATCAATCAATCAAAGCCATGTTAATAAGGAAAGAAAATATTATGTATTAATTTTGAGTAGGTATCCAAAAGTAAAGTTTTGAGTATCTTTTTTTTTAATACGTATAAGTCCGCGTTTGACAACCAACTCGCCTGATGGTAAGTGATGATGTGGTCGAAGATGTAGCATGCAGACTTAGAAGATACCTATTCTATGTCTAGTACACGTGTGTACCAGATTCCTATGTTCATACTTTTACTATGATTTCGACAAAGTCCTTTATGTTTCTGTTTATCCCCCTTAAAAGCATAAAAGAGCGAAAATATATTTAGACCTGTTCATTTCAATACCCAGATATAGACTTCTCGGAATAACGATCAAACGCGCGATTGCCATCAAATTTCTGTGTTGATTGATATGAAACGCAATATATGCATCTGCAATTTGAAATAGTCCTACCAACTGCGTTTACTCGTGATGCAATAAAATAGCTCTTAGCTTTATCCAGGCTGTTGATTGATTGTCGGAAACTCGTGCCAATATAGTTGATCTCCGAATGAAATAATAATCGTCCACGATTTAACTACTCTATACAAGGTAACGCAGAACGGTGGTATTTAACCGAAATGAGTATATTGTACTTGACATTATGAACAACTATTAGTACTCGGTTGACTAGGTTAAGTTGAAAATCTACCGGCAAATATTTGTTCCCGCAGCTTTATTTGAGAGCCAGTTGCAGTTCCAACCTTGATGTGCTGTTGTAAATAAATAAATATTTGTGAGTTCTTTGATCACATCACCCCTTAACATCAGGTGAGCTGTGGTCAATCACATAGTCTGTCATAAGAAAAAAAACAATTAGAATATCGTTGGCAGGGCAAGGCCATAGTCACCACGCTGGCCGAGTGCGCGCTGGCAGACTTCAAAAACTTTTTTTAAGAACGGGAGGATTCCCCATGATGTTTTCTTTTACCGTTTGAAGTCATCGTCAGTACGCATATACGTTAAAAAAGGAGTGGTGCATGCCATGGGATTTGAACTCAGGACGTCCAGATTGGAGGCTAAATGGTTCCGCAACTAAGCTTTCGAAACAAAATCAGGTAAACTGTCGTAAACGTGAGAGATTGTTTTAATTAAATTTATTTTATTTTATTAATCGGACCAACACGAAAATCGTTGCGTTAGTCTAAAAAACCAATCTTATTATTAATTGTACAGATAAAAAAGGCATAATATCAAAATTAACACAAAGTCAAAAGTTTTTAACCTAAAAAAATTATTAATGTCAAAATTAGGAGAAATAAGTGTTTTTTTAATATAATAAAAGTTATGAGTCAAACGAGACGGTCTCCTGATGGTAAGAGATATTATATGTGTAGTAAAACAAAGTTCAGGACATCACTGCCTTGGCACACATTACTTTGAGACTTTCAATGGTTTAAAATCAAAATCAAAAAGTCAAAATCAAAAAGTCATTTATTCAGTTTAGGCCCTGGTAAGGCACTTATGAACGTTAAGTTACATGTTTGAATCTACCACCGGCTCGTAATTACACTTACAACTGAGAAGACTCCGGCAAGAAACTCAGCAAGGCATTTTTTTGTGGATCTTTCTTTTCATATTAGGTTACAGTTTACAGTTGTAAATATTAATACATACATTATACTTATTACAATTGTCGCTTAGCCAGGGGGATGCAAGTGCAAAGAGAAGCTACTATAACCATATATTTCTGTCTTCCACCTAATGAGCCACCTTATAGTAGGCTTTGTCAATTAACCTCTGCTTTATAAAATCTTTGAATTTATTATAGGAAATTTTAGTTACCTCAAGTGGGATTTTATTATAGAATCTAACGCAATTCCCAAGACTTATTTGTTAGTAATCAGTCGGTTAGTCTCAACAGCTCTGTAATTTCGCTAGCTGTAGTACCCTTCAAACCGGACTACAATATTATTTACAAACTACTGCTTGACAGTGGAATATCTCAAAGAAGAAGAATTGTAAAAATAATAGTAACAAACAGTTTATATCATAAACATTATCAAATGGAGATTAAATAATTCCTCACAGTTGAAATTCATTATCCAATTATCCACCTATTAATTTAGCCACTACCATCCTAGTTACTCTCCAGATAGTTAACGTATTGCAATTGATCTCCCCATACTTAATTGTTGTCATTACTCGGCGTTAATTTGCTGGAACCGAGTCGGCCGAGCCGACATTTATCAATGTCTGAATCTAGGGTAACTGCGGAAGGGTAAACGTAACCTGCCAATTGCATTCAATTATCAACGTCCAATAAACTATTCCACCCGTAAGTTTTATTTACGAGCGAACTATTTAATATGGAAAAATCTAGGACTTGAGAGGGACTTGTCTTGACTTTATAAACGACTTTGACTTTTGAAATAATGCTCCCTCCTTTCTTCTTGACGCTGCTGTACCCGATAGGGTCCATATTTGACTGTGTATCATATACTACTTTGTGTTTATAACATCTTGTACTGTATGGAAGCAATAAATATCTTGAATCTTGATGAACAGAGTAAATAAATTATTATTAATATAAAACTATTTCCGTCGTTACATACATATTTATTGTATAATTATCGTTATATATTGGACCCCAAAATTAAACTTCTAAATGGTCTGAGATTTTGGAGAATTAATCCTATCCTATCCTACTAATTCTACTAAAATTATAACTTCACAGTTTGTGAGGTTGGATTGATGTATGAATGGATGGATGGATGGATGTTTGTTACTCTTTAACGCAAATACTACTGAACGGATTTCTGGCTGTAACTGTTTTTGTGATAACTTTAAAGTTTGATTTTTTTCACAGCTGCAAGGGACTACAAATCTACGTATATGATTTTAATTTCAACTCTATACCTCTACGTGTTCCTGAGATGTCTTGACAGATGGACAGACGGACAAACGGACAGATGGACAGACGGACAGACGAACAGACAGATAGACTGACAGACGAACAGACCGGCAGACAGATCCTCTCAATAATGTGATCCGATAAGGGTACTGTTTTTTTCCTTATGAGGTAAGGAACTCTAAAAAAATATGAACCTACAACAATGCTATTATCTAATCGTTCTGTTATTCATTCTGTCTGGGCTAAGCTCTGGTAGATTTCCTATGAATTCAAATTAGCAAGATTCCAAATTAGTTTTGATATACGATGCATTGTTCAAGGCAATGTAAGGAGCAATTCAAATGCATATTGTACTCTTAACATCTTCGATATACTAGTTAGATTCGGAGAACTACACAAACATTATGAATAATTTATTAAAATTAAATCGTGATCTACTTTGAATATAGTTTTGGACTTCCACAACTTTAAATTAGTCTCCTTTGTTGTTTAGTATGCAGTTTTAATACAAAATTAGCTGTCTAGTGCGTGTTGACATCCTTCATTAATCTGTTATGCAATCAAAAATATTTGAATGTTTGAATATTGATATGTTAATTAGATAAAGTTTATTATATTTTGTTTGTATGTCTGCAATGCAAAGTCTAGGGTCAATGTACTTTTTTCTGTAATTTTCCTGACGATTTCAGAGTTGCTCCTATATCTATCTAAATATATATAACTCAAAGGTGACTGACTGACTGACTGACTGACTGACTGACTGACTGACATAGTGATCTATCATCGCACAGCCCAAACCACTGGACGGATCGGGCTGAAATTTGGCATGCAGGTAGATGTTATGACGTAGGCATCCGCTAAGAAAGGATTTTGATTAATTCTATCCCCAAGGGGATAAAATAGGGGATGAAAGTTTGTATGAAACTTTGTCAATTTTAAACCGATCGGGCTGAGACTTTGCATGCATAAAGCTACTATGACGTAGGCATCTAGCGCGGGTGAAACCGCGGGGCACAGCTAGTCTTAAATATATGCCCATATTTCATTTGTAACTTTGGTATTATCAATTAAATATTCGATTTGTTTAATGTTGTTAATAATTATGAGCACAATGACCTCTGTTGAGTTAGTAAACTAGATGCTTATATAGGATCTATATAGGATATGAATCTTGTATAAGAACGCCATAGCGAGCGTGTAAATACTCGTAAAATAGGTTGCAATGCCATTGTTCTCATGTCTTCGCTGGACTGCTATTGTCGCACGAAGCTCCTAAATAGAACAACTCACAGCTTGGTTTTGTATTTAAACGTAAGACTGACAAACAATGGGAGAAAGCATTTTCAGTTATCTGTAAATTGAAAATTAGAATACCTACAGAAACAATTCAATTAGTAAAAAAATATAGATACCATATAAGAATATAGACAATATACAATATTTTATTTATGAGCAAAAAGGCAGACACTTGCGCAGGCGCTTGTACAGACACTAACAAGCATAATTAAGAAAATACGAATGCACACTAATTAATGATTTAAAATAGCCAGTGTCATGTGGAATGTTGTAGGCTTGTAAGCTTCTAACGATACCCCAAATAGGCTAGTAAAATTTGTCGTTTTTTTTTGTTAAACCTCGCATTAAATGTCCTATGAAATTATTATTTTTTATAAGGTTTAGTGTCACTTACTGAGCATAAAATCACAAAATGCTGACAGATCCAGGCGCAGCTTCAAGCGCCACCTTGAAAAAAAGTTTTTGGCCGATATCTCGGAAACTATGCATCTAAGGGCAAAAGTTATGGAAACTATTATTGTAGAAAATAAAATTTTGCATCTTTTATTGTTTGTAAACTTTTTTGTAAAACTTACCGATTACGATTTATGGCCCATTTAATGAACCGTTTTCTCTATCTCGGCCGATAAGGAAGCTTGGGGTGTAAGAAACACAATAAGCACATAATAATTACACGTAATAATACACTTGCAAATGGTGGAAAAATCTTCCTTCTTCCGTATTCCCGAGGAGTTACAACATTTGGTTCTTCAAAAGACGTGTTATTAGAATCTTAAAAAATAATTGATTTAGGCATTACTTTGCGGAAGTTCATTTTTAGTGTTCAAGGTATTTATTTTTAGTGAAATAATCCCACTAATATTATAAATGTGAAAGTTTAGATGGATGGATAGATGTTTGTTACTCAATCACGACAGAACGGATCTGGATGATTTTTTACATATATGTAGATACATTTCACATTATTTACATATTTACCTTCCTCCCACTTATGGTGACCCTTTCCACTGAGTACACCCAAAGAATATATTATTTTATTTGTGTTTCTTTTTCCTAGTTCGACGTATAGATTTATTTGAAATATTTAAACAAATAAATTAGGTTGATTTGTGTATTTCACCTAGCACCTAGCAAAAGTTCAGCCGTCATAAATTTTCTTATTTTTGGCCGATAAGCAAATAAGAATCAACAGTAGTGCCAACGGTATACAATTTTATTGCAAAAACATAAAAATATTTATCTCAATACATAAACCTTTTCTGTCAGATCGAAGAGCTCTCACAAAAGCTGTAAAATGCATATTTTGTGTTCGTTGTGTGTGCAATGGTTCTTATATTGCTTAGTTAGTTTTATTTCCAGAGATATTATTTACTTTTTCGGTTTGCCCAAATATTACCACCAGGATCCTGTAACTATGCATTAAATTTTATATGTCCAAAAGACTGTCCAAAAAAGTTGTGTAATGTATTCTGTGTTCATGTACATATGTGTGTGAGTTTGTTTATTTCATCATAACTTTTATACTATACCTGAACAGATTTGGATGTATGGGGTATCGTTAGAATCCTTACATTTTTATTTGCAAAGATGTAATTCAGTGGTCAGCGAGGCCGGATCACACGCCGAAGGGCGTGGGTTCAAACTGTTCATATAAAATAAAAAAAATCTAGGAAGCTGACATGCCATCACCCTGAAATTGAAAATCAAACGCACCTAACGGTGTGTTCCGGTGGCCTCACTTGTGACTCAATTCCATTTCAGGCTAGGTGTACCGTCTTCGTCCACACTTAACATCAGGTGAGCTGTGGTCAAACACAAAGCCCGAGAATCCTGAAAAAAATCCCGCACAGGATGAAAATTTATAGGAAAAGAAAACATTTATTTGTTTACTTGTTTCTTTTAAATAATTTTCTTAAAAAAAAAAAACTTTCTTCGCCCATGATTTTCTAACATGTCTCTCACGTCCGTCCAAATGGAACACGTTAATGCAGCTAGTCATTAATCAAATTTAATATGCGCCTTAACCTAATTGGTTACAATGTACCTACTGTTATAACCTACACCACTAAACACACACACACACACACACAAACAGGTTTCTTCTAGGTAAGCATGCACCATCCTAGACCACATTGCTGCTTAATAACTGGCAGTATGATATGCTTAATAACTGATAGTATAACTGTATTAAAACGCGAATCTATTATGAATAAAAAATAAAATAAAGAAGGCCACGGATCATGATGATGGTGATGATGATGGTTTTCATATACTGAATGTCTGTTGTTATATCGGTTTTCATATACTTGTAGAGCTAATAAGACTTTCTTTACTGTATATTTTGATGTGAAATATCTAATGGTGCACCTTGGCAGTAAGCCCGACTAAAATACACCGTGACGGCAAGCGGCATGACGCCTTATGCTCTACGGCACTACTTTCGATTACCTTGTGTGTGTGCGCGAGCGTATACTATACAATTCGTCGATTCTCTGTGTGAACCGCGTACTGTTTTAAATATTTCACATCTGCCGGACGTCCCATTAAAGCCACTTCTTTTTAAATATCTGCACAAAAAATAATGAGTTTTATATCATAAGTGACAATCGAATTACTAAACGCGATTTCTTCCGAGCAACCAAGAATTTAATAACACCCACAGATTTGTCTAGACGGGAGATTTAATAAAACACGCTCCGATTCGATATTAATGAAATTTCGTTTTTTTTTTTATATCTGACAGGTTAGGTGTTTGACCACAACTCACCTGATGTTAAGTGACGGTGTGGTCGAAGATGGTAAAGCACACCTAGCCTGGAATAGAACTGGCTCTCAAGTGAGGCTGCCGGAACACACCGTTAGATGCTTGGCGGCAGATTTTCAACTTGAGGGCGGTAGCTAGCCAGCCGAGTACTAGAAAGTACCCTGCAACCACGCTATGGTTTCCTCACGATGTTTTCCTTCACCGGCAGCTCAAGCTCATTGTTGGGATTTGAACCCACGCCCTTCGGCATGCGAACCTACCGCGCTAACCACTGAGCCATCATCGCTGTAAAATCGTATACAAGTAATTCGTGCAAATATAAATTTGAAGATTTAGTACGAGCCCAGTTGGTCAGAAGCACCGCACCGCTTCATGGTCAAAAATTTAAACTAAATGGTTTGATTCCACCTTCATTTTAAGAACCGCTAAACAGTGAAATTTGCTGCCCGAATTGGTGTTCCTTGGTGGACACAATCTGAGTGCCTTCAAGTTACGAGTGAATCGGTTTCTTTAACTGCCTAGTTAACTCGATTGGTAGAATATCTGATTCAAGAGTTGTAGCGTGTGGGTTCGATTCCCAACAGGACAAAATTTGTCTGACGATATATGTCAGGGTGTTCTATATGTATTATATGTAAGTGCTAGCTGCACACAGTGTTTCCCGCTATATTTATTCGGAATAAAAATAGCCAATCACCTAGTGGTATGAAATATACTTTACGACCTATTCTAATACCTACCAAATATACATAGCACATTTCATAAAAATCGGTCGAGCCGTTTCGAATACGACCACAAACACCGTGACACGAGATTTTTATATATGTATGTCTACAAAGGTATATAAGTATTCTATGAGTTATCTGTTTACTTAGTTTAGGGCTAGATGTTAAACGCTGTGTGAAATTTCCTACGATATTTGTTTATTTGATTTTTATTATAGGCAAGCGTGCTCCATCCTAGACCGCTTCGCTCATCAGGCGAGATGGCGGTCAAACGCAAGCCATTATTACTAATAATCATTAATATTCCAAAAATAAAACAGGCAGTAATGGGTACTGCCGACATAAGTGAAAACATGTCTCATTAGCATGACGGTGACGCGAACCCATAACTTTTGCCCCTATCAAAAATCACTCACCACGGCCAACGAAGATTTTACTTCAAATAAAATTAGAATAACCAGCGTATTCGGTTGTCTTTCGATCCATTACAATACAAAGAAATCAGTACCGACTAAACCGCCAGTCAACCGCCAGTTGGGCGCCGTTTAAACTGACAGGTAATAAAACAAAGAACTTGGCACTTTTCTATCGGAATGTACCGCCAAAGATATTTACGGGTGGTCTTTTGTGCGGAAGTTACTCGATAGACATTCCGCAGTTTTAAATTGCGTGCCTGGAATATTTTGCATACTTTTTCTTATGAACCACCAATTGGGTTAGTTCGGTAACATTTATTTTCGTTTGCGCGCGCGTGCGTTGTACTCAGCTTTGTCTCCATGAAGAAGGCCACCGAATATAGCCTAAACTATAGTTGGAGTATCCGATAAAGTTAAACGTGATGAAACTAGCATAAGTAAAACATATAGATTTATCATCATCATCGTCATCATCAGCCCGTAATCACCCACTGCTGAGCATAGACGTCTCTTGTATGCCACTTATTCCAGTCCTCTGTTTACTTGGTGGTAGATCTCCTTAGAAGGAGGTCGTCTAGGTAGATACCACCGCAGTACCAGCTATTCTGCCGCCAAGCAGTAGTGTGTAAACATTACTGTGTTCCGATTTGAAGGGTACTGTAGCTAGCGAAATTACTGGGCTGTTGAGACTATTAATAACCATCGAAAGTCTCAAAGTAATGAGCGCCAAATCAGCGATGCCCTGGACTTTGTCTTACTACTCAAAGTTCTGTGTATCGCTGCAATGATCATGGACAGGACATGAACGTTATATCTTATTATCAGGAAAGCGTCTCGTTCGTCTCATTATACCCGCGACCTTTACGATGTCGTCGACCCAACCAGCTGGCGACGTTTCCGCTTCATTTTCCGGTTCGCGGCCACCAATCCGTCAACGTTATAGTCCACCTGCCATCACTCTGCCTGGCAACATGTCCTGCCCAATTCCACTTCAGTTTCATGATTATTGTTCCGATGTCATGCACCTTAGTGTGACGTCGGATCTCTATATTTCTCACTCGTTCTTATAGTTTGATACCAAGCATGGCGCCTTTATAATCAAAGTGAACTGCCCACTATTTCTTATGCGGCCGAGACATGGACGCTTACACATGAAGTTGTGCACAAACTACAAGATACATCATACAGTAGTTTAACATAAACATAATATACACACAACAGATACCATCATCATAAGCCATAGTTCGTACAAAGTTTTCATTCAAATAAATGTATGTTGGGTATTTGAATACATTTCCTAACTAGAATACGGGCAAGCATAAGTACACAGAACTATTTATTTTCCTTATCGATTATAGCAGAAAAACTTATGTTAAGAACTATGTAGGTAGTAAGTAAATATACGTTTTACGACCACTCGATTTTTATGGTAAATATCCCCTAGAAATATTTACGCGATTGAACCTTTTATGAGCTTTTCAATACGTAAATATTGGACGCGACCGCTTCAAGTGTCCGATTGACGTAGATTCAGATTTTGTATTTAATGCTGCTATTAATACCATGGCTATGAACCGGTAAGCTGTAAACGGTTCGTCTGAATTTCACTCCTAATAGATTATATAAACACCAATTTTGATTATGTTATGCGGTAAAGATAGTAATTTTTCTTTGATGTGGTAAAACGCCATAGTCTTTTTCTTTTCATATATTTATAAATACTTTTTATGTAAAAGTAATGAGATGGACGAAACGCTCTTGTGATGGTAAGAAATAACGCATGTTTTGTCGAATCTGGACAAGATTTGCCGTGGTGGTGCCGGCATAAGAATAGTACCCCACCCTCTCTACCTGTGGTTGCCGTAAGAGTCGGCTAAGGGATGTAATCCGGAAGATGGGCAGCAGCGTCTTCCTTGAACAATCACACCCAACTGCGCTCGCCAACCCGCCTGCCAAGCGTGGCGAGTATTGGGCAAAGGCCCCCCCAGGAGGAGGCCTATGTCCAGCAGTGGACGATCTATGGCTGATGTTGGACAAGATTGGCACAGGATCGGGACGAGTAGCGTACAAGAAGAGAGGCCGATGCTCAGCAGTTACGGGTTGATGATGATTATGATGATAACAACTATTGCAGCGATAGACATAACTTTGAGTAACATGAAGGCAGTTAAAAACAAAGGCTAAGGCGTCGCTGGTTTGGCGATCATTACTTTGAGACTTTCGATAGTTGTTCTCAATAGCCTTGTAATTTTGCAAGCTGCAGTATCCCTCAAGTCGATCAAATCGGGTTCGATACCTACCAGAAACATTTATGTGACGTTAAATGTTTTTCCTGTAACTGGGTATTTTGTATGTACCTATTATACACAAATCTAATCTATCTAATCTAATCTAATACCTTTAAATGAGCAATTCTTGTATATATGTATATATATATTCTGAATATCGGAAACGGCTCCAACGATTTTCATGAAATTTAGTATCCAGGGGGTTTCGGGGGCGATAAATCGATCTAGCTAGGTTTCATTTTTAGAAAACGTCGTTTTATCCGTGTTTACAGCCGAGCAAAGCTCGATCATCCAAGTACTTTTATTTAGCCATCGAATATTTAAAAGTAACGATATATATAATTATATATATATATATATATATATATATATATATATATATATATAAAAGTATACAGTAGCTAGTCAGTCAAGTATTATCTTATGGTTTCCTCACGACGTTTTCCTTCACCGGCAGCTGAAATATATTGTTGGGCTTTGAACCCACGCCCTTCGACGTGTGAACCGACCGCGCTAACCACTTTGCTATCACCGCTACAAACAAAATTAAACGCTGGGGACGAGGGCAAAAGATAAATGTCAGCTCATGACTATGACCATTGTGATCTCTAAGCTAATGACAAAATCATATGACTTTAATTACTCTGTGTCGCATTTGCAAAATTTACCCGTTCTCATAAATGTCGCTTTAACTCATCACGTGAAATGGTTTGGGAAAACAAAGTAAATTTTACAAAGCGACGTCGCAGTGCCTTAGGGCGAAAGGCAAAAACATTAAGTGAGTGTAATGTCTTTTGTTTTAGATTATGATCCTAATACCTAACTTTAATAATGTTGACACAATAAATGACATGAATGAACACGACCAATTCCCCCTTACTTCCAATACAGGATTTCCTGATATCTTTTTTTTTAAAATAGGTTCGCGTTTGCACACCTGCCTGATGTTAAGCATTAGTGTGGTCTAAGATGGAGCACGCTTACCTAAAATAAATCTATTTACTCTTTTTGAAGTAAATAAAACGTTTTGACTCTACGTTTCTTATCCGTACGGCCAAGGAATGGAACAAGCTGCCGGCTTCCTTGTTCCCTGAGAGATATAAGATGTTTTCAATATCAGCGTAAATAGGTATCTTCTAAGCCTGCGTGCTTCATCTTCGACCACATCATCTCTTACCATCAGGCGAGTTACTGATCAAAACGTAGACTATACATGCTAAAAAAAGAAACCTGTTTATTCTTGATATGATATATTAATCCATGTCTCGATATTTAAGATATTTCCGCGGACTTATAACTTAGAGCGTTTAAAGCATCTTTTTGCATCGGCAACGCGTCGACGACATTCTTACTGCTGTCCACAGGCGACAAAAATAGAGAATGAAAAAGAATATGTACTAAAAATGTATATATTATTATATCGACAGAAGAAAGGCACAGGTTCAATCAAAAATCAGATCCGACGCTTGGGAATTCGTTACATCACATTCAAAGGCAGACAGAATTATTTTTTTATCAGATCGTGAATATTAAAAGCTTTATTTTTGGCACATTTAAAAAATGCTATAACAGTGTTACCTAAAAATACATGAATTTTCCTGGTTATTCAACCTATAGAAACAAGGTGACGAAATTTGCAATTCCGTTGTTTGAGATGTAAATTTTATTTTTTGATTAATTATCTGTTATTGCTGCAATATGTTATACAATGAAAAAACAATTAATAACAAAATAATATAAAAACATATTTGTAAAAAAATAGTTGGTTTTTAGGGTTCCGTACCCAAAGGGTAAAACGGGACCCTATTACTAAGACTTCGCTGTCTGTCTGTCCGTCCGCCTGTCTGTCACCAGGCTGTATCTCAAAAACAACGATAGCTAGACAGTTGAAATTTTCACAAATTATGTATTTCTGTTGCCGCTATAACAACAAATACTAAAAACAAAATAAAATAATGATTTAAGGGCTCCCATACAACAAACGCGATTTTTTTTTGCCTTTTTCATAGATAATGGCACGGAATCCTTCGTACGCGAGTCCGACTCGCACTTGGCCGGTTTTTATCCATCTTGTTGAAATAGCTAACACCTTTATTATTATAACTATTCAGTCATTTATTGATGTTTAATCTTTTACATTTAATATGTATAAAACACATACAAAATATAAACAACTTAAAAACTATGGTACTGTCAGCAGCGAGGCAGGAATCAAGGTGGTTAGGGCTGCTGAGTAAAGGACATCCTTACAATGCGAACCGTATCAAGAATCACTGCCTTTTGGATCTGACTCTTGACTCAATCGTCTAGCGAGAGTCTCTTAAGGTGTTCGTCGAGGCTTTTCGCTTTAAGACCGTTTACCGTGACGATTATCGGGACAACCATCGTCAAATTAACATCCCACCTGGCGGTTATAACTTTAGCCATGTTAAGGTACTTGTCGAGCTTGTTTTATTACAAATACAATACAATGCAATACCTTATCGATAACACCTAAGTTACAAGTCGTGTTTCGTATTTATATATTATACAGGAGAAAATCTAAGGCATGGTCAATTAAGCGTATCGTTTCTTTTTCTATTAGTACAAATACTCTGAACTCTGGCTATATAAATTAATATTGGATGATATTTTACAAAGTGATGACGCTACAAACTAAGAGCGTATAATCAGATAACACTTTGTGACAGCCCTGTTGGCCCATTGGTGACCTGCTTCATGAGCTATAAGGCGTGGGTTCGATTCCTACCCAGGACAAATATATTGTGGTATTTTTTTTGCCACAGTTAGCGATCTAGCAGACGGGTTGCGTAATGGTAAGCAGTCACCGTCGCCTAAGAATATCTGCAACATCAGGGGCACTACGTTGCCGACCTCTTAAGATTCTATTAACACGCCTTTTCAAGAACCCGATGTTATAACTTCGCGGGAATACGGAAGAAGGAAGATCATTCCACAATTATAAACGAACCAGCTTACTCCCGCGACTTCGTACGCGCTGACTTTAGAATTGAGTTCAAAGATAAATTATATATTATATAGAATTAATCAAAATCCTTTCTTAGTGGATGCCTACGTCATAACATCTACCTGCATGCCAAATTTCAGCCCGATCCGTCCAGTGGTTTAGGCTGTGCGTTGATAGATCACTATGTCAGTCAGTCAATCAGTCAGTCACCTTTCAGTTATATATATTTAGATGTTTGTTCTCTGTTGACTGTTCTGTATGTATTATAAGTACGTATTACAAAAGTATTCAGACATCAATCACACAAGCTCTGCTTAAGAATAAAATAGGTTGTTTCACGTGGATTACGTCGCGCGTTCCATGTCACCTTTAAGCCGTGCACACCGTCACTTCAATTCACTCCTCGCCAGTACTGATTGTGATATTATTTATGATAACTGGAGTACTTTAATGACCAACTTTTTGACATACTGTGAATTTTTAACTGACCAATGGGCCAGGTGTAAAAAAGCTGACAGCTTCTTTGATAAATGTGAAAACTTTGACGACTATTGAGGGTTTTAATTAAGTTTTTGTTTTTGGCAATCTATTATTGTTATTTTGTGACATGACATATTGACATTTAAATGTAAATTATGACATTTTGATTTATGACATGCTAGTTATAATAAACTTAAAATTTGACATCTGTAACAATTGTAAATGTAACTGGGTGTATCCGTTTTTTCCTCAATAAACATTTTTTTTTTTAATTTGCATTCAGATGGCGCTGTGTATATTATCCTGCGATATTTATTTATTTACATTGATTTACTATAAAACATTTCGACTCAATAGCGCAATATAAACATGATTTAGCCTCAGGGGTGTAATTATGCAGAAGGATCTCATCGTATTTATGTAGTTGAACGTCCTTTCTCATCCAAATATTTGCCCTTCCTTGGTGTTCATTAATAAGGCTCGGGAGAGAATGACATATTTCGTGCGTGAACCATAAATAAAAGAGGACACATAATAGGCTATTTAAGACGGGAGTAATATCTTGGTGATATTACTGTAGTAGATATTTCAGTCATGAGATATATCAGAAATAGACCGATGCCCTTGTTCAGAAAAAAAGATTTCTTAGATTATTATGAATGAGGATGAAGTATTCATCTTATTATAAGTATTAAGGTCTGTTTTGGTGAAATTCGTTCGGTTTTTTTATTTTATTTAAGCTTCCCTTTGACTATCGTGTCGCTTGATGTTAAGACCCTATATTCCAATGTTTCTAGCACGTCCATTACCGCAATTAATCATTAGCCTAATGATGTGTTGGATAGGGTTTCAAAAATATGGCAGTTACGTAAGTTTATGCGTATGAAACTTCTATATTTGAGATTTTTCTTTTTTGAAAAGTAAAGAAACCCAATTCTGTTGTACCTACATAGTTCATAAAAATAAAAATACTTGTTTATTGCTTTTTTATGGTTGACAGGCTAGGTGTTTGACCACAGTTTACCTAATGTTCAGTGACAGTGTGGTCGAAGATGGTATAACACACCGAGCCTGGAATGGAACTGGCTCTCAAGTGAGGCTGCGGAACACACTGTTAGATGCTTAGTGGCAGATTTTCAACTTGAACTAAACAATCACTTGTTTATTTTTTATAATAGAACCTCTTAAACATGTTTCGGAAAACTAATATCACAACAAACCATAGAGAAGAAACGGATTTCTATTATCTATTTCAGAATCTTATATGAAACTTCTATTAAGTCAATTAGTATAAATTACGCTTCTATTTTTACAAAGTTCTTGAATATAATAAAGTTAGATTTTGGTATTCAAAAATGTTATTTTAGTATATAGAGAAACGCTAACAAAGTTGCTAAAACATCAGACTATTGCTGCCTTCCCGGTAAACACCGCTAAACAATAGATGTTGCTGCCTGAGTGGGTGTTCCCGGATGAATACAATCTGGGTGCTGAAGGCACCCAGATTGCGAGTGAATCGGTTTCTTCTAGGGAAGCGTGTTCATCGTAGACCGCATCTTCGCTAAAGATCAGGCTAGATGGCAGTCAAACGCAAGCTTATTTTAAATTTAACAAAGCGTAGGCGCTCACTTGCCTAGAAAAAACCTATTCACTCGCGTCTAGACACCTATTGTCTACCGTATACCACTCGGGCAGCGTATTCCACTGTCGATTCGCAGGTTGAAAGTGGAATCCATTTCCATTGAGTTACTGGAAAATAGACTATGTAACGATGTCGCTATTTAAGTTTCTAGTCTTGAAAAATAAAATGGGCAAGATCATATCAAAATCAAAATCAAAAAGTCATTTATTCAGTTTAGGCCCTGCTAAGGCACTTATGATCGTTAAATTACATGTTTGAATCTACCACCGGCTCGTAATTATACTTCAACTGAGAAGACTCCGACAAGAAACTCCGCAAGGCATTTTTTTGTGTTGCATAGATTATGCAACTCTGAAGCACATTGTTAAACTAGAGCCTTTTCCAATATATTATTGTATTCTAGTTTTACGAAATTATAGGCCTGAAGAAATTCTTCATTAAATATCTCACAGTATAAATAAGCCCCAATGCAGAAGCATGATGCCATGCTTCGTTTGGATTACTGCTTCTTTTTCTTCTTAACGTTTTTTGCTTTATATGTTGTTTTTTTAACGTTTGGCCACGATCCCAATCTCACCTGACGGAAAGCGAAGTCGAAAATAAAGCACGCTTGCCTAGGAAATACCTATTCACGTTTTTCTTGAACAACTTCCCTGGGTTGTACTTAGTTGGAAATAGGGACCGAAAACATTAAAAATACTTTTAAAAAACTTAAAAACGTAGGTGCCGCCAGTCGCGCGGCATGGCTCAAGTATGATGGTTAGAGTAGGCTTTTGAATCTGAGCCATGACCAACCATCAAGCGAAAGTCTCTTTAGATGATGATCGAGACTCTTCGCTATAAGCTATGAGACCCTATTTTGTAACTGTCCCTGATTTGTCTTTATGTGTCGGTTTATGGTTTTTGTATTACTAAAATAAAACTTTCCTTCTTTCTTTATTTCTTTCTATAAGGTCGTTCGCCGTGATAGCTATCGGGACAATGATCGTCAGAATCAATATCCAACACAGCAGTCGAATTAACATCCCACATGGTGGTAAACCATAGTAAAATGAACAAAGAGCCATGGAACATGTTCAGGTAATAACGTGGCGGATAATCTCGCTAAGGAAGGTGCAAAAAAACAGGTAAACGATGACGTAGCAGCTCTATGCAAACCATCAGCGATGGAAGTGCGTGAGCTGCTGCGTCGCCACACCGAAAAAGAACAACATAAAACCTGTGGGATAAGAAAGACGACTGCAAACATGGTAAGACCGCTTTTCCAATCCTTAACAGGAAGATCACTAACAGTCTACTGAGATTGCAACGACAGGACCTCCGTCTTATGGTAGGTCTCATAACCGGTCATTGCAATCTAAATAGCCATCTGTACAAGCTAGGAGCCACAGATAGTCCGCTTTGCCGTGGCTGTTTGGTGGATGACGAAACTGTAGAGCATGTGCTGTGGCATTGCAAAGCCACAGAAGTAATTAGGATCTCCACTATTTGCATTGCATGAAGCAGCTTCCACAATCACATCTAAATCACCGCAACAGATAGACTGGTTTTCGCCATTATGCATAACTCCATCTCACCCACTGGAACTACTATGCCAGCGACCCAGAGCCTCGCTCCGATACTTTAAGGAGCTAGGTTGGCTCAGGTAGACGCTGGTAGGGGGAAATGCACAATACACCCCAAGCGGGACGTCAGTGCAGGACCCATCGCCCCCATTCCGAATAAGAATGGTGGTAAATTCGTAAAACAAGTCAAGGTACTTGCTGAGCTTATGCTTTTCAGATGACCATGCCCGGTCGACCACCACGACATCGTGCTTATTGACGACAATAGTCCTGCCTTCGACGATAGACCTGTCCCAATAGAGCAAATTTATTATCATTTAATGTTACCATTAATAGATGTACAAAACACTGCTCACATCAATCATTAAATTACATAAACAGTTGTTAGTTCACGCCGGAATCGATCTTCAAACAAACTGAGATATAACTCGATCTATTCAATCTTTTATCACTTCACTATAACCATCTGTTTTCTTTAAGAAGCAACAAGCATTGACTGTAAAATAACATCTAAAACAGTGGTAGTAACGAACCTTGTCGATGTTTTAGTCGATTTATTATTACTGTCTTTACCTGCAAGTGCATGTAGATTAAAGAATTTAATTTATTGATATGTCGTTTATTCTAAAGTTCTATTTCGAACGGTAGAGTAAGCTTATGACCACGGCAATTAAAATGGGATGGGCACAATGTTAAAAAAAAAAAAAAAAAAACTGTTCTTTAGTGCGTAGCTAAGTCCCGGTGCTATAGATAATTGAGACATTTGTATAAGATAAGATTTGTAGCGATGATAGCTCAGTGGTTAGCGCGGCCGGTTCACACGCCAAAGGGCGTGGATTCAATTTTTTTATGTAATTGTAATTAGACGAACGAGACGCTCTCCTGATGGTAAGAGATATCGCCTGTCCATGGCCACTGCAGCGATACACAGAACTTTGAGTAGCAAAACAAAGGCAAGGGTATCGCTGTCAGTCTCAAGAACCCAGAAATTTTGGATGGTGGTTGGGTACTTTATAGTACTCGGCTGGCTAGCTACCACCCTCAAGTTGGAAATCTGCCGCCAAGCACCTAACGGTGTGTTCCGGCAGCCTTACTTGAGAGCCAGTTTCATTCCAGACTATGATTACACCGTCACTTAACATCAGGTGAGCTGTGGTGAAACACCTAATTTGTCAAACATTAAAAAAAAATAAGAAAAGTGTCTATTCTTACAAAGAAGGTACGCAGAGCAGATCTCTGATTAAAAATTCCTCAGAAATTCTTGCCATTTAATGCCTCTTTGAATCGTGCCAGTTTCAAGCTACGAGTAAATGAATTGATTCAGACTGATGGTGCATGGCTGTGGTGTATTCTGTGATTTTCAATCAGGGATTGTCAACAGTGACGTCGATACGCATATATCTAATTTTGTTTTGAACTTTGAAAAGAAAATTACAGCCATTCGTGGCTTCCTGCTAATTTGATTGCCCTGTTAGCTCATTTGGTAGAATATCTGCTTCAAGAGTTGTAGGGCTTGGGTTCGATTCCCACCAGAGCAACGCTCTCTTGATGGTTAGAGATACCGCCTGTTCTTTTTTTTAATTGTTGACAAGCTAGGCGTTCTTCCACAGCTCACAGCTCAAAGTGACGGTCTGGTCGTAGATGGTAAACATTGGCTCTCTAGTGAGAACACACCGTTAGGTGCTTGGCAGCAGATTTTCAACTTGAAGGTGGTAGCTAGCCAGCCAAGTACTAGAAAGTACCCTACCACCATGCTTAGGTTTCCTCACGATGTTTTTCTTCATCGGCAGCTCAAGCTCATTGTTGGGGTTTGAACCCACGCCCTTCGGCATGCGAACCGACCACGCTAACCACTGAGCTATCATCGTTACAAAACCAAAAAAACCAATCATCGCTCAAATGAAAATACAAAGACAGGCTCACGTTTGACCACCATCTCGCTTGATATCAAGAGAAGATACGATCTTGGATGTAGCACGCTTGTCTAGAGGAAGCCGATTCATGAAACTAGCAATAGCATTATCACACACCTTTTAGCTTGGTATTGTTGGTTTATACGGAAACTTTCCGTATACATTAACACCAGAAGTCAATAAAGAGAGCCAGTGAGTGCATTGCTATTATTTATGAGAAAGGCGTTTTATGACACTACCTAATACCTATATGCAGTAAAGTTCTGTTGTAAAAACAGTTCGTGTGTATATGTATTATCGATAAAACTCTGTACGAATGGCTAAACATAAGCTATAATGACGTCTTACTGTGTCGTTTTTGTGGTCGTTTTTTTCATCAGCATGAGGCATCGGAACTCTGTTATAAAACACTGTAACTTAACCGTGTTTGGCCTTGGAATTAAGTAGTCTTGGATTTGTCAATAGGGCATATAGGCCGCGGCCTAGGGGCGGCAGATTTTAGAGGAAGCTCACGTAATTTCAGAGGATAAAAGTCAAACAAGTTCACCGGTTGTCTCATGGTTTTTTAAACTAATACGTTAAATTCTCATAGAAATTCATTTGTATCGAAAATTATCAATCCTAGGTGTTTTTATCATTATTTGGGGCGGCGGCAATAAAGCGTCCTACACTCGTAAATAATATAAATCTGGCACTGGAATTAAGTCGGTTTTTTCATTTGTAAAACTTATATTTCTTAGTAATCGGCTGGCTAGCTACCATCTAGCACCTAACGGTTTGATTGGGCAGTTTCACTTGATTCCTGGCTAGGTATATTTACCATATTCTACTACACCATCGCCATCTTTAGGAGAGCTGTGGTCAAACATCACACAATAGAAAAAGTGGAAAAAAAAAATCCGTGGTATTGATGGATATTTTGATTTGGGGTCTTTTTTTAATTGGGATCAATCCTAACTATAACTTTTGTATTCAGAATGATATCGGAATATCGTCAATTGTACTGAATTTAATTGGTTCTGTCTTTACTCTGGTTTCTTAACGGGGGTGCAAAAATATTAGGAAAATTCTCAGAATAAATTTCCTTTATTACTACTGATCAGTAATAATTTGGTAGACTCAGTTCCGGTAAACGAAGCGTTATAATGTATTTTTAACTTTATTCTCTTACTAGCTGTACAACGCGGGTTCGACCGCATTTTACAAAAATAGCCTTTTAGGTCAAAGCTTATTATTATATTGATGTGTATTCCAAATGTCATAAACGCTTGAAAAAGTATCTAACATCACGAATCTGTAATTTTTTTCAATTTATATGTATACTAGCTGTTACCTGTGACTTCGTCCGCGTGAAATTTAACAAAAAGTTTGTTCAGTTTACTGTATAAAAAGTATAATGTGTTAATCCAGGCCATAAGCTATGTTACCAAATTTCATTTAAATCCATTTAGTAGTTTTTACTTGAAAGAGTAACAAATATTCATCAATACTTACAAAGATTTTTAATATTTCTAGGATGTATATTATTACTTTAGAAATGTTGTAACGACTCAACTGATTTGGATTAAATTTCGAATGGAAACCGCGCGTAAGGCGCAACTAATTTATGCTAGCTCAAACAAAGACTTCAATTTATATAGAAAACACAAATTGAGATTGAAAAGAAGCCCTTGAAATATTTTCTAACAAGATGACAGTCAATATATATATATAGAATCACTTGCGTAGGATCTCCAGGTCTGCCCGTAATTGTTTGTCCTAAGAGGTTTTGAATAAAACATTCAAGACACGTAGATACGAAACTGAACATATAGACATATTTAAGTTACTCGGATCGAATGGTTGGGGTGACCTGAATCACATTATCCAAATACGGCACGTTTTTACACTACCACACGACCCTTATTCGTAAACCCTCGACCGACTTCGGTCTTATTCAAAATAAAAATATCTTATTACAAAAGGAACACAGAATTTCTTACGGAACATATTAGGTTAGAGTAGCGCAAACTCTTGTGTACTCAAATTACAAGACAAAGCTTTTTAACAAAAAAGTTAAGCCGCTTGCCGTGGTGGTACCCGCGTAAGAATAGTACCCCACCCTCTCTACCCGTGGATGCCGTAAGAGTCGGCTAAGGGATGTAATCCGGAAGATGGGCAGCAGCGTCTTCAGCGTTGAACTATCACACCTAACTGCGTTCGCCAACACGTCTGCCAAGCGTGGCGAGTATTGGCAAACTCCCCCCCAGGAGGAGGCCTATGTCCAGCAGTTGACATCCTATGGCTGTTGATGATGACACATAAAAAGAAATATACGCGTCAACATAAGAACGTCCCCCGTTTTTTCGTCGATTAAAAATTATTTTATGAACCTAGAAGTGAACTCAGAAAAAAGTAAAACGTCAAATCGGTCGACCAGTTGACGTGATTGTTCTTTGGATGACATCGCTGATCGTGACGTATATAATAGAAAAATAAATCTGATACTTTTATTTCCTACTTATTTATTTATTTATTTATTTAATTCTTTATTGCACACTTAAGATAATATGTACAAAAGGAGGACTTAATGCTAAAGCATTTTCTGCCAGCCATCCCCACAGTAAATGAGATGTGGTTGTAGGCGCGCATCAAAACAAATGTATGTATACATATATATATAAATAACAATAAAAGTACAACATACAAATATAATAGTACTAAATATCAATAAATATATACTAAACTATTATAAAATAAAATATACACATAAATAAACATAAATTGACATAAATATGTGCATCCTTGTCAGATGATGAATCAATTGCACAAAAATCACAGCATTACTTTTCCAGTTTTTAAAAAATATTCGCGAACAAGCCTTTTAAAAATTGGTTTAGACGGCGCTTGCCGAATTTTAATTGGGAGCTCATTCCAAAGGCGCACCGCCACAACCCTAAAAGAGTCGCCAACGAAAGAAGTGGTATGAGTAGGAGTACTAAGAAGAAGAAATCTACTACTACTTTAGTTTGGTACTTTTTTTTTATTGTGTCATATCAGTAGGGATAAAAAATAAGACCTTGCCCTACAAAAGCTGGTGTAGTGACAATTTCGAAATATGTCGTTCAGGATTGTACTTTGATAAAAATCCAAGTTTGTGACAACGAGGAGTTGTCGCTCGGGTAGCCATCTCGGATGAACGGTGCTAAAACCTTTTTTTTTCAATATAATACGTCAACGCTTGAGTCACGACTAAAAACATTCAATGCACACTTGAAGAGAACAAAATTTCAGACATTTTTTTTTTTTCTAAGTCTCACATGTGTCGAGTTATCGCAGCGTAAAGATGAAAACTTATATAATATAGAAAATACATTGTTTTATTATACAAAGTTCTGTGTTTCGCTATGCGTTGTCTCTTACTATAAGGAGAGCGTCCAATATTTTTTTTATTATTAACATGTTTGTATATGACATACATTATTTTAACATATTGTTTTTCATTCATTGACATTATTTAATCAGTGTTTTAAAACTCTTTTAATGATATATTTGCCGTGGTGGTGCCGGCGTAAGAATTTTACCCCGCCCCCTCTGCCCGTGGTTGCCGTAAGAGTCGGTTTAGGGATGTAATCCGGAAGATGGGCAGCAGCGTTTTCCTTGAACAATCATACCTAACTGCGCTCGCCAACCCGCCTGCCAAGCGTGGCGAGTATTGGCAAATCCCGCCCAAATATGGAGGAGGCCTATGTCCAGCCGTGGGCGTCATACGGCTGATAATGCTGATGATGATGAATGATATATTTGAACGGAACGGAACTAACTTGTAACATTGGTGTTATTAATAAAATTGGTGTATTGAGGACATAGTTCACATAATTCTCGTTTTATGGTTTCTTTGCCTTTTCGATATCAAATTAGAACTACAACGTCAACTTTGTTGGTCGGATGAAAATTCAAGAATGTTGAATGTCCAAGGGTCCACTTTATTGAAGCGAACTGTTCGCCAGCCCCCGTACTCTGAGCTACTTATTGCGATTCCTGTTTTGCACTTAGGAAATAGCCACACGACCTCGTATCATATGCCTACGCAATAAGGTTCGCAGTCGCATTGCTTTTTCGCGAGCGCATAACAGATTTTACAATAAGAAGCTTAGAGAGCTAGTTCTTTGTTTCAGCTGAGTAGCTCTTCGGTTTCAATATTTGCGGTTTAACATTTTTTAACCTAAGATTAATTTTCTTTGTCAATGTTTATAAGAAAAGCAATTTCATTCTACTTAGGGATAGTTTAGTTTCCTACCCGACTACGAAAAGAGGAGTGGCGCCCGTGAATTAAATCATCATCATCAGCCTACCGAAGTCCACTGCTGGACATAGACCTCTCCCAAGACACGCCACTCAGCCCAATCTTCGGCTTTTCGCTTCCATCCACCGCCAGCTGTCCTATGTATATCGACACTCCATCGAGTCTCAGGGCGTCCTACGTTACGTTTGCCAATTCGCGGTCTCCACTCTAGAACACGTCTACCTCAGCGGTTATCGGTTCTGCGACAGATATGTCCAGCCCATTGCCACTTTAGCTTGCTAATACGCTGAGCTATGTGTGTCTTTTGTTCTCTGGTGAATTACTTCGTTCCGGATACTATCCCGTGAATTAAATACAAAAGAATAAATATAATAATATTATGGGTATCATATTTCGCTTTTTAACTAACTTCAAAAAGAGAAGGAAGTTCTTAAGTCGACACAATATTAACGGCATTCTTTTAAGCAGTACTTTCAGAAATTGTAACTGGTTACTCTTATATCTTTATTTATAAATCAGCCCTTCTGGGATTAGTAAACTTCAACAGATAAGCCACAACAGTGACAATGTAGGTATTGCTTGTGTCGAAGCCCGAAATGCAGTTTAGTACTCTCTTATAAACATCCGTTTGTAAAGAAGGTGGAGGTACAATAAATTTCCAGAAAAATTAAAAGAAATTCAGAATTCTTAGAGTGGAAGAGATAATGAAGCAAGAAATATATGAAGATTGAGAACAGTTTAGTGAAAGTTCTTAGAGCAAATTTATAGGAAGTAAGTTATTTGTAATAGCCCTCATTAGTAGTATATCTGCTTTAAGAGCTGAAGGGCGTGGGTTCCATTCCAAACAAACATTTTAAGGTATAAACAAATGTTTGTTCAGTATTTACGAAAAAAAAAAGTTTTCTGTCAGTTATCTGACGTACAAGCTTTGCTTAGTTTGGGGTCAGATGGCGTTGTGTGTACGATTGTTATTTTATTTATTAATTGTGTTTAAAATAATAGGCACGAGTATAATTCTTGCCTAAATATAATAAGCTGGATGATAACCTAATTTCGAAAGGGGGTCATTGCAGTCATTGTATATTATAACACATATAAAACATTGTTCCAGCTTTTGTCTATGGTCATGATTTGTTTTAATTTGATGCATATTCCCAGAGTAAAATTTGTTCCCAATGTAAGATAAGTATATGTAGGCTAACTAAAGTAACCGACATAGCCCAGCGGATTAGCAAGTTAAAGTGGCAGTGGGCAGGGCACATAGCACGCAGAACTGATGGCCCATGGGGCTGCAAAGTTCTGGAGTGGAGACCACGAACCGGCAAGCGCGGCGTAGGACGTCCACCCACAAGTTGGTCAGACGATCTAATAAAGACCGCACTAACCTGTCTTTATGGAAGTCCATGGGGGAGGCCTATGTCCAGCAGTGGACGTCCTACGTCTGAGATGATGATGATAAATCATTGTTAAATTATAATATCATTAAATTGTTTTTAACATAAACTCAGCAGTGCTTAACCCTAGAGTGAACATTAATGAAGTCTATAGCAAAACTTTAATAACACCAATGACTAGGCGTTAACTAAAGGAAATTAAGGCTGCCAACCTTCATATTCAAAGTTTGCATGCTAATTAACTAATTTCCTTTAACCCAACTAAGCTTTGTTGAATATTGAATAGAATTGATTACGTCATTTTAAACTATTCTTTTAAGTCTACATCCATTTTCAATACTAGAGTATTTGAGAAAAAAATAACCACTAGCTTCTGGCAAATAACCTTTAGCTTTATTTTTTATATATAACTTAAACTATTTATTTTTTGTCACCTTATGTCTGCGTTTCGTCTGAGGCGGAGCTGTGAGGAGTGGAGCTTAGCGCTGTATGAATCGACCGATCACAATGCTCGAAATCTCCGCACCGTTTTAGTGGAAATAGTATAAGTGGAGTGGAACGGAGCTGAGTGAAGTGGAACGGATCTAAGCGGAGTGGAACGAAGCTGAGCGGAGTGGAACTGAGCTGATTTTATAAACAATATTTATGAGCACGCGGTTCCGATCAGGGCGGAGCGAGCCGGTGCGCGAGGAACAGCGTCGTGGCGTTGGGCTGAAGGGAGAGAAGGGCGAAGATGCTTTGCGCTTTGATGAGCATCAATGCGTCATAAGCTTCACACATCGACGTCAATTAAAAATTGACGAGAAGTTCATTTAGTGTCAAAAAAAATCTATGTTTATGGGATTCACTGCTGATAGGTTTTTTCTATTACAACTGATCGTCCCACCAAAAAGCTCCGCTCAACGCCGCTCCACCCCACTCCACTCCGCTCGACTCTGCTACACTTCATTGGAAACGCCTTTTCACAGCTTTTCTCTGTCTCGCTCGTATCCGTCTTAGTGGAAGCGCAGCCTAAAAGAAACCCGATTTTCATGTCACTGAATACTTTTAACATAGCATTTTGTTGGTATAATATGGCTAACACTATAGTTTCTATTTATACAATATGTAGCTAGATGATGTATAGGGGGTCTGACAGAGGATCATTTTTAGATTACGTTTTGAGCAAATAAATTTTTTGAGTCATTTAAAATTTAGTAGATACTCGTACGTCTTTTAATAATTATAAGACAAGTTGTCTTTAGCAACTAAAACAAAAGATATCCAAAGTAACCAAGCAAGTTTTTGATAAGAAAAAAAGTAATCGATAATATTTATTGGCCATAAATAACTGATAATGTTACACGCAATGTCACTTGTTACAAAAAATCTTACAATTATCTTTTATGTGTTACACAAAAATAATGATTCCGAGAACTTCATTGGCATAAATATTCACTTAATTTGTAAATTGGATGCGCATATTATGTGGAGTTTAATATTATTTAGTTAGATGATTAACACATTAAATTATATAAATACTATTATTGTATTACAAATCATATAGGTACACTTTAGAAGGAAGGATCGATTTTCCGTATAACCACTCATGTACTTATGAATAACAGACAATGACAGTTCACGCTCATCCTTAACAATATATGATCGTGTTAATATGAAGTGGTTTTACATGATTGTGTTAAAATCTGTGTTTATAATGATAGTAATAGAACCAAGTGACGGTACGTGAAGCTTAAAAAAACTAATATTTTTATTTATTTAAAAAGTAATGAGACGAACGAGACGCTCTCCTGATGGTAAGAGATCATGCCCATGACAATAGCAGTGATACACAGAACTTTGAGTAACAAAACAAAGTCCAGGGTATCGCTGCTTTGGCGCTCATTACTTTGAGACTTTCGATGGTTAGTCTCAACAGCCCTGTAATTTTACTAGCTACAGTACCCTTCAAACCGGAACACAGTAATGATTACACTACTGCTTGGTGGCAAAATATCTGGTGCTGCAATAGTACATACCTAGACGACCCCCTGCTAAGGAGATCTACTACCAACAATTTTTTTTATGATGAAAAGAAATTTATCGAACACTAGCTGAATGCCCGATACTTGGTAGGTACTCGGCGCAGTAAACCTCGGCCTTTGTCTTTGTATAGACATAAACCTAATTCAAAGAATCACGACAAAAAAAAGTGAATCAGCTAAATCGGTTCCTCGGATTTATAGCGATGATAGCTCAGTGGCTAGCGTGGTCGGTTCGCATGCCGAAGGGCGTGGGTTCAAACCCCAACAATGAGCTTGAGCTGTCGGTGAAGGAAAACATCGTGAGGAAACCATAGCGTGGTGGTAGAGTACTTTCTAGTACTCGGCTGGCTAGCTACCACCCTCAAGTTGAAAATCTGCCGCCGAGCATCTAACGGTGTGTTCCGGCAGCCTCACTTGAGAGCCAGTTCCATTCCAGGCTAGGTGTGCTTTACCATCTTCGACCACACCGTCACTTAACATCAGGTGAGTTGTGGTCAAGCCTGACAGCTATAAAATAAAAATCCGTTCTTTTATACGCTTACTAACGAACATATTTTTTTTATAAAGTTTATATATGTAGATAGATTTAACTGGCAAACGCTTTCGAAAGGATGTTAGCTTTAAATAATAATGACGTCAGTATTCATATCTTATTATCATCATATTATTATCAAAATGTCTAGAGAATTCCTCAAGTAAATATTTTCCAGTTTTTCTAGACACAATATAAGGTTCAGATTTTAATGTTTTGCTTTTGTATTTGAGTGCGCCTGACACGCGACCACCTTTATTCATGCAAAACACGCCAAATAAAGTTATTTTTAATGTGAAAATAATTATATGAACGAGCTCTCTTGATGGTAAGAGATAACGACTGTCCATGGCCACTGTAGCGATATACAGAACTTTGAGTAAAACAAAGTCCAGGGCATCGCTGCTTTGGCACTCATTACTATAAAACATTCGGTGGTTAGTCTCAATAGCCCTGTAATTTCGCTAGCTGCAGTACCCTTTAAACTGGAATACAGTAATGTTTACACTCTATTGCTTTGCGGCAGAATATCTGGTACTGCGGTGGTATCAACTACGACGAGCTCCTGCTAAGGAGATCTACCACCAACTGAAATGAAAGCATGTATTAAGACAGTGCTCAGTATTTTTGGTGTAAAACTAATAGTTATTATATTTGTGTCATTTATTGTATTTTTTTTTCAGGATCACACAATGAAATTAATAAATACGAGAATAAAAGTCAAATAACAAATAATAATTGTAGTACTATTATGAACGCATTATATGTAATGTTATCTATAACTGTCTTATTATTTTTTATTGTAGTAGGTCTACTCTTAGTCATTTATAAATTACACAAAAAGACAAAAAATGACTATGATGATAAAGTTGAAATCACTAAAAACGAGTCTACAAGTAAATATACACGACAGTTATCTTCAGAAACGAGTGAAGTTATATTTACTAGAGAAAACAGCAAAGAAGATGGCAGATTCAAATTGTCACGACAAGCAAGTAACATATCGATACTTGACTACCCGATTCATCAGGATGCGAATAACAAGATACGCGATGAAACAGTATCCAGTTCCAATACTCTTAACAAACCTATCCTCAAGCCCACTCAAATTCAAAAACGTCAGATAGAGGAAATTTGTAAAGCCGTATTGCTTCAAAGCAGAAGAAGAGACGAATGTACAAGTTTAACATATCTTGATAAAATTGTGAGTGAAGGAAAATCAAAAGAACCAGACGATTATACTGCAATTGAAAAAAGTGCATCATCCGGAATTCTGGACGCTGTCGATAGTTCTGAAGTTTTACCTAGTACTCTTACCGTAAAGAACGTGATAAATAATTTTGAAGTTTTACCGTCTCCTATAACTCCAAGAAAGTTCAATAAACCTACAGATAATAAATCCCAAACTATTAATAAGACGGAGGAAAAACTTGAAAGTCCTCTGTTCGTTCCCGCAGCAGTTGAAACTGTAATAGAAAATGACCTCTACGACAACCCTCCGCAAGGTAACAGGCCTGTAAGATTAAGTGATGAATTTGTAGATGACATTTACGTTAACCCTTCTAACAACAGACCCGTATCTTTTGAAGGTAATGATGAATCTGCTGACGAAATTTATGATAATCCTCCAAACAACAAACCAGTCACAAACGCTGGTTACTTAGATAACACTTATGACGGTCCAATAAATAACAAATCTATATTTGAGGACACAGCTACTAGTGAAGACGAAATTTACGATGACGTAAAATCCGACAAACGAAAACAAAATGATACAAAAAATAGAAATAAAGTATACGATTGTCCACCACCAGCTAGTAGAGGCATTGCAGTTTCAAGCGACGATCGCTCAGGATACGCTATGACATTAACATCCACTAAAGAGCCGTGTTTTGACTCGACATACGTTAATGCCAAATCTTTCAATTACTGGTGAAATAAATTAATTAAAGGAAAAATAGTATCGAAGAAAAAATTAAAGCAACAAAGAAAAAACAATAATAGTACCTGAAAAAGAATAAGAGAAGATTGAAGAAAGAGAGAGATTGATAGTAATTGGATATCTGATTTAAGTAGTTTTATTTTATTAATTTGCATATACCTACTTTTTTATATTTGTACTGATTATAATTTACGTAAAATTTTGTTTTTAAATGAGATCTATCCTACCTAATATTATAAATGTGACAGTTTGTATGTTTGGATATTTGTTACACAATCACGTAAACGTCTGAACGGATTTGGATGAAATTTGGCACATATATAGTTAATTACCTAGATTAACATATAACATTCTTATTACATCAAAAAAACTATTAATATGATGTATTATGTGAATTCTTTTATGTTTGAATATTTGTTACTTAATCATACTAAAGCGGCTGAACGAATTTGGATGAAATTGTATCACCTGGATTAACATATAGGATTCTTTTCATACAAGAAAATGTTAGGTTACCGAAGATTAAGGTATTTCTTCACGAATAATAATTATTAATTTTTCCTAAGTCTTCGAATTAAACATTTTTTTTGTGAAATTCCACGCAGACTAATTCTCGCTTCTATCAATCATTTAATTGAAGAAGTCGCTGGTAACAGCTAGTACAATATTAAAAGAAATAACTAGAGCAACAAATAAAAAACTAACATTAACTGAAAAAGAATAAGAGAAGATTAAGGAAAGAGAGACATTGATGTAGATTGCAGATCTGATAAATGATTTAAATAGAAAACTATTAATATGCATAAAAATTGCATACAAGCATACAAGCGAAATTGACCCACATAACCAACTGCTGGGTACAGTCCTCTCTCTTGATATACCATCTGCCTCGGTCATCTGCCATTCTGGTCCAGTTTCGACCCGCGACGGTGATAATATCGTCGACGTCTTGCGGCTGGGCGGCCAACGCTCCGTGTACCTTGCCACTCTGTTGCTTCCTTACTCCACCTGTCATCACTTCGCCTAGCAACGTGTCCTGCCCAGTTCCACTTGAAGTTCATTACTGCGATACTGACATCTCGAACTTTCGTTCTTCGCCGGATATTGGTATTGCGAACTCGGTCTTAAAGTTTGATGCCAAGAATAAACTTTTTGTAGGGTAGGTAGAATGTATTATGTATTCAGTTATTTGCTATATATTTTCCAAATACATACCTACATGGGTCGGTCGGGTCTCTGTGCATATTCTACTGCATATGCAACGGGAAATTATTTGATCTTATGCCGGCGTCATGGAGCCATCACCGCACTAGCCACCTCTCCAAACATTCACGTCGTGAACGCGTCCACGTCTCGGCGCTATATGTCATGGTGGGCTGGACACACTGATTAAAGAGGCGAGTCTTCAGACACTTATATTATTCTAAAACTGAGGGCTAAACAAACTGTTTAGCCCTCAGTTTTAAAAGGCACTCTTAGCCTACAAGGTGATATATATAAGGATAAGCATTTTGTAGCGATGATAGCTCAGTGGTTAGCGCGGTCGGTTCGCATGCCGAAGGGTGTGGGTTCAAACCCCAACAATGAGCTGGAGCTGCCGGTGAAGAAAAACATCGTGAGGAAACCATAGCGTGGTGGTAGGGTATTTTCTAGTACTCGGCTGGCTAGCTACCACCCTCAAGTTGAAAATCTGCCGCCAAGCATCTAACGGTGTGTTCCGGCAGCCTCACTTGAGAGCCAGTTCTATTTCAGGCTAGGTGTGCTTTACCATCTTCGACCACACCGTTACTTAACATCAGGTGAGTTGTGGTCAAACACATAGCATGTCAGCCATAAAAAAAAAGTTGTCACTGACGTTAGCCACGAACGCTATGTTTTACAAATCCATTTGCTTATGACAATAAAAAACATTAAATATCAAAATAAATGTTACATGAAGCTAAATAACATTCTGCATAACACTGTAATCGGATGGTTTCTTCTGCAAACTATTGCAAATAGCTCCAAAGGGAAAACCATATACCTAACAACTAAAATAACAAAAACATTAGTTTATTTAAATCATCTATTACATTTACAAGCATTAATCATCATCATTATCATCTCAGCCGTAGGACGTCCACTGCTGGGCATAGACCTCCTCCATTGACTTTCATAAAGACCAGTTGGAAGCGGCTCGTATCCAGCGCGTTCCTGCGGTCTTTATGACGTCGTCTGTCCACCTTGTGGGTGGACGTCCTACGCTGCGCTTGCCGGTCCGTGGTCTCCACTCTAGAACGTTGCAGCCCCATCGGCCATTAGTTCTGCGTGCTATGTGCCCTGCCCACTGCCACTTCAACTTTCTATTCCGTTGGGTTATGTCGGTAATTTTGGTTCGTCTACAGTTGAAGGTATATTTTTTTTAACTTGTTTATTTAGCATAGATCAATTTTGATGAAATTTGGTATGGAGGTAGCAGATGACACTCTGGACTAACAAGTAGACTACTTTTTATCCCGAAAAAATTTTGTGCTCACGTGGGAACAGCGGGTAAAACCGCGGGATGGAGGATAGTTTAAAATAAAATACAGATATTTGAGAGTTCATAGGTAATGTATAGGTTTGTAGCGACAATAGCTCAGTGGTTAGCGCGGTTGGTGCGCATGCCGAAGGGCGTGGGTTCAAACCCAACAATGAATTTAAGCTACCGGTGACGGAAAACATCGTGAGGAAACCATAGCATGGTGGTAGGGTACTTTCTAGTACTCGGCTGGTTAGCTACCACCCTCAAGTTAAAAATCTGCCGCCAAGCATCTAACGGTGTGTTCCGGCAGCCTCACTTGAAAGCCAGTTTCATTCCAGGCTAGGTGTGCTTTACCATCTTCGACCACACCGTCACTTAACATCATGTGAGTTGAGGTCAGTCTGGGTGACTGTCAGCCATAAAAAAAACCGATAACAAAATGGTGACCTACATTTTCTGTCACTTATTAAATTACAGGGCATGATGCGATGTGGGAGTTAAATTAATTAAATTCAAAATTGTGTGCGTTACAGCCGAGAGCCATTTCGGTAACAAAAACAGATTACTGCGAGAAATAATTAACGAGGTTTGGACAACTCGGGTTTCGGGGTTAAGGTATATTTTGGTATAAGGTATTATTTTGTGGAATTACTTATTATTATTGGTGATGGGAGCCGGGGCGGACCAGGAGTTTGTGGGGCCCTTTGCTAGAACTCCTTAAGGGCCTGCCTAAATAAGCAACCAAATGCCATTTTGTCAAAACCATTTTTCGATAGAGTGTACTAGATATCAAATTATTTAATAGATAGAGTGTAGTATATTTTTTTAATTGACATTTAATCATTTTGACATATTTTATTGCCGTGGTGGTGCCGGCGTAAGAATAATACCCCGACCTTTCTACCCGTTGTTGCCGTAAGAGTCGGCTAAGGGATGTAATCCGGAAGATGGGCAGCAGCGTCTTCCTTGAACAATCACACCTAACTGCGCTCGCCAACCCGCCTGCCAAGCGTGACGAGTATTGCCAAAACCCCCCCAGGAGGAGGCCTATGTCCAGCAGTGAACGTCCTATGGCTATGGCTGATGATGATGATATGTTTACGAATAAATTGAAATTGAATTGAAATCTAAAAGTTTGTAAGTATATATTTTATGAGGTTATCTTACAGGTATTCAAACATCCATTGTTGTTCATAATTATGACGTCAGTCAGTTTTTATAAGTTCAGTTGTTGCGGTGCAAATGAACTTAATTAAAATCACAAAATAATCCTTTGTATTAAAATACTCTGTGGCTCTCTGTGAGCTAACGTTAATGTGTTAGTTTTTATTAATTAATATGACCGACGGACTCATGCTGATTCCGTGGTAATGAGGTCAGTACCTCATACGGGACGTCATATGCGTCAGAACATTCGCGTCTTGTCACCCCCACGCAACTCAGCGAGTCGCTGGTTCGGGTGCAGAAACAGTTGCAAAATATATATTTATACCTATAAATATATATTTAATATATAATATAGCTGCGTATTACCCACTGTCCCCAAGGGAACACTCCTTATTCGGGATAAAAAGTAGCATATGTATTAATCCAGGGTGCCAGTTACCGCTATACCAAATTTCATCAAACTTTCGCCTTTGTAATATTAGTGTGATGATATATTTTTTATGGTTGACTGGCTGGGTTTGTCCACAGCTCACGTAATGTTAAGTGATATTGTGGCCGAAGATGGTAAACACACATAGCCTGGAACTGGCTCTCAAGTGAGGCTGCCGGAACACACCGTTAGATGCTTGGCGGTAGATTTTCAACTTGATAGCTAGCCAGCCGAGTGCTAGAAATACCCTACCACCACGCTATTGTTTCCTCGCGATGTTTTCCTTCAACGGCAGCTCAAGCTCATTGTTGGGGTTTGAATCCACGCCCTTCGGCATGCCAACCGACCGCGCTAACCACTATCATCAATTCATCATATCTATATCAATTTACCGCTAATAGCTTTGATGAAAACAGTAATTACAGTATACCTACTATGCCAAAATCGGAAAAACCAGACGTAGGTAACGAAACACTTCATTACACACTACAGATGGCAGCTTTTGCCGTACATTTCACTTTTTCTCGCTTTAATTTTTTCCGTGTTGCTCGGAGATCATTTTTAGTGACGGGCCTGTCTTGTTTTTGATAACTTTGATTGTTGTATAATTTTTAAAGTATTGGGGACTAAATGAAATCTTACTAATATTATAAACTAGCGGCCCGCTCCGGCTTCGCACGGGTATAAACCTCAAAAATAACAGTATTTAATGGATGTTATTATACATATAAACCTTCCTCTTCAATCACTCTATCTATTAAAAAAAACCGCATCAAAATCCGTTGCGTAGTTTTAAAGATTTAAGCATACATAGGGATATAGGGACAGAGAAAGCGACTTTGTTTTATACTATGTAGTGAAGTGATAGTGATATGAAAGTTTGTATGTTTGGATTTTTGTTACTCCAAAACGGCTGAACGGATTTGGATAAACTTTAACACACATATAGTATAAACACTGAATAAAAATGTGGGATACTTTTTATATCAGAAATATGTTAGGTGTAAATAAGTCATCTACATTAGAACTGTTGGCCGTTTCACAAATTAATATTTTTGTTTTTTTTTTAATAATAATTGGGCTTGCGTTTGACCGCCAACTCGCTAGATGTTAAGCGAAGATGCGGTCTATAGAGGAGCATACTCGCTAAGGAGAAACCGTTTCACTCGCTGCTTGAACGCACCCAGATTGTACCTATGAGGGAACACCCACTCGGGCAGTTCCATTGTTTAGCAGTTCGCACAATGAAGGTAGGTTTGAACCGTTTAGTTCGAATTTTTAGAATATCGACCATGAAGCGGTGTCGCTTCTTAGAGCTCCTAGCTGTCCGATAGTGGGCAGGGTGCAATTTGTCTCTAGAGTATATCCGGTAGAAAACCGACAGACAAGCCACTTTGCGACGATGTTCAAGGCTTTGGAGCCTTTTCCGAACAATGAGTTTCTTAGCACGTTTCTCGATGGACTCCTTAAGTATGAAGAATTAGTTGGTCTGTAAGTACAATGGAATGGAATGATACTAAATAAGCATAGGTCTCTATGAGCCTCTTTCATGCAATGTCACAAGCCTCTTCGCGCAAATCTTTATTGTGACGACACTTTAATATAAAACACTATTAAGATAATATAACTCTAATAAGGTTTTTTACGAAGTCCTTCATTTTATCAGAGCGTAAATCCTTTCTAACTAAACCTTAATTGAGTATACTTTAGTTTTTTTCTATGATGATGACTGGATAAAGCTTAGGCTTTACGATTTTGAATATAAAAGCACAAAAGAAAAGCATCCAAGTTTTGTAACCCAAGTTAAAATTTGAATTTATATTAACATTGATGACAAAATTTTGGGTAAAGAAATAGAAGGCATTTTTATAATTCTAAAAATAATATTAGGTATGTACATCTAGGCCATGATCTTTTATTATTTTAAGATAATTTTTAAAACGATTATTATTTGAGGCGAATGCAACAGTTACAATATTTATATTAAATGATATACATCATCAGCCATAGATCGTCCACTGCTGGACATAGGCCTCCTCCTGGGGGGGTTTTGCCAATACTCGCCACGCTTGGCAGGCGGGTTGGCGAGCGCAGTTAGGTGTGATTGTTCAAGGAAGACGTTGCTGCCCATCTTCCGGATTACATCCCTTAGCCGACTCTTACGGCAACCACGGGTAGAGAGGGTGGGGTACTATTGTTACGCCGGCATCACCACGGCAATAAGCATGGTGGTAGATTACTAAAAAGTACTCTGCCACCATGCTATGGTTTCCTCACGATGTTTTCCTTCACCGGCAGCTTAAGCTCATTGTTGGGGTTTGAACCCACACCTAGACGTCAGAAGACACTAGAAGTCAGACAATACCGCCTTAAATCCGAATAAATCATAGCCTGTGAAATAGGAATAAATAATATACCAATGATTCAACAATGTAGAATTATGACAATAAATTTCAAAGTTATTATTCATTCATGTAAATAACAGCTCATTCGACCGTAAGCCTCGTATCTAGCCCTGACAGGCCTTTGTCAATGTTTTCGACATGTCTGCTCGATTGGAACCACGACATACTCATACTCGTGTAGCGATGATACTCAGTAGTTAGCGCGATCGGTTCACACGCCGAAGGACGTGGGTTCCAATCCCAACAATGAGCTTGAGCTGCCGGTGAAGGAACATTATTTACTCGCACAGCGAGGATGTGGAACTTTTGGCCGGAGTCTGCATTTCCCGTAAAGTACAATAAAAGTACAGTCTGCAAATCGAGTGTAAAAAGTTTCCTTCTAGATAAGCGTGTTCCATCCATATCGTTGCTTAACATCAGGCAGGATGTAGTCAAACGTGAACCTATTCCGTATGAAAAAAAAAACATCGTAAAGAAACCATAGCATGGTTGTAGGGTATTTTCTAGTACTCGGCTAGGTAGCTACCACTCTCAAGTTGAAAATCTGCCGCCAAGCACCTAACGGTGTGTTCCGGCTCGAGACCGAGTTCAAGTCGAGACTAGATGTGCTTTACCACGTTCGACCACACCGTCATTTAACATCAGGTGAGCTGTGGTAAAAAAATTAGCCAAGCAAAAAAAAAAAAAAATTTGAACTTCTGTACTGTAGGGTTGTGTGTTAGGTTGTGAGTATGTGCGTGTATATCAGTATGTAAATCGCGTGTGTTAGGTAAAAGTGCGTGAATGGGATTGTTTGTGTGTGCTTGTGTGTGAGTATGTATGTGTGTGTGAGTGATTTTACCCAACCAAGCTCATATAATTATATTGCGATTTAATCCAAGCATTCAATTACTCGTTCCATCATTGCCATTTTTATATAATTCGTCAATTTTAAGTGACATTTCAAATCATAAAAAAATCATCGCGCAAAAATTTTCCCGACCGACATCTATTTTTCAATGAAACATGATAGTTCAAATTAGAACATAAAAAAATGTGGAGGGAAATTTTAAAGTTGGAATGTTCGTATAAAATTGTGTTTTTAAAATAAATTATAACTGGCCAGTTTATAGTATACAAACTTTTTTCACAAAACTTATGCATAGCCTGTTACAAGAGGAAAAATACTGTTCACCTTCGCGTTACCTCTGTTAGCATCAAAGTCTTTGTTCCTCGGTTGAGTTGCTTGTCAAAGGCATTGACATAAATTGTTACTGTCAAGCGCATGTTTATTTACTGTCACATCGATGTATTGGTTACAACGAGTACTACCTATACTTATTAAGGGGTGAACTGCGCTAATATTATTGCTTATTCTGTGTTTAAACTTTTTTTTTGTTGATTCTATAGATGTGAGAGTTTCTCAAAATTGAGATTGTACTTGCACCCAAACTTGATTTGAATGTGATATTAGAGAATTAAAAAAAAAACGTAATCATCATTAGCCATACCATAGGCTGCTGGTGGTGCCGGCGAAAGAATAGTACCCCACCCTCTCTACCCGTGGTTGCCGTAAGAGTCGGCTAAGGGATGTCATCCGGAAGATGGGCAGCAGCGTCTTCCTTGAACAATCACACCTAACTGCACTCGCCAACCCACCTGCCAAGCGTGGCGAGTATTGGCAAAACCCCGAGAGGAGGTCTATGTCCAGCAGTGGACGTCCTCTTGCTGATAATGTGATAAGATGCTGGAACATACCGTTAAGTGCTTAAATTTTTCAAATTAAGGGTGGTGATCATTGCTTTCAGATATTATTACAGCCCTGTAATTTCGCTAGCTGTAGTGCCCTTCAAACCGGAACACAGTAATGTTAACACACTAAACTGCTTGGTGGCAGAATATATCGTACTACAGTAGTAACAACCCAGACAACTTCCTGCTAAGTAAATCTACCACCAAGTAGCAGCAGTAGAGGTTGTGGCAGCTGTAACACAGGGTTATCTAGTATAGCTGCCAATAAAAATCCAAATAAATTTTATGTGTATATTTAATTGGTTTATACTAAGGTGATTTATTTATTTTAAGGTGACCATTTTTCTATCGGATAGCCAGAAGCTCAAAAAAGCGACATCGTTTCATGGTCGACGTTCCAAAAACTCGAACGAAACGATTTGATTCCACGTTCATTGCGCGGACTACTAGACAGTGGAATGCGCTGCCTGAGTGGGTGTCCCCCGTTGGATATAATCTGGGTGTCTTCAAGTAGAGAGTCAATCGGCATCTTCTTTTGCAAGCGTGCTAGATCTTAGACCGCATCATCATTTAACATCAGATTAGATGGCGGACGAACGTAAGCCTATCTCTAATTGAAAAAAAAATGTTATGAAATAAATTGAATTGAATTAAAGTAAAAATTTGTCTTATAACTTCTACAGTACCTGGATGACCGAGCTTTGTTCGACTAAAAAAAATCTAATAATGAAACCTAGCTAGATCGATTTATAGCCCCCGAAACACCCTGCATACTAAATTTCATGAAAATCGTTTGGGCCGTTTCCGAGATTCAGATTATATATAAACAAGAATTGCTCGTTTAAAGGTATTAGATTAGATAAAAAATAAGTTTAGTCTAATAAATTTAGCCACTGTAATTAAACTCATTTGAAAGTACACAAGTCTATCCGACCTAAACGACCAGGCGACTACAGTTTTGCCGTTTTTACATAAAAGTAAATTACATAGCCCCCATATTTAATTTTCTATTCCAGTTAATTAAATTAGCAATTCTATCTCTGAAAAGAATTTTTAGGGACGATTCATGAATTTACGTTCTAAAGAAATTCAGACGTGACATTTCTGCCCTTGAAATAAGTTCGCCGAAACAACTGAATATGAGCAAATTTATTTTGTACTAAACCTTGTATGATTTAACCAATTTAAAAAAAATGAGAAGGTTCTCATTTCGACACAGTTTTTTACGTATGTTTACCTCAGAACTACGTCATGGATATTTTTTTTTAGTATATACTTTTAGATTGGTTCTATATAAATTTCATCAAAATCGGTCAAGTGGTTTGATTTTAAAATCAAATTAATTGAAAAAGAAAAATATAATTCAAGTGAACGAACTTGCGTATTTTGCTTTCCTGTGATTTTTCGGAGGTGTTTACGGTCCTAATAAATTATGTAACTTGCGCTTTCATCATGAGCATTTGTAAAAACGATTACATAGAACAAACATTTATGCTCCTCACACAAATGTTTGTTCTGGGTGGCAATCGAACCCATGCTCTACAGATCTTGAAGCAGATACACTACTAAATGAGCTTACAGGGCAGTCACAATTATGAGTGCAAACACCTCCTTTCAGTTTAATACACGATGATAGCTCAGTGATTAGCGTGATCGGTTCGCATGCCGAAGGGCGTGGGTTCAAACCCCAACAATGAGCTTGAGCTGTCGGTGAAGGAAAACATCGTGAGGAAACCATAGCGTGGTGGTAGAGTACTTTCTAGTACTCGGCTGGCTAGCTACCACCCTCAAGTTGAAAATCTGCCGCCAAGCATCTAACTGTGTGTTCCGGCAGTCTCACTTGAGAGCCAGTTCCATTCCAGGCTAGCTGTGCTTTACCATCTTCGACCACACCGTCACTTAACATCAGGTGAGTTGTGGTCAAACACCAAGCCTGTCAGCTATAAAAAAAAGTTAAGCTTACCCTGCATATAAAAATAACGTAATTTCTTTCCGAAACTCTAAGCAACGCAGCTAAGTCAACTAAGCAATGCGACGTCAAATTATAGCAGAGTTTCTTAAGCTGAATTTTATGCATATCAGTTGTCAAGTCATTGTAAGTGACACCATAATAAGTTGGTGAAATGTTATTCCCTCTACCACACCATAATAAACAACTTTCAAACGCCCTTGCAAAGTTAGAGAAAGATAAGCCTAATCTTATACATATAAACACGTTTACGCGCAAACATAACTAAGTATCTACCGGCTCGATGTATCGTACTAATATTATAAGTGTGAAAGTTTGTATGTTTGGATGTTTGTCACGCAAAAACGGTTAAACAGATTTGGATAAAATTTAGCACACATATAGTTTATTACCTGGATTAGCATATAGGATACTTTTTATATCAGATTCTTACTAATATTATAGGTGTGAAAGTGTAGATGATGTTTGGATGTTTGTTACTCAATCACGCAAAAATGGCTGAATGGTTTGGATGAAATTTTGCACACATATAGTTTATTACCTGGATTAACATATAGGATATTTTTTATATCAGAAAAATGTTAGATTCCTGTGGGATTATCAAGAAACGAACTAGACACTATCCACTGTGGTTAAATTTTGTATGAATATTCGTCTTATGGAACATTATTCAGGAATAAAAGGGATATCCTTTATATTAATCTAATAATAAAATAGCGCAAGTTTTTTGACTATTGGTAATTTGTTACCTACACATATTTCATTTCTCTCTGAACCTAATTCTAAAGTTTTTTTATTCATTAGAAATACGGTTGACCGCCATCTCACCTGATGATACGGTCTAAGATGGAGCACGTTTGCTTAGAAGATACCGATTCACCCTAGACTTGAAGACACCCAGATTATATCCAACGGGGAACACCCACTCAGGCAACGCGTTCCACTGTCTAGCAGCCCGCACAATGAACGTGGAATCAAATCGTTTCGTTCGAGTTTTTGGAACATCGACCATGAAACGATGTCGCTTTTTTGAGCTGGCAGTCCGATAGAAAAATGGGCATGGGGGAATCAGACCATGTAGTTCTGAAATACACTCACCGAAATGGAAAGTAAAAAAAGTTCTAAAGTTCACGCGAACGAAGTCACGGGCGTAGGCTAGTATAATAATAAATACAATATACAAAGGATTTGTTTCCCAATGCTTTCGGAGGAAACATTGAAAACATGCTGTGGCTGTATCTTGGAATTCTCAGTTTATCTCGCCGAATTGAAGAACAAAAGGCAATGTTCTTGGATAAACCTAATAGCTAAGGGTTTGGTTCGATTGCAATCTTACAAAGAATAACTTGAAACCAAGTCTTGGAATGTAACTGTTTAGCTTAGTAGGTAGGGTTGACTGTAGTTCTAAGGTGGATCGTCTCGCTTAAGATGCCAATATCTTCTTTTTTGTGCAACTTATGTTCAATTTACCAAAGATTTTTTTCGTTCGGTACCAAACCCATTGTAAAAGTCTGCGTTCCAACGATTGTAGCTAAATTTATCTAAGGGATAATTTTACTCGAAGTTGTAGATATAAGTCATTGAGTCTAAGATGTCTAATTGATCTATAGGCCAAAAAATTAGTCAAGTAAAAAATCTATCATTAAATACCAGTGTGTTTAAAAAAAATACTCATTTCGCGTTTGACCGCCATCTCGCGCGAAAATGCGGTCTAAGATGGAACACGCTTGCCTAGAAGAAAATAATTCACTCGCGACTTAAAGTATCACAGATTGTATCTATCGGTGTTCCCCAGTCTTACTTGAGAGTCGGTTTCTATTCCTAGCTAGATGTTTTTGTCTTTGACCGTGCAGTCTTTTAACATCATCCTAACTAATATTATAAATGCGTATGCGAGTTTATTACGCCTCCACGCGTACACAACTCAACGGATCTTGGAACTGGTATAAGACATAGGATACTTTCTATCATCATCATCATCCATCACCACCCGGGGAAATCCGCGGGGCGCAGCTAGTATAATAACAAAGTTTACTGAGTTTTTACTCATTAAACACTTTGTGGTAGATTTAGGTAACTATTCATTTGATGTATGCAACTAACTTATCTGTCACCAAAAAACAGCAATTACCTACAAGTAAAATCTTAAGCTAAGTACTTTACTTTCATAATTACAATATAATGGCATTATTACAACAAACTATAAAATAAAAAAGTAAAATAAAAGGAAGAGGTACCAAAATCTTTAAAAAAAAATATTGCGCGTAATACAATGTTTCTGAAAAAATATAAATAGGTATAACACTGCAACGTGACCTTAATGAAGATGTCAATACAAACTTTCAAACAAGCCACAGATAAAGCTTTGTAATTTCCTATTGTACATTATAGGAAATGTGAGAGGAAATGAATATTCAAACAGTATTGGCTTGCCGACAGATTAAAATTTACGTTTCATGTTTGGTGAACATCAAACTCCGTTCAAATTAAAACTTCAATGGTTTTAAAGTCATTCCAAAGTTTTGAAGTTATGACGTGCGGCTTCATTAAAACAATAGATAAATAATGATAGCAATCAAAATTCAGCAAGTTCAGCTATTTGGTGAGAGAATAAACGATAATATTAACATCGAGGTGAATACACAAAACTAATCTCATAGGGAAAGAGATAGAGCTATGCTCAGCATTTCTCTGAGGGATCGAATTCGGAACGAAGTAATTCGCCAGAGAACTAAAGTCACAGACATAGCTCAGCATTAGCAAGCTGAAGTGGCAACGGGCTGGACAACTGGATATCTGTCGCAGAACCGATAATCGCTGGGATAAACTTTTTTTTTCCTACCTGTCCTGGCGCATTACGGCCAGGCCCGCAAGCTTATATTCCCTACTAGGTGTATGGGGAGGTTGGAATAGGTATACACTTGTCAGGCGGGTTGACGAGCGCAGTTAAGTGTGATTGTTCAAGGAAGACGCTGCTGCCCATCTTCCGGATTACATCCCTTAGCCGACTCTTACGGCAACCACGGGTAGAGAAGATGGGGTACAATTCTTACGCCGGCACCACCACGGCAGGTTTTATAATATGTAGACTATATAGAACATCATTGATGCTAAATCTCTTTTGTTTCTTTTTGTTACAGATAAAAATGGAGGCACAAGTCAATGCTACAGTTCTGCCCACCGTTGATAACAGCACCGATGATTACACCCCGTACGAAGATCGGCTTGAAACCTATCTGGTTCCTGTACTGTTTGCTATCATCTTCATCGTGGGAGTTCTGGGCAATGGGACCCTGGTCATCGTATACGTCAGACATCGGGGCATGAGGAATGCTCCTAACACGTAAGCGAAATCTTTTGAGTAGGTACAATGGTTACTTATTGTTTATAGACGTCTAAAATGTTTCCGTGAGATAACTACCACAGTACACTGAGAACAGTGAGTCATCTTAATAGAAATTGGCCGCTGCCGGTTTGAATGTGTGCGTGATTACCGGGCGCCGTGTACGTACACACTGTCTCGCACACATTAGCATAATCTCGGGGAAACTCGGGTGCCTGCACTCTGGACCTTGCCGTGAGTTTCGTTGCGCGTATTCTAGTATGCTGCATGCCCGTTCGCATTCGCCTGCTCTCACCGGCCACATTATTATTTCTTCACGATGTTACCCTTCACCGGCAAGCTAAGCTCATTATTGGAATTTGAACCCACGCCCTTTACGGTGTGAACCGACCACGCTAACCACTGAGCTATCATCGCTATGAATTTTATTATTATTATTTATTTTCAGAGCGAAACAGTCTAGAATCTAACCTTCCATCATTAATCAACAGTACTATCTCGTAGTATAACTTGTGATGGATTAGAAACTCAGTAAGACATGAGTGAGATAAACTTGTTCTTTTTTTAAACATAAGAACTGGTCGAAATTGTGGTTTATAACCATATTAGAAAATGTTACAAAAAAAATCACCTGCTTTACTCCTATAACGGTTCTTGGAAGTTTCTTGAACTTTTATAAAACTTAGACAATTTCAAGTTTTACGTTCGAAAACCGTTCTAACGTTTATTTGTACGAAATTAGAAATTTTCAAACTTTCGACACAATTGACGTTCCTAAGTAAAATTTTATCAAAGTTTTGGTAGGGATTAAGTGTACCTACTACTTACTGTTGCGTTATTATTTACCTATAGGTAAATAACAAGTTTAAAGTCGCTCAGCGAGTTATGGAAAGAGCTATGCTTGGTATTTCTCTGAGGGATCGAATCCGGAACGAAGTAATTCGCCAGAGAACTAAAGTCACAGACATAGCTCAGCGTATTAGCAAGCTGAAGTGGCAATGGACTGGACATATCTGTCGCAGAACCAATGACCGCTAATTGGCAAACGTAGCGTAGGACGCCCTGAGACTCGATGGAGTGGCGATATACGTAGGACAGGTGGATGGAAACGAAAATCCGAGAATCGGGCTGAGTCTGTTTTGGGAGAGGCCTATGTCCAGCAGTGGACTACAAACGACTGATGATGATGAAAGTATAACACAAAATTATTTAACGAAATAAATAGACATATTTTAATACATAAAATGGTTCTTAGAGATTACATTAACAATATAATATTAATATATGTTATATGTTATTTATTTATTATCATATGTTAGGTACAATATAGGTGTCGTCAAATCTAGAGTAAATAAGTTTCTTCTAGGTAAGCGTGCTCCATCTTAGACCGCACAGGGTGTGGTCAAACGCGAACCTATCGTGAAAAAAATAATTTTAAAAACTTTTTTTTTAAGTTTAACCTGCTATTTATTTGATCATAGCTCACCTGATGTTAAGAGACGGTGTGGTCGATGATGGTGAACACACATGGTCTTACAAAATTAATGCAATAAATTGCGCATGCTATTATCGAACTAGCTTGTAAAATACATCCGTCATGGTGGACGTTCCCCATGTGCACACTAAGCACTTCGAATCCACATTCTTTATTCGCATAGCGAGGATGTGGAACTCTGCCGGACTGTGTTTCCCGAAAAGTACAATATGAGTGTCTTCAAATCAAGAGTAAACAGGTTCCTTCTAGGTGAGCGTGTTCCATCCTAGGCCACATCGTTGTCAACATCAGGCAGAATGTGGACAATCACGAATCTATTCCTTATTAAAAAAAATACAGTTTCTTTTTGACGTCTTTAAATTTGCAATGAGAAGCAAAATTGGGGTAAAAAATTTGGTGTTGCTGACGTCTATGATCTACATCCAAAATCGTATTACACCACTTGGTAGCTAAAGGATCAAAGAATTCGTTACGTTGAGTGAGAACTTGAAACATGGAAATCTGAAGGAATTTTACCTACTTTTATACGCGGCGTCCACAATGCTCCTATTTTTGAAGTCAAAACTCTTTAACCGCGTTGAGCGACATTTTGGAAGAGGTAAAGCTTTTGAGTTAGCGTCACCAACATTGTATGTGACGCGTTTTAAGTTGTCACTTCTGTCGATAGTTCCGTAGACTGCAATTTTTTAGGGTTCCGTACCCAAATGGTAAAATTGGACCCTATTACTAAGACTCCGCTGTCCGCCGTCTGTCTGTCTGTTCGTCTATTACCAGGCTGTATCTCATGAACCGTGTTAGACAGTTGAAATTTTCACAGTAATGTATTTTTGTTGCCTATAACAACAAATACTAAAAAACAGAATAAAATAAATATTTAAGGGGGCTCCCAACAACAAACAACATAAACAAATTACATCAAACGTGATTTTTTTGCCGTGATTATAGATAATGGTACGGAACCCTTCGTGCGCGAGTCCGACTCGCACTTGGCCTGTTATATATAATTATTACAGAATATAACTTTCTTTGATGCATGTATTAAACAGAAAAATAAACTAAAAAAAACTTTAACAACACAAACAGACAACAACTAACTGAATAAACTTTTTTGTCTTTTTTTATGATTGACAGGCTTGTTGTTTGACCTCAGCTCACCTGATGTTAAGTGACGGTGTGGTCGAAGTTGGTAAAGCACACCTAGCCTAGAATAGTACTGTACATCTTTCGTTCTAGTTCCCGTCGTTCAAATAATTTTGCTAAATTGATCGAATCTAAATGTGCCACTTTTAGACATATTGATAACTAAGTCTTTTAGTTTTTCATTTTCAATCAATTTTTTTCAATCACATATGTATGTACTTGAAGGAAATAGTTCAATTTCCTTTTACGTAAAATCTTATATTACAAGACAAATACGAGTATGATATGTCAATTTCATGATGGTAAAAAGTAAATTTTTATGTATGTACCTACTTACTTATTTGAAATCGACGAACGAACTGCTAAACAACGGGATTTGCTGCTCGAGTGGGTGTTTTCTGATAGATGGAATCTGGGTGTCTTCACGTCGAGAGTGAATCAGTATATTCTAGGCAATTTGTTCTCCATCGTAGTCCGCATCTTCGTGTTAACATCTGACGAAAAGGCAGTCACACACAAGCCTATTAGTAATTTAAAAAAAAAACCGTCCAAGTGCGATTCGGACTCGCGCACCGATGGTTCCGTACAAACATGTAGGTATATAAGTAAAAGTTATGGTATTTTTTTAATGGTATGTAATTAATGCTTTTCGCAATTTTTCCTTTGTCTGTGCTAAGACGTTGCTTCGTACCAAATTTCAAGATTCTGAGTTCACGGGAAGTACCCTGTAGGTTTTGATTCCCTTGCGAGTGTCGAAAATTTGCAGCTTAAACGGCTGTATCTTTTGATTGCGTAGGCTTAGAAGTTTGAATATTTCACAGCTCCAAGGGACAGAGGTCTTGAGTATTTGATATGAATTTCAGCTTGATACCTCCACGCGTTTCTGAGAAAAAGGGTCATGACAGAAAGACAACAAAGTGATCCTATAAGGGTTCCGTTTTTTTCCTTTTGAGGTAACCCTAAAAATGTATATGATAAATATGTTAATATTATCCTCTCCCACAGGTACATATTCTCCCTCGCACTAGCTGATCTCCTGGTGATCCTGATTTGCGTGCCATTCGTCTCCGTTATCTACACGGTGGAGTCCTGGCCGTGGGGAGAACTGATATGTCGGATATCGGAGACGGGGAAGGACGTCAGCATCGGAGTCTCAGTGTTCACGCTGACAGCCCTGTCAGCTGAAAGATACTGTGCGATTGTCAACCCTTTTAGGAAGCTTCAAGTAAGATATGAAAGAACAATTTGATTTTATTCTTTTGGCATGACTCTAAATCCATGTTACTCTAAGAGAGAATCTACTATGTGTGTGAACTAAGAATCGAGATTTTGAGAACGTCAGTTGTATCGATTTCTATCTAGATGGTGGGACTTCTTTGACAGTTTTTTTCAAATGTAAATATAACAAAAACGTGCTTTTACTTGTAAGATACAATGACTATCCAATACCCATGAACATTGTAGAGGTAGACAAAACTCTGAGTAACAAAGCAAAGTCCAGGACATTGCTGTTTGGCGCTGATTTATTTGAGATATTCAATGGTTAGTCATATATTCGCTAGTTGCAATACCCTCCAACCTGAAACACGGTCATATTTACACGGTCACGGTCATGACTATTTTAAAAGTCCCCTTTTTAATAAATCGAGGAAAGTGCACCAGAGTGCGAATCGTAAATAAACAAAAAAGAAACTGTGATATAATTTTAGGAATTTAAATTTTTTTATTTTTTTTTTAACGTAACTTAATTTTATATGGGATTATTGTTATGCCTGAATTAAAAGATTATTATTATTATTATTTTTAGACTACTGCTTGACACACCTTATATTTTGGAATAGGAGATTTGTATATACCTTTATACATAATTTATAAGATTTATAAGTTATTGCAAGTGTTTACTAGCAGAAAATTAAAGTAATGGAACAACATATTCAAAATCGTCAAAATGTCATCTACTTAAAATGTATACCATTACTTTGAGACTTTCGATGGTTAGTCTCAACAGCCCTGTAATTGGCTTGCTGTAAATTCCACACTACTGCTTGTCGACAGAATATTTGATTCTGCGGTAATACCTACCTAAACAACCTTATGCTAAGGAGATCTACCACCAAGAAAATATAGTATAGTAATGATTATTATTTTATGGTTCCATAATTACCTATTATTCTATTGTTCCAGCTCCGTAAACTGCCATTAGTTTGCGCGACAATAATCTGGGGAGCAGCTCTAATATTCGCCACTCCAGCCGCTTTGTTCTCCAACACGGAGATCGCAGTATTACAGCATAATGTGACTATTGTGTACTGCACGCCCTATCCTAAAGGATGGGTCAACTATATCAAGTGAGTTGATTTATCTTGTCTATGAGATGTGGGGTCCTGTGTATGAGTATTCCGGCTAATCCCTTATCGGAACGGGCCAGAATACTGTTTCACATCACTAATACTTTGAACGTAGACTATAGAAGAAAATGGTACATTTTCTGTATTCCTTCTTCTCTAATGTGTAAGTTGCATAAAACAAAATCGCTATCCACGTGGCTATGAAGGCGAATATATTTCTTCAAAACGATGCGATGTATTTTGATCTGAATTTTTTGATATTTGTTTACGAGAAGTCTGTAAATATAGTACCTACACCCTTATTAAACTTTTTTTTTGTTACAAATATGCTTGCGTTTGACCGCCAACTCTCCCGATGTTAATGCGGTCCACAGTGGAGTAACTTGTCTAGAAGAAACCGATTCACTCGCTACTGCAGTAAATTCCAATCCATAGCGGTTCGTATAATAAAGGTAGAGTTGAACCGTTTAGTTTTTGGAATATAGACCATGAAGCGGTGTCGCTTTTTAGAGTTTCTGGCCGTCCGATAGTAGACAGGGTGGAATTAGGTCGTGTAGATCTGAAGTGCACTCTTCAAAACGTATCCGGTAGAAAACCGACAGATAAGTAAGTTTGCGACGATGTTCATGGCTTTGGAGCCTTTTTCGAACATGCAAGTCATTGCTAATGAATTTCTTACCACGTTTCTCGATGGACTCCAAAGCCTCAAGCTGGTACTTTTTTTTAGAACAGAAACTTTGTTTAGTAATGAAATTTAATGTTGGCAAGTAAATGCAATGGCAATAAACCGCGGGTTGAAACATTAGTTCCGTGGACGCACACCTCTGTTGAGTGCAGTCATTAGCGCCTAAATGGCGATAATAAAAAGTTTTCACTGCCATATTTACAAAAAGCTGTCGTGCGTATTTTTAAAAGTGACTTTACCTTTGAAAAGCGATTATAGGTCACTATGCTGGGGCGACATGGGTAGGCAAATTTACGTACGGATTCGAATTTTTAATTCTTTATAAACTTTCAAAATCTCTTTCTTTGACAGCCCTGTTGGATCATTAGTAGTATATCTGCTCTAAGAGCTGTAGAGCGTGGGTTTGATTCCAACCCAGGACAAACATTTTAGTGGTGTAAACGAATGTTTAATCTGCGTCTGGGTGTTCTGTATGTATTTACAAAAAAAATTATTAGTTATCTAACCACAGTACAAGCTTTGCTTAGTTTGGGGTCGAATGGTGCTATGGTATAAAGTTCTATGTTTTTTTTTAATTTGTGTTTAAGAAATTGTAGTAGTACAAAATCGAGACTAGCTGCTTCGTTGAGATAGATTAGTAAGTTACAGAACAAAGATCCCTACTAACAGGCTTAACTGCTTACCTTCTACTTAAAAAGTTATATCGGAGGCGCTAGAACATAGCAATTTTCCTCATTCGATTTCCGTTAAAAGCTACGAAACTTCTTACCACAAAATGGATATACCTATACATAACTATTTTCCAAACCCACCTCGGCATTCATCGGTGTAATTCATTTTGACGACTTTATTACAACATTTTTATTCACTACTTATAGAAAAAAATACAGTGGTATCTCTATAACTATGGCAGCGCTCTCTACAGTTTGAGTTTATGGATACACTTCATCATCATCATCATGAGCCATAGAACGTCCACTGCTGGACATAGGCCTTCTCCTGGGGGGATTTTGCCAATACTCGCCACGCTTGGCAGGCGGGTTGGCGAGCGCAGTTAGGTGCGATTGTTCAAGGAAGACGCTGCTGCCAATCTTCCGGATTACATCCCTTAGCCGACTCTAACGGCAACCACGGGTAGAGAGGGTGGGGTACTATTCTTCCGCCGGCACCACCACGGCAACGATATATAGGATAGAATACACTTACTGTGTACTAATTACAAAAATTAAAATTTATATTATATAATTAAATTATATTAATTATTAAAATTACTTATTTCGGTAAACTGTGCAGCGTTTTCTCGTCCGAATTACCTCAGTGCCTCAAGTCGAAAGTCTTCGACCAGTGTGTGTTACCAGTGATGAATGGCGCTGAAATGTGGTCTCTGACTATGTGCTTTCTTAGTAAGCTTAAAGTAGCACAACGAGCTATGGAGAGGGCTATGCTCGGAGTTTCCCTACGAGATCGAATCAGAAATGAGGAGATCCGTAGACGAACTAAAGTAGCCGACATAGCCCAGCGGATTAGCAAGTTGAAGTGACAGTGGGCAGGGCACATAGCACGCAGAACTGATGTCCGATGGGGCTTCAAAGACCGGCAAGCGCAGCGTAGGACGTCCACCCACAAGGTGGACAGACGACCTAATAAAGACCGCAGGAACGCGCTGGATGCGAGCCGCTTCCAACCGGTATTAATGGAAATCAATGGGGGAGGCCTATGTCCAGCAGTGGACGTCATACGGCTGATGATGATGATGATGTACTAATTACACGCGGATCCTCCTTTAGATTTAAGTACCCCACAACCTTGCCGTCTTCTTGTAAGCAAAGTTATGGTACAGACAACTGATAGAATACAGATATGAATACTTTTTTATTTGTAAAAACATACTTAAAGTATATAAGGAACACCCAAGACACAGAACAAACATCTATGTTCGTCACAGAAACGTTTATCCTGGGTGTGAATCGAACCCACACTTCACAGCTCTAAGCAAGCAAAGCTAACAGGGCAGTCACTACCCAATTTACTTGACCTACTTTAATTATCTTTGATGTAAGATGATTGACACCGCGTAAAGCACAAGAGTAGGTAATTTGTAAAGGAAAATCGAAAGCTTTTTTCGGAACACAAAGAGAGTATTAAAAAGCTCTTTCAATACGTCATTTTCCGAACCAGTGAATGATACTTGGCGCTGAATTACAGCATTGAGAAGGAAGGATCCCTTACATAAGGTTTTTTCTTCTAAAAATTGATAAAGATATTTGTCACCAATTTCGTTAATAACGATTAACAAATTGGTGTTTTAAAAGTACCACTTAAAAATAAAAATAATGTATTCAAATTACAAGGTACAAATTTCATTGGGTTAATAATGTATATTACATAGTAGGTATTAAAAGCTTAGGTTTCAATACCGGCTCCGAAACTTCACTTATTTACACATCAGTACTTTTTGTCGTACATTCGTTGCATTCTATTAATATAATTGAATTCTATTTGTATTAATTTAAATTTGTGTTTTGTCTATTGTATCTTTTAAACTTAATCACATAAATAAATGATATTTGTGTACTCATTGTTCAAAAACAAGTAGGAACTCAAAAGTGAAAAAGCGTCAATATAATTAATCTCAATACGATTTAACAAGAATTTGGTTCGATAAGGAATGTATTACGCCACAAGCTGATGAATGTGGCGGAATCAATCAAGCTTTATCAATCACAAAAGGATTTTAATTTTCCCCTACGTTGTCCCTAAATTGCGGGACAGCCAGAACAAAATCCGCTAAATCTTAATTAAACCTAGGACCCTAACAAACGATTGTAAGCTTAAGCGAATTCTCATTTTGTTTACCTACCCTCAGTTTTATTTGCAAGTTTATTTACATTCTCCGTTAAAAATAATTAGATGTTACATACAAACGATTGTAAGCTTAAGCAAAACAGCGATAAATAAATATCATAGGACATAACACACAGTGCCATCTGACCCCAAACTAAGCAGAGCTTGCATGGAACTCAGGCAAAATTGATAGATTTTTTTTTGTAAATTCATACTTATAATACATACAGAACACCCAGACACAGAACAATCATTAAATTTGTTTATATTATAAAATGCTTATCCTGGGCGGGAATCTTCGTCCTGTAGGAAGAGCTGTAGCTCCAAATTACCAATGAGCTAACATGGCTGTTGACGCCCTGAACTTTGTTTTGCTACTCAAAGTTCTGTGTATCGATCCAATGGTCATGGACAGGCGTTATCTCTTAACATCAGGAGAGCGCCTCGTTCATTTCATTACATTTATATTTGAAAAAAAAAACTGTGGCGTTTAGTCGCCCATTAAAAATTTTTACGCAAAAGGCTCAGATAATTTCTATGAAGATTAAAGAATTTTAAAAGTAATCGTTCAATTCACTAAGTTACGGGCATTACGTGATAGAATGGAAAAATGATGAACGGTTACAGACAAAAACGGTGAATAAAAAATGAATTTGACATGAATAATAAAGGTAAAGAAAGCTTTGTCGTCACTTTATTTTCTGAATGTTTTTTTTAAATGTTTCATCCTGAAATAAAATGAGCGTTAAATTTTTACAGAAGCTCCATTTGTAGACTAAAAGCTAACGCTAAATTTACTCCTCTCCGAATTTGATAGTCTTTTAAGGCCAAAGTTCAATACTTGACGCATCATTTAGGCGTTATTTTCGTTTTTACTTTATGTATGTCGAAAATGTTACTCTAGCTTATATAAAGGCCGATATTTCCAACGCCTTGTCATGTTTTTTTTTTAATGAGAAAATTAGCTGACCCGGCTTACAATGAATGTCGTATTACCTTTTAGCTGAACTTAATTTAGGCCTTTATGAGCGTAATACAATAAATAGACAATAAATACAAAAGAAACAGAAAGAGAATAAAAACTCAATAAAAATACAAAAAGCAAGTACTTCAACCGCGTGTCAACTAGACATGATTGAATTTTTTTTTATGGCTGACAGGCTAAGTGTTTGACCACAGCTCACATGATGTTAAGTGACGGTGTGGTCGAAGATGGTAAAGCACACCTAGCCTGAAATGGAACTGGCTCTCAAGTGAGGCTGCCGGAACACACCGTTAGATGCTTGGCGGCAGATTTTCAACTTGAGGGCGGTAGCTAGCCAGCCGAGTACTAGAAAATACCCTACCACCACGCTATGGTTTCCTCACGATGTCTTCCTTCACCGGCAGCTCAAGCTCATTGTTGGGGTTAGAACCCATGCCCTTCGGCATGCGAACCGACCGCGCTAACCACTGAGCTATCATCGCTACAAAAATTAAACATACAATTAAACTATACATTGTGCAGCATGGGATGCACTCGGGTTAATTCTCTTCAGAAAGAAATGGGAAGACTAACTTGTAACACCGTCGCGTCGGCTCGTCAAGTGGGAGAGGTCGGTATAGATTCTGGGGCCCGCGGTCTACAACTGCATACCTGCTTCCATTCGAGATGCACCTTCCAACAAGTGCTTCAGAACCAAGTTAAGATTTTGGCTGCTAGAGGCCTTGTTTTATGACATTGGCGAATATTTCAAATTAAATGATTATTAAATTACTAGTAAGTAATTATGTTTTTTTTTGATCATTTTATTACATGGCCACTTTTTTTTTTATATTGACACATTTTTATACTGACATATTTTTATATTAACATATTTTTATATTGGCAGTATTTTTAAATTTACAATATTTTTATATTGACATGTAATCAGTGTTCTTAAATGATATAATGTAATGATATTACGGAATTGACTTGTTATAATTGGTGTTATCAATAAAGTATTTGTATTTGTATTTCAATAGTTCCTAAAACACCGGCTCCATTTCTGCGTTGTATGGCAAAACTCAAACATTGGGCAAAATATAGGCCAGCATTTTAGTCAAGTGTAGGGTCAACTAGGCGAGATGACTAGTATTGACAATTTTTTAAGTAGAATACTTTTGTGTTTTGTGTTTTATAGAGGTACCAATAAACTTATTTGAAAAGCCGCAATCAATGGGAATAGTTCCCAAAACACCGGCCCATTGCCGCATTGTATTGAAAAACTCAAACACTGTGCCAGAGGCCAGCATTTTGGTCACGTGTAGCGTCAACTAGACAAAATGACAACTTTTTAATGTTTTGGTTTTATTTAAAAAAAAATATTAGGAAGAGAAGTAGGTGTATAATGTTAGAAGATTTTACTAAAGTATGTTATAATTCGCGTCATTCTATTTTACGCTTAATACCAACTCATTTTAGGTCAAACTACCACTCCCACTCCATTATGCTTTTCTTCACCTTCATGTCACAGAATGTCACAAAACAAATCTCAGCAAATTTTGCGCCTAATCATGTCTAAACAATGTGAATTTAGATCCATTTGCGACGCTTCAACTCAAATCAGACGTTCTTTCGCGTGAGAAATCTGACACCCTTGAATTTAGGCGTATGAATATTGTATAACATAACTTATTACTATGCCTTGATCTTGAAGTCAAGCACCTATATACAAGTATAGGTTCTACTCTTAGCCTAGATTTATGCAAAGTTACGAGCGATTGCTTTTTATGGGACTTCGGCAAAACAAAATAGAAGGGTTATGGTTTTAGCAGTCTATGTATTTTTTGTTTTGATTATGCGGGATTACTTACGTTCTTTTTGTTGTTGTTGTTTTTTTTATTATTATTAAACGTGAGTAATCCCTCATAAATCAAACAAAAATGTGTCAAGACTGCGTCAGTTTCCATAATAAAACAGTCTATGTATGTACATATAATTATACATGTGTTCCATCGTAGCGTTGTAACTATTTATCTGATGTTGATGAATGGGGTATCAATCGATTCATTATTATGCTCCAGATGAGAAGCAATTTTTCCTATAATTACAGCTATTTTTTTGGCCGATGGGGCTGTAAAGTTCTAGAAACGGACCGGCAAGCGCAGCGTAGTACGTACAGTATAATGTGGACAGACGATCTAATGAAACGATATTAATTGAAGGAAAAGGCTGGATGCTATCCCATTCGCTACTGGTATTCATGGAAATCATTGGGGGAGGCCTATGTCCGACAGTGGCCGTCCTAAGACCTATGTTTTTTTTGATTACTTGCGATGTTAAGCGAAGATGCGGTCTACAGTGGAGCACGCTCACCTAGAAGAAACCGATTTACTCGCGACTTGATAGCACCCAGATTGTATCTATCAAGGAACACCTACTCTGGCAGCAAATTCCATTGTTTAGTAGTTCGTACAATGAAAGTAGATTCGAACCGATGAGTTACTTTGTCTTAGATTGTTTCTAACACCGTAAATGAGCAAGTTAGGGTAAAAGTTTTTTTAAAATCATAAAATCCTTTAAAAAATATACTTTTATTACGTATTGGCTTTTGGTTAAAAAAATCACATCACATCACATCATCAGCCATAGGACGTCCACTGATTGACATAGACCCCAGGGTTTTGCCAATACTCGCCTCGCTTGGCAGGCAGGTTGGCGCAGCGCAGTTAGGTGTGAGTGTTCAAGGAAGACGCTGCTGCCCAACTTCCGGATTACATCCCTTAGCCGACTCTTACGGCAACCACGGGTAGAGAGGGTGGGGTACTATTCTTACGCCGGCACCACCAAGGCACAAAAAAAAACTATTTATTAACGGAGTTTGAAGAACTATATCTATATTATTATTCGTAATAAATAGTTACGTTTTTCCGTAACGTTATTAGTTATTACTTTCCTGATATTGCGACACATAGTTTTTACGCTTATGATCACAAAATAACAGCCATTTTCCTACAAACTTTCACTACTTACGAGGCATGATCCTCCAATAACGGCATATAGAACTACTTTAAAATAGTGGAAGTCAAGGAAAACAATAGAAAAACTAGTCAGTTTGCTAATCTAAGGTAGAAAAATGTCTATCTATGTATATGAAATTCAATTGTCGTGTGTTAGTCTCGCAAAAAACTTGAAAATACCTCGACCGATTTGTATATATATTTTGTCACGTTCTCCAGAATACAGGGGTGGTTTAGGTAAAAGAAAAATAAAGTAAGAGCTGAAAAAAAATTAAATTACAATTTGTATGGGAATTGCCAGTTCGATTGTCAGTTCGTTACTTTCAACAGATGGCTTACGTAACAGACTTATCATTTGACAGCTGAGCGCCAAAGCAGCGATCATCAATTAAAGAAAGAAAGATTGATGTTTAGGGTATTGGAACAGTTTTTACTTGGTTTCTTAGTGGTAGATATCCTTAGCAGGAGGTCGTCTAGGTAGGTACCACCGCAGTACCAGATATTCTATCGCCAAGCAGTAATATATAAATACTAGCTGTGCCCAGCGGTTTCACCCGCACTAGATGCCTACGTCATAGTAGCTTTATGCATGAATGAATTAAACATTAAAAATTCACAATATAAATATGTATAACGTATATTGTATAAAGATGTGTATGTGTGTGTATCGTATGGAAATGTTTTTGTATTATATAATAATATAAATAATATAGAAACAATAATAATAAAAATGTAAGTACTTGAAGAAGCGGTCTCTCCTAATACAGGTTTATTTATACTTAACAGGAGGCCGAACCCATGTAAACAAGAATAAAGATTATTTGTATTTGTATTTGTATGCAAAATCTCAGCCCGATCGGTTTAAAATTGACAAAGTTTCATACAAACTTTCATCCCCTATTTTATCCCCTTGGGGATAGAATTAATCAAAATCCTTTCTTAGCGGATGCCTGCGTCATAACATCTAACTGCATGCCAAATTTCAGCCCGATCCGTCCAGTGGTTTGGGCTGTGCGTTGATAGATCACTATTATATAGTCAGTCAGTCAGTCAGTCAGTCAGTCAGTCAGTCAGTCACCTTTGAGTTATATATATTTAGAAGATAGATTGCTGTGGTCGGGTTTGAAAGATACTGCAGTTAGCGAAATTACAGGGCTGTTGAGACTAAACTTCGAAAGTCTCAAAGTAATGAGCGCCAAAGCAGCGATGGTCTAGACTTTGTTTTGCTACTCAAAGTTCTGTGTATCACTGCAATGGTCATGGGCAGGCTTTATCTCTTACCATCAGGAGAGCGTCTCGTCCGTCTCATTACTTTTCACATAGAAAAATTTATATAAGTATATTTTTTTACCGAATACATAGAACGTTTACGTATTATTAATATTAGATACATGTAGAAACTTAATACGTAGGTATTCTTCGACAAATTTTTATGGGCCCAGCCTATGAGAGACACCACAATAAAGGTGATAGATTTGGCGAACAGAACAAACCTTATTAATTTATGTCAGGTTTGTTGTCTACCAGTTTTTGATGTCAATAATATTTCCGCACAGTTTGAACAGTACTGCAGTTAGCGATATGACAGGGCTGTTGAGATTAATGATCTAATGTCTCAAAGTAAAGAGCGCCAAAGCAGCCATGCCCTAAACCTTGATTTGTCACTCAAATTTCTATGTATCACTGCAATGGTCATGGACTGACATTATCTCTTGCCATCAGGAGAGCGTCTTGTTCGGCTCATTACATTTACATTAAAAAATATAGTAAAAAGCTTTATTGTACTTCTTACAAAGTTAATGTAATTTTTATGTACAGGTGGATGACACTAGCCAAAGCAGTAATCTATTACTGTCTACCGCTGGTAGTCATCGCGTTCTTCTACTCGCTGATGGCACAGCGTCTTCTGGCCAGCACGAGGGAAATGCCGGGTGCCATGCACGGAGGCCAAGGCGAGGCTCAAGCCAAGGCGAGGAAGTCAGTAGCCTGTATGGTTCTAGTATTTGTTATTGGTGAGTTTAAGTTTATTTTCCTTTGTCATAACATTGGCCACTGGTCATAAAGAATGAACTGCTAAATACCCCATCCATAAACTATGTCACACGTTAATTGGTTCGGGCTTAGACGAAATGTAACATTGTGTGACAAGAGGTGGGACGGGTCCTGAATTTCGTTTAGGACCCGTCCAAGCATTAAAAGACGAAATTTGAACTGTTTACGAAAAACTCTATCTTATGAGCATAATGTTTAAATTGTTTTATTAGCTGGTTTATATGATTTATTTAAAAAAAATGTAAATGAAATAAACCTGATATCGAAAGTGCTGTTTTTAAATTTAAAAAATCCTGATGTAATATTACAAAATATGTGACGTCACACAAGGGAGGGGGCAGTCTCACAAATGTGACCAGCTGTGACAACGACAGGGAGGAGTAAAAAAAATCATCAAATTCGTGAAAATTCGTTAAGCTGCTGGTGAAGGAAAACATCGTGAGGAAACCATAGCGTGGTGGTAGGTACTTTTTAGTACTCGACTGGATAGCTCCCACTCTGAAGGCCAAGTATCTAACGGTGTGTTCGGGCAGCCTCACTTGAGAGCCACTTCAATTATAATTATTGTTATCATTAATAGAAAAAAAGTGCAGGAAATAAAAGAATTTGTTGAAACTAAGACGAGGCCGCGCGCTCGTTCTACTCAGCTTCCTCTCTATGATAAAGGCCAACAGATGTGGCCGAAACTATAGTCGGAGTTTCCGATATAATTAAACGTTAGTAATTTAAAAAAAAAAGAATCTTTTGAATTATTGCCACAAGTGGCGGCTTTATCGCTAAGAGCGATCTCTTCCAGGCAATAAAGAATAGAAAACACGATGCAGCTTAAGAACAGACGGGAGATATTATAACACTATTAAGTTCAAAAATTATGTATGCGGTGTCGTTAGAATCACAGACAATATTCATGTGTTCGTGTTTTTTTTTTGTAATTATGCTTGTCGTTAATGATTCTTATAAGGTTTGGGATTCGATATATACACATTGAAAGACAGCACAGATTCATCGAATGACGTCGTTGCTATATGGGTACAATTTTCCTTGTAATTAAGTTATTTTCATCGTAATATAATTACGGCTAAACACAATATCGTTTCAAATATTACGAAGATCAAATTAATTATTATTTCCATCATATTGTAAACAAGACCACCGGAACAATTATTCTAGGAGCCAGTATATAACTGGCTTTATTTTCGTCAAAATTGAGTTCCACAAGCCCAATTTATTTAGCAATAACCTTGTAGAGCTTTAGAAAGCATAAACAATGTTCGAAATTAAACGATTTAATGTTCTATTGTTGTTAGTTATTCGAAATTCCACGAGAAGCATAAATTTTGTGTCACTGTCTCCCTGTATTTGTAATATTTGGCTATGGCTTCATTTCTCGCTGTGTCCCGGAAGATTGCTTCACAATTGCGTGACTAAGTATATACCTATGTAATGTATTTTTTATTGTTTTATTGTGTAGTGAATATTGTAAATAAGCAATTAACAAATAAATAAAAAAAGAATATGTCCTTGAATAATTTATTTAATAGTGATTTATTTAATTGTAGCGATGATAGCTCAGTGGTTAGCGCGGTCGGTTCGCATAACCGAAGGGCGTGGGTTCAAACCCCAACAATGAGCTTGAGCTGCCGGTGAAGGAAAACATCGTGAGGAAACCATAGCGTGGTGGTAGGGTACTTTCTAGTACTCGGCTGGGTAGCTACCACACTCAAGTTGAAAATCTGCCGCCAAGCATCTAACGGTGTGTTCCTAGCTAGGTTGAAAAAAAAAAAGTATACCTTGGTTAAATTTTTTCCCAAGACTCCAGAATTTATGGACAGCGCGCAGCCTTACGCACAGACCTAGCGCAAGACGTGACTAACCATACGTAGATTACGTAGCAACTGTTATCTAATCTGGGACCGCGCGCGACTACCATGTAATTTTCGATACGCGTGATTTGAGTGTCCGTATTTTTGTGTTTGCTCAGGATAATTAAACCACCTATTTTTTTTAATTATTTGGAACGACAATCGAGTACTAAGCCCCCTGTATCAATATTGCTGATGTTCAAACTTTCACGGCGTATATAACCTTATATGTACCTGACAACAAGCGGCTTTTAGGAGGTTGGGGTATTAAATGTGCGCCAACTCTCCGTCGTAAAAACTGCACTTAAAGCGCACAGGACGCTGTTAGCTTCCCCTGACTGCGATTTGATCGCCATCGCCGGGTGTATCGAGTACCTTTTCCGCCATTAAAACAAGTTTTGCTCAGCTTTTTGTTAATGCTTCCGTACATAAAATAGTCATAAGGTTCTGTGATGTTAAGCGTAAAAAAGTTTGTAAAGCCATAAATATAACCACAAATGAATAAAGTCACTATCGTATGACGACACGGGGATGCTTTTTTTTTTATGGCTGACAGGCTTGGTGTTTGACCACAGCTCACCTGATGTTAAGTGACTGTGTGGTCGAAGATGGTAAAGCACACCTAGCCTGGAATGGAACTGGCTCTCAAGTGAGGCTGCCGGAACACACCATTAGATGCTTGGCGGCAGATTTTCAACTTGAGGGTGGTAGCTAGCCAGCCGAGTACTAGAAAGTACCCTACCACCACGCTATGGTTTCCTCACGATGTTTTCCTTCACCGGCAGCTCAAGCTCATTGTTGGGGTTTGAACCCACGCCCTTCGGCATGCGAACCGACCGCGCTAACCACTGAACCATCATCGCTACAAAGGCGTTCATCAACATTATTTTCATCAACATCATCACCTCAGCCGTAGGACGTCCCGTCCACTGCTGGACATAGACTTTCATAAAGACCGGTTGGAAGCGGCTTGCATCCAGCGAGGAAATGTTTAAGAAGTGTACCTAAATACACTTAGTTTGACTAAAGATTTATGTATATTTAAAAAAAAACTCCCTCAAGTTGAAAATCTGCCGCCAAAGACCTAACGATGTGTAACCACCTTCGACCACACCGTCACTTAACATCAGGTGAGCTGTGGTCAAACACATAGATTTTCATAAATTAAAAAATAAAATTATCTCGGCAAAATTAATTGTACCCGTGTGAAGCCGCCTTTAATCCCACTCATATTATAAATATGAAAGTTTGGATGGATGTTTGTTACTCAATCACGCCAGAACGGCTGAACGGATCTGGATGAAATTTTGCATGTAGATACTTTAGGCCCTGGAATAAAACATAAAATACTTTTTTTCATCATTATCCATCATCACGCAGGTGAAACCGCGGGGCGCAGCTAGTATTAAATATTTTTATTTCATTTGCCAGTGTTCTTCATCTGTTTTCTGCCGTACCACGCGTTCGAGATGTGGTTTCATCTGTCACCGACCGCCGAAGAGGATTACAACGACTGGACCCACGCCCTCAGGATAATTGGATTCTGTTTGAGGTGAGACGCCCATTTCAATATCACCGCAGGTTTAAACGGGAAGCTAACTGCGGGGTAACAAAGAACAGCCAGTTCTAGTTCATGTGATTACTAATTGCTTAGCGGCTGTATTCCGCTATTTTATGTGATATGTAGAGCACAATTACCTAGAAGAAACTGACTCAGTAACGAATGAAAGACATTCAGATTAATGTAATTATTACAGGGTGTAAAAACCTGACTTTTTTAATTGTTGACAGGCTAGGTGTACCACAGTTCACCTGACATTAAGCTACAATGTGATTGAAAATAGTAAACACACATAGCCTGGAATGAAACTGGAATCATTTTAAATTTTAATTGCGTACCTAACCAAATGTTCAGCTTCATTTCATCAGGAGAGCGTCTCGTACGTCTCATTACTTTTACATAAAAAAAGCAAATTGCACTAAGGAAACTGAGACGTCCTCAGCTTTGTCTCCATGATGAAGGCCACCGGATGTGGCTGAAACTATAGTCGGAGTTTTCGATAAAATAAAACGTGCGTAACCCCGCATTTATGTAAAACAAAAAAGCATATTGCACTTAACATTTTATGAAATACTTTAAATAATTAAATTAAAAATTTAACCCCCTACGCAATTAACCAAACATAACTAGAACCACCGAAAGCAAACTGGCTTTCAAATGAAAAGAACCGCATCAAAATCGGTCCATCCGTTTGAGAGCTACGATGCCACAGACAGACAGAGAGACACCGACGTCAAACTTATAATACCCGTCTTTTTGCGTCCGGAGTTAAAAAGAAACAAAGTTAGAGAAAGAATATCCTACAGAACCCGGATAAGGGACGGCTATTACCATAAAAATAAAAATAAAGCTGAAGTACTTGTATTCATAGAGAAACTTATGTCGTTATCTATTCCCCTGGATATTTAAATTCATAAGATTCGAAGGTCCAAAGATTTCAATAAAATTTTACTACTACAGACAGATAATACAGTACGACGCATTACATCTATTTCCTTTTCTCAAGTAGCGAAAACCTCACAAGCCCTAATGTGTAAATGATAGACAATTTTACCTTCTCTTACCTCTTTATCTTATTTACCTTTATCGGCTTTTAGCGCCTTAGTGGCATTGCAAAATTCTTGCTGTATTTTTGGAACTTTCTCCTATAAGTACGTAAATGTGAATTTACAGACTTTTACTAGCTTTTGTCTGCAGTTTCTCTCGCGTCATTGTTTCCTTATACTTGAGATCAGTACTCCTGCTAATGAGATCTACCACCAAGTAGTAGTCGAGAGACGATATTCATTGTCATCAAAATATACAACTTTTTTTTAACGAGGCTGACTTTCCCGAATAGTTAAAAAAAATCCTAAATAAAAGTTGATTTCAGTTGATTTCGAATGCAAAATATTAGTAATTTTAACCCATTGTGAGCGAAATTAAGCAAAACGGTTACCCTCCCTCTGTGCTTACGTAAACATTGGTAAATAAATAGCGTAGTCAGCATTAAAATGTAGTCCCCCATGTCCAAAATGTTATTAAAAATAAAGATCCCAATCTCCATGCTTACGTAATATTTGAACAGAACCTTAATAATGAACACAAATAACCTGTCGTACTCATTGATATATTTAAAAAAAACGGTACAACAAGTACGGACAAGTAGTAGGTAGTAGACAATGTAGTCCCCCCCTGTCCAAAATGTTATCAAAAATAAAGAATCCCCCTCTCCATGCTTACGAAATATTTGAACAGCCCCCTAATGATGTACACAAATTACCTGTCGTACTCATTGATATATTAATAAACCCGAGTTTTTTGATTGATTCATATCAATGGTTGTACTATATTTATTGCAAGTAATTCCTAAGTAAAAAATAACACTGGAAACTTTTCTTTTGTTAGTTTTCTAAACTCGTGCGTGAATCCTGTTGCACTGTACTGCGTAAGCGGCGTGTTCCGTCAACACTTCAACCGTTACCTGTGCTGTCGACGGAGCGCCCTCCACCCGACTTGCAGCTCTAGGCTATCCAGAACAGCCATCTGCGAAACTTCCTTCAGAAGCACACATAGGCATCGATGTAACAGGTTTGTACTACTATCGTAACTTTATTAAGCCAAAACTACTATCATACTCAGCACATTGAAACGATGATAGCCCAGTGGTTAGCGCGGTCGGTTCACAAGCTGAAGGGCGTGGGTTCAAACCCCAACAATGAGCTTGAGCTGCCGGTGAAGGAAAACATCGCGAGGAAATCATAGCGTAGTAGTACTCTCTAGTACTTGACTGGCTAACTAACACACTCAAGATGAAAATCTGTCGCCAAGCACCTAACGGTGTATTCCGGCAGCCTCACTTGATTCCAGGCTAGGTACGTTTTTGACCACACCGTTACTTAACACCAGGGAAGCTGTGGTCAAACACTTAGCTTGTCATCCATAAAAAAAGCACAACTGACTGTAAAATCTCAATTCAGTTATGTTTGTAAACACAAGATATTATTTGTTGGTACGGTAGAAACAGTATGCCCAATTCACAACAACAATGTTTTTTTTAAACTATTTATTTACCTCCTTTTATGTACAAATAGGTCTGCAATAGGAATATATTATTTATTAATAGTTTTTATAATTAATATTTAACGGAATAAAATGTTCTGTGTTATTTTAGGATATCAAAATGTGCATTTCAAATCCCACCTAAATCCGTTTTATTTTTTAATTTCAGCCATTTTAACGAGAAGAAGTAGCTAACATACAAACAAACGAATATAAGAATAATAAGCTTAATTAAGAAATATAAAAAAAAAACACGAACGCACGCAAATAATATAATTTAAAAAAAATTGTTAATGTCACTCAGGATGATGTAAGAATTTCAACGATATCCGGTACATTTAAATCAGTTCAGGCATTTTAAAAAATATGGTGAATTAAAGAAACACATACATACATGAACCCTGAAAACATTACACTCCTTTTTAGGCAGTCGTTTAAAAATAAAGGGTAATAAATTCAAATTCAATTTCAAATTAAGTAATTTGAAATTGAATATTGACATAAAAACGATAGAAACATTTACATTTATGTCACAAAAATCACAATTTATTTATTTCTTAGCACACAATACAGAACGTACTCAATTCACAATCTAATCACAATAATAATAATAATACGAGTATCATGGTAATATGTCAAATAAATCTCTAATGTCAATAATGCTACTATCAGTAAAAAACATCGTCAAAAGTGATAAAGCTGTTACGTTCTTTACATCTATCCCATTGATCGGTCAAGCTTTCACAATATGTCAAAAAATATGCTAAGATGCTTTTCCAGTTGTCAAATAAAATGTCAAAATCAGTGTTGGCGGCTACGAGCGCATTAAAGTGCGCATTTAAGTATCACAATATAATATATATAGTTATAACAAGCAATATAGGTATACACAACTACAATAAGGTATTAGAGTGTATACAGTAAGGTAGGGTAGAAAATATTTTTTTACGCTAAAAGCAAGGAAACGTTAAGGTTATTTTACATCCATCGCCTAAGAAAACCTCCATTACTCAGTAAAAACCATAATTTGCTATTTGAATACCCAAAGAACAAAAATGAGAACCAAATCCCGTGAAAGGTTCAGTTAAAACTGTAATCTTTCACTTTCATTGTTACCTCTGTTCTAAAAGGGATCGAGCCAGTCATGGCCATTACGTTGAATGGTAGAATGTGATAACAACTTGTAATCTTTGGAAAATGCTTCCTCGCGCTTCCAAATTGTTATTCAAGAAATGTAAAGCTGTGTATACACCGGCATCGCCGACTCGGCGGGACAGCCCGGCGGCGCTGCATTGCATTTGATGCCGTGAGAACCGACAAATTAAAAAAAAAAAGTTGACAGGCTTTGTATATTAATATCTATAACTGTAAACTGTATAAACTGTAACCTAATATGAAAAGAAAGATCCACAAAAAAAAATGCCTTGCTGAGTTTCTTGCCGGAGTCTTCTCAGTTGAAATGTAATTACGAGCCGGTGGTAGATTCAAAAAAGTAACATGACGTTCATGAGTGCCTTACCAGGGCCTAAACTGATTAAATGACTTTTTGATTTTGATATTTGTGTTTGATCACAGCTCATGTGATGTGAAGTGACGGTGTGGTCGAACATGGCGAACACTCCTAGCCTGAAATGGAACTGCCTCTCAAATAAGGCTTCCGCAAAATATCGTTGGGTGCTTGGCGACAGATTTTTGTCAATCAAGTACTAGAAAGTGCCCTTCAACCACGCTATGGTTTCGTCTGTTTTCCTTCACTGGCAGCTCAGAGTCACTGTTGGAGTTTGAACCCACCCCCTTCGGCATGTAAACCGACCGCTCGAACCTCTGAGTTATCATCGCCACAAAGCATAATTCGGAAAAAAGTTTACGAACACAAGAAACAATCCGTCTCTCTTTGCGATATCTTCATTAACATAATTATTATATAAATTGATATTTTGTTACATATTTTCTTAAATGTTTCTGTGCGTGTAAACAGTGTATTCATATTTGAACAAATTTATAAGTATGTGTGTATATGTATTATTATGTATATTGTATATGGACATTCAAAGAGCGTTAGTATTACTAAAATATTATACGAGTAATTAAATGCTGACTCATATTTATAAATTGTTCAACAATAATGCGCATAAAAAAATATTATTTGTGCGTATGTCACATGTGTGTAATATCTATGCGTGTGTGTGTGAGTTTGTGTGTGTTCTCACCTACACACACACACACACACGCTCTCTCTCAAATGTCCTTGGTCATAAGGTCCCATAGGAAGAAATATAATTGCACATATTTGTAACAAAGGGAATCGCAACCCTTGCGGGTTTCTACTATCTGAACGACAACTCTAGTATGTAGACAGCTTAAGAGTAATGTAATTGTTACGATATTTTTATAAATTGAAGTCTCACGCAGTTTTCGCCTCGTATTTTGGACTGTTGTTTGTTTTTTTTTTTATGCAGGTTCGGTGTTTAACCATAGCTCACTTGATGTTGACAGACGGCGTGCTCGAAGATGATGTACACACTCAGCCTGGAATAGAAATGGCCTGCCGGAAAATACTTTTAATGTTTGGCGGCAGATTTTCAACTTAAGGGTGGTAGCTAGCCAAAAGATTCCTTACCCTACCACCATGATATAGGTTTCTTTACCAGCCGCTTAAATTCATTGTTGGGATTTGAGGCTACGCCTTCCAGCGTGTGAACTGACCGTGCTAATCACGTATTTATATGCACTGTAAATATGTATGTCTTGTTTATTTAAGGTTTCACTTAAGAGCCAGTTCCATTCCAGGCTAGGTGTGCTTTACCATCTTCGACCACACAGCCACATAACATAAGGTTAGCTATGGTGAAACACCTAGCTTGCCAACCGAATAAAAAAGTCTAAATAGTTTTAAAGATGCAGTCTGCTCTATGCGCTAAAAATATTCTCTAGAGAACGTTTGATACTGGAAACGACATTTTTATATCTTATTCAAGTTTAAAATGCTCTTACACTTCAATAGTTGCCCAGTTTAATGTGAGACTAGCAACTTAACAGCCCGTGCTTTGGGGCCATTCAAGTATTACGTGAGCACCAGAGGGGAGGGGGCTATCCTTGCTTTGCTTATATTTGATGTTACGGGGGGTCTTTGAATATGTCTTTGAATAATGTAATAAATAACGTATAAAATACGTCATATATATGCATGCTGATTGTTAGTTTTCTTCGTTATTGGCACACCTTTCTACTTGTCCTTAAATCCCTGCGATACTTAGGTTAGGGTTACTTTTAGCGATAACGCCGCTAGTTAAGCCAATGTTTACGTAAGCATTGAGAGTAAGAGCTTTGCTTAATTTTGCTGACAAGGGAGTGGAAGGTGTTAATAATTACTAAAATTCTGCTTACGTTCTACTTGAATAGCCTCTTACCCCTGAATATTACTAGTTCGCATTGTCTATAATATTGGAATATTCATTAGCTGTAGGTATTACCCGATTGCCGTGGTGGTGCCGGTGTAAGAATAGTACCCCACCCTCTCTACCCGTGGTTGCCGTAAGAGTCGGCTAAGGGATGTAATCTGGAAGATGGGCAGCAGCGTCTTCCTTGAACAATCACACTTAACTGCGCTCGCCAACCCGCCTGCCAAGCGTGGCGAGTATTGGCAAAACCCCCACAGGAGGAGGCCTATGTCCAGCAGTGGACGTCCTATGGCTGATGATGATGATGATGATGATTACCCGATTTGTTCCAGCTTCCGTAAATTTAATTCCGCTTGAAGATTCATCAGCATTTTGTGATTTTATGTTTAGTAAGTGAATCCTTATAAAAAAAATTGGTTTGGAAATTTAGCGCGAGGTTGAATTCAATTTTTTACTCGACTACTGTTATTAAGTGCGCCGGAGGAGTTTTGGCGGGAACGCGGAAAGAGTCGTGTCGCCCTATTGTATTTTTTCCAAAACTAGTGTTTATGTATAAAAATAATGGTGTTTTATGCATATAGTGCCGAATTACAAGCGCGAGCGTGGGAAAGTGATATAATGTGGTGAAACATGACTTTTCGTGTTACTTCCAAACCTCCTAAAGCATAACTAGATTTGACTGGCACGGACTGGACTTGACCAAGACTGCACAAAAAAAAACAGAAACATTGTAATTGTCAGAATGCATAGACTGCGATGCCAAGAAGAAAGAGAAGAAAAAGTGCGCCGGAATGTCCCATTTAGCTCGCACTTTTTGAGGAACCCTTCCTCGTAGATGGGATGAAAGTATAATTAAATACCTGTTTAATGGTTAAATAATAATTTAAGGACTTCGCGGTTGACCTTTCCTCTTACAACCGACTTTAAAAAAAAAGGTTCTCAATTCGTCGGTATATTATTTTTAAGGTGTGTCAGTTAGGTACGTATACAAATGTCGTTTTAGGGGTTTCCCATATTCAAAGTTTAATCTCAAATTCTCAATTTAAAGATAAATTGTTGTACCTATTGCTTTGATGTTAATTTATGGACTATTCTTATTTATAAATAAGGATAATCCTGAGTCGAATTATCCTTGTTTATTTTCCTCTACTTTAACATATCCGCGGAATGATACCAATTGGCTATCCACACTATATAGAAGTACAATGCACCTAAAGCGTGCGGAATAGGTAGATAGTTTTTTGTCTCAGTATAGTAAATCTCTTATGTTAGTTCACCTAGGCAGTTACTAACACTTTATCAGAATTTTCTAAGTAAAGAAATAAGTAGTTTGGCGGTTTGAAAAAAAAAACATTATTAATACAAAATATTTAATTGACAAATATTTTATTAATAACACCAATCATCATCAGCCATAGGACGTCCACTGCTGGACATAGGCCTCCTCCTGGGTTTTGCCAATACTTGCCACGCTTGGCAGGCGGGTTGGCGAGCGCAGTTAGGTGTGATTGTTCAAGGAAGACGCTGCTGCCCATCTTCCGGATTACATCCCTTAGCCGACTCTTACGGCAATCAAGGGTAGAGTAGGTGGGGTACAATTCGTACGCCGACACCACCTCGGCAAATACAGCACTAACACCAATGTTACAAGTCAATTCCATAATATCATTTTAAATATAAGAGTTTTCAAACACTGATAAAGTATGTCAATATGCATATATAAAAACAACATTGTCAATATAATAATACTGTCAGTATAAAATACGTCAATTTGTCAATATAAAATCATAATTACTTACAAGTAATTTAATAATCTGTTAGTTTGAAATTTACTTAACAATATAAATAATAAATAACGTAGGGCATTAGACACAACGCCACCTGACCCCAAGCTAAGCAAAGCTTGTACTATGGCAGTCAAATAACTGATAGAATACATATATACTTTTTTTTTACAAATACATACTTATAGGAGACCCAGACACAGAATAAACATTTTGTTTATACCACAAAATGATTTCCTATAATGGGGAAACGAAGCCACAGCCTACAGCTCCTAAGTCAGATTCTACCAATGAGCCAACAGGGATGTCCCTACATTACATTTATGTTTAAATTTTCTGTCGATAAATTTACGTACTACGAAATTTTACGTAGTGCATAAATTACGCATTACGCCTTACATTATTCCGAATGACACTGGTTATAAGCTTGCAAAAAATATATTTATTAGTACGCTTGCGTGATTTTTTAATTTTAAAAATTAAGCTTGTTGAGTTGATCTATTTATCTATAATATGTACCTATATTATAGATAAATAGATTAACTCGACTAAATAAAAATCTCGACTTTTAGTTAGTACAACACAGTCCGATTTTGTTTCATTTAATTATGTACTTCTTGTTTCCCTAGATGTTTTTATTTTATTAATCAGTTATTTAAGCAGTGATTGTTCTATCAACTGTTACAGGAATCCGACAGAAAGCGTGGTGATATCCAATTACGACTACGGAAGCACTAAGAAGAAAAGTAACATTATCTCTCGGAACAGCGCTGATGGGGTCACCATTCTCACCATTAGAGACACCACTGACTTCCTCACTGGAGAAATGGAAGATAAACTCTGTATTAATAGATAGAAGGTGCGATTTTCCGAAACATTTTGGATGAAATAATAACAAGCGTACTGAGTAAACTCAAGTCAAGTCAGGACACATTTGTACTTACCTTATTTTTTAAATATGATTGTCAGTTTTGGCGGAAACGCGGAAAAAATATGTCAGCGCATTGTACTATTGCCAAATACTTAAAATAGCGATGTTTTATTTATAAGTGCTAAAATTATGTGCGCGAATGTGGGAAAGTGTAAGATAAGTTTTCGTGTTGTTTCCAAAACTCCATCGATGCTTATAGTAAAGTTGTTTCTTTACTAGGACATGACTATTCGACTTTGACTTTTGTGTGACTTTGACAGCGACTCACACTTATTTTACATTTATCATAAAATATTTGATAATATCGAAATACTTGTTTGACACTGGCAAAGTGCAGAAAGTGCGATGCCAAAGAATAATAAAATTATTATTGAATGTATGATTGATGTACATGGAAAGTGTGTAGGTATAATCTGTGGTTTTAGTAAACGTCAGTGAGATAAGTGAAAGATCTCTTTTTGGAAATGCAGGAATGTGAAATATTGAAAATGACTGTTTTGTATCTGTAAAATTTGGTCTAAAATGAATGTAGAAATTAATGATTACCTAAAAAAAAATATTAAGGAAATTTTTGCATAGCAGTGATAGTTTCCAGGACGGACATAGAATATTTTTCCTTTGAAAGCTGTATAAACGCATAACAAAGTAAATTTCAAATGTTTGACAGGCTTAGTGTTTGACTACAGCTCACCTGATGTTAAGTGACGGTGTGGTCAAAGATTTTGAATACACTTAGCCTAGAATAGAACTGGCTCTCAAGTGAGGCTGCCGGAACACACTTTTAGGTGCTTGGTGACAGGTTTTCAACTTAAGGGTGGTTGCTAGCCAGTCGAGTACTAGAAAGTACCCTACCACCACGCTATGGTTTCCTCACAATGTTTTCCTTCACCGGCAGCTCAAGCTTCATTGTTGGGGTTTGAACCCACGCCCTTCGTCGTGTGAACCGACCACGCTAACCACTGGGCTATCATCGCTACATTTTAATTTAACAAAATAAATTTGGTAGAACTTTATTTTATTGCATCTATAATAGATTATTCAAATATTTATTCGTATGGTATTAAGTTTTCTATTACAATTATTTGGGCAATTCCAGAACTAAGTATTTATTTGCGTTTTGTCAAGTAGTATTTGCTAGACGGTCACGTGATTGGTCCGACAGCCGATGCTCGTCAACAAATAGGATTATGGATGTCATAGACGAAATTTAAACAAAGTATTCGTTTTGGCAAACGTATCGTAGGACGCCCTTAGACGCTGTGGAGTGACGATATACGTAAGGCAGTGGCTGGAAGCAAAAAGCTGAAGATCGATCTAGGTGGCGTGCATTAGGAGAGGCTTATGTCCAGCGGTGGACTAAAGTGGAAGAATGATGATTTGAATTGTTTACGCGGCTCTCCGATTTATTTAGTTTAGTTTACATTGGCCCGGAATCACATTCGGTTTGGACAACTCTGACGTAGCTTATTAAGCGATTCACTAGCATCGTTGACGTTAGAAGGAGTAGTATAGAGGAGGTAGAAAGATCTCTATGTACTAGGAGGGATCAAAAAGTAGTGAGAATGAGATAGAAAATAATGACTATTGATAACTTAATAATTTATTTTTCTATATAGTCTTCAAGTCTCTCTACACGCCGAGTCCAGCGCTTTTCTAAGGCTTCAATCCCTTTAAAAAAAAGGTTTTGTCTTGGTCCTGCAAAAAGCTCTCCACGGCATCCATCACCTCGTTGTCGTCTTCGTACCTGTTTCCCTTTAAGTATTCTTTCAATTTGGGGAACAGATAAAAATCGCTAGGCGCCAGCCGCAACCAAGCCTTAGAAAAGCGGTGGACACGGCGTGTAGAGGGACTCGGAGACTATGTAGAAAAATAAATTATTAAGTTATCAATAGTCATTATATTCTATCTCATTCTTACTACTTTTTGATCCCTCCTAGTATATGTTACTTGTCGTGCGGTCGCCAGAATCAGCCCACAGTCTGTTCGCACCTGATGACGCCCTTGACGCAGCGTCATTTACATAAATTTAAACTAGCCAAAGCAAATTAATAGCTAATACAAGGCTTAATTAATTTCAATAGGCTTTATTGAAAATAATATCTAATTATACTTAAATTTAATTGTAAACAAGCATATAAAAAAGGTGTTTTAGATTTATTTTGTATATATACGCTACTTTAATGAAAAATGTTTTAAAAAGACCAAAGAAATTAAAATCGTTAATGTATTAATTATATGTTTAATTAAAAATCCAAATCATTTAATGTATTAAATAATTAAATAAGTGTATATACTCATAAGTATTTGTATAAGATAGTACTTAAGATAAGTGTTATATATGTCTTTATATAAATATCACAAGTGGAAGGTTATATGTTTTCCTTTTACGTTATAACTTTTTTAGTCATAAAAAATCTGAAATATTTGAGTTTTATATCTACTCCTTTGTATATCAATGGATCTTTTGTATATAAAGCAGATTCTGCGCTCTTACTGATAAAGAAATCTAAATAATAAAGAAATCTTTATGAATGTTTTTCATTTTATTATGCATCTCGTTAAATTATATAGGCATTAGTTATGCCCCGTAGATTCACCCTCTAGTAGAAAATCTGCCGCCATTCACCTGACGGTTCCGGCTACCTCACTAGAAAATCAGTTCTATTCCAGGCTAGGTGTGATATACCATTTTCGACCAAACCTTCGCTTGACATCAGGTTAAGGTTATCAGGCGATTCGACTCTACTTTCTTGATGTACAGCCGATGAATGGAAATCTTTGCCAGTTTCTTTGTTTCCTATAAACTACAATTGGCTAGAGTAAATAGATTACTTCTAGATCAGCGTGCTCCGCTGTCGCTGTCGCTTTCCGTCAGGCATATTGGCGCGCAAAACGTAGATCGATTTAAAAAAAAGGTGAGCAGTGCTTAAATTGTCAACCATAAAAAAAAGGTATCAAGCACTCTAGGATTTATCTAAATCCAATTAATCGTTACTGAGTAAAGAAACAAAAATAAAGATTTCAGATATTTTATTTACTATTTTTCTTATCCTAAACAAAACAAAGATTAATTTGTTTATGTATACGACTAAGGAATATTTGATTCCCCGTTTGCTCTTCGAATCGTTGAATTTTTAAAACGGATTCGCAATTCTAGAGATCAATTTGAGAAGGGTAGATTCACTGTTTGCAATTACACCCTAATACTAAATCTACATCAATACTTAATTGTATATCAAGCTGAATAGAACACACGTGATATTATTTCCAAATTCCCAGCTCTCTGTCTTTGCAGAAATGAATTGTCTCACTGTTATATGAAAAAGTAATCACATTATACCTAATAGCTAAAGTTTGTGAGTGTGGAAGTGTGTTTGTACTTGATGGTAGATCTTCTTACTTACTAAGGAGATCTACCTACTAAGGCTTAATAGGAGGTCGTCTAGGTAGGTAACAGTACCAGATATTTTGCAAGCAGTAGTGTGCAAACATTGCTGTGTACCGGTTTTTTTTCAATACGGCTAATTCCGCGTTTGTCCACCAACTCGCCTGATGGTAAGCAATGATGTGGTTGAAGATAAAGCACGCAGACTTAGAAGATACCTATTCACTCTGGCCTTGAAAAGATCTATATTATATCTCTCAGGAAACAAGGAAGCCGGCAGCTTGTTCCATTCCTTGGCCGTACGGATGAGAAACGTAGAGTCAAAACGTTTGCGTACCCAAGGAAATTCCACTATGTATGGGCGGTAGTGGGCTGTCTTTCTACTTGTCCTGTAGTAAAAAGGGGGATGGAAGTACAAGGTCGTACAGCTCAGTAGCACATTCTCCGAAATGAATCCTGTAGAAAATTGACAGACTTGCTACTTTCCGACGGTGTTCAAGTCTTAAAAGTTTTTTTTCTACAAACTTTTCATCACTAATAAGTCGAACAGCTCGCCGCTCTACCGAATCAATAGCTTGAAGGTAGAAGGGTAGGTACTGCCACCTAACGAAAATACTTTGTTACTCAAAGTTCTGGGTATTGCTGTAATGTTTATGGGCATGCGTTATCTCTTACCATCAGAAAAATGTCTCGTTCGCCTCATTACTAATACATAACAAACAATAAAAAACTAGTTTGATACTACTTCACGCTCAAACGGCTGGAACAATTTTTGATGAAATTTTGTATGGAGGTAGCTGAAACCCCGGCAGACTACGTTTTGTCCCGATAAAATGTAGTGTTCACGTGGGAACAGCGGGTAAGATCGCGGGGCGCATATAGTTAAGGTCATAAAAGTTCTGTGCATCATAAAACCATTTGAGCGTGCGCCTGCGAAAATTATCAAAGCAATGCAATTTTCATCTCTTATCTTACTGTTTCCAGTTGAATGATATGAATATAATTATGAATGAATTTTTGGAAGGTTTGTATATATATGTTACCAGCAATCTGTATAATCCGGTATTGTATACAATACCAAGGCAATGAATAGAATACCTATAATGTGCAGGTAATGTATGAAATATTATTTATTTTATACTTTGCTTAGGTATTTTATACAGTACCGATTTCGCAGCCGGTAATGTATATAAAAGAAGAATTTTAAATTTCACGTTAATTTTATTCTGATTTTACTATAAGTAAAAGAAAGAATTCATAATAAATGCTTTTAGGGAGAACTCTAAGTTATCATTTTAATAAAGTTGATTTTAATTAATAAAACATGCTTCATTTGCCCGTTATTTTATAGGTAGGTTAACATTGATAAATATGACTAAAATTAATTTATTTTACACATTGCCGGTGGAACAGCAGGTGTTCTATACAATCCCTAGGAATTGTATTTATTACCTAGGTAAAGCATGCAATGGACAATAATATTTCATACATTGCCTAGACGACCCAGGTATTATATATAATTATATTGCCTAGGTATTGTCTACAATACCTGAATTATACAGATTGCCGGTAACATATATAGTAGTACATCCCATTTTTTTTTTTTATATGTAACTGTAATGAGATGAACGTGACGCTCTCCTGATGTTAAGAGATAACGCCTGTCCATGATCATTGCAGCGATACACAGAACTTTGAGTAGTAAAACAAAGTCCAGAGCATCGCTGCCTTGGCGCTCATTACTTTGAGACTAGATGGTTAGTCTCAACAGCCCAGTAATTTCGCTAGTTGCAGTACCCTTCAAACCGGAACACAGTAATGTTTACACACTACTGCTTAGCGGCAGAATATCTGGTACTGCGGTGGTACCTACCTAGATGACCTCCTGCTAAGGAAATCTACCACCAAGTAAACTTAATATACTTACTTTTGTATAATAAGAAGAAAAAGAACTATATTTTGTTGCCAAGTCACCAATGCAAGTGCTGTCAACATGTTACATTGTGAATAGTTAGTTCGATAGCTTTATGAGTCAAAGGGATTTTTATACCTTACTCATGATATAATTATATTAATTAATTAGTCACCCACATTTATGTTTATGGTATTAATATACCTATTATCAATAGATTAACTACTTTAGAATATTGTCTGGTTTTCTCTTAACACTCGACACAATCGAATTAAAATTATTTATATTTGACTTTTGAGTTTGGGTTTGGATGTGAGTTTGAGTTCCAATTTTGAGTCCAAAGCACATTTATTTACAAGATTTACGGACTCGTAGTACTTAAAAGATGGAAAACTGTTTAAAACCAGAGAGCCAACAGTAAAAGCAAACTGATTTTTTAAATACATTACAAGATTTATGTTATAAGTGTATTCGCTTATTCCGCTTAAAAGTCGTTTTGGTTACAATATTTACGAAGATTTAATTCAATTTGAATATAATTTTAAATATTTATCTAACCTGAAGACCAATTTAAATATTTATCAATAACATTACTTAATATCTTGATATCGTTTAGTAGCGATGATAGCTCAGTGGTTAGCGCGGTCGGTTCGCATGCCGAAGGGTGTGGGTTCAAACCCCAACAATGAGCTTGAGCTGCCGGTAAAAGAAAACATCGTGAGATAACCATAGCGTAGTAGTAGGGTACTTTCTAGTACACAGCTGGTTAGGCTGAAAATCTGCCGCCAAGCATCTAATGGTGTGTTCCGCCAGCTTCACTTGAGAGCTAGTTCCATCTGTGAAGCCGTTACATTCAAAATAAATTATTAAAAATTAACCTTAAATCTTACTTTAACGGAATTCATTAGAGATCGGTTTCAATAAATGAGTTTTTTTAGAGATTAAAACTCATACAAAAATTCCTATAAATAGAATTACTATTCAAATTTAATCTTGTTGTTCCGCCACCCACATTTCCCTAATATTTCTTCTAGTGAGGTCACGAATGGCTTAGCTCGTAATAATTAATCTTATTTAACTAATATAGCACTGGAAGTGGGAATTATTTCCTTTGTTTACACGAAATGTAGACAGAAGCCTCCCCTATTCTATTCTGTAGAAAAATATAATACAGAGAGGCAACTATGAAAGTCAAGCGCAGTGGTGCAGTCTGCGACTTCGGTACGAGAGGAATCACTCCACAGTTAAGCCACAATTGAGTTGACTGACCCCAATCTAAGCAGTTTGTACTATAGGAGTCTACTATGTAGCGATGTCTTACTATGTAGCGATGATAGCTCAGTGGTTAGCGCGGCCGGTTTACACGTCGAAGGGCATGGGTTCAAACCCCAACAATGTGCTTGAACTGCTGGTGAAGGAAAACATCGTGAGGAAACCATAGAATAGGGTATTCTATATTAGGCTGGCTAGCTACCACTATCAAGTTGAAAATCTGCCGCCAAGCACCTAACGGTGTGTTCCGACAGCCTTACTTGAGAGCCAGTTCAGTTTCAGGTTAGGTGTGTTTACTATCTTCCACCTCAACTTTACTTAACATTAGGTGAGCTGAGCTCAAACGCCTAGCTTGTTAACCATGAAAAAAACTAGTAATCACAGAACAAACTAAGAATAAGGCTTTTAGTCGTGTCACAATACAATGTAAGCAACCAATTTTTGACGTTTCTCTTAGAGATGAATTTAGTGAAATTAAGATTTTGGCCTACTTTATCGTAGACGTGCGGAACACAGTCATGTTAACATGACCATCAGTCATGGTTCATCTTACGGTGGAATATGATGATGGTGATGACAATTCAAGTTGTTTCGTCATGAATTACGAATCTGTTGTTTGTTAATCTGTTCCTCACCCTCTGATGAGACAAGGATAGATCGTCAGAATGGCGACTGGATTTATATGGATTGTAGAGATTTTCTGAAGGACTCAGAAGGTATTATTTCGACCCGAAGAATGTTGAAGCATTAATTTTTTTGTTTCAACATTTAGCATCAACTCGATTTCGCTATGATTATTTAAAAAAAAAAACACCAAATAAAACTTAGTTAAAAACACTATAATTAAGAACCCCTGTTAGTGAGCAAAAAATTTTTGTTTATGGCTGAATGGCTAGATTTTTCACAACAGCTCTCCAGATGATAAGTGACGGTGTGGTCAAAGATGGTAAGCATACCTAGCCTAGAATGGAACTGGCTCTCAAGTGAGGCTGGCGGAACACAGCGTTAGATGCTTGGCGGCAGATTTTCAACTTGAGGGTGGTAGCTAGCCAGCTGAGTACTAGAAAGTACCCGGTGGTAGCTGGCCATCTGAGTACTAGAAAGTACCCTACCACCATGCAATGGTTTCCTCGCGATGTTTTCCTTCACCGGCAGCACAAGGTCATTGGGATTTGAACCCACGCCCTTCGGCATGCGAACCGACCACGCTAACCACTGAGCTACCATCGCTACAAAACCACCCCTTTACACAAAACCTAATTTTACAATAGCTGTCAAACTGTGGAACGACCTGTGCCCCTTCCCTGGACATCTTTCAAAATGGTATAAAGCATACATATATACATATATCTCACGATTTAACTATTAGTACCTGGATGACCGAGCTTTGCTCGGCTGAAAACACGAATACAACGTCGTTTTCTAAAAATGAAACCTAGCCAGATCGATTTATCGCCCCCGAGACCCCCGTTATACTAAATTTCATGAAAATCGTTGGAGCCGTTTCCGAGATTCAGATTATATATATATATATATATTTATTTATTTTATTTTATTATATACAAGAATTGCTCGTTTAAAGATATAGATAGATAGATTAAGCTGTTTTTGTTACCAATATTTCATATTTTAAATATGAATAGTAAAAAGCTATCTTACGTCTGCGGACACCCCACTAGGACGTGGTAAACATTCTCTAAGTGTCTATATGTCGTAGGTATCAGATTCTACGAGCTTCAACAAGAACATTTTTTTTAAAGGCATGTGTCTGTTAGCCATAACGATTTATTGTCTCTTCATATTAAAGTTATGAAGTTTTTTGTAAAATGTTTTAATAGTAAATCCACTAAGTAATATTGCCTTTTATCAAACTACAGCTTCCAGTAAGCAGAAAATTGGTTAAAATGACTAACTTTTGCCTTTTAGCCATTTCCTTGTAATTTTACTGCGACGTTCAGCCATTTAGGACTATAGGAGCGACGTTATTGCTCTTTATAGAAGCTTTAAATAGTTGTTGGCGTCCCTGTACTTAGATTAAGAGTGGTTTAGTTCAATAACGAGCTCGGAAGGTCGTCCTTATGTATAGCTTAACATTTAATGGTACAGAAACCTATCAAATGTTTTTTTTTTTTTTTAAGCGTTATATCTATGTATATACATATGATAAGAGTAACAATTGGCGGTGTAAAAAATAAATAAAAACAATTATTATACAATTTCAGATATTTCTGGCATAGCTAAAACTATTGTAGATCAGCCTGCATTAAAAAAAACATACATTTTTAATCACATCCCACTAATATTATAAAGGCGTAAATTTGTGTATTTGTTACTTTTTCACGATCAAACGGACCAATTTTGATGAAATTTATTATGTAGGTAGCTGATACCCTGGATTAATATATAGGCTATTTTTTATCCCAAAAATGGAGTGGATAACATCGCGGGGCGGAGCTAGTTCACACATAAAACATTACGCGGAAGAATTCGATTAAAAATTGCCTGAATGTATATACATTCTAGGTGTCTTCGAGGTGCGAGCGAATCGGCGTCGTAAAACCCATCTACACTCAACATCAAACGAGTCGATGGTGAAAAATACAAACATATTTATTATTCAGAAAAGGATAATCTATGCAAATGTTAAAATAAAAAACGCAAGGTGTATCAGGAGCTCGTTTCAAATTATCAAAATAAATTCGAAAACGTATACCGGTGCAAACCCAAAGTGCCTTTTTGCCATGGAATCTCATATGAGTCAGAAAATTAGGAACTTGCACTGACGGCTCGCTTCGGGTATTTTATTTTGTGCATGGTTTAGTAATGGAGCACGATTTCGGCTCGCGCGTTAGCACAATTATTCCTCCTATTTCGTCAGATATTGTGATATTACAAGCTTGATCCGAAGTGTCTTGCTTGTAGAGTCAGCAAATGACACGGTTTAGCTCTAAGCGTTCGGCCGAAAACACGGTTTAGAATCTAAGCGTTCGGCAGAAGACACGGTTTAGACTCTAATCATTCGGCAGAAGACACGGTTTAGAAACTAAGCATTCGGCAGAAGACACGGCTTAAAACCTAAGCATTCGGCAGAAAACACGGTTTATAAACTAAGCATTTGGCAGAAGACACAGTTTATAACCTAAGCATTCGGCAGAAGACACGGCTTAGACTCTAAGCATTATGCAGAGCATGAAGGAACCGTGCCTTTATTTTCTGACTAAACCTAGCACACGCAAATAACATATTTACTCAATTCTTTTTCACTCACGGGGCCGGCCGCTCACGATCTGTATCGGGACCTGGCCAAACGTTTAAAGGAGGCTTCAGGTGACCAGAATGCTGGCATCTACTTTGGTCAAAAGCTTAGCATTGCCATCCAACGTGGCAATGCTGCCAGCATTCTGGCCACATATCCCTCATCTGACGGCCTTTTTATTTAATTTTAAGTTAGTTTAGTTTTCTCTAGATGTTTTAATATATAACCTTTTCACTCACTGCTAGGTATAAAATTACTTAATTGATACAATAAAATACAATACAATAATTTATGTATTAATAACTCCGTAATTACATGTCATACAATTGAATAAAATTAGCATGTAAAAATAATACATAATAGTAAATTAAATTAAAAAAATTCAAACATTAATTAGATTTAATAATATTAAATAGTACATGTCAAAGTAAATAAAATTATATAATATAAATCAATCATTAAATTAACAATAAATATTTAGTTTACGTACAGACTTCAGATGAATTAAAATATGTACTTACTTGGTGGTAGATTTCCATAGCAGGAGGTCGTCTAGGTAGGTACCACCGTAGTACCAGATATTCTGCCGCCAAGCAGTAGTGTGTAAACATTACTGTGTTCCGGTTTGAAGGGTACTGCAACTAGCGAAATTACAGAGCTATTGAGACCAACCATAGTTTCAAAGTAATGAGCGCCAAGGCAGCGAAGCCCTGGACTTTGTTTTACTACTCAAATCAAAGTTCTGTGTATCGCTGCAATGGTCATGGACAGGTGTTATCTCTTAACATCAGGAGAGCGTCTTGTTCGTCTTAATACTGTTACATTAAAAAAAAAGTAATATTTAATGTTAATCATAAAACAGCTGATCTAGAACATGGTCATCAGCTTGGCCTTGAACAAGGTGGCAGCAGATGCATCACGTGCGTGAGCAGATAGCATGTTATATACCGCGGGGCCAGCGATGTACACTGACCTCACCACGAGCCCATGAGACGGCGTCACCAGTTGGTTCCGTCTCTTGTTGCTGTGTAAGTCCCACCTCTGGTTATATCTCATCTTACGCCATCGTTTCTCGTTATAACATTAGTGTGATGTAATAAGTGGAACTAGTCTCAATAAAACCAATTTACCAGCACCTAACAAGCACTGTACAAACATTGCTCCAATATCAGAGGATGTGGAAGTTTGCAGCCGAGTTAGTATTTGTGTTTATTGCAGTGGTTGAAGCTGTACTACTTCACGGACTTCACTCCTTACCCCGTAGACGTGGCATAAGGAAGATACTTTCAGATAACACTCTAGTAGAATTGTGCGTATAAAATTATTCGCTAACCGATGAAATATAATAAAATATAATATAAAATAATTACTTATTTAATTATCGTTACATACATAAGACTAACTTTACAAAGGCTAAAGTTTGTGAGAGTGTGTGTTTGTAAATTTGTTACTTCTTCACGTTCAGACAGCTGGACCAATATTGATGAAATTTGGTATGGAGGTAGTTGACACCCTGGATTAATACATATAAACTTTTTATCCCGAAAGAATGTAGTGCTCACGTGGGAACCGCAGGTAATACCGCGGGACGCAGCTAGTAAAATATAAAACTCTCCTCATTTCAAGTGCAGTACAGTTTTGGTTTGGAAGATGGTAATTTTTTGCAAACGTTAATAGGTTTGCGTTTGGGTGAAAATATTCAATTGCAATTATTTATAAGTAGCTACTTTTATAACTGTTTGTCTGTTTCAAAGCAACGTTGAAATGCATAAAAAAATTGTCACCTGTCAATTTCAAACTAGTTCAAGAGCTGGAATCATGTACCTACCAAAACTACTTACTTTTTAAAACACCTAAATAAATACTTATCTCAATGTTGGCAGATCACTGGCACAGATCTTGTATTAAATCAATTATATTTTACAAATCAGGACATTTACACCAATCAACAACTAATTAGTATACAAACTGACCCGATTTGTAACTTCTACAAGATGATAAGTCTCTGCTTTGTCCACAGCTTATTGCGCTGTCTAGCAAGTTTAGATGTTTATTAAGCCCGATACTAGCTTTGAAAAGGGTTCCAGGGCTATCTCTGAAGATTAATTTTGTGCCTATATCGAACCCTGCGATTTGGATAGCCAGTAGGATGACAATTTTTTTCCACAAAGACCTTCTTGGAGATCTTTCTGTGGCAATGGCTTAGAATATCCCAATGCTGAGAAACCTTTTGTCGGGGGAATAAAATACGGTATTGATACCCCCTGTCTGCACTAAGAGCCTGCTAAGGGACTAGACTTTTTTTTAAATTCTGTAACTATTTTGGGGTTTTCAAACTGCAAGTCTCCATAGGCGCCTAAGTTTAAAAAAAAATATATGAATAACGTGTTACAAAATAAAACTTCTTTCAAAATACTTAGCAGGACGTAGGTAGGTTTCACCGCAGTACCACATATTGTGACGCCAAGCAGTAGTATGTAAACATTACTGGTAAGATAACCTTCGATGATAAGAGATGACCATTGCAGTGATACACAAGACCTTAAGTAACAAAACAAAGTCTATATAGGGCATCGCTGCTTTGGCGCTCATAACTTTGCGACATTATATGGTTGGCCTGAACAGTCAGCGATATCGCTAGCTGAAGCACCCTTCGAACTGGAATACAGCAATGTTTACATACTAAAAAAACTACCGCTTGGCAGTAGAATAACCGGTACTGCGGTAAGTGTACCATGACTACCTCCTGCTAAAGAGATCTACCACCAAGTGGAACCTCTTGGTACTTTTTTTTTCTGTACTTTTTTTTATTTCTGGTGGGCACAATAAATATTGTCTATCTAATATGCCTAACATCACGTACCTAATTATAAGTGTGTCTAGTTTTCTCATTACATCTATCTATCTAATCTAATCTAATACCTTTAAACGAACAATTCTTGTATATATGTATATACATAATAATATATAATCTGAATCTCGGAAACGGCTCCAACGATTTTCATGTTTAGTGTACTAGGGGCTTCGATGTAGCTAGGTTTCATTTTTAGAAAACTTCGTTTTATCCGTGTTTTCTGGTAATGAAAAACTGCTACAATATCATTAGAATATAAAGGTAAATTTCGCCACCTTCCACAGGGTTATAATAGTACAAGTGGGAAAACAGCCGGTCCCGAAACCAGAAGACCCCGGTTCGAGTCCAGATGCTTATTATTTTCCCCCTTTTTTTTTAAGTTCTTCTTAAAAAAACCGAGCAAAGCTACTAATATATTAATAAAACAAAGAGGTACTAATATATTAATAGAAAAAATAAAATAATTGGTACGGTAAAAAGACACCTAATTATTACATGAGAACAGAGATCATTATAATGCGGCGAGTAATTTTAATACCGAACCGAATTCAGAATTTTTCCGTTGACGACGAGGGAGTACCTAAAATTTATTTGAACCAAAAAATTCTATTTAAAGAGCTTCTAGTAGCTGATGCGAGTTGATTTGGTACTTCAGTTGGTAACTTAAGTAGTTAATTATTATTAACGTAATACTATTTCGCACCAAAAATCTGCCATTTTTTAAAACTCCTATCTATGGACACTTGGGTTTTTAAGACGAATATAACCATACCTTAACTGTCGAAATACATGCAGCCGTTTGGGAGATATTATCATCATCATCATCATCAGCCATAGGACGTCCACTGCTGGACATAGGCCTCCTCCTGGGGGGGTTTTGCCAATACTCGCCACGCTTGGCAGGCGGGTTGGCGAACGCAGCTAGGTGTTCAAGGAAGACGCTGCTGCCCATCTTCCGGATTACATCCCTTAGCCGACTCTTACGGCAACCACGGGTAGAAGAGACGGTGGGGTACTATTCTTACGCCGGCACCACCACAGGAGATATGAGGTTTTAAATTTTACAAACAAATATACATATATAGCGATGATAGCTCAGTGGTTAGCGCGGTCGGTTCACATTTCAAAGGGCGTGAGTTCAAACCCCAACAATAAGCTTGAGCTACCGGTGAACGAAAACATCATGAGGAAATCGTGGTGTTAGAGTACTTTCTAGTACTCGACTGGGTAGCTAACCTCAAGTTGAAAATTTATCGGCAGCCTTACCTGAGAGCCAGTTCTATTCCAGGCCAAGTGTGTTTACCATTTTCGACCACACTGTCACTTAACATCAGGTAGGCTGTGGTCAAACCCATAGTCTGTCAGCCATAAAATAAAATATAGGAGTATCAGACATAATTAAACGTGAATTATCCAGTAAAACAAAACTAGATAGCCCCCTATGTATTGCTACATTTTCCTGAAGCATGTGGTATATTAAACGCACTGTGTTATATGAATTATTATTCAAGCATATTATATTTCTAAAACATCAAAGTACTTTGATCCTTAATTAACTAGGTACAAATTAGCATCTCCATATAATTTCTCCCTTACCCTACGACGTAAGTCGCTTTGACCTTATAAGAAAATGGCAAGACGACATCCAATTAATGTTAAGGCTACGCAATTAGCTATTATTATTTGTGAAAACGATACAGGAAAACCGCAGTGAAAATCTGGTAACACTGGTTTAATATGTTCGTAACTATTTTTAGTTGTGCTATATGATTTTATAAAAACTAAGATTTTTTACTTTAGTTGGTGGTAGATTTCCTTAGCAAGAGGTTGTCTAGGTAGGTTCCACTGCATTACCAGATATTGTACCGCCAAGCAGTAGTGTGAAAATATTATTGTGTTCCGGTTTGCAGCTAGCGAAATTACTGGGCAGTTGAGACTAACCATCGAAAGTCTTAAAGTAATAAGCGCCAAAGCAGCTATGCCTTGGACTTTGTTTTACTTCTTAAAGTTCTGTGTATTACTGCAATGGTCATGGGCAAACGTCATCTTTTACCATCAGGAGAGCGTCTTGTTCGTCTCATTAAAAAAATGCCTTTATTGGAAACCCATAGAGTCGTTAGAGCCATGATACACAAAGTGGTCTATATCGACCGCCAGGAGTCAACGATAACCGTCCAAGAGAAATAAAAATAAATTGGGGGTCCGTAATATCTCAACTGGGGTCTACGATAGTGAATCTTAAAAGCAGGTTGTAACTTTAATTTTAACTTTGCATTGATGGAATACCCACACACAGATGAATTGCGTAGTTTTAACCTAAAAACATGATAAACAAATCTATGACGATACTACTATTGTACTATCATAGGTTTTATAAACAAACTTAAATAAGTTTTGTGAAAGTTCAGAATCTTATAATATTAGTTGCGAATTGATACAAAATTGCATGATATATTGTATAGAACAGTTTACTACGAGTAGAACGCTAAAATGGCTCAAGATCCTCGCACGGATGCTATGACCAAAGGTTTAATTTTTGATGTTGCGTGGTCGCGAAATTAGCACGCAAGAGTATATTTCAAGCAAGACTTCTTTCTGGATATTTTCTATATTTTTCATCAATGATGAATAATCCGCAGGGCGCTCAATCGTCCCAAAGGGGCGAGTCACAAGCTAAGGCTATTTTAAAAAATAAAACCGGCCAAGAGCGTGTCAGACTCGCGCACGAAGGGTTCTGTACAATTATCTATGAAAAAGGCAAAAAAATCGCGTTCTTTGTATCCCTTCAATAATTATTTTATTTTGTTTTTAGTATTTATTGTTTTAGCGGCAACAGAAATACATAATTTGTGAAAATTTCAACGGTCTGGTTATCGCGGTTCTTGAGATGCAGCCTGGTGACAGACAGACGGACGGACAGACAGACAGTGAAGTCTTAGTAATAGGGTCCCGTTTTTACCTTTTGGATACGGAACCCTAAAAATGATAAAAAATAAATGTTTATGTTGACGTGTGATCCGCTGAACCGCTAAACTTATTCATAATAAATTAATACATTAATATAATTTTATATAATAGATTACTTAAAAAAAAAACATCACGAATTTTTATCGCAGTCATGTTTTGAAATCAAAAGCTCTCTCTGAAAAAACGCATATTTTCAGTTATTTTAAATAGCTTTTTGCTAATTTTTATTGTGAAACCATTTTCATTATCTGCAGCATCTTAAGTCCTGCATCCGCGTAGGTAGGTTCCACCGCAGTACCAGATATTCTGCCGCCAAGCAGTAGTGTGTAAGCATTACTGTGTTCCAATTTAAAGGGTACTGTAGCTAGGAAAATTACAGAGCTGTCAAGACTAATAATCGAATCACATCATTATTTAGCATTAATTATTGTCACATCACATTAATAATCACATCTTAGCCGACTCTTACGGCAACCACGGGTAGAGAAGGTGGGGTACAATTCTTACGCCGGCACCACCACGGCAAATCGGAATTCGCCACGGAATCATCGAATATCTTAAAGTAATGAGCGCCAAACCAGCGATGCCCTGAAATGTTTGTTGCTACTCAAAATTGTGTGTACCGTTGCAATGATCATGGATATACGTTATCTCTTACCATCAAGAGAGGGTCTCGTACGTCTCATTACTTTTATATAAAAACACGTCTTTAAAACGTTAAATTAAAAAGTTAAAACGCAGCACAGCATAGGAATGTGTTTTTCTACGTCAGAAATAGATATAAACAACTAAGCATTTCATATTTACAGTACGAATGGGTAAATGAATCATTTCCAATCCAATAATGGCTTTGCCATCTCATAAAATTGTATCCATTGTTTTGTTGGCATCCTTTGACCTTTAAACGATATGTATTCTAAACGCTTATTTAAGTTAAAATGAATAATTCATGGATATAACAAAAAAACTTTGTGATCTTATCTAGATTTTGATTTATCGAATAGCTTTGTAAAAACTCTATTATATGTATGTATAGGTACGTATTGAAAACATTGACGTTATTGACTTCGCTTTGAATTATGAGGAAAAGTGAACTTATTATCCCATTGTTTATGTTTTCAAGTCGTTTAATAATTGTGTTATTATTGTAATTAATAAATTAAATTTATATAAATAAATATCATTGGGACACTTCACACAGCGTCATCTAGTGCCAAACTAAGCAAAGCTTGTACTATAGGAGATAACTAATAGAACACTCAATTATTTTTTTGTAAATACATTCTTATAGTACATACAGTGCACCCAAACACAGAACAAACATCTATTTATCGTCACATAAATGTTTGTAGTGGTGGCAATCGAATCCACATTGCTCTTGAAGCAGATATTCTACCAAATGAACTAACAAGGCAGTCAAAAACACATACAGAATTATAGTAAAAACACGTGTTTTTTCTGAATAAACAAAAATAAATTATCCTAAATAAAAAAAAATGATGGAAAAAAAATGGAGTTGGGCAGGACATGTTGCCAGGCAGAGTGATGGCAGGTGGACTAAAATGTAGACGGATTGGTGGCCACGAACTGGGAAACGAAGCGTCGGACGCCCATCAGCTCGTTGGGTCGACGATATCGTAAAAGTCGCGGGTCGAACCTGGACAAGGTTAGCACAGGACCGGGATGAATGGCGTACAAGAAGAGAGGCCTATGCTCAGCAGTGGGCGATTACGGGCTGTAAATGATAATGATGATGATGAAAAAAATAGAACTTTCATTGTACGCACCAGAAATAAAATATAGTATGGTATAATGAAGAATATGGTAAATAATCACTGACACAGACCTTTTAAAATCCACTAATATATTCTGCAAAATTATTACCAACAAAATCTATGAACCTGAACAATTTTGACTAAATCAATTTCTATACGTGACTAAAATGATGGCCTTTATTTATAAATAAAGTACATTATGGCCTTTATTTATAAATAAAGTACATTATGGCCTTTATTTTACCCAACGTTTAAGTATTGCCATACTAACAACGCGGAAATGGAGACAGCGTTTTAGGGACTATTCCCATTGATAGCGGCCTTCTAGATTAGTTTATTTTATTTAAATTTATTTAGTATTTGAAACACTGTAGTATGTATGTTAGGATACAATTTGTAGTATTGTGTAAATACAGTAGGTCATATAGTAAAAAGTACACCTAAAACAAATTTACAATGTACCTATTTACAATGTACCTATATAAATACTTTTTATCAATTTTTATTTACAATGTACCTATATGAATACTTTTTAATACTTCACAAGTTTGTGAATGAAAAGTTGAATTTCATGTAACGATACAATATTCTTCATTTATTCACTTAATAAATTTAAATAAATTGTGGAGTACTGAACAAGATGTAAGTATACTGTATACACTGCTCTGCAGTTCAACTGAACGAAAAATGTCGTTTACTGCATAGTACATAAATGCCTTTAGCAAATTAATTTGCAAGAAATTATAGTCAAATGTATGAAAAAATTGTTATTTGCCACTCACGCCAAAAGCTATGTCTCACTTCTTATACTTTTTTCTATAATTTACGCAGCACGTAAATTTTGGAAATTGATATGCATTTGGAACTTGGTGGTAGATTTCCTTAGCAAGGGGTCGTCTAAGTAGGTACCACCGCAGTACCAGATATTCTGTCGCCAAGCAGTAGTGTGTAAACATTACTGTGTTCCGGTTTTAAGGGTACTGCAGCTAGCGAATTTACAGGGCTATTGAGACTAACCACGTAATCTCAAAGTAATGAGCGCCAAGGCAGCGATGCCCTGGACAAAGTTCTGTGTATCGCTGCAATGGTTATGGACAGACATTAGAGCGTCTCGTTCATCTCATTACAGTTAAATAAATAAAAATATTATAATAATACTCTTCAAATAATATGCATAGTAAGTTTGACTCACGCGGGAGATTGGGGGTGTGTGACAACACACTGACTTGCAAAAACCCACTGCATCGTTACGTCACTCATCACAAGCATACACGTTTAGTACAAACCCAAACACGCACCGCCTACCATGTAAGCTGTGTCCAAACAACCATTTACACAAGACCTTCCACTCCTCCCGTGTCAAATACAAATCATCTTCATTAACGGGAAATATTTACATTTAGAAAGGTCTTCGATAATTGGTAGTCGAGCAAAACACGACGTGACGTCATAATCAGTAAGTTGAACCGGTGAAGTTTCGTTTTGAATGGGTTTTTACGTTGCCTTTCGAATAAATAGAAATGCCGTTTCAGTTAAGTCAATAAACTGCATTTCAGCTTACAAGGTAAGTACGTAGTCCAACGTATTTTGCTGGCGGTCAAGCGGGGGAATGCCGCCAGTTTGATGGGTACTTTTCCTGGCGGGCTCGATCGGTGGACTTAACTTTTAATTATGTTTTTTTGAATGAATGAATGAATGAATGAACTTATTTGTCTTTTGACATCTTAAATTAATTTTATGACATATATACATATTTGTAATAGTATTCTGTTATAAATAAGTTGTTTAGTTACGTATCAATAAATTACAATCTTACAGATTCTAAAAAATTTACCTACTTATATATAAAACAAAAGATTTAATGAAACATTAAAATGTTTATTAATATAACAAACGTTTTTTTTTTTTACTTATTGTATTGAAAATATACGTAGGTATATAAAACGTGTAAGTACGAAAAGTCTATACAAATAATACGATAGTACGTCCATGACATACGAGGTTAAAATCACATCAATTTTGATTTTAAACAAGATAAAGATAAAAATTAGGATTTTCTTACGAATATTCAATACTGCTTTTTTCTTCTTCATTTCGTACTTCTAATTTTAGGACATATTTTCAACCATTTTAAGCCGTTTTCTTTTATAATTCTATCATTTTTTTTTTCTGTAAAACTGGTAAGATTTGTTAAATTTTTTACTTTTTTTTTTTTTTTTTTTTTATGGCTGACAATTTATTTGTTTGACCACAGCTCACCTGATGTTAAGTGACGGTGTGTCGAAAATGGTAAACACACCTAGCCTGGAATGGAACTGGCTCTCTAGTGTGGCTGCCGGAACACATCGTTAGATGCTTGACGGCAGATTTTCAACTTGAGGGTGGTAGCTAGCCAGCCGAGTACTAGAAAGTACCCTACCACCACGCTATGGTTTCCTCACTATGTTTTCCTTCACCGGCAGCTCAAGCTCATTGTTGGGGTTTGAACCCACGCCCTTCGGCATGCGAACCGACCGCGCTAACCACTGAGCAATCATCGCTACAACTCAAATTTCATACCATACTATTATTGTTGTCGAATATCAAACGCCACCTCTATACATCTTAGCTCTACATACCTACTGATAGCCGTAGCAGCGTAGCGTCTCTCCTTCGTATTTATACAGTGAAGTTTCTCATTCAGCATCAGTCACCATTGCACCACGACGTCAAACGTGTCTGGCAAATTCGTGTTCACAGAATTGAAGATTACGGATAAACCTAATAAATCAGGTGAATATGAGCCTAACTTATCGATTCCACAGCAACGACCACAACACAGCAAAAATAACATGGCACGTGGTGTATTGCAGCTAAAAATAATTGTGGACAAATGTGACAATAGCGCATTTTTATCCCTCCGTTGTTGTAGTTGTAAATCATGCCGGGACCGGTTCTGCCCGTGCGCTTTCGATGTATCGTAAATTTAGTAGCTATAAATTTCCAGTTTTTAACAGCTCTTTATAAAGACGCTGTTTACAAAAACATTCTCGGATATATGCAACAAAATCGTCGGGATATCGATTTTTTGTTGACAGCACAGCTTTAGTTTCTAAAATTACCACTGTCAACTTGAGATTATGGCTATTAGCTAATTGCTCTTTCAAGTTTAAGTATTATTTTATTTTTTTAAATATACGCTACACAAACTAATACCGGTGTCTGTGACCTTTGTATTTTTTTTTTAAGTTTTTTATAAATTTCATGTAGGTTTACGTTTGACCACTGATGTTAATTTTAAGGGGAAGTAGATGTAATGAATAGAAAGTAGGTCTGCTAAATCTAAATCAAGAAACTGCAATGTGATATCTGGATAACTTTAGTAATAGTTTAAATGCCATAAAGTTTGATGTAAGACGCAGATTTGTCATATAGGTGTGTATGCAGGGGTGTGTATGTGTGTATGAGAGAGTGTGTATAAGTATGTGTTGTGTGTAGGTATTATTTTATAATTTTTTACTTGTAAAAAAACATTCTAGAAAATACGATGGGACTGCCATGTGGATGACACAAAAGTCCCTTAACTAAATTAAAATAAAAAAAATAAAAAATTAAATTGTCATATTTAATTGGGCTTTAAATACTCTTATCAAAATCTAGTTTTTTTTGTGTTCTTTTATATAAATATAAATTTCACATATTTAATAATGCAAATGAATTAATAATAATGAAAAATATTTAGTTTAAACAAAGTTTCGTTACCTATAAAACCTTTTGTTTCGTTATGAAAGTACGCAACAAAGTTGTTTTTGTTCAGTTATTTATTAGTTGGAAAGTAGAAACGTGGGTAGTAGAAAGGTCGTAACCACGCATAGACCTTTCATAGAGAACTTTGTTTAAATCGAAATTTCGATTGTTTTAGCTTTAATTGGAATCTTCGATTCTTTCTTTTTCTAATATTTTAATAGGTCACATTTACATCTATTTTACATTTTTTTACAAATGAATTTAAAAAAATATTAATATATAACATCTTTAAGCGGTTCATAAAATTTAAATTCTATACATTATTTTGTAGTCTTATAAATATCCATATATATTATTTTTATCAAGCTATGAATCTATGAAATGATCGCCTTGTTAGCTTATTTGGTAGTGTATCTGCTTCAAGAACTGTAGGGCGTGGGTTCGATTCCCACTTAGGACAAACGTTTGTGTGACGAGCATATAAATGTTTGTTCTGTGTTTGGGTGTAGTGTAAGTATTTACAAAAAACAATTTGGGGCTAGTCGGCCGTCCGTATGAAATGTTCCTGGATATTTATTTATTTTACTTAACTACGAAGTCTATTGGACACTAATTAGATGTGTCTTTTATAGATAACGTATTATTTGGTACTACTACATGTTTTACAATCTAGTAGTGCTAGATAAATTGCAAGCTAAATATTTTTATTATAGAACAAAGACTTAGAACGGATGACGATTTGTACTGCACACTATGCCCTACAGATAAGAGACCTTGATAAAACCGTTCAGTACGTATACCTAAGTATGTAAATGCAGAAAACACGATACTCGTTAATATGATAATAACAAAGAATTATTAAAATGTACCAAAAATAAGAAAAATAAAATGGATGTAGGTAGATTTTTAAATATCACTGGCAACCTAATCGTACCACTTAAAATCTTATACCTACAAAAGACTTTCAAGTTTAAAAAATAGCTACAAAGCTTTGCCCTTCAAGGGCCTGTTCATCAAGTTACACAAAACCATCAACAGGAAAGATCATATATATTAAAACCGGTTACAATAGTAAGTAAACTAGTTACAAAACTATAATTTGTTTTTTGCTTTTCCAGGCATTATGGCTGCAACCAGAATTCTAATAGCCCTAGCTTTCGTGTGCATCGTCGAAGCTCAGAGACCATTTTATGCTGGATTTAGACCTATAGGATACCCAGCAAGTTCTACAGTTGATATTACAAACAGGTTTGGCGAAACTGATGACGCTCCGATCGAAGCTCTAGGGGATAAGAATCTCGTAAATAGATTGGATCAAATGCCTGTTGATATGCAACCGTTTTGGTATCTAAACTGGAGGCAATACCAAGCTCTGAGGCAGCGGCCCCAGACTTACCCTCAAAAGCCGAACAGTTTTATTGACAGAGCTAGGAGATAATCAAAGAAGAACAAATGAGAGGCACATAAATGAAGGAGTTTTTATAATGGCGTGTGAATTAAAGGAATAATAGAAGTTGTAACAAATCAAAATTGATATTTAGTTCACATGAAATCAACAAGAACTGGAACAAGATTCGGACTATCTGGAATCGAGCGATGAAATATGTCAAAGAAAACTTAACAAAAATTGAGTTGCTAATTAAAGTAATTATAAAAAAGTGTGTGTTATTAGTATAATTACTGTGTTCCGGTTTGAACGGTACTCCAGCGAAATTACAAGGCTGTTGAGACTAACCATCGAAAGTCTCAAAGTAATGAACGCCAAAGCAGCGATGCCCTGAACTTTGTTTTGCTACTCAAAGTTCTGTGTATCGCTGCAATGGTCATGAACATTATTTCTTACCAGCGAGAGCGTTCCGTTCGGGTAACAAAATTGTTAACTGTAATTGATGAGAAAAAGCTCAAGTCGTTTTGAACCAAATTGATGTAACTGTAAGTTAAAACGGTAGCAGTACAAAATAACTGCATTTTAATAAAAAAAATTACCTACTTTAAGATATTATAAATATATTAAATGTTTACTGTTATAAGTTTCTTGTCTGTTTTACTTTTTACTCTAATGAATTACATCCAAAAGTTAATTGTTGAGTTGTTAAATATTATTTAAGGATCTGACTAGTTAGTCTCTTACTGCAGTCAATCATTAGTCTAATTCTATTAATATTACTATCTTACTAATATTTTTATACCTACTTTCAAAATTAGCCCTGTTTTTAGGGTTCCGTACCTCAAAATGAAAAAACGGAACCCTTATAGGATCACTTTGTTGTCCGTCTGTTTGTCATGACCCTTTTTCTCAGGAACACGTGGAGGTATCAAGCTTAAATTCATATCAAATACTCAAGTCTACTGTCCCTTATAGCTGTGAAAAAATCAAACTTCTAAGCCAACGCAATCAAAAGATACATCCATTTATGCTGCAAATTTTCGACACTCGCAAGGGAATCAAAATCTACAGGGTACTTCCCGTGAACTCAGAATCTTGAAATTTGGTACGAAGCAACGTCTCATAGCACAGATAAAGGAGAAATTGCGAAAAGCATAAATTACCATAAAAATACCATAACTTTTACTTATATACCTACAGGTTTGTACGGAACCCTCGGTGCACGAGTCCGAGTCGCACTATGCCGGTTTTTTTTTTGTTAAACGACGTTTTCTAAAAATGAAACCTAGCTAAATCGATTTATCGCCCCCGAAACCCCCTACTTATTAAATTTCATGAAAATCGTTGAAGCCGTTTCCGAGATTCAGATTATATATATATATATGTATATATACAAGAAAGGTAAAGTTTAAAGGTATTAGATATATACACTAAATATATAAGTCCAGATTACCATAAGACAAACTTCAGCAAAGTAACACCTAAATCATTTAGTTTTATTTTATAAAACTCATCGAGTAATAAAATAAAAAATGCCAGTAACTGACCGGTTCATATCGACGTAGCGTTCACGACAATTAGCTGAATCAAATTTATTTATCTTACGAGTCTTTTATTCCGTAATTAAATAACTAAGGTTATTAACGGAAATTTGATTTAACGCAGACAAGGAAAATGTAACGGTGCCTACAGAAATAAAAGATGGAATTATGGGAATTATGACGGAAACTCCAAGTTTGTTGCAAGTCATACTTTAATAATTAATTGATATTCTTGAAATAATTTTATTAACGTCAATTTAATTGACGTTTTAATTAATGACGTCTTCGTTTACACAGAAACAGGGCAGTGTAGATATAAATCCAGTTAAATTGCATCGTTTTTTTTTTAAATCTGTACTCAAATATGTTAACTGACGTGGATTTAACGTTTTTGTTTTAGGGGGATTACTCACCTTTAATTTTTTTTAAATTTCGACCATAGTTTAGACGTTCAGGTTTTTTTATTTTTATGTCAAAGTAATGAGTCGAACAAGACGCTCTCCTGATGGTAACGATACACAGAACTGTGAGTAACGAAACAAAGTCCAGGGCATCGCTTCTTTGGCGCTCGTTACTTCGATGGTCAGCCCTGTAATTTCACTACCTGCAGTACCCTTCTAACCGGAACACAGTAATGTTTACAAACTACTGCTTGGCGGCTGAATATCTGGTGATGCAATGTTATCTACTTAGAGTAGCTTCTGCTAAAGAGACCTATCACCACGTAAAACTATTCTTTATATTATTTTGTAATTCTACATAATACTCTGAAACGTTCACTAACACATTTGCGCCCGAACATACACACATACACTGATACTCACACACACACTTACACTCACATACAAACTTACACTCACACACACACACACACACACCATTACACACACACACATATCGTTATTTTACTCCTTAACATGCGATATTCTTATCATGACTTGAAACATATACTAGCCTGCTTATATGCAAAAATTGAACACGGGAGACACTGGATTTTGCGACACAGGTTTTCCTAATGCAAAGTCCAGATTGCCTGTTTGCTCTTTGTAATTTTCTGTTTTATACCTTACTTATAAATAAATAAATAAATATAATTATACTTTGTGTACCTAGCTGTAAGTTTCCCGATTGTTAATAAAATAAAATAAATTTAAAGTATTAAAAGTCAGACAATACCGGCGGTTTTATAGATACCATTGCTAAGACAATAAGAAAAACAATTACGTGAATCGGTTGATACGCTAAAGATAGTCTGAATAGAAAACACTCTTGTCGCAAGAATTGGAACCCTGCAAACAAATTGAGAATCTCGAAAAGCTGTCACGTCCACTATCAATTGTTTATTCATCTTACAGCCGATCGCTGAAGATAAGTCACTTGCGATGCTGCGTCTCCAAGAAACAGGTATTTCCTTCTCTCCTTGAACATTTGATGTAGTGTACCGAGGAAATAAATTTAGCGACCTAGTATAGAAAGAAGTATCATTATTAATGTGACCATTAACATTATTGTATAAAACGGTACATTTTCAAAAATTTTGGCGACGGTCACTATAACCTTTTTTTTTAAATATTGACATCGCTTTAAGAATGGACACCTAAAATTGGGATTCTACAATATTATTAATAAAAAGAATACTTTTCTACATTGCGTTTGTTTTGGTGTATCCAAATGCTAAAGTTTGCATGATTCGGATTGTTAGCGTGGAAGTTTTCAAATCATTCCGCCTACCGAATTTAATTTGAACGTTAAGTTTATCCCAATTGGTCACTTTTTGTTAGAATTTCTTATACATTTAGATTCAAATTAGACATGGGTTACATATTGATAAGTTATAAGACTAGACAATTACAGGGCAGATCTGCGGCACAGCTCACGTAGTCTGCCATTATGCTGATTACTCTATACAGTTTCATGCATGTTCAAGTAAAAATTTTAAAAATAAAACGACTTGCAAAAATCTCTACACTTTAATTCGCAAATTACTCGTAATTTATTAACTGGATTGAGTAAGTGTCCAATAGATGGCGCTACGTTAAAGTCCAAACGTTTCTTAGGCGCTACAATTTATATTTCACGTTACACGCGTGTGTTCAATTTGGCCACAGCAACGAGTGGCCCGGTCTGCTAGTTTTATATATTCATTTGCTACTTACTGTAACCCAAAATTAGTAAATTACTCTGTTTGGTTCACGCTCTTGTATGGATGGGAAACGAGGATGTTGCTAAAAGTGAGACCGAATACAGGCATTTAAGATGTGGATTCTACGGAAGATGTTCAAAATTCTTTGGAATAGTTTCACATCAAATGCCAAGGTTCTAGAAATCCGAATCCGAATCCGAATCAACCTTGTTTTTTTTAAACTGTTCCACTGCTGGTTGCGCGCTTCTTCTTATTGTAAGAAGGGTAAGGCCGTAAGTCCATCACGCTAGTCAAGTGGTTTAAGACTACTGTAATTGGCGATTGCCGTTTAGTCCAGATTGGAAGCCCTGGGTTTCCCAAATAGGTTGCCGAAACTTCATGTTCTAGAAATGGCTAACCACAAAAGAGAGCTGATGTCCATATAGTCATGAGACGGAAGGTCGCCTTCTTCGGGCGCTTACAAAGAGGATCCCTGTATGACTTCCAAGGTTCATTCTCGAAAGTAGAATCCCGAGGAAGCGAAGACCAAGACGTCCCAGACGGAAGTGGCTAGACGACATCAAGGAGTGGACTGGATTGAGCTATCAGCATCTCAAATTCGCAGCATGGGATAGCAAAAAAAATTTAGTAATAAAATCTCAAATTGAATATATTTTCTTAACATAGAAAATATATTTGTAACCCAGCTTCATTCTATCTCCTAAATCACACCAAATTCAAAGAACTTGTCAGTCAAGTTAGTCAGCTACTGTTAGTTGGAAAGCTTTCTCTTGTACTTTATTTTGATGTAACAAAATCTTCATGAATTTTTAATTCATCTTCATGAAATCATTTCATTGTTAGGCATTGCTAATAAATGTACAGACTTATTATATTAAATTAAATTAAATTTGTTTATTGAGGAAAAAACGGATGCATCCAGTTACATTTACCTCACAATTATTTCAAATACAATACATGTCAAATTTTAAACTACTTATACGATAGTATATCAATATCAAAATTTACACAAATACAAAAAAAAATTATTAAATTTTAATATGTCATATAAGCTTTATATGAAGCGGTATCGCTTCTTAGAGCTCCTGGCTGTCCGAAAGTAGAATGAGCAATATGGAATTAGGTCATGTAGATCAGAAGCGCACTCTCCAAAGTGCATCTGGTAGAAAACCGATAGACAAGCCACTTTGCGACGATGTTCAAGGCTTTGGAGTCTTTGGCAACTGTTCCGGCGTGAAGTATCGTCGCATTTTCGAAAGAATACCCAGCTTTTTGGCAGGCAATTGGGCTTTTGACTCAATATTGGAGCCAAAGTTGAAGGTCTAAGACAAGCTAGGTGTTTGACCATAGCGCACCTGAAGTTAAGTGACTAGGCTGGAATAGAACTGGCTCTCAAGTTCGTGACCACGGCTTTTTCAACATAGCCGAGACGTCAAGACAAATAAACGAAACTAACTTCATAGTATTTTCTACGCGATTGATAAATATAAGAATTCATACAAAAGATTAAACAAACATACTACAATAATTGAAATTGAACCTGAAATCAATTACCTTATTTAATTTGTACGCGCCATGCATCCGCATTATCTGCCATAACTTTTCATTGAATCCATTCGCCATTCGGAAATTAATCCAGGAATGATGACCAAAGTAGCTATTGAATTCATTTTCGGTTAAATGAAAAGATACATTAAAATTTAAATATCTATCTATTTACAATAGCTGAACAAACGCTCTAAAGATTTTTCATAGTGATTTGGTGGAGGTTGATATCTGATAAAGAAATAAATGTCGTAGGATATTACACACAGCGCCATCTGACCTAAACTAAGCAAAGCTTATACTATGGAAGTCAGATGTCAGTGGCCTTAACACCGGCCGGGTGAACTTTAGACCATCATCATCATCATCACCATCACATCATAATCATCATCATCATCATCAACATCAGCCGTATAACGTCCACTGCTGGACATAGGCCTCCCCCATTGATTTCCATAAAGACCGGTTGGAAGCGGCTCGCATCCAGCGCGTTCCTGCGGTCTTTAGACCAAAATTCCAAACCTTTTTAGTTCCAAGCCCGTGACCGAAACTGCTGCACTCTATACGCGCATCATTATTTTTTATTTTGCTCGGGTCCATTTTATTTGTAATAAAAATCCGGACAAATTGCGTAGTTGGGTAAAGTCAACACAGAACGCTTAAAATCTAGTCATTTCTAGATGCTTAGTAACCCTATCCTCAAGTAAGTCATTAGCAAAGGTCTCTCGTTTAAGCGTAGACACGCGCACATGCGTTCCCTTTTAATTTGTGGGTGCTTAGCATTTTTACTATAGGGCAAATACGTGTGGCAAATGTGAAGGTAAAGTGTTAAATAATTTTAATTTAAGGGTCTCATATATTGTAGTCATATTATTATATGTATATCTGTCGAAGTTAGGCAAAGTTTTTTTACGCCCTGTTAGCTCATTTTGGAAAGTTCTGTTTTGATAGCTGAAGGGTGTGGGTTCGATTCCCGCCCACTCAGGGCTAACATTTGTTTGACTAACATAGATGTTTGTTCTATGTCTGGGTGTTCTGTATGTATTTACAATAATATGTAGTCTGTAAGTATTTTAACAGCTATCTGGTTGCTATCTTTGCATAGTTTGGGGCTAGAGGACGCTATGTGAAATATCCTCAAATATTTATTTATCTTATGTCTCAAAGTAATGAGCGCTAATGCAGCGATATACTATGCTGTGTTTTATTACCTAGATTTCCGAGTACCGCTACAATGGTTCTGTGCAAGACGTGTTATCGCCGCGAAATCACTTTGTTCATTTCATTACGTATTACCATAAAAATCTCATTTATGCAAGTTCTTTGTTGGAAAAAATATCCAAGGCAGCGTTGGAGGATTATATAAAATTTGGTTAGGTAGAGATGTAAGCGAACACGGGCAGTGAAGGTGATCTTAAGAGACCCCTTGCGGCCGTACTCTCTGTATTTTAACAATTTTAGTTTGCCATTTTATCTTTTTTATCACCAAATGGTGGACCGCTGACCTATTTTGTTCGGACCTAGTAAACAGTAACTTGTATTAGATACTGAGTAGCTAACTAAAAAAAAATTACCTTGAAACTTCTTACTATGTTTGGGTCAATATAATATTTGTGAAGTAGCATATCGAAGATGAACTTCATTAAAAATAAATTTTGATCTCGACTTACTGATGAACATCTCCAGGATTTAATGACAATAGTTTGCACCAACTTTACTCCAAACTTCAGACAAATAAGGCGAAAAATTTCATTTTTCACATTGATTTGTGTAAAAAAGAATTATTACTTCTGCTTATTTAATAAACTCAAGCAAAAACGGACCACGATGGTAATTTTATTTTAAAACCGGACTCCTGAAGGATCAAAGATACAAGGGAGTGGAAATACCCAGCACCCTCCCCTACACCCTTTTCTTAGTGCACACGCAGGAAGAAAAGGAAACCCTTATCAACCAAGATTCTGGGTCGTAGGAGGAGGCACGGGGTCGCGCACTCTTACCATTCATGAAGCTCAGGGGCTAACTTACGAGTCGGTAATCGCCATAGAGACCAAGCCAATTAATGAGGATTGTGTGTATGCCTCGAGCATTCATGCTCACCATCGAAGGCTCCTTCTTGCGGCAGCGTTGTGTGTCGGGTCGCTCTCTTCCCTCAGATATGGTTGAGGAGGGCGATGGCTGGCACATGCGTCATACTCGTGATCGGGTGCTGCTTGTGGGTCGCTGGACTGCTCGCGGTATATATACAAACTGGTACTTTAACCCTAGTTAAGATTTCCATTTTCTTCTTCCCATATTGTAAAAAAATTTTTAAAAAGACCTTGTTATCAAAGGTCACGGACCCCGGTGTCACTGGAGTGTAATTTTTAAATAAATAAAAAAAACTTCTGTATTGTATAATTATTATTTTTAGTGTGTACAATAAAGAGTTAATCAATTAATCAATCAATCTCATAAGCTCTGTAATTTAATACACAACTGCATGGCGGCTGAATATCTGGCACCTTTATAAGCCCAAAGTTCTCTTTCTAATAGATTTTTCTACCACCTATTTATGGTTCCAATTGTTGCCTATGCACACGGAAGCAATTCTTCCTCCTTTTAGAACGACACCTAACGAATATTTCGAAAACTCACATGGCATTTGAAACATGTTTGACTCTTAGAAGAATTTCATCAAGTTGCTAAGAACATTCATCTCCCGATTTGAACAATATTAAATCTCCTAAATTCTTCGCCCACTCGTCTTTAATCCACTGAATATGTGATGAACTCTCCATCTAACAAGTAGGTAAGTAAATAGCGTTCGTACAACGACGTCGATAGAATTTTCTAAGTTGAGTATATATATACACTTATACAGGTTGTTCCAGAAAGGTGAAGTTTTTTTTTATAGTTGATGGGCTAGTTGTTTGACCACAGGACACCGGATGTTAAGTGACGGTATGGTCGAAGATGGTAAAGCACACCTAGTCTGGAATGGTACTGGTTCTCAAGTGAGGCAGCCAGAAGCCACCGTTAGATGCTTGGCGGCAGATTTTCAACTTGAGGGTGGTAACTAGCCTGCCGAGTATTGCCGAAAATACCCTACCACCATGCTATGGTTTCCTCACGATGTTTTTCTTGACCGCCTGCTCAAGTACATTATTGGGGTTTGAACCCACGGCCTCCGACCACGCTAACCACTGAGCTATCATCGCTACAAAATATTACACTCCATGGCCACACTTAATAAACCTGGTGCCATACCATAAGCTTTAATTGCCATAATGTGAGCGTTTACGTAAAATCTATATACGTGGTTGCATATCGTGTGCCCATGCAATAAGAATTGCAATTAAATGGCAATAAAACCTCACAGTACGGCTTTAAGTACACATTTCATTTCGAACAGGTAATTTTTTTTATTTAATTAAAGTTTCAATAATAAAATTCGAATGATTCATAGTTTCGACCAAACGTTTATCTCTAATCTCTAATAGGTAATATATTTCTAAGTTGTAGGTATACGTAAAATTGTTTCACCATTAGTAATTTAGTGGGTCTAATATTGAGAAAAGGTGAGGATAATTGAATCGGCAGGTGTAATAATTAATTTAATTAAAATACATTCTAGCCGGGTTATATTACATTTTAGTAATCGGAAATGTGTGGGGAATAAGTTTTCAAAGTGTTGTGAAAATGTTTTCGTATTCATTTTGTTGAGTATATATTATCTATCCTTTTAGCTGAGTATATTTTTATTTCTCTTTCTTCTTGGCATCGCAGTCTGTGTATTCTGTCAGTTTCAATGTTTCTGATGTATTTTGTGTGCAATCTTCAGTCTTCAGCTTCTTTATCTTTATTGCCTCTTCTTCAGTTTTTGCAATTTATGTCTAACATCTTAAGTTACAGTCAAAGTCCAGTCTTGGTCAAGTCCAGTCCGTGCCAGTCAAATCCAGTTTTGGAACAAATACAATGGGGCGACATGAATCTTTCCGCGTTCCCGCCAAAACTCCGAGTATATAATATTTTAAGCTCTGTACATGTTCATTGCATAAATGTGTTTTTTTTTGCATAGCACTTTATGCACTCCACCAGTGTCAAGTAGATAAAAGTAGTTCATATAGTTCATATTATCATGACATAAAATAAGTTTTAGTACAGTCAAAGTCACGTAAATAGTCAAGTCCAGTCTAATCCTTAATACTGTAATGGTAACTTTAATAGAAGCTTCTCCGGAGTTTTCAAAATGTCTTTAAATGAAGAGTAAACACGTTCTAGGTAAGGGTGTTCCGTTCTAGACCACATCGTTGCTTAACATCAGACAGGTTATGGTCAAATGCGAACCAATTCCGTATTTAAAAAAAAACTTTCCGTGTAGGTATGTTTCACGTTATATCACTTACCCACACTATTTTAGACATAATAGCATAACTTGAAAATACACAAATTTTTGGCATATAAAAACATTGTTTTGTCCACTTGTAAGCTTGTAACATAATTTTCCCTTGTTCCTGTCAAATCTGTCCTTACAATATTTCTGTTTTATTTACCCATATTTCTGGCAACATTTCTTGTTATAACTTATATAATAATATGTAAGAAAACATTATGTACAGACGTGTCGTTACTATGGTTCAGGGACTTGGGAATTTGGACCCTTCCTTGCCTTCCTAACGAGATTTTTATGATCCTATAAAGGGGTCACAAGATTGCTGTAACTAGCAGAACGGTCATTTAGCCCGGAATTGTCACCTTTTTTGATTATTGCGGGTAGAATATGGTTTTAAGATTATTTGAATTTCAGTTGAACCTTTGTTTTAGGTAACGGGGCGGTTAGTTTAGGTATTCGACCACAGCTCATCTGATATTAACTGACAGTGTGGTTGATGGTAAACACACTTAGCCTAGAACGAACTCAAGTGAAGTTACCGGAACACTTCGTTCTTGGTGGCAGATTTTCAACTTGAGGGCAGTAGCTAACCAACCGAGTACTAGGTAGTACCCTACCACTGGTTTTCTACAGATGTTTTCGTTCACCGGCAGCTCAAGCTTTGTTGGAGTTTGAATTCACGTCCTTCGACGTATGATCCGACTGCGTTAACCACAGACCTATTATGGCTACACATCCAGATTCCTGAATATATTGAGATGCTCCCAGATTATGTAGGATTGCACTCACTAAATTGATTAATCCCGCATAAGTAAAATAAAAACGTGTCAAAACCATTTTCCATATTCCATATTCCATAGTAAAATAAATTTAATATTGATAGATCTGTTCGGTCTACATTTTTCTTAAGAGGAAAGCGGTCAACTGAGACATTTGAAAATTAGGAATTTCACCAAGCTATTTCTGTCGCGCCGCACGCAGCACCTGCGTACATACTGAGCGAAAGGGACAACTGCACCTCGGGCTCATTAACCCGAAATAAAATGAGCAAAATCGAGGTTTCGTATTCCTCTGTTTCCTCCTCCAAATTTAGACCGATTTTAGTATTTCTTTCAACAAGTAAATAAAAAGGATGTGTTCTTTTACTGTGCGTTTTATTTTTTTAAGATTATGTCTATGAGATTGGGAATTTGGACGTTGAAACACAGCGTTGAAACTAGGTAAATTTTAAGATTTTTGAAGATTCCTAGCTCTTATAAAAAAACATATATCAAAAAATCAAAACAGAGGGGCATGAAACTAGCAAGTATCTACTTCCTATCTAAAAATTATTGCTCTAGTACCTATTAAAATCCTGGAAGGAAAATGGGGAAAACGTTTGTATGAAGAAAATGACGACTTGTTTCCTCTTAATAAAATAATTTAAAAAAAACATTCAGTTAAACGGTTTTTTGCGGTGCCGTGGTGGTACCGGCGTAAGAATAGTACCCCACCCTCTCTACCCGTGGTTGCCGTAAGAGTCGGCTAAGGGATGTAATCTGGAAGACGGGCAGCAGCGTCTTCCTTGAACAATCACACCTAACTGCGCTCGCCAACCCGCCTGCCAAGCGTGGCGAGTATTGGCAAAACCCCCCCAGGAGGAGGCCTATGTCCAGCAGTGGATGTCTTATGGCTGATGTGAATGAATGAATTAATGAAACGGTTTTATTTAAAATAAAGATAACAATGATGTAGATAATGTACTAAACGCTAAAATATATTCGGTAGGTCTTAGGTACCAGTCATCACACCACTCTTCTCATCAAGTCCAAAAATCCGTTGGGCGCGTGAATATTTGATCAACAGTCAACCGTTCATATCATTAGGTCATCAGGTTACGATACGCTCCACGATTTAATTTTTTTAGGGAGTTGTGAAAAAAAAGTCATCCGCCATTTTGTGGCAGCGGCCATCTTGGATTTACAATGACATTGAATATATTAAATTGTCATCATAACTAATGGTGTGTACCAAATATCAGATCAATCTGTCAAGGAAGGGGGTAAAATTTCAATTACTAAAGACCCAAGAAACAACATACAGGACAAGCTTTTTGCGTGGTGGTAGGGTACTTTCTAGTACTCGGCTGGCTAGCTACTACCCTCAAGTTGAAAATCTGCCGCCAAGCATCTAACGGTGTGTTCCGGCAGCCTCACTTGTGAGCCAGTTCCAATCCAGGCTAGGTGTGCTTTACCACCTTCGACCACACTGTCACTTAACATCAGGTGAGTTGTGGTCAAAAACCCAGCCAGTCAGCTGTAAAAAAAAAGCTAAATAAAACCGTTTAAAAACGCTATTAATGCCAATGTCATCTATAAATCACGCAATTGGTTGGCCGTTTTGCACACACTTATAGAATTAAGGACATAGAATTCGTTGGGCAAAACCGCTACGTAGTCGATATATTATTATAATAGTTTTTAAAAAAAAAACACGACATTTGATGTCAACGTGTTAAGTCATCGTTTTAAAACATCCCCTTAAATTATTCGAATCTGATATAACAGGAATCGTTGCATATTTATGCGCGAATATTTACTTGTTAGTAACGTTGTTTTAATATTGTATCAAAGCAGACTTTTTGATGTACAATATCTAACAAGAGCAGCTATTACTATGTAGGAGTTATTTTAAGTCTTATAACAAAAAGAGATACAAAAAATATATTTACTTCTCTCTTTGGTTTTTTATTTCGTTTATTTTTGGGCAAAATCTTGCTTAGCGATTATCCCATATTGAGCCGGGGTCCGCTTTCCTGCTGAGTAAACACCACTTCGCTCGGTTCTGAGCATCCTGCATGGTGAGTTGGTTGGCCCTCATGTCATCTCTTGCGACATCAAACCATCACCACATTGGCCGCCCACGAGGTCTTGCTCTAGAGACTGAAAGGTTCAGTACCTGATTGTCGTCATACTCTGCCGGTTTGCGGAGTACATAGCCCATCCACCTAAATTTTTGGGATAAATAAACATATTTAATTCTTTGCCGTGGTGGTGCCGGCGTAAGAATAGTACCCCACCCTATCTATCCGTGGTTGCCGTAAGAGTCAGCTAAGGGATGTAATACGGAAGATGGGCAGCAGCGTCTTCCTTGAACAATCACACCTAACAGCGCTCGCCAACCCGCCTGCCAAGCGTGGCGAGTATTGGCAAAACCCCCCCAGGAGGAGGCTTATGTCCAGTAGTGGACGTCCTATGGCTGATGATGTGTTATGTGATGTGTGTGCATTGTAGAGCGAAGACCAGAGGGTACCTAGATAAAGTAACATTCAATTAGCAATAATGCTAAAAGAAAAATAAAAAATGTAGGGTAGCAAAGAAAAGAACGAAAGAACCCCGAAGAATGCCTTCTTGACTCTCCGTCTCATGAATATGAACATCAGCTCTCTTTAGAATATTATTATATTGATATGTACTTTCAAAACTATTAAGACAAATATTAAATTGGGGAAACTGTCAGAGCAAAAAATACAAACAATCTTTGTTTTGAGTAGAAATTGTGATAGTGGCTTCCTCACACAAAATTTCGAACAAGAGAATCAACACTAGCGCCTGCCTAATTGTTATTTATGCTAAAGTTGTGTTTCCAAGTGAAATTGCCTCGCTGAAAATTTGTTCCATCTTGTTACATAAATAGTTGTAACAACTGCTTCAGGCGCTAGATAGAACTATAGCTAGATAGCTAGATAGCTTGCGCTAACTAGCTATATTAGCTAACTCACGTATCAACACGTGAGACGATTGGCAACTTTTGGTATTTCTCATTGGCATTGGGATTATGGGCAAAATGCCATCATTATACATCATATCAGCCATACATTTGTAGCGATGATAGCCCAGTGGTTAGCGCGGTCGGTTCGCATGCCGAAGGGAGTGGGTTCAAACCCCAACAACGAGCTTGAGCTGCTGGTGAAGGAAAAACATCGTGAGAAAACCATAGCGTAGTGTTAGGGTACTTTCTAGTACTCGGCTAGCTAGCTACCACCCTCAACTTGAAAATCTGCCACCAAGCATCTAACGGTGTTTTCCGGCAGCCTCACTTGAGAGCCAGTTCCATTCCAGGCTAGGTGTGCTTTACCATCTTCGGCCACACCGTCACTTAACATCAGGTGCGTTGTGGTCAAAACACCTAGCCTGTCAGCCATAAAACAAAAACTTGGTCTTTGACAAAAGATCAGAAGCGAGTGATGGAGCGTAGTTAGTATCTTGGGAGTCAAATTAACAGACCGTATAAGGAACATAATACTACACTCCAAAATCAAAATCGCTGATGTCAGCCACAAAGCTGGACGACTGAAGTGGGACTAGGCGGGCCACGTTTTTCGCATGTCAAACGACCGCTAGGAAAAGGCCACCACAGTTTGGACGACAAAATTTAAGCGAACTTAGGGCCGACCCATATGAAGGTGTTGTGACGAATTAAATCATCACGATAGTCACTGGACTACCAAGCCGAAGACCGGGCAGTCTGGAAGGAGGAAAGCAATGGGACAATAGAGGCTGAAAAAATAATATTAGACAAAAGATTTTATTATTTATTATTTTATTTTTAATCTCAATATATAGAATTACGCGTATCGGTAAATTAAACTGAAAGGAGGTCACTGTACTCATCATTATGAAAAACTTGTATGATGCCACCATTCTTGATATAGCAAACTAATCAGGCTTTTTTTTATAAAAAAATATGAAACGAAATCTTACAAAATAAAATTTAAAAAAATTGTCTCAGTAGGTACCTACCACCGCAATATCAGATAATCTTCCGCAAGCAGTAGTGTGTAAATATAAGGTACTATGTTCCGGTTTGAGTCAGCTAGCGAGATTATAGAATACTATTGAGACTAACCATCGAAAGTCTCAATCTAATGAGTGCCAAAGTTGAGATGCCCCGGACATTGTTATGTTAATCAAAATTCTGGGTACGGCTGCAATGTTCATGGGCATGCGTTACCTCTTACCGTCAGGAGAGCTTCCAGTTCGTCTCATTACTTCTATAAAAAAAATGAATTATCTGATTTTTTTGTCGGAACCATAGTAAAAGTTCACAATTATTGTCAAAAGTATTATGAGCTCCTTTCAGAGTGCTACCGTTCTATGTATCCCTGAAAAACGGCTATACGACAACATAACTCTCACAGTTCATCATATTGAATGTTTACATAAGAAATAGGGTATGACATAGGTTCTCAGCTGATTTGGGTAGGTAAAAGACACGCGTATTGCGCACCCCTGTCAAATCTGATTTCCGATATTCGGCAATAAGACGGGGCACAGGAAATCGAACCTTGATTAGATCTCACAGGAAATATACATGAAAATTCATTTTCCGCTGCTTTGGAAACGGTAATTAATTTCAATTGAGATTTCTGTTTTCTTACCTATTAACATAAGACAACAGAAAAGGATTTAGTTAAAACATGAGTTAACCCTTTGACGACCACGGGGACAAATATGCCCCAAGAATTTCTAAGAAAACCATATTTTTTTTTAATTAGTTATTTTTACACCCAAAGTATCTTACCTTTTCTTATCTTTATACGTTCTAAATAGCTAAATTGAATATATTAGCTCTCAAAGTCTTATGGTCCTCAAAGGGTTAAAAAACTAACTCAATGGTTTATGGTAGCTGCGTTGTATTTTATTCCAACTAATTTATATGCAGCAGTGTAGCCAAGTGATATAATGTGGTGAAACATGTCTTTTTGAATTGTTTCTAAAACGCTGAAGAAGCATATTGTATAATCATTACATGTACTAAGGCACGCATGTATTACATGTTTTATAGCACGCAGAACCGATGGCCGATGGGGCTGCAAAGTTCTGGAGTGGAGACCAAGGACCGGCAAGCGCAGCGTAGGACGTCCACCCACAAGGTGGACAGACGACCTAATAAAGACCGCAGGAACGCGCTGGATGCGAGCCGCTTCCAACCGGTCTTTGTGGAAGTCAATGGGAGAGGCCTATGTCCAGCAGTGGACGTCATACGGCTGATGATGATGATGATGATGATGATGTACTAAGGCATATACTGGACTCCACATCACACATCACATCTCATCCACTGCTGGACATATGCCTCCTCCTGGAGGGGTTTTACCAATACTCGCCACGCTTGGCAGGCGGGTTGCCGAGCGCAGTTAGGTGTGATTGCTCAAGGAAGACGCTACTGCCCATCTTCCGGATTACATCCCTTAGCTGACTCTTACGGCAACCACGGGTAGATAGGGTGGGGTACAATTCTTACGCCGGCACCACCACGGCATACTAGACTTAGGCATAACTTACTATTATGTGACAATGGCTGTGACCTAATTTACTATATGTAACCATGGCTGTGACTAAGATTTGTTTCATTTGACATTATTATGAGACACTTGAAAATATGAAATAATAACAAAGTGCGATGCCAAAAATTAAGAAAGAAAAAAAAACTTAACCCGTATACTCAATAGTTTATGTAATCTATTACTTCACGTAGCTTTCTCTACATTGTGGTTTGGAATCGCACTAGACTCGAATGACCAAGAGAAATGTCTTTACGTGGTCGGATTTAATAGGGCCACTATACTCCTATAGTCGTCCCGTCCAATTCTAGAGTAATTTTATGACTTATAACTAGCACCAAGGACCGAGTCTGAGTAGGGTGCCATGTAATGCATTAAAAACGTTTTACTCGTCTCGATAAACTGTTACTCTGTATACCTAAGAGGAGCGGGAACGCGGAAAATGTTTTTATTTTTTTAAATTATCAGATAGGCTACGGCAACGGCCTACGGCAATCTTTTAATATGTCTGGCTAGATGAAAGAACTATTTAAAATTCTAAACTGTCTTGCTACTGAAGAATGATCTTTTAATAGTAAATAACATATATGTCGGCGCGAGACCGACAAACATCAATTATTTAATTGTTTAATTAATGTTTAAATGATTTGTTATGATTTGTAAAACTTAAAATCAAACTACCCGCAGATAATGTTATGTGTTGACAAAATATTGTTTGTGCAGGCGTTGGTTTTGGTATAAATAGGGCCGTCCAACGACTTGCAAGTCTTACCTAGTCTAGGGCCCAAGGGCACACCCCTTCCGGGTGGCCAGGGCAACTGTTAGATCCCCCCTGCTCCGGCGACTGCCCAAGCCGAGGTCCGTACCACTCAGAGGTGCCCTTGTGCCAGTCGTCCTTAACTTTTAGGCTCAGCGCACTCTGCGCTCGCCACAGTTCGGTGACGTTGTAGAGGCCAACAGGCAAACAGCAAGAGTCAATAATAAAAAAAAAAAAAAAAAAAAAAAAAAACTTGCAAGTCAGTTAACTTCGAGCCGCCGGAACGGTCGGATCTCTTGAATATTGTGAAAGTGAATAAATTACTGCAAGTAAACAAGTTAGTTTTAACTGCGCCGAGCATGAGTTATCACCCTGATGATAGTGACGTCAGCAATGATGCCATCGGTCCTCCGTCATCTATAAAAATCAGCTTTCATACTATAACGAAAGTATAGTTAAAATTTGTTATAGTTTAAGGGTTGCAACAGACTACGTGACTTCTAATATTATTCCGAATAAATTATTTATAAACTGAGCTTTAACTATAACGAATTTGAGGTGTAATTTTATACTTATACCTTTACTACTTGTTATCTGCCAAAGCCACAACTACCCAAGTTTCATAGTCGGGGCTCGTTACCTGGGTTGGGGGGGCATACAAGACAAAACTTTCAGCCTTTACTTATATGTATTACGGTAAACAGAAAGATACGGTAGGTCAAGTAAAATAATTGTAAGCATTGGACATATTTTCAGTTTATTCTCTGAAAAGTGAAAGTTATTTGGTCTCTATTTGGTATATCTATATATATATATAAAACTCATGTCACGGTGTTTGTGATCAAACTCCTCCAAAACGGCTCGACCGATTTTTAACCCCCGACGCAAAAACAACGGCGTGTTATAAGTTTGACATGTCTGTGTGTGTGTGTGTGTCTGTCTGTGACATCGTAGCTCCCGAACGGATGAACCGATTTTGATTTTGTTTGAAAGTCGGGAGTGATCGATAGCTATGTCCGACTTTGTGTCGGGGGCTTTTTTAATCTTAAATAATTTCTTCATCAGACATAGGACGTCCACTGCTAGACATAGGCTTCTTCCTGGGGGGGTTTGCCAATACTCGCCACGCTAGGCAGGCGGGTTGGCGAGCGCAGTTAGGTGTGATTGTTCAAGGAAGACGCTGCTGCCCATTTTCCGGATTACATCCCTTAGCCGATTCTTACGGCAACCACGGGTAGAGGGTGGGGTACTATTCCTACGCCAGCACCACCACGGCTAATAATAATTTACTTGTAATTAATTTAAATGTATATTTGGTAGGTATGAGATTTGGTCGTAAAGTATATTTCATACCTCTAGGTGATAAAAAAAAAATTGCAGGTAACACCGCGGGACGCAGCTAATATTCTTATAATAACAATCTCAAAATCATAATAATTAAATTCTTAATCAAAAAGCTTTATTTTCAAAGGCATTCCATTGTATTGAAAGTTCACAATGCTTCATTGTCATAGATTCACAAGTATCAAGGAAATGAAAGGAGGCTATCAATCAAAATTATGAAGAGGTGCTATCAATTATTATTCTTAAATAGAGCAGTTTAGGTATACAAAAGTTACTTAATTTTAATGCTTTATACGCACTCTGCGTATAAAGCATTATAATTAAGTGTTATTTTGAAGATAAATAATAACAATTTTATTATTGACTTTCAAAATAATAACGTTTTTTTTTATGGTTGGCTGGGTTGATGACCACCTGATGTTAAGTGACTGTTTTGGTCGAAGATGCGGCCAAAGTGGCAGGCGATGGGGCCACTAATCTGACCAGTCGCACGGAGACCACGGGCGTCTGGACGTGGGGCCGTCCGACGCCCATTTGCTGGTTAGGTCTCACGATGTGTCCGGTGTTCTGACACATCGTCATCGTGGCGGGGTGAGCTTGGGCTCCCCGAGGCGGGTCCGCGAGGACAAGCGCTGTCGAGGCGCGGTAGAGTACGAAAGCGTGCCCGCAGCCTATTGATTGAGATCGTTTATTCGGAATGGCCATAAGTTTACTCAAAAGATCACAAATGTTAAGCTACGAACAATTTGTTCAGTCTACGAATACGTGACCGTTGGTGGCATTTCTTTTTGACCACTACCGTGTGACGAATGAAACTTAAAATTGTAGGTCCCAGTTGTTTATTTATTTCTATAATAATGACCGTCAGTTGTGTCGGCATTTTTCTGACATTAGGGCTGACCACTTAGCCCTTCAAACAAACCAAAAAAACAACCGGGTAAAAAAAGCTAAAAAATATACAATAAATTCTCTAACCGCAAAGGAAAATCAAACTTTCGCATTAGCCGAGAAAACACTTTTCAATTTAGTTGATTCGAGATGTGACGTAGGTATCTAGAGTGAGATCAGAAATATCTCTCGCGTTCCTAGATAATTTTATTTCCCAAAGGAAATTTAATCTTAATCCTCGTGTTTTAAGGTTCAGTGTTATTTGTTGGATGAAAACTTGCATTTGTGATATGATAACGGTTCAGTTTCAAAATGAGCTTTCATTAGAGAGGGTTAAAGTTACAGCTGCAATTTGTGAACAAAACTTGAAATAAGTGTCCATTTTATGTACCTTTTGGGGCAATGGCTGCAGTCTTTGTAAGGGTAGGGAAATTAACTAATACTTAATATTAAGTCAGTTACTATTTAAATAAATCGAAACAAGATGGCGGATCTTGTGTCAATTTATTTTCTCGTATAATCCGTGTCTTCCAAAGTTACTTTTGAAATTTGTGAACAGAACTTGATATGATATGTTCTGCCATTATAATGGCAGTACATATAATTGTTTTATTTTGATTTGTTGTTGTTTTATCAAAAGGAGATAATGACAGTATCCATAGGTATAAATCCATAGGATCCATAGGAATGTGCCGTGGTGGTGCCGGCGTAAGAATAGTACCCCACCCTCTGTACCCGTGGTTGCCGTAAGAGTCGGCTAAGGGATGTAATCCGGAAGATGGGCAGCAGCGTCTTCCTTGAACAATCACACGTAACTGCGCTCGCCAACCCACCTGCCAAGCGTGGCTAGTATTGGCAAAACACCCCCAGGAAGAGGCCTATGTCCAGCAGTGGACGACCTATGACTGATGATGTGATGTGATAGGTTATAAGGTTGCTTGTATATTAATCCGTTCTATAATTACATCGAAGTTATAATTATTCGATATCCCAAAAACAACTTGACCGTTGAGCTCTACTGAGATATCAATGAAATATCTCGATTAAATGAAACCCTCGTCTTATCTAAATTGGAGTCTGTTCAATAAAGGTTAACTTCAACTGCATTAAATTGAATTTTATTCAGTCGATTGTTGAAGATGTATTCGATTGCCGTAACGATACTAGTTGGACACCTTTTTAGTGAGTACGGGCAAGATTTCTTTTATACGGAGTTTCTCAAAATTTATTTTAACCTTTAAACACAACCAGTAGTTATTTATAATATAGATACATACCTAATGTATGTCTTATATATATTATGTTAAAAATATTTTTGAATTTTCTTGTTAAGATACCCCGTCTTTCTTAGTAGAATCTTCTCCATAGTAAGGTTGCCTGGAAGAGATCGCTCGTAACGATAAGGGCGCAAATTTTTCCGCTAGTGTTAAGTTTAAACTGTCTGTAATAGGTGTGAACAATAAACTACTTCATAGTATTTTGTGCGCGATTAGGACCCGGTGATAAACATAAATACGTGTTCAAGTCGCGAAAGTTTTAAATTACATTAAAATTATATCAAGCTACGATTATAACTGAGATATCGTTATTTGATCATTAAGACCAATCGTTTGTCTAAATGCATAATACACAAATAAGTATACTAGATAAGTAAAAAAGTCTTTTGGCTATCGAGTGGCGCAATAAAATTTTGGATGTAGATCATAGATATGTTGCTTGCTACACCAATTTGCTTCCCCTGATTTTATCTTCAGTTTTCTGCATTGCCTTTCATTATGAAAACAAATTTGTATTATATACCCGATCCATCTTAGACCAAATCACTGCTTAACATCAAGCAGGATGTCAAACGCAAACCTATAGTGAATTTAAAACAAGTTTAGTTGAACTTATAATCAAAAGTTGCGATAAATTTATCATAAACGCGTGCGTGGCAGCTCCAACACCTACCTGCAATTGTTCGCCGGGCGGATGGATCTGGATTGCTCAATTATGCAACACTGAACAAAGATGCATATTGAGCATTCCGGATCCAAACCAAAGTTTAGATTAAGGTAATTTTAATTATTTAATTTTAATTTTGAAGTTGATTTTAATTTTCCTTTTGAATATAGTTTATTTTTATTTATTTTATTGTTTATATTTTAATGTAATTCTATGGACATGCTCTGATATAAAGAAATAGTACCTGGAAGACCGAGCTTTACTCGGCTGAAAACAGATAAAACTAAGTTTTCTAAAAATGAAACCTAGCTAAATAGATTTATCGCCCCCGAAATTTCATGAAAATCGTTGGAGCCATTACCGACATTCAGATTATATATATATACATATATACAAGAATTAGAAAGATAGATAATAAAAGACTTATCTAGTTATATTATTCCGTAGAATAGTTGTGAAGATCCTACCGAAAATCAAAGAGAAAAAAAAGCAATACAAATATGCTGTGAATTTTTATTTATAACTTTTAAACTTTCGCGATTTGAAAACATACGTACGTATATTTATCACGTCATCTCGTATATTCGTAAAATAATCGAAACACTGAGGTAGTCAAATAAAACTAATTTGTAGTATTTTGTGCGCGAGATAAACGTAATTCTTATTTTATGCGTTTTTTTTTCAGCATTATGTTCAGCAGAAACATCAAATCCAGCAGACTGCAATATAGTATGCCAATCGGCAGATACTCAGTGCACTTTTGACATAAAGAAACAAGCGTACATGCTGTTTTCTAGCAAATGCGCAATGGCAGCATATTCGAAGTGCCACGGTATTGGTAAGATAATATTCATAAATCATTGTCACAGATTTTGTACTTTCATAAGCAACGGGTTTTTTTATATAATAGATAGGCTTGCCTTTAACCGCCATCTCTTCTAATGTTAAGTGATCATGCGGTCTTTTGTATGATTGATAAGCTAAGCTTAGTGTCAGTAAGGCTAAGCTAAGTGTCTCAAGTGACTCTCAAGTGAGGTTGCCGGTACACACCGTTTGGTGCTTGGCGACAGATGCTTAACTTGAGGGTGGTAGCTAGCCAGCCGAGTACTAGAATACCCTACCACCATGATATGGTTGCCTCACTATGTTTTCCTTCACCGGCAGCTCAAGCGCATTGTTGAAGTTTGAACCCACGCTCTTCGGCGTGTGAACCGCCCGCGCCAATCACTGAGCAATCATAGCTACATAATAATCTTACCATCAGAAAAGCGTTTAGTTTGCCTCATTACTATTATTTTTATTGAAATTGTAATATGTCATTCAATTCTCGATTGCGCTCAGTTGTAAATATCGTTTGTGGTCACCCATCCGAAGACTGACTGTTGGCAGTCTTAAGAGGAAACAAGTCGTCATTTTCTTTATACAAACGTTTTCCCCATTTTCCTTCCAGGATTTTAATACTAGAGCAATAATTTTTAGATAGGAAGTAGATACTTGCTAGTTTCATGCTCCTCTGTTTTGATTTTTTGATATACGTTGTTTTTATAAGAGCTAGGAATCTTCAAAAATCTTAAAATTTACCTAGCTTCAACGCTGTGTTTCAACGTCCAAATTCCTAATCTCATAGACATAATCTTAAAAAAATAAAACGCACAGGCAAAGAACACATCCTTCTTATTTACTTGTTAAAAGAAATACTAAAATCGGTCGAAATTTGGAGGAGGAAACAGAGGAATACGAAACCTCGATTTTGCTAATTTTATTTCGGGTTAATGAGCCCGAGGTGCAGTTGTCCCTTTCGCTCAGTATGTACGCGGGTGCTGCGTGCGGCGCGACAGAAATAGCTTGGTGAAATACCTAATTTTCAAATGTCTCAGTTGACTGCTTTCCTCTTAACAATTTCTCTTCAGCAGTGAGTTCAAATTGCAATGTTAGATTTGCTATATTACTTTTCTGGTTTCTATTATTGACAAGTTAAAATTAATTTCAGATTTTGTACAAACGCCTTTAAAGTACTGCATTAAAAACCAAAGACGCTACGCAGATTCTTGCCCAGTGTTTTGTCCAAACTATTACTCACCAGTGTGTGGTGCGTCTAAATATCGCGGCTATAACTACAGAACATTTAACAACAGATGTTATTTGGATATGATTAATTGTCGCGGAGACGAAGATGTTTCTAGTAAGTTACTAAGCCAAAATAAGCTTATATATATTTTTTTTAAGTTTAATGTTTGAACAAAAATCACGTGATGGTAACTGAAGATGTGTTCAAAGATTCTAATACTCCTGGACTGGAATGGGAACTGGCTTTCAATAAAGCTACCGAAACACATCGTCAAGTTATTCCCGATGGGTTTTCTATTCAAGAGTTAGAGGTTGCCAGCCAGCCATTAGAAAGTACCATATCACTTCACTTTAATTTTAATCACTATTTTTAAAAATGTAAAAACTAATGAGACAAACTAGACGCTCTTCTGATGGTAAGAGATAACGCCTGTCCACGACCAATTGACCTTTGTACTGATACACAGAACTTTGCGTAGCAAAACATAGTCCAGGGCATCACTGCTTTGACGCTCGGATGGTTAGTCTCAACAGCCCAGTAATTTTATTAGCTGCAGCACCCTTCAAATCGGAACACAGTAATGTTTACACACTACTGTTTGGCGGCAGAATTTCTGGTACCTACCTAGACGACCTCTTGCTAAGGATTATTACTACAGATAATTATTAGTCTATACAAAGTATGATGCCTTTGTACGGAATGATTAACAAAGCCTTGTTTGTCAGGTTTCTACTGGATACACTTTGAAGATTACACTTCAGATACACACCAACAAATTCAATCATGTCTCTTTTACTATCAGACCGTTTCATGGTTGAAGTTCCAAATACTCGAGCTATACAGTCAGATTCTAATTTTATCGTACAAACCGCTAAACAATGGAATTTGTAGCCTAAATGGGTATTCTGAGATATAAAATCTGGGCGCCTTTAAGTCGTGAGTGTTTTTTTTTTCTTCTAGGCAAGCGTGTTTCATCGTATACCTTATATTTATCGGCAGACGAGATCGAGGTCAAAACGGAAGTATATTTGTTGGGAAAATACATGTATCTGATTGTTTCAATTGTTTCAGCCTACGTTGAAGTTCCCCTGCAGTTCTGCCAGAATCACGCCATGAAGAACATATTCAAGGAACAAGTTGTTGTCAGTAATCTTCACGATTATGAAGACTATGATCAGTTTTAATAAATATGATCAGGCAATTGTAACAAAAACGTGATCATGGGGTAGCGATCAACGGATGTCCAACCGCCACGTGTGATGTCGTTGATAACTATCGTAGTCACCTGCTGGATATAGGCTTCTTTACTAAGCACGCTACTCAGTTCGGTCGTCGACTTTACTATAATATTATAATCCTCGCCGGCTATCCTTCGTACATGGTCACTCCATCAAGTTCCAAGGCAACCTACGCTACATTTCCGATTTGCAATCTCCACCCTAAAACACTCAATTGCCATTTCAGCTAAAGAACCTACGTCTGCCGCGTTACTTTTCTAGCCAATTTTTGGATATGGTCCCTTAGAGAAATTCAAATATTTTTCTATAGCGCACTGTGACTTTGAACATGCCATCATCATCATCATCTCAGTCGTAGGACGTCCACTGCTGGACATAGGCCTCCCCCATTGACTTCCATAAAGACTGGTTGGAAGCGGCTCGTATCCAGCGCGTTCCTGCGGTTTTTATTAGGTCGCCACCTTGTGGGTGGACGTACGCTGCGCTTGCCGGTCCGTGGTCTCCACTCCAGAACTTTGCAGCCCCATCGGCCATCAGTTCTACGTGCTATGTCCACTGCCACTTCAACTTGTTAATCTGCTGGGCTATGTCGGCTACTTTAGTTCGTCTACGGATCTCCTCATTTCTGATTCGATCTCGAGAAACTCCGAGCATAGTCATTTCCATAGCTCGTTGTGTGACATTGAGCTTTTGAAGGTTGAACATGTGAACCGAAGAATTGTTTTTTTTCTACTTAAAAACAAATATGAAAGCGAAGTCAAGAGAAAAATACAGCTGGGTCAGGCGGCATTCTTATTCTAAAGGAGGGCAATGAGTCCTGCATTAGCGTCCCGTTTGGGGTGTATTGTGCATTTCCTCCTACCAGCGTCTACCCAGGCCAACACAGCTCCTTAAAGTATCGGAGCGAGGCTCTGAGCAGGCAGCATTGTGCAAACTACGTGTAGGTTACCAATTGCTTCTGCATAATTATGATAACGCCGATTCTCTTACACTTTGAGACTGTTATCATTATATCATTCACACACATCATCAGCCATAGGACGTCCACTGCTAGACATAGGCCTCCTCTTGGGGGGAGATTTGCCAATACTCGCCACGCTTGGCAGGCGGGTTAGCGAGCGCAGTTAGGTGTGATTGTTCAAGGAAGATGCTGCTGTCCATCTTCCAGATTACATCCCTTAGCCGACTCTTACAGCAACCACGGGTAGAGAGGGTGGGGTACTATTCTTACGCCGCCATCACCACGGCTTTATATCATAACTGAGCTCATATTTTTATGGGCCAGATGGTCCCGAAACAAGGAAGTTGAAAGAATCATTTATTTTGATTAAAGTCTGTTTTCGCAAAAAGTTTCTTCACAGAATTCAGTTGACGCCTCTCTGCATATATACGCAATTCTGGTAAAGGAAAATGTAGAAAAAAATACTATTTTCTCGATATTTCAACGTGTTGATTTTAGTTGCATCAGCCAAGCCCCAGGGACTTTACCGTTACCATACTGCAATATTTTTGAGGATAAAACAAAATCTGCTCTTGGTAGTTTTAATTTAGGGTTCTTTATTGCATACATACATTAAAATGTACCCCTGGTATTTAACGCTAAAGCATTAGCTACCAGTCACCTTATAGAAATGAAGATGTGCATTTACAAAAACATTATTATACTAAGGTAAATCATTTATAGCTAATCTATAGAAATGTATATACTTAGATTTTATGTACAATAAACTTTTTACGTAAGGATTCAGTCGAATTGATTTCTTTGTTAGTCGTAAAGTACGCTTATTATTTTGTAATCAAAGTTTACTATTATTTCGATAAAGGTTTTTCCGTCAGTTTCTGAAACGTGTGCGAATGTCACTAGTTTTAAATTCATTACACTGTACACTGCAAAGCAGTTATGAAAAATATAAATACGAATTTAAAAACTCCCGACACGAGTAACTGAATCAGTTCAATAACCAGGAAAGAGCTGAGAATCTTCAAATGGCTGAACATAGTTTATTACATAGTTAATTTACTCCCTAACACACATTGGTTATACTTACCCTCATACACATGCACACACAGATACATCCACACACAGATATATCCACACACACATATACATCCACACACACATATACCATCCTTCACAAACAATCATCAAGTCACCCGATGTTACGGTGACGGTGTGGTCGAAGATGGTAAAGCACACCTAGCCTGGAATGGAACTGGCTCGCACTGTTTTCCTTCACCGGCAGCTCAAACTCATTGGAATCCACGCCCTTTGGCGTGTGATGCGATCGCGCGAATCACTGAGCTATCATAGCCTTGAGCATTGACGTAAGGTCTATCGGCTTTCTACCAAATACGTTTCGGGGATTGTGCCTTGGAGTTGCATGACTTGGAACCCCGCCCCTTTTTACTACCGGACGGCCAGACAAACGCGACCAAAGCGTCACGTACATGGTGGACGTTCCCCATGTGCGCACTAAGCGCTTCGAATCCACATTCTTTATCGCACAGCGAGGATGTGGAACTCTTTGCCGGAGTCTGTGTTTCCCGAAAAGTGCAATATGAGTGTCTTCAAATCAATAGTAAACAGGTTCCTTCAAATAAGCATGTTCCATATAAGGGATGATGTGGTCAAACGTGAACCAATGTTTTGTTGCAATAACCACTGCTTCTAGAATAATCTTATCGGAACACACCATTAGCTTGAAAACAAACCCATATCTAAAAATAACAATGATAAAACGATGATGTTTTGTGTCTGAATCATTTTATTTTCACAAGATTTCCATCGATTGGATGCGTGGAACTGACGTCAATACGAATTAGTCGCATGCTATACCTGCCAGATATATCCACTGTCATTTATTGAGTCGCAGGCAAACGACGTCAATGCCTTTGCTTTTATTTTTTAGTCTCTGACATCGATCCAGACTTAACAAAAGGCATTTTGAATTGTCGGAAACTGAGTATTGGATTTATTTGTTGTACTTGTTTTGACTACCACATAATATGAGAGGATTTCTTTCTTAATATCGTAGGATTTTTTTAGACATAGGGCTAGTGCTTACTAGCCCCTAACTAGGCAAAGCTTCTTATATGGGGACCGGATAACCGATGGAATACTTATATACTATTTTCTTGTAAATACTATTACAACGGTTTTAAAAACATTTAACAAAACAAATAAAATAAAACAAAATAACGAACATTTTAGCGATGATAGCTCAGTAGTTAGCGCGGTCGGTTCGCATGCCGAAGGGCGTGGGTTCAAACCCCAACAATGAGCTTGAGCTGAAGCTTGAGTTGCATGCGAACCTACCCCGCTAACCACCGAGCCATCAACCTTTTTAAAAAATCAAAATTGCTTGCGAGTATCTTGTATATACATATGTAGGTACGTTAGTATAATTGTAAATTTCTTTATTATCTCGTATGTTCCAAACGTTTGGATGGATTTTGGCAGGTTAGTTTCTTATAATTTAGACTTGTAGCAGCGGTGGCATCAAAAGCCTGCTATACACAAGCATGACCTACAACAAATTTAGCCGCACCAGCATTCGCTACTACAGACCGTGCCAGTGTGATCTATTTGTAATATGCGCATACCTTAAAGCATTCACTTTGAAATATATCAGAATAAATACAAAAAAAAAGAAACATTTAATACGTAGAGTTCTCTCGTTAAATTCTATATAATAATTTAAACCCGCCACCATTTCTGGATCTGATCCAGCGAGATCCAATTTCTTTTGTTTGTCGCCGCTTGGTTTCAAAACAAGGGGAGAATACGTGTTGTCTTTTTATAAGGCTTGCCGAGTGCAGTACTAAGGTCGTTGAAACTAAAAGACAAATTTAGAACAAACAACTAACATCATTGGTCGTAATAAGCAAGGAAACTCACCCTATTTGGTTTTCGTATGTACATAAATACGTGTACAATTGAACATCAAAAAATCCTTCAGATTTTCATGCCTCATCTCACTACTTTTACTATGTTACTCAATTCTTCTTGAATTCTTTGACCCTTTAACTATCGAGTAGAGTTACTATTGGATGGTAATAATAGATATTTAGCTGCAACGCCAAACCGTATCACCCGATTTTCTTATCATCAGTTTTCTGAATTGCCTCCCATTATCAAAGCAAATTTCAAGACCTTTTTTAGGGTTCCGTACCCAAAGGGTTAAATTACTAAGACTTTTACTTACGAAGACTTTACTGACTATTACTAAGACTCCGCTGTTCGTCCGTCTGTCTGTCTGTCCGTTTGTCACCAGGCTGTATCTCATGAACCGTGATAGTTAGACAGTTGAAACTTTCACAGATGATATATTTATATTGCCGCTATAACAACAAATACAAAAAAAACAGAATAAAATAAATATTTAAGGGGCTCCCATACAACAGACATGATTTTTTTTTTTGCCGTTTTTATAGATAATGGTATGGAACCCTTCGTGAGCGAGTCCGACTCGCACTTGGCCGGTTTTTTTCATACTATAAAAATATTAAGAAAAATAAATGTGATCGTTTCTATGTATGTATTTTTTTATATTTTTTTTGTAGCTGACAGGCTTGGTGTTTGACCACAACTCACCTGATGTTAAGTGACGGTGTGGTCGAAGATGGTAAAGCACACCTAGCCTGGAATGGAACTATGTATGTTACTAATTCACGTTGAAACGGCTTAACGGATTTCGATAAAATTTGGAATACAGATAACTTATACTCTGGAACCAAACACGGAACTTTATTATTCTAGAAAACGTAGATGTACTCGTTGTGTGATCTTGTGTCAACTAATTTTATCCCCACTCTCAAGAGTTGTATCCATAGTGAAAGTTGTTCATAATTATAAGTTGTTCAGAGTTATAAGTAGTTTTTCTTCCTTTCGGGTTAGTATACCCAATTAACCCAATCTTATAACCCTGCATTTATTTCTATTATGCCGTTTCTTTATATTATCCAATTTGTATAAGAACGAATATGTGAATAAGCTTAATAGATTGACTTTATATTGACTTCTGTACAATAAGTTATGAGCATAATTTTAAATTTAAAAAAAACCCCTATAGTATCCTATATTAGCCAATAGTAGGGTCTCCGCAAATATTAAACTCAATCTTTTATCTAGCAACCAGACGTAGAAAATACCACAGATCCCTATTCAATAAGGTCTGGTATATCTAGTTCGGGAAACAATTTTCTGCAGACGTAACGTTTAAATGAACAAAATGAATTGTTCGAACAATTTGTTGCACATTTCTAATTTGCTATAGAGATATAAACGCAGTAAAACCGATATATTTCAATAAATATAAATTAAAAAAAAAAACATTGCACTGAATTGTATGAAAGTTTAATTTTGTAAATTTTATAGCAATATAATGTTGTGCTTTTTGGTATTATTTGAAGGGAAAACTTATTTACACGCGTTTCGCGATTTTTTTGTAGGGGTCTTACAGGTCCCGTCTCACCGACATGCTAAAGTGACGTGTTTTAAGTTTTCATTTCTGTCACCAGACCCCAAAAAGGACTTTTTAAAAAAAACTCAAAAGGAAAAAACGGAACCCTTATAGGATCAGTTTGTTGTCCGTCCGTCTGTCTGTCAAGACCCCTTTTCTCAGAAACGCGTGGAGGTATCAAGCTGAAATGCATATCAAATACTCAAATCTATTGTTCCTTGGAACTATGAAAAAATCAAACTTCTAAGCCAACGCAATCAAAACATACAGCCGTTTATGCTGCTCGACACTCGCAAGGGAATCAAAACCTACAGGTACTTCCCGTGAACTCAGAATCTTAAAATTTGGTACGAAGCAACGTCTTATAGCACAGATAAAGGAAAAATAGCGAAAAGCGTAAATTACCGTTAAAAAAAATACCATAACTTTTACTTATATACCTACAGGTTTGTACGGAACCCTCGGTGCGCGAGTCCGACTCCGACATATTTATAATATTCTTACTCCACAGCTGTAATTAGCTTATCAAAGTTAAGTTGTTAAGTTGTGTAAAGTTGTTAAGTTGTTAAACATGATACGTTTACAAAAGAGAATACATTAGAGGTCCACTATCAACCCACTAATCTTTTACCTATGTATACATTTTAGCTAAGCAACTCGGAGTTGACATCGCTTACACGAGTTAAACTAATAGCACGTTAAGTTATGCAAGCAATTTAACTTTCTTCGTTTAAGTTATGTGAAACAAGATCAGTTAAATATTTGTAACCATGAGCGGATTTAGAATTGTTGTTTGTCAGACATAATTTTGTAGCAATGATAGCTCAGTGGTTAGTGCAGTGAGATCGCATGCTAAAGGTAGTGGGTTCAAATCCTAACAATAAGCTTGAGCTGTATAGGATGGTGGTAGAGTATTTTTCAAAATATATATTTATTAGGTAAGTGTAAGTCACAGTCAAAGTCACACAAAGTAAGTTAAGCTCGAGTCCAGTCATGCACTAGAAAAGTGTACTGCAAGCTTCGATGGAGTTACGGAAGCAAAATGAAATGTCATCTTATATCACTTTTCCAAGAAGTAGCAGAAGGGCAGTACGATGCGGGCTGCGGTGCTCGCGAGCCGCCGAAGCGAGAAGCATGAGCAAAGCATGACGTCAAAGACACATCCTGGACCTGGTTTCCTGCAAAACTCCAAGTAGTCTTAGTTCACTTGGTGGTAGATTTCCGTAACAGGAGGACGTGTAGGTACCACCACAGTACCAGTGTTCTACCACCAAGCAGTAGTGTGTAAACATTGCTGTGTTTCGGTTTGAAAGGTAGGGAAATTATAGGGCTGTTGAGCCCAACCTTTGGTGTTGCCGTGGTGGTGCCGGCGTAAGAATTGTACCCCACCTTTTCTGCCCGTGGTTGCCGTAAGAGTCGGTTAAGGGATGTAATCGGGAAAATGGATAGCAGCGTCTTCCTTGAACAATCATATCTAACTGCGCTCGTCAACCCGCCTGCCAAGCGTGTCGAGTATTGGCAAAACCCCTCCCCAGGTGGAGGTCTGTGTCCAGCAGTGGACGTCCTATGGCTGATGATGTGATGTGAGCCCAACCATCGGAATTTTCAAAGTATATTGAGCGCCAAATCAGCGATGCCCTCGATTTTGTTTTGTTAATCAAAGTTCTGTATATCGCTGCAATGGTCATGGATAAGCGTTGTATCCTACCATCTGGAGAGCGTTTCATTTATCTCATACTTTTACATATAAGTATCTTATTGAACTATCATATCATTTAATTCATTATGAAATTTTTTCACGGCAATGAATTCGTCTTACCCGTTTTGTGGAGACAACAAAAAGACGGACAAATTCACTTTTTCCTTTTATATTATTATTGAATGATTAATTCCCTAATTACATAATGAAATCACTGATGGATTTTTAATTATTTTTCAATGGTAATTCTATTTTTTTTGGTACTTTTCGGGTTCATAAGTTGATAACATATCTAATTATACTAAATCTTTCCATTGTTTATTAGAATCAAATTTAGGCTAATTACAAAACTGTACAGAGTTACGCATAACGATAATACTAAAACTAACTTTTTGATTGTATAGGGCTGTGGTGTTTTTTATTATGTGGTGTATTGTGTTGTTACATTTTACTGTAGTGTTTATTTGCATTGTAGTGTTTTTTTATGGCTGGTAAAGCACACCTACATCCACCTGGAATGGAACTGGCTCTCAAGTGAGGATGCCGGAACACACCGTTAGATGCTTGGCGGCAGATTTTCTACTTGGGGGTGGTACCCTACCACCACGCTATGGTTTCCTCACGATGTTTCCTTCAACGGCAGCTCAAGCTCATTGTTGGGGTTTGAACCCACGCTCTTCGGCATGCAAATCTACCACGCTAACCACTGAGCCATCATCGCTACTAATTGTTATCGCTGTTATATTGTATTGTAGTGTTTATTTGCATTGTAGTGTTTTATTGTATTGTATTATCTATGTTATTGTCACTTGTTCCCTGGGTGAGCTAATTGGGGTAACTTATAATGCTCACCCATGGGATTGTATTTATGTATAAATTAATAAATGAATTAATAAATAAATGAATTAATAAATGAATGTATAAATGAATGAACGGTTGAACGAACGAACGATCAAACACACGATAACCATTGAGCTATCATCACTTGTCATCAAAAAAAATCAAAATCAAAATCAAAAGTCATTTATTCAGTTTAGGCCCTGGTAAGGCACTTATGAACGTTAAGTTACATGTTTGAATCTACCACCGGCTCGTAATTACACTTCAACTGAGAAGACTCCGGCAAGAAACTCAGCAAGGCATCAAGATGCAGCACCGATCTTGTTTGAAAATCGCTGACCGTCCACAGACAAAGGCTTGGAGTAGCGGTCCAACATACGATTACAAAGCAAGACAAGTAAGCAGACAAGCTTTATACTTAAAAGCCTGCTTTGTGTTTTGTAATTTGCTATTATTATTTTTACATTCAATTAAATAATCTAAATTACCTATATGACAAATCTTAGCTGTGTCAACATTTGCACGCTCATTGAGGCAAAAACATGATGAAACTTTTGTAACTTAAGACCTATACTATGTAACCACTCATGTTTATGCAAATAAATATATCTTTATCTTTATCTTTATCTTTAAGGATCAAAATCAACCTCAGTTTATTTACGTCCAGTGAAGAAAATTTCCATCGAGCCTTATCCTCAGCATTTAATCATAGGTGTTATTAAATTTTATCCTCCAAGCCAACTTTGAGCATAAGGAAGCCGCAAACGTGTGTTCAGAGAACTCATTTGCATGTGTAACGAATTTCCAAGCCACAATTATGCGGTAATGTGTTACTTAACGTTTCACCTCATTTTCGATCCTTCCGGATAAGCCTGTTCTATACGTCCTCATATTCTGAAACTCTATTAGTAAAGTTTCAATTTGAGCGCTTCTCTGCAACGTTACTTGTTTACGACGAGTTGATAACTTGGGTACTGATTCTCTAACTCAGATGTGATTCCTTGTCGACAAAGCGTATAGCTTTATCAACGTCGTTCATCTATTTTTGTATTCAATGGTAGATTTCCTTAGCAGGAGGTCGTCTAGGCAGGTACCACCGCAGTACCACATATTCTGCCGCCAAGCGGTAGTGTGTTAACATTACTGTGTTCCGGTGTAAAGGGTATTCTGCAGTTAGCGAAATTACTGGGCTGTTGAGTCTGGTCTTAGAAAGTCTCAAAGTAATGAGCGCCAAAGCGGTGATGCCCTGGACTTTGTTTTGCTACTCAAAGTTTTATGTATCGCTTCAATGGTCATGGTCAGGCGTTGAGGTTTGATCTTAGCACGCCTACTCGAAAGTACCCTACCACCACGCTATGGTTTCCTCACGGTGTTTTCCTTCACCGGCAGCTCAATCTCATTATTGGGGTTTGAACCCACGCCCTTTGGCATGCGAACCGATCGCGCTAACCACTGAACTATCATCGCTACAAAATGTGATATGATCTTACCAACACTGCTTTGAATACTTTTTCCAGGAAATTATAGATGTTCTCGGCCGACCTCTGTCTTTTAGTAGATTACAAAGGGATTTTGCTGGCGCGAGAGTTATCTCTCGCACGAACTTCTACTGCATAATAATTGACAACAAATCCATTCATAGTCTAAATTCATATTTTTAGATTAAGTTTTACCGTGTTAATTCAGCACTGCATCTACTAAAATTATAGGGCTGTTGACTAATCATCGAAAGTCTCAAAGTAATAAGCGCTAAAGCAACCATGCTCTAGACGTTGTTTTGCTATTCAAAGTTCTGTGTATCGCTGCAATGGTCATGGACGCGTTACTCTTACCATCAGGAGAGCGCCTCGTTCGTCTCATTACTTTTAAAAAAAACATTCGAGATCGAACTGGAGTCCATTAAAACAGCACTTAAATAATGGCATATTAATCATGACGTATTATAAAACACACAGTCTGGAAACAGCGTCATTAATATTTAATTAAACCTGCTTATCAAAATAAAACTTCTTGGGCTTCTGCAGAGGAAAACCCCAACAATAATCTAACGCAAGATGCGTCATAGCTCTGAGTGTTTACTACACATAAAACACAGCTTTGTCCCTTTTTCTCGTTCGTAAAATTACTTACTATCTCTGTCACGAGGAATAATTTAAAATATTAATTATTTATATAAAATGTTGGAACAGTAGTGTTGGCAGTATAATTCAGTTTGTGGACAGACAAGACGCGTCATTTATTTTATGCTATTTATTTTAATTACGTAACTTTTTACCAAGACACGGTCATTGATCTGTGAGGTGGTGCTTTTAAAGTGATTATATATTTTCAAATAAAAGGATAATCGTTAACAGTAAGTGTATTAGTTTGTTATTATTTTTAGAATTAAAAAAAAGGATAATGTATACTTTTCATTTTATCACCAAAAAATTAAAGCATTTATAATTAGGCTTACGTCACTTAACGTCAACTTGGTTGATGTTAAGTGAAAATACGGTCTACGATGGAGCACCATCTCTGTCTGAGAGCTCTTAAACATCCTCAAAGATGTGTGAAGCCTGCCAACCCACACTTGGCCAGCGTGGTGGAATATGGCCTTACTCTTCTCACAATGAGAAGAAACCCACGCCCAGCAGTGGGCCAGTTTATAAAAAAACGGGGCTGATTCGGATTCGGAATCTAGAAATATAAAAAAACGAATCCGTAAAATATTCACTAATAAAATTTAGTTGAACTAGTCCTATTCTAGGCTAGGTACCATCTTCAACTATATCATGTGAATTGTGATAAAAAACCTAACTTTTAAAACAAACAAAAATACCAAATACCTGATGAGGTAGATATTGCTTTTGTTTCTCATTGATATTCATAATTGCCATATAAAAATACAACACAAAACATGAAGTAGGTTTATCTCTTCTGACCTAAGCTCGAATTAAATTTATAATTCGAAATACTACGACAAAAACAATGTAATATAAACAAGTACATACAATAAATTAATGCTCGTAACATGTTATGATAAATGGACCTTATGTCTGACACACTAATGACCTTTGTGGTTAAGATTTAAGTGCATTGGATGAAATGTTATTACTTTATAACTATATAATTATACATATGTATGAACGGTTGATAAACAACGATCTGTTATTTCGGTAGACTAAATTGAGGACATTTTATGTTTAAACCAACATTATCATATTATGTTCTTCTAAGTAAAACACTGATGTTTATTGCGAACGAGTCTCCTGTTTGTAAAAGTATTTGCTTGAAACAGTGGTCATTGTAGCTATAACTAACATTTTTGAAACAACGCGTATCGGCCACTTGCGACAACAGTGTGACATCTCGAATTATACGATTTTTTATTTTATTGATATTCTGAATCGCGATCTCGCGTTCTATTATCTCCAAAAACGGATATTTTTTCTATAATTAACAACAAAGAAAAGAGAGAAAAGACAAAATATCATGCTATAGCGCTGTTTTCTTTTAGTGATCTAGTTGGGTTCGACACAGTGACAGTTCAGTTGTCACCTAAGCTTCCAGGTGTGAAATGCTCTCGGTTTTCATGAAAAACGTGACAATACGAGGATACCATGTATTAAATGTCAATTTCCATATCATCTTCAATGTGGCAACTAAACTTACTACCTTGTAAAATTATTGTTTTTTTTTTGGAACAATGTTATAAGGTTTCCTTTTTTTATTCAAAGTCTATAATTAAGTTAATTTACTTCCAAATGTAACTTTCTTTTTGATATTTCTTTTCAATATTAGTTACACTTCATACATAATAAAGCTATCTTGACAACAATTTAAGAGCTATGCTCATTTCAAGGTTAAAAAGCCGTTTCTGTGAAATTATGGTTTTTGAGATGTCACACTGTCGTCGCAAGTGGACGATATCATTTAACTCGGGCTCTTTATTTTGCAAGATTCGACAGTATTTCATTAGCCCTGTAATTTCGCTTACTGAAGTACCTCAAACCTTTCTTGGTGGTCTATGTTCCAGTTACTGCAGCTTGTGGAATTACGGGACTGTTGAGACAAACCTTCGTAATGTCTCGGAGTGCCAAAGCAGCGAAGCCCTTAAATTTATTTCTTATACTCACTCTTATAACCAGGGACAGTACCGTGCCATTCAAATAAGGTGATCATGAAAAAGTGACACGACAGTGGGTAATGAAGTAATGTAGTCGCGTAGTTTTTCATGAGCACCCAATTTGAAAGGCATTAAATGACACAGTTTATTTTTAAATTTAGTTTTGTTTCATATTTAAATGTATTCAACTATTTCAGATACCAAAATGCAAACAACAATCTTCGCGGTACTTGCTATTGCCATCGTATCCTGTACAGCACAGAGGTCACCATATGCTGGAAGAGGTCCTGTAGGCTACCCATCTATTGCAAGCACTACCACTACAGCTTCATCTTTAGCTGATAGGTAACCATTATCATAACAATTTCGAGTAACAAACTTTGGTATGGTTTCCAGCAATCTATTGATAAGCGGTCATTGACGCTCCAAATGTGATAATAAGTAAATTAAAAAAAAAATAGTATTAGAGATACACCGCCATCTAGACAGCGGAGAAATAGCGGAGTCTCATCACTAAGAAACAAAAACACATTAAAAAGCGACATCTATTGATTTGAGGCTGCAACGTGGTCAATGTTAAACAAAAACCAATTCGAAGCCTGCACAAAGAGTGGTGCCATCTAGAACCCCAACATGACACTATGAAATAAATTTCTAAGAATGGTATAAATGTCCTTAGGTCTGCAAGCATGGCACTTTTTCAAAATCTTTCACCAACTTTTTTATTCCAAAATGTAAAAAAAAAATTAAGCCCTCCAGGCGGGTCCAAAAAAGTCTCTATCAAACAAAAGATATTCGTTATTTAAAAAAAAAACTTATTTCAGGTTCGGTGAAGATCCTATATCCACGACAACCGTTCGCCTTCCGATCGAAGCCCTCGGCGATGCCGAGCTCTACAATAGACTAAGAAAACTTCCTGTGGATCAACAGCCATTCTGGCTAATCAACTGGCAGGCCCTAGAAGCTCAGAGAAGCAACCCTCAGACTTACAACAGTAACCAGAATTCATTTATCGATAATAATGTTAGAGGATGAACTTGTTAAGTGTCACTGAACGTATACTCAAGGTAGAATTTAGACTGATTTTCAAAGTTCAACAGAATAAATATTAATTGTATAACTTAGCGTTAAATTATATTTTTAATTAAAATCTAATTATAGCCAAAAATATAATTCATCATATTAATAAATCGCTTCTTAAACATTAATCTACAAAAACCTTCGCTTAACATGTATTCATGAAAACATAAAAACCGGCCAAGTGCGAGTCGGGCTGGCGCACGAAGGGTTCCGTACCATTATCTATAAAAAAGGCAAAAAAAATGCGTTTGTTGTATGGGTAAATACCCCCTTAAATATTTATTTTATTTTGTTTTTAGTTCCTGTTGTTATAGCGGCAACAGAAATACATAATTTGTGAAAATTTCAACTGTCTAGCTATCGCGGTTCTTGAGATACAGCCTGGTGACAGACAGACGGACGGACAAACAGACAGCGAAGTCTTAGTAATAGGGTCCCGTTTTTACCCTTTGGGTACGGAACCCTACAAATCGAGGGTAGTTAAAAAAGTAATTCGTAACCAAATTTTACTTGGTTAATCATATATTTGAGACTTATTAATATAGTTTGTAAAATATTAATACAAAATTTAGACTGATTAAATTTTATTATTATTATTTAGGTAAAAATTTGCAATTGGTGTCTATAATTATTACCTTTACCTATACACTTAATATAACCAGTTAATCAAAATGATTAACTAAGTATATTTCTGGTTTTATTATACAAAGGGGCTAGAGTTGATATGCTAGCCCTTTCTTGCGCCTGGGTCAGTTTCTATTTACTCCCGCCAGAGGCGCTGTCCCAATTTCCATACTTTTTTCAATCGTTTACGTAATCATAAATCTTGCAAAGGGGTTAGAAATATAGAATAAAATACAGATAGAATAGATTACTTATATCCCGGTGAAACCACGGGGCACAGCTAGTAGTTTTATAAAAATTGTACATTTCATAGAAATGAAACCTAGAAAGGAAAATATAATAGTTCTCGTTAAAGTAAAGAGGATTCTAGTGAAAGGTCCATATATATCCGGCTTATCTACCATCCGCCATGCGACCGAAGACTTGGTTGATAGTCTTTGAGCTAGACATAGAAAGTGTAATATACAATTTTATTGTATTACCTATATCGTACACATAGGTATATATCTATCATCATTATCATCAGTATATCGAAGTCCGTTGCCGAACATAGGTCCCTCCTAAGACACCCTATCTTCGGCTTTTTGCTTCCATCCCCCGCCAGACTTTTGTTGCGATGATAGCTAAATGGTTAGCTTGATTGGTTCGCATGCCGAAGGACGTTGGTTTAAACCCCAGCTTGAGCTGCCGGTGAAGGAAAACATCGTGAGGAAACCATAGCATGGTGGTAAGGTACTTTCTAGTACACGGCTGGGTAGACACCACCCTCAAGTTGAAAATCTGCCGTCAAGCATCTTACGGTATGTTCCGGCAGCCTCACTTGAAAGCCAGTACCATTCCAGGCTAGGTGTGCTTTACCATCTTCGACCGCATCGTCACTTAACATCAGGTGAGCTGCGGTCAAAAACCTAGCCTTAAAAAAAAAGACTACCTCATCATCATCATCATCTTAGCCGTAGGACGTCCACTGCTGCACATAAGCCTCCCCATTGACATTCATAAAGACCGGTTGGAAGCGGCTCGTATACAGAGCGTACCTGCGGTCTTTATGAGGTCGTCTGTCCACCTTGTGGGTGGACGTCCTACACTGCGCTTGTCGGTCCGTGGTCTCCACTCTTGAATTTTGCAGCCCCATCGGCCATCTGTTCTGCGTGCTCTGTTCTCGTGTCATGTGCTCTGCCCACTGTCACTTCAACTTACTAATTCGCTGGGCTATGTCAATAACTTTAGATCATCTACGGATCTCCTCATTTCTAATTCGATCTCGTAGGGAATCTCCGAGCATAGCTCTGTCCATAGCTACTTTTGAGCTTACCAAGAAGGCACATAGTCAGAGACCACGTTTCAGCGCCATAAGTTATCACCGGTAACATACACTGGTCGAAGACTTTCGATTTGAGGCACTGAGGTAATTCGGAAGAGAAAACGTTGCGCAGTTTTCCGAATGCTGCCCAGCAGAGTTGAATTCGACGACTGACCTCTTTTTCGAAGCTGAACCTACCTAGCCAACATACCTATTTAGTCATCTAATCTTATACCTTTAAACGAGCAATTCTTGTATATATATACAAGAATTGCTCGTTTATATATATATATATATATATATATATATATATATATATATATATATATATATATATATATATATACATATATATAATCTGAATCTTGGGAACGGCTCCAACGATTTTCATGAAATTTAGTATGCAGGAGGTTTCGGGGGCGATAAATCGATCTAGCTAGGTTTCATTTTTAGAAAACGACTTTTTATCCGTCTTTTCAGGCAATTGGAAAACCGACCAAAGCTCGGTCATGCAGGTACTAATATTTACAACGTAAAACAATACATATATTTAAGATGGTATCTAAGTAGTATAAATAATCTGTTTCGATGTATAGTTTTAGTCTGGTAACCCTCAAGAGTTTGAAACTTAACGTTCGTCTCAACCATTTTATTTAGTTTGCCCCTAGAGCTTAGAGTAGTTAAACTAACTTAAATAAAGGACCCAACTTGGGGTTGCTGTACTGATATTTACTCTGTAAGTTTCAAAAAGAAACTTATAAATTAGTGTCAATTTAAATTTTAAAACAGTAGGCTTGTAAAAAAACACGGGCAAGTGCGAGTCAGACTCGCCTGCGGATGAGATTACAATGACCTTTAATAACCTTTTTGACATTTATAAACTTAAACCTACCTTGGCAAACGTAGCGTAGGACGCCCTGAGACGCGATGAAGTGACGATATACGTAGGACAGCTAACGGTGTATGAAAGCGAAGAGCCGAATATCGAGCTGAGTGGCGTATCTTGGGTGAGGCTTATGTCCAGCAGTGGACCTCGTTAGGCTGATGATGATGATGATAAAAACTAATTTATTTTGTCGTTTGCTCAACTTATACTATTTAGGATGATATTTTTTTTATTGTAAGTTATGATGATGATGAGTCGTTTTTATGTGAATAAATTAATTTAATTTAATTTAATGACCCCCTTTCTCGGTTTAATACACTACAAACTTATAAAACTGTATACAATGTTAAAAGTATATATTTATTAATAAAAATACTTGTAAATTATCATTCAATAAGTTGTAAGTACGTGTGTGTATGTGTGAATGAAAGTTATATTAAGTTTAAGTACTTTGATGTCAGCCCCATATAAGATCAAAGTTTTACAAGACGGAATCAAATACCAGAGATATCACAGAGTTGGGTAAGTACTTATTTATAACGAGATTTACAAAAGTTTACAAAAATATATTCGTAAAAAAATTCTTGATCTTCATATATTTGCGTTTTCTTTATTTGCGTGGTGGTAGGGTACTTTCTAGTACTCGGCTGGCAGCTAACACCCTCAAGTTGAAAATCTGCCGCCAAGCATCTAACGGTGTGTTCCGGCAGCCTTACTTGAGAGCCAGTTCCATTCCAGGCTAGGTGTGTTTACCATCTTCGACCACATAGTCACTTAACACCAGGTGAGCTGTGGTCAAACACCTTGCCTGTTAGCCATAAAAAATATAAGAAAAACCCTATAAGATATGTAGAACATTTTCTGTATCTACGAAATATTCTTTGTACCAAAAAGATTATAGATTTGATTGTGTTAATACATAAAGTCTTGAGGTAAACGTTAATTACATTGATGCTTAAATCTACATAGATTTGTATGTACTATCAAGACCCACTATAAGTACAGAGTGTTCTAAAAAGTGTACTTTAAGATGCTTAGGGTCTAGAATGGCTATGTCGGTAAAGTTTTCAATACTAAGCGCTTCAAATCCACTTTACCTGACTGCCAATAAAGGATTATGTTTTACGCGCGTATCTTGTATATCACATCATCAGCCATAGATATCGTCCACTACTGGACTAGGCCTCCTCCTGGGGGGTTTGCCAATACTTGCCACGCTTGGCAGGCGGGTTGGCGAGCGCAGTTAAGTGTGATTGTTCAAGGAAGACGCTGCTGCCCATCTTCCGGATTACATCCCTTAGCCGACTCTTACGGCAACCACGGGTAGAAAGGGTGGGGTACTATTCTTGCGCCGGCACCACCACGGCATCTTGTATTTATGGATGTAAATTTGGTCATAACCTCGTATCTTCCAAACGGCCGAATGGATTACAACAATTAAGGTATCGTTAAAATTATCTCAATAAACTAAGTGTCCTTAAAAAAAAATCAAGGTAGTGGATTTTTGGCGCGAAATAGTAATAAGTTAATTTAAAAAAAAATCTATCAAGTAGGGTATCTAAATAAAGGCAATTAAAGGAGGATTATACATGTATAAGTTATATGTTTAAATTTAATTGGGAATAATAAATTGGTTAAAAAAGTTTTTTGTCCTTTAATTATAGCTTTTTTAATCGCAGGCGGGTTATAGAATTTTTAAACTCTTCAGCTTGTTTATGTAACTTTTACTATAATCATATCATAGTAAAAGTCGTTCGTAATGATGAGTAAAATGACCCCCTATCGCTTTGGGCTTCGCAAACCCAAAGCTCATCACCCTAAATGTTTGAGTTTATATTTCAGATGCCAAAGCTCTCCAACCATTTATTACCGCCTGCCACCATTTTTTTGTATGTACCGCTCTCTGCAAAAACTTGAAAAGTACTTTCTTAAAAAGTTATATTCCAACCAATATCGAAATGTGACATAGACGTATTTATGACTTACTTGTTTTCTAACATAAAAGTCAAAGAAAATTGGATTGTAAATAATATTATAAATGGCTTCAAAATCAACCCTTATAAAATTACTAGCGACCCGCCCCGGCTTCGCACGGGTGAAATGTAGATACTAACCACAGTACACTAAGAACTCATAGAAATTAGCCGCTGTCGGTATGAATGTGTGTGTGCGTACCGGGCGACACATAAGCATAATATCGGGGAGACTCGGGTGCTGGTAGTCTGGGCCTTGCCGCGAGTTTGATCGTGCGCGTTCCAGTACGCTGCACGCCCGCTCACATACGCCTGCTCTCACCGGCCACTACTATTTAGACTTTACCATTTTATTTCATCATCGCCATTTCAGCCGTAGGACGTCCACTACTGGAAATAGGCTTCCCCCATTGACTTCCATAAAGACCGGTTGGAAGCGGCTCGCATCCAGCCCGTTCCTGCGGTCTTTATGAGGTCGCCTGTCCACCTTATGGGTGGACGTCCTACGCTGCGCTTGCCGTTCTCTGGTCTCCACTCCAGAACTTTGCAGCCCCATTGGCCATCAGTTCTGCGTGCTATGAGCCCTGCCCACTGCCACTTCAACTTGCTAATCCGCTGGGCTATGTCGGCTACTTTAGTTCGTCTACGTATCTCCTCATTTCTGATTCGATCTCGTAGGGAAACTCCGAGCATAGCCCTCTCCATAGCTCGTTGTGTGACTTTGAGCTTATCGAGAAGGCACATAGTCAGTCATTTTATTTAGTGCAATTTTATAGTGCTGCTCATAATATGCAAATGATAATTAACTAAAAATGAAAATGACAACCCTAAGCGTCAACGCAAGAGTAGGCTATTAACTCGCCGACCGGTGTAAGATAAACTACTTTTCTCAGTGTAATTTGTACTAACGTAGTACATCTCGTAGGGTTTAGTCAGCGTTTGCAATGCAACAAATCTTTAAAACTCTCAAATTTTCTCTACTATATCACATCATCAGCAATAGGACGTCCACTGCTGGACACAGGCCTCCTCCTGGGGGGGTTTTGCCAATACTCGCCACGCTTGGCAGGCGGGTTGGCGAGCGCAGTTAGGTGTGATTGTTCAAGGGAGACGCTGCTGCCCATCTTCCGGATATCATCCCTTAGCCGACTCTTACGGCAACCACGGGTAGAGCGGGTGGGGTACTATTCTTACGCCGGCACCACCACGACAAATACTACTATATGCATCCATTTAAACCTTCCTCGTTAATAACTGTGTCTAATGATATAAACCGCATTAAAATCCGTTGCGTAGTTTAAAACATTAAAGCGTACAGACGGCGCGAAGCGACTTTGTTTTATAATATGTAGAGATGTACTAAGTTCTTTCTAGAATATAAAATGGCATTACGGCTTACTTCCAATACAATCATAAACGTCAATTTATTTGATATAGGAATTATGATAAGCAAATACAACTTGACCAATAAAAAATAACTGGGGCTTAAAGCACATAAATGCCATATTTCTGCTCTGCAAAATGCTACTCTGGGTGTTGCTATATAAGTTTGTCAATCAACTAATTGTGTTTGTGATTTCTTGTCGGTATTGTAGAGTTAAATCTTATATTCTTATACAATGTGCATGTATTAAAATCAAGTCATGTCATCTATAAGATTGAACATTTTGTACACATTTTTTTTAATGTAATGTGACGAACGATGTGCTCTACTGATGGTAAGAGATAAAGCCTGTCCATTATCATTGCAGCGATATACAAAACTTTAAACAGTAAAATAAAGTGCTAGCTACAAACCGGAGTAAGTTTACACATATGTTTGTAGCGATGATATCTCTGTGGTTAGCGCGGTCGGTTCGCATACCGAAGGGCGTGGGTTCAAACACCAACAATGAGCTTGAGCTGCCGGTGAAGGAGGAACCATAGCGTGGTGGTAGGGTACTTTCTAATACTCGGCTGGCTAGTTACCACCCTCAAGTTGAAAATCAGCTGCCAAGCATCTAACGGTGTGTTCCGGCTGCCTCACTTGAGAGCCAGTTCCGTTCCAGGCTAGGTGTGTTTACCATCTTCGACCACATTACACCGTTACTTAACATCAGGTGAGCTGTGGTCAAATAAAAAAACCAGTCAGCCATAAAAAAAAGTGTTGTTTTTAAGTGTTGTCTGCTTGACGGCAGAATATGTGGTACCTACCGAGACGAAACGACCTCCTGCTAATCTGATCAGTGCTTTGTGCACTAAACAGTTAACTAATTAAGATTTCTTGATAAAGAAAATCTTAACGCCTACAGGATAAACCACAGCAAAAAACCATTATCGACTTTCTACTTCGAAAAAAAATACACTCAAATTTATTATACATATATAAATATGTGCCGTGGTAGTGCCTGCGTAAGAATAGTACCCCACCCTCTCTACCCGTGGTTGCCGTAAGAGTCGGCTAAGGGATGTAATCCGGAAGATGGGCAGCAGCGTCTTCCTTGAACAATCACACCTAACTGCGCTCGCCAACCCGCCTGCTAAGCGTGGCGAGTATTGGCAAAACCCCCTCCCCCAGGAGGAGGCCTATGTCCAGCAGTGGACGTCCTATGGCTGATGATGTGATGTGATGTGATTACTTTTTGTTAAGGGAATATTTATTTAACCCTGTCGTTTCATGTGCTATGAAAGTAGACGAGTATTAGCAAACTATATCTCGTGTGTTATTTTTTATGTAGAATCATGACAAGCAGTTTCAACATCTTTATTATCGTTTTACTTATGCGAGATAAATCCACGATTATCATAAAAATAAATGTGTCAGAACTACCAGTTTCCATATTAACTTTAATGCAACTTTTAGGCGGAATTTAAAACAATGATGGCGTGATTATATTAATTCGACCAATGAGGGAAAGTTTCATGATTTTTTGCTGTTCTGTTCGTGTTGCTTCCGATTCAGATGCCAGAACGGCTCATCTTCCGGAAGCTAAGATAAGAAGCTTAAGATATTGCCATCATCGCGGTTCGAACGAGAATCAGCAGGGACAAAATTATAGTTATAGCGATGATAGCTCAGTGGTTAGCGTGGTCGGTTCGCATGCCGAAGGGCGTGGGTTCAAACCCCAACAATGAGCTTGAGCTGTCGGTGAAGGAAAACATCGTGAGGAAACCATAGCGTGATGGTAGAGTACTTTCTAGTACTCGGCTGGCTAGCTACCACCCTCAAGTTGAAATTCTGTCGCCAAGCATCTAACGGTGTGTTCTGGCAGCCTCACTTGAGAGCCAGTTCCATTCCAGGCTAGGTGTGCTTTACCATCTTCGACCACACCGTCACTTAACATCAGGTGAGTTGTGGTCAAACACCAAGCCTGTCAGGTATAAAAAAAAAAAAAAAGCTAATCCAATCTAAAAAGATTACACACATAATTTAACTAAAGTGTACCTAAAAACGGTATACCGCAATCACGAACTATGTGTCGATAATTTGATGAGGATCAATAAAGATAAATGGGCTAAGGACGTAACAGAATTGTGTCCAAGACAAAATAAAAGAAGAAGATCTTAGTAGATAGCGACATCAAAAAATTATAGGGTATAACTTGAAAGAAGAAGATCCATAACCGAATAGCATGGAGAGATGAAGGGAAGCTTATGTTGAAAGCAAGACAATCTTAAGAACGGTGTCAATGATTCATGAACATTCATGAAATGAAAGTGAAAACCCTATTAAATAGCGTACTTTAAAATAAATACGCGGAGGAACAGACAGACGTGGACACCGGCATTGCATATAAGAGAAAAGAAGCAATTCGTCATACTTATGTATAAAATAAAATGGCGCCTTACGTAGTCAAGTGTGTCATTAATTCAAGACTCACACCATGGAGGCGTTTAATCTTAGTCTTGAATACATAATATTTCCTATTTTTCCATTTCATCCAGACTTATACCCACTTGAGGCTGAAGTCAACTTTGTCAGCCAATAAATAACACCTTAAAAAAATTCTTAGACAAATACTTGTATTTATCATCTGGACTAAATTGCGTATAAATTATAATTAACAAATAATAAACAATTTTGCTTATTTTGATATTTTGGCCTTATTGCTATTATTTTAAAGTTATCTATTACATTTTTGTGCAATAAAAGAGAAACTGACTGCTAAAATAAGTTTTTCTTATTTCATTGCGTTTGAGACGCCTGACATAAAACAGCGATACGGTCTAGGCTGGAGCACCGTTTCCTAGAAATTTTAATTCCATACAAACGTTGCGATCAAGGCAAAGTTTTGCCAAGTTAGATGGGCTAAACTTTTTTTTGAGATCTTGAGTAGCATATGTAGGTTGTAATAAATTTTCACTGTAAGATGCATGGTAGACGTGATATATCTTTAAACTTCTCTTTCGTCTTCTATAGTGGAAGGCAATTCAGGAAATTTCTAGAAACAAGCACTGCACCGATCTTAGCTCAGTGGTGAATGTGGTCGGTTCGCACGCCGAAGGGCGTGGGTTCAAACCACAACTTGAGCTTGAGCTTGAGTTGCCGGTCGAGTAAAATATCGTGAGGAAACCATAGCATGGCGATAGCATACTTTTTAGTACTCGGCTGGCTTGCTACCACCCGTAAGTTGAAAATCTGCCCCCAAACACTAACTAGCCAGTAAAATCATTTTCTATAGTGTGGAACGCAAGTGGTTGCACTGTCAAACTTATTACCATAAAATAACGCATATGTGTTTCATATACCGCTTCATCAGGCGAGATGGCGGTCAATTCTATTTACATTTATAAAAAAAATGAACTTGTAGCCGTAGTTAGATTGCAATATGTTAACAAACTTTATGCGAAGATTTTTGTTGGTATATTTTTACTTTTTCATACATTTTTTTATTTTTATACGGATCCCTTAATACTCAAATTCGCTCCAATACTTGTCCTGACAAATATAAAACAGATTTCAAAAGACTGCTCATTCCGACGTTACAAAATCATTGTAAATAGAATTAGATAAACTTCTTATACCAACATTATTTCATTTGTGGTTTATAGCAAAATCACAGGTCACTGTCAAACTAGCAGATTAACGTTAATTCATTTTACAAATTCAATGCATTCTAATTATTCTACAAATCTACGATTTCATTTGCTTCTGTCTGTCCTATTTCAATATTTAATTGCTGCTTTTTTAGTTTCAGCTCAATCATATTTTGTTAATTATTTTCTCAATTGGTTGTAAAAATAAATTCATAAAAAATCGTTTTTTTAATTAATATTTAATTTAGTTAAACGAAATAAATATGACAACAATTAAAATTTAAAAAACGTACGCTTATTTATTAAAAATACACTAACAAGTAGCTATATAGCACCAAATCTAAAGGAACTTAAGGTAGCTATATCATGACAAATTGCGAAAAAATCATTGGTCGAGATTTCTATACCGAAATGTTTTAAAAAATGTAGCAATTCACGTTAGTTTCCTTTTACACTTTTTCAGTTGTCCTACATTCTGTTATCCACATTCTTTAAACTATTTCGAAAATGGCCTTGCTAGAACTTTTGATTATATATTTTTCTGTATTACTTTAAAACCCTACACAACTCCATCTCTTACTCCATATGCACGTCAACCCTTAAATCGTTGCCACGTGAAATAAATACAGTCAAACTAACGAAGATTTTTGCATTTCTAATTTAAAATATATTTAGGATTACAATGGAAGAATTAAAACAGTTCAGCTTGGTTTAATTCGTTCTTAGCCAGTTTTTTCATTGAAAACACTGGGTCTCTGAGGATAAGTCTGAGGGTTCTTTAGCTGTTGTTCGTATTGCTTCTGATTCAGGTACCATATCGGCCGCTGGTTTTCTGGCAGCTGATCTAATCTGAAAAATAAATAAAAACATTCATAAGATTCTCTTGTTTTTTCGTGCGTTTTCCTTCTGTTTTTGGTGTGCATAATACAGAGTTTCTATCTATTGAACATCTTTATCTTGGTGGTAGATTTCCTCAGCAGGAGGTCGTCTTTATATCACCGCAGTACCAGACATTCTGCCAGCAAGCAGTAGTGTGTTCCGGTTTGACGGGTATTGCTAGCGAAATTACTGGGCTGTTGAGACTATAGCCCTCGAAAGTCTCAAAGTAATGAGTGCCAAAGCAGCGATGCCCCGGACTTTGTTTTGCTACTCAAAGTTCTGTATATAGCTGCTATGGTCATGGACATGTGTTATATCTTACCATTAGGAGAGCGTATCGTTCATCTCATTATTGAAACATTATAAAAAAAACTTACTAAAGCACACCTAGAAAACGGTATACCGCAATTACAAACTAAGTTTCGAGCACAAATGTCTGCAAACGATCTTCCACCTAATGCGTTTTCGGATATGGTTACATTTCGCAGAGCAGAAATATGGCGGTTATGCAAGTTTGTACATGCCCAATTTCTATGTTTGAGAATTTCCTCATATTTACGTAGAAGTCTAAAACAAAAACACTTATCTATTGCTACAATATTCTATTATTATCATTCAAAATATGTTTTTTTATTTGTTTGTAGCGTTTCAAAAACCATATTTTTATTGTATTTTTTTATTTAAACTTCTATCGTGACGATCATTCTATATTAAGTTTCTACTTTTACAATTTTTTTAAACAAATTATATGATTAATTTAAATTACATTATTCATTCAAGAATTATATTTAAAAAGATTAAATTTGTTGAAAGTTGGAAAATATCGCCTTAATATTTTTTCTATGCATGGCGTCATTTCAAAATCTAACATTGAACTTGAGTTTGTGACGGAAAACTTCGCAAGGAAAACGTGGTGGTAGCATACTTACTTGTTCACCAATGTTATTTATTTTATTTGAGGTTCGGCAACACATTAAAGTTGATGATGGAATTTTAACGGGAAGTTGAAACAATCGTTGCATTACTTCCCAAAATTTGTGTTGGCGTTTTAGTAATAAAGGAACAAAATATATAAAAAATAGCGAATGAAATGCATGTTGATACACTGCTAAAACTCAGTTAAAGGTTGGGACTACTTTACTACGACATGACTGGGCTTAATCGTGACTTACTTCACTTGACTTAGACTTATTCATAGCGATGATAGCTCAGTGGTTTGCGTGGTCGGTTCGCATGCCGAAGGGCGTGGGTTCAAACCCCAACAATGAACTTGAGCTGTCGGTGAAGGAAAACATCGTGAGGAAACCATAGCGTGGTGGTAGAGTACTTTCTAGTACTCGGCTGGCTAGCTATCTCGAATACCCTCAAGTTGAAAATCTGCCGCCAAGAATCTAACGGTGTGTTCCGGCAGCCTCACTTGAGAGCCAGTTCCATTCCAGGCTAGGTGTGCTTTACCATCCTTGACCACACCGTCACTTAACATCAGATGAGTTGTGGTCAAACAACAAGACTGTCAGCTATAAAAAAAAAAAATCACATAACGTGTCATAATTCAAAATCGAAATGCTGTGCGATGCCAAAAACAAATTAAAAAAATAACAACTAACCTATTTGCGTAAGCAACGTCTCCATTAAGCGCGGCTGGAAGATTTTCTCCGAAGCGTTCATTTATAGTAGCAGAAGGAATGTCAGGGTAACCGATAGGTCGTTTACCAGCGTAGAATGGTCGCTGGCAGAAGCAGGGTACCACGGCGATAGCAAATAAGATGATTGTCATAGACTGCATATTTGAGCTAAGGAAAAAAAAAACATTTTGTTATTATGTTTTTGACAGGAGTGAAATCAAAGTCACAAAGTCAAATCTTCTCTTATCTTTTAGGTACTAGTTTAACAGCCATGTTGGCTCATTGGTAGTATATTTATTTGCTTTAAGAGCTGTAGGGTGTCGGTTCGATTCCAAATCAGGCCAAATATTTGTGTGATGAACATAATTGTTTATTCTGTGTCTGGGTGTTCTGTATGTATTAATAAGTATAAGTATGATTTACAAAAAATAATGTATTTAAGTATACTATCATTCAGGTCAGGTAATTCCTACTTGGCTGGCTAGCTACTTCAAGTTGAAAATCTGCCGCCAAGCATCTAACGGTGTGTTCCGGCAGCCTCACTTGAGAGCCAGTACCATTCTAAACTAAGTGTGCTATACCATCTTCGACCACACCGGCACTTAACATCATGTGAGCTGTAGTCAAACAGCTAGCACGTAAGCCATCTAAAACAAAAATTTGCATCGATATCTACAACTTCCTAAATTACCTTAGAACCGTACTTACCATCAATATATTCAAAATGTATTATATCATATTAACAATATCAATAACGTTTAAACATATTTTTAATAAACAAACTAAAAAATACTTCCATACTTATAAAAACCTAATCTACAAGCTCCTTTGTACAGAGTAATTAACTAAGCAATCTCTAATCATATCCCTCAAAGACCGGAGTTATTCCAGGCCCCTGATTCCCTAACTCATTAGATTTCTAGTCGAAAACGCTTAACGTTATACGCTAATACCGTATATACAATGGTATATGCTTTTACAGTTTGTAACGCCATAGATTTTATATTTTGATTGTTTAAACAAGCTCCTAACACTCACCGCATTTTTTTTCGAGTCTATGTCAAATTATAAAACGCCATAAATCAGTACTCTCGGTTTTTGGCAGGAAGGCAGTTAAGTCGTCTCGCTGTATTATGTTATTTTCCAAAGCTTGTGATTTTCGAGTGTTTGAAAATTTGTGGTATTTTTTAAAAACTATATATACGCTTGCATTTGACCGCCATCTCGCCGCGAAGATGCGGTCTACGGTAAAACTTGCCCGCCTAGAAGAAACCGATTCACTCGCGACTTGAAATCACCCAGATTGTATCTATCAAAGAACACGCACTCGGGCAGCAAATTCCATTGCTTAGTGGTTCGTACAATGAAAGTAGATTCAAACAGTTTCTACTTTTTGGAATATCCACCATGAAGCGGTGTCGTTTTTCTGGCTGTCCGGTAAAAGAATGGACAGAGTGGAATTACGCCATGCAGATCTGAACCGTACTCTCCAAAGTGTCAATCTGGTAAAAAACTGACAGACAACTTTGCGTAGATGTTCAAGGCATTTGAGCCCTTTCCGAACAATAAGTCATTACTTTTCAGTTTCTTGGCACGTTTCTCAATGGCCTTCAAGCTGGTACTTGGCCGATCCATCCCAAAGGTGAGAACGTTATGCACGTTCGAACTTGTGCTTGGTATTTTTTTTTTTACACAAAATGCCGAATTACTCGTGACTTACTGCTTTTTTAGCAGTAATGTACTGGTTAATAATGAATCTTAGAGTGTGTGAAGCTGAAAGGAGGTTCTTGTACTCACCATCATGAACAACAACGTTCAACAACGCCAACAAAGTTTTGGCGGGAACGCGGAAAGAGTTGTGTCGCCCCATTGTATTTTTTTCCAAAACTAGTGTTTTTTCGAGCGTTGTATAAAAATGTATAAAATAGTGGTGTTTTATTTATAAAGTGCCGAATTACAAGCGCGAGTGTGGGAAAGTGATATAATTTGGTGTAACATGACTTTTCGCGTTGCTTCCAAAACTCCACCGAAACTTATAGTAAAGTCGCCACTACTTTATTAAAGCATGATTGGATTCGATTGGCACGGAATGGAGTGGACTAAGACTGGATTTTGACTATAAAAATAAAGAAGCTGAAAACTGAAGACTGCACACAAAATACAAAAACATTGAAACTGGCAGAATGTTCCATTCCAGGCTAGGTGTGCTTTACCATCTTCGACCACACCGTCACTTAACATCAGGTGAGTTGGGGTCAAACACCAAGCCTGTAAGCTATAAAAAAAAATGCACAGAGTGCAATGCCAAGAAGAAAGAGAAAAAAAATCGAAATCAAAATCAGCTGCTCTGTATTTGGTCAAGGGTGAAAACCATACGTAAGGTAACTATATCATGGTGGTAGGGTATTTTCTAGTAGGTACTCGGCTAGCTAGCTACCCACAATTTGTAAATCTGCCGCAAAGCATCTAACGTTGTGTTCCGACAGCCGCACTTGAGATCCAGTTCCATTCCATGCTAGATGTGCTTTACCATCTTTGACCTCACCTTCACTTAACATCAGGTGAGGTGTGATCAAACACCTAGCTTGTCAAATAATTTTAAATAATGTCAGCATCCTTTTTTATAAAACAACTTTGGTTAGAAATTATTTTCGTGATTGCAGAAAAGAAAAGGTTCAAAGTGGTCCAAAATTATGAATATAAATAACCTCCGTTTAGCCAAGTACATTCCTAGTTCATAACTCTATTTAGTGAATAATATTATTTACAGAAATTTTCAACCATAAAATTCTATGAAATTGCTCATTAATGTGAACAAAATCATATATCCATCTGTAATAATTCGCCAAGGAATACACTATAAAACATATATTATTTTTAATATTTTCGCTAATTGGATTGTTTTAAAGGAGTTTTATTGTTAATTAGGTTAATTTTTTGCACAACCTCGTTTGTTTTCTTTTTTAAATAATTACTCAACTAAATAATCACCAGACTTCGATATTCCGTTTACTCTAATTGTCTATAACCCACATTCACTTTAAAAAAATAAATAATCACCTTATCACAAAACTTGTTGTACAGACAAGCGAACACTGCTATGTTAAGTGGAATGTGAGTACAGGTAAAAATGCAACTGAATATATACCATTTACCAGCCCTTCTGACCTACACAGATAGTAGATACGTTGTAACATAGAGTTAAGAACTTTAATTTTGGGACGCTCGAAAACGACTTGAAAATTCTTTTTCAGTTTTTCTGACATAAATAGCATAATTATAATAAATTTTCTTGCTATAAGAAATCCTTGTTAAATTTCACCTAGATTATAAATTTAAAAGTTTTTATGTTCGGATGTTTGTTGCTAAATCACGCAAAACGGCTGAACGGATTTGGATGAAATTTGGCACACATATAGTTTATTACCTGAATTAACACAGGATGCTGTATATCCCAGAAAAATTAATGAACTACAAAACATACCAACTTGAAATTTGGGGCTTATAGATTTGTCGTATGGAACATTATTCCGGGATTAAGGTTACAAGTTTAACAAGTTTACAAGTTTTTATTTAACTTGCAATGGGTAAAATGTAGTAAACTTAACTTCATGTAGTAAAAGTGCCGGGCGTATATCTCGGCACGCCAGCTTGAACGACATCATCCGTCGGGCTTTTGTCAGTGCCGGCGTCCCAGCAGTTTTAGAACCGAACGGACTGATGCGGGACGACGGCAAGAGACCTGACGGTATGACCCTTATCCCATGGAAGATGGGACCGCCTCTGGTGTGGGATGCCACATGTGTCGACACCTTGGCGCCGTCTCATCTTTCTGTGACTTCGGGACAAGCTGGTGCTGCCGCATCTAAAGCCGAAAACCTCAAAGGGCACAAATATAGCTATTTAGATAGAATGTACTTGTTTGTGCCGTTTGGGGTTGAAACTTTAGGGCCGTGGGGGCCGGCCGCTCACGATCTGTATCGGGACCTGGCCAAACGTTTAAAGGAGGCTTCAGGTGACCAGAATGCTGGCATCTACTTTGGTCAAAAGCTTAGCATTGCCATCCAACGTGGCAATGCTGCCAGCATTCTGGCCACATATCCCTCATCTGACGGCCTTTTTATTTAATTTTAAGTTAGTTTAGTTTTCTCTAGATGTTTTAAAATAAAGTCTATGAGTATTAAAAAAAAACGCGTAAGTACTTGCAATGTACATATATTATATATGTTTGTCCGGGTGAAATCTTGCAAGTCGTGTTTGACCTACTTTCCGATGTCCGATTGCACTCAAATTTAGTGTACTGATGTATCTTCGGTGACAAAACAATTATATGGTACCATGGAGCTGGTCCGATGATGGAGACAGAAGAGATGGCCATAGGAACTTCTGAACTAAAGATAAACCCATCGAGTTTGCACTCGATTGATTTGTCTTGAGAAGCACTTTATGCTTAGATGATATCCAGGGTCTGATCATGAAGCTAGAAGGTGGCAACGGCATCTCTGTGATATAACAACGCAACTCCACCGAGTTCGGGCTAGACTGAGTCGTCTTGAGGAGCAATATCTACAATACTTATCGAATAAAAAGTTTAAAAAAAATATTCAAACAAGCTTTTATCTGGGACAAGGAAATAAAAATTCAAAGCTAATTAAAAAAATATTCAATAATTAATTCTAGTAAGTATTCGGCATGTAGGTTACCTATATATCCTTAAAATTACTATAAGTCTATGCCTCAAGCTTTTAAGAATATAGGTAACCTACACGCCAAATACTAGTTTTTTTTTTAGTTTAGTTCCAGATAAGAGATTGGTTATTTATCCTAATATAGGTATTGAAATAGCGTTCCGTAAAGGATGAAATTATTGTTTTTTTGTTACCTTTACACAATATGTTTTTTTTTAATGTGAAAGTAATGAGACGAACGAGACGCTCTCCTAATGGTAAGAGATGTCTGTCCATGACCATTGCAGTGATACACAGAACATTGAGTAGCAAAACAACGTCCAGGGCATAGTCTCAACAACCCTGTAATTTAATTTATCTTTAAACCCAGTTTTTAAGTCAAGGCGGATGAACTCGCGTGTAAAATGTAATTTTAATTATTGTTTACTATTAAACGAAAGTTTTCTGTGTCAATATGTATAAAGCATACTTCATATGTATAAAAATTGACAAGGAAGTGTACTTGATGTAATTTTGATAAATTTTACCATGATTGGTTGAGCCGTTTACACGTGAAAGGGAATAAGCATGCAAAGAATATCCTTGACATTTATAATATTCGAATAAAGTGTGATATGATTGTATGACGAAGCAGATAACTTAGTTATTTTAACTTAACAGTTGTCTGATATAATTTAGGCCTTCTGAACATATGATATTTATTCAATTGAATTGCAAATCGTTCAATTAAGGTTTTTACTTTTTTAAATTAATTGCGGCACATAACTTTCACACTGAAATTCTTTTTTTATTGTTGACAGGCTAGGTGTTTGACCATAACTCATCTGGTGTTAAGTAGCGGTGTAGCCGAAGATGGTAAACACACCTAGCCTGGAATGGAACTGGCTCTCAAGGGAGGCTGCCGGAACACACCGTTAGATGCTTGGCGGCAGATTTTCAACTTGAGGGTGGTAGCTAGCCAGCCGAGTACTAGAAAATACTCTACCACCATGCTATGGTTTCCTCACGATGTTTTCCTTCACCGGAAGCTCAAGCTCATTGTCGGGGATTGAACCCACGCCCTTCGGCATGCGAACCGACGCGCTTACCACTTAGCCATCATCGCTACAAATAGTTAGCATACTTATACTACATACAATACCAAGTATACTTAGTTTCGCAGGCCAATTAAGTCATTGTATCAATAATATTATAACAGCCGTTACCGTTAATGTTACCGTAACTGTTACCGCCATAATAATTTCCATTTTAAACGTAAATTGGAAACATTGTTTATTTTCTCCATTCACGTCGGTAAAAAACGAGGCTAAAGGCTTCATTATTGTATCTAAAATTACACTATTTATTTTAATCCATTCTTGTTTTGAATTTTGTCATCAAGGACACAAAAACTGGGGCAACGTTACAATTTGGAATTGAAATTATTTCAATTTCAGATATACTATATAACTATTCCCATTGACAGCGGCTTTTTAGATTAGTTTTTTTTTTAAATTATTTATTAGTTCCCCTCAAACACATTCAAATGTTAGAATGTAATTTATAGATAGTTTTCTTATGTAAATAAAAAGATATAAATAACATTTTTGGTGTGGTTTTTGGCGGCCGTGGTGGTGCCGGCGTAAGAATAGCACCCCACCCTCTCTACCCGTGGTTGCCGTAAGAGTCGGCTAAGGGATGTAATCCGGAAGATGGACAGCAGCGTCTTCCTTGAACAATCGCACCTAACTGCGCTCGCCAACCCGCCTGCCAAGCGTGGCTAGTATTGGTAAAACCCCCCCAAGGAGAAGACCTATGTCCAACAGTGGACGATAATGAACATCTTTGAATATCTTGATAAAAATATATTTCAAAATTATTTCAAAAATATTTATTATATCAATCCAAGTTAATAAAGGTCACGGACCCCGGTGTCTGTGGAGAGCAAATAAAAAAGAAAATCTTTTTCCGGGTTTACTTAATACCTACATATCAATATCGATCGAGTACCCTGTTAGTTCATTTGGTAACGTTCTGTTTCGACAGCTAAAGGGCGTGGGTTTGATTCCCAGTCAGGACTAACATTAGTGTGGCTAACATGGATGAACGTTCTGTGTCTGGGTGTTCTGTATCTAAAGACAGCCCTGTTGGCTCATTGGTAGAATATCTGCCTTAAGAGCTATAGGGCGTGTGTTCGATTCCCACTTAGGACAAGTATTTTGTGGTATAAACGACACATTTGTTCTGTGTGTGGGTGTTCTGTATGTATTAGAAGTATTTACTTACAAAAAAAGTATAAATGTTTTTTATTGGTTATTTGACTTCCATAGTACAAGCTTTGCTTAGTTTGGGGTCAGATGGCGCTGTGTATAATATTAAATTAATAAACGATATTTATTTATTTTTATATTTATTATAAAGTATGTATTTACAACAAAAAAATAAGTATTCTGTCAGCATCAGGTGAGCTGTGGTCAAACACCTAGCCTGTCAATCATAAAAAAAATGCTGCCGGAGTAGCTGTTCTCCTATAGTTACGATCTTAATGCCTTCTAGTCGCGAGTGAATCGGTTTCAAGGTGAGTGTGCTCCATCTTAGACCGCATCTTCACTTAACAGACGTGTTGATGGCAAAACGCAAGCCTATTTAGTAACAATCAAGCTTAAAAGATTTATAACCCGACCCGAGCAAAATAACTATAATTAAAGGAAAAAATGTAACCGGAACATAATAAGTCAACATACTACATACACAGACACACAAACAAAGACATACACAGACACAGACACATAAACATAATACATATACATAGTCATATTACATAGACTACTAAACCCCTTTTCCTTTGCCGTAGTCGGGTAAAACAAAAACTAGATGACGACGTTGGAACAATATAAAAAGTAAGTATAAAAAGTATTCTTCGTTTTTCTGTTCTTGTTTTAATTTTTATCAGTCAATTCTATTATTTCGCAGGTCTATGCTACAATAAGCTCAAGCTCACGATTCCAGACTTTGCCTGTAATCGCGACCACAACGTGCGTCTGCCATACATTTGCATACTGAGTCATCAGAATGCATCCTCCATATTTTCAAATTACAATAAAGGTCAATAAATGATTTTACTTTGAAGTTGGATCCGTTTTCCGCTTGCTGCGGGTTTCCTGGCTTGAATCACGTTTGATTAAAAACTTCATGTTCATTGTTTGATTCATCAATACTTTACAGAGTGTTCATAAATGTGGAACATTACTTAAAGATATTGAATTGTTGATCTACTCGATGTAAATAATTTTTACCATCAACTTTAAAATTGTGAAAAATAACAGATGTTCTGTGAAACTATGACATATTTGTATGAAACAACCGTTTTTTTTTTGGTATGGGTAAATCACCATCTTTATGTTACGCTCTACCTTGAATTTGAGCCTGAGCCATAGCTCACCTGATGTTTAGTGAAGGTGATGTTTTGTTGAACTTATAAAATTCCTGTATAATTTTATATGTTCAACGTGTTTATCATCATCGACTATACCGTCGCGTGTTGAGCCATAGCTCACCTGAGTGAAGGTGACGTTTGTTGAACTTATAAAATTCCTGTATAATTTAAATTTAAAATTTTCATATTTTTATTTGTAAATAATTGTGTTTTTCAAATAAATTATAACTGGCCTGTGTTACACATAAAAACTTTTTTTCGTAAATAAAAAACCTGTTTTCTTATATCTGATATCATTTCGACGATTGATGCGATCAATCGTTTGACACAAAAAGTTTTCATTAAATACCTAAACATTGATAAAAGAAATCCTGAACTGACCCCTAATAGAGATTATCTAGAACACAAAGGAAAAGGAGGACAGCGGGCCAGCAAACACCCAAATGCGGGGCAAATATTTGCCGTTCGTACATCTGTTCCATTAGTCTGCACTGTCCCTTATCTTGGATCTATAGTATTTATTATGTGTACTTTCGGCAAAAATAGGATCAAAGAGTAACGAGATAGATGAAATAAGTCTATAAGTTCTGATTCAAGTTGGTCCTTGCAAAACAAAGATGATTATGGAATCTGATTTAAATAATTAACTAGCTGTTACACGCAACTTCGTCCGCGTGGAATATATCAAATAATTCTTGAATTGACTGCGCAATTTTCTTAATTTATTTTTGAGCATTCTGCAATGTATTAGAAAACTTAAAAAAAAAAGATGAATCAAATCGGTAAAGTCGTTCTTAAGTTACGGCGTGATTAAAGGAAACCGATTCATTTTAAAAGCTTTTATTTAACTTGCAATTTACGAGTAAGTATGTAATGTGTTTGTTCGGGTGAAATCTTGCAAGTTGAATTTGACCCACTTCCCGATGTCCGATAAACTTGAGTATTTGATTATATCAAATACTCAAGTTTACTGTCACGTAGAGCTGTGAAAAAATCAAACTTCTAAGCCAACGCAATTAAAAGATACAGCCGTTTATGCTGCAAATTTTTGACACTCGCAAGGTAATCAAAACCTCGCTTGAACTCAGAATCTTGAAATTTGGTACGAAGCAACGTCTTATAGCACATACAAAGGAAAAACTTCGAAAAGCATAAATTACCATTAAAAAAATACCATAACTTTTACTTAGATACCTACAGGTTTGTACGGAACCCTCGGTGCGCGAGTCCGACTCACACTTGGCCGGTTTATTTTTTAATTCTTAACAATATTTTACCTTCCTATTACCGACGTCATTAGTATTTAAGCTGGTTTTCCCCAATACGCGCCATGAATTATTTTATCAATTAATGAACAGGGATAAGGGAAATATTGCATTTATACTAATCCGAAGTCAGTAATATAGATAAGTTTAGCAGTTTCTAAGCATCGCTAGTGTTGAAAACCTTTAACAATAATTCACGTATCTTCGGGGCATGAATGATGATGAATATGACTTCCATAATACAAGATTTGCGCAGTTTAGGGTCAGATGGCGCTGTGTGTAATGTTCTACGATATTTATTTATTTATTATCAACCTGTACTGTCCCAATAAAGGGCAAAGGCCTCCTTTAAACTGCAATTTGGACGTTTTTAAAGCTAGAGTGAATAGATTTCTTCTAGATCGGCGTGCTCCATCCTCGGCCGCACCGTCGCTTTCCATCAGGCGAGTTGGTATACTTAATATTTAAAAAAAAATCTCTTTCCATTTTTCTTTATCTTTCGCAACCTGAGTACAGTCTTTCAAACAGAAAACGATGAGTAAAGTTCGTCCCTTCATCTCCGTCTGTGCCATCCAGGAGGTTGTTTGGCATCTTGGGGACCACTGTATCGTGATTTGGGTCAAAAATCTCCTGACGTGCGGCTAACATGGCCGGCCCAGTCCCACTTTAGGAAGGCGGCTTTCTGAGCTACATCGGCCAAGTCCTAGAGCGTTGCAGTGGCGGAATTACCAGCAGGCTGAGTAGAAGCCTAGGGCGGCAAATTTTAGGGAGGCGGCAAATTTAGCCTTACAGAAATTAAAAAAACATTATTACACGGAGAAAAGATGTCTCGAAAAATTACAATATTTTCGTACAATACAGTACACCGAAAATTCCAACGCCTGAAAAATTACAAATACACTGTGTAAAGTATACTTTTGTGTTTATTAATTTTTAAAATATTCCATTAGTGTTTCAATATTACAATTCAAATTTAGTAATTTTGACCTATTTTTTTTTTTTTTATCTGTGTACCTAAATTTTATTATGTCCACTCACACAATCCGCTAACGCGCGAAGGTATTAGTAGGCTATTACCGGAATATTCTAGGAACTGACACAACGATCCTTTGATTCACAATCATACTAATAACGGGATTTGCTAATGTAATTATCACGATAGAATACAAATAATAACAATCATTGACAAAGAAAATTTTATTAATATGATTGTAAACTAGGGTATTAAATTGTAGAAGTTAGTAGAGGTAGCAAAAATTGTATAGCCTATTGGCGGCAAACATGTAAATCCGGCACTGGAGCGCTGTATTGTGCTTCTTATTTTGAATCATTTCTAAGATTTTAATTTATTTCCTAAGTTTAATTTCAACATCGTAAGTAGGTACGTTTATAACGGCACACCCTTTTTAATCTCAAGCACCGTGCAATCATTGTTTGCATGTGTTTTTCAAACGAAGCTAACATCACGACACTTCAAAATACCTATAATACTCACTATGACACTTGCGTAAATCATTTCGCAGTAAAGATCATCGAGATTACAGTGAGTATGTATTCCTGTTTATTTATTTATATCATGAATACAAACGTTGTGTACATTATCGTATGATTAAAATGGAAGAAGGAAAAAAAGTATACAGATAAATGTCACAACAATTACAGGTTTCAGGTTATCTAAAGCTAATAAGTCTTTTCTCGGGAATTGCGTTAGATTCTATAATAAAATCCCACTTGAGGTAACTAAAATATCTTATAATAAATTCAAAGATTTTATAAAGCAGAGGTTAATTGTCAAATCCTACTATAAGGTGGCTCATCACGTGGAAGATAGGAATATATGGTTGTAGTAGCTTCTTTCTGCACTCGCATCCGCCTGGCTAAGTGACAATTGTAGTAAGCATAATGTAAACTGTATAAACTGTAACCTAATATGAAAAGAAAGATGCACAAAAAAAATGCCTTGCTGAGTTTCTTGCCGGAGTCTTCTCAGTTGAAGTGTAATTACGAGCCGGTGGTAGATTCAAAAATGTAACTTAACGTTCATAAGTGCCTTACCAGGGCCTAAACTGAATAAATGACTTTTTGATTTGATTTGAGGTGAAGACAGCATGCAGTAATAACAATAATGAATCATAATTAATACAAAATTAAATGTCAAAGAAACAATTAAAATAAAATAATAATAATTAAAAAGTACATAATCATTCAATTTACATGTAAATTTTTGTCAGAGAGTAAAGACCTCTTGAAACTGTAAATGTTCTCACCAAAAATAGCTGTACCGATTTCCCTAGAGATGGCATTATACTAACGAGTCGTCCTAGATAAGGGTACATTAAATTCCAGGTTAGATCGAGAATTGAGTATACAAAAAATATTGAAACCCGGACACCCTGGGCAACGTACGAGGATTGGTCAGAGATAGTTCCGATAGCAAATACGGGGTGTCCAGTATTCCGTTCGCCAGTTGTTGTTGTTCTGTTATCACGATATATTAGCTAAGTACATTTACAAGGTATTATCATCATCAACAGCCATGGGACGTCCACTGCTTGACATAGGCCTCCTCCTGGGGGGGTTTTGCCAATACTCGCCACGCTTGGCAGGCGGGTTGGCGAGCGCAGTTAGGTGTGATTGTTCAAGGAACACGGTGCTGCCCATCTTCCGGATTACATCCCTTAGCCGACTCTTACGGTAACCACGGGTAGAGAGGGTGGGGTACTATTCTTACGCCGGCACCACCACGGCTACAGTTTAAAAAGGCTAAATTATTTACAAGGTAAATTTATATTCATTCCGCATTTTCAAATTCCCAGCGTCTACTTTGAAAAGTAAAAACCCTAATGCAACTGTAAAAAAATCTTAATTAATATAGAACTTGCATTCATAACACGATGATGATAAATGGATACGGGACAATACGGGCACATAATCTGCGAACAAGTTAGTCATAGATTTCCCTTATGAATCATCGTACTTATAAATAAAAAAAAGATTTTACTGAAACAAATATAATTTTGGATTGGGAAATAAAAACAATGGAACCAAACAAGGTCTAAGATAGGATAGTTTTTTTTTTAAATTCTTGATAGGTTTGCGTTTGACCATAAGCTGTCGGATGCTAGCAATGGTATAGTCTAGGATGGAGCACGCATACCTAAAGAAATCTATTTACTCTTGATTTGAAGACAACCATTAAACAAGCTAAAAAGTTTATAAAATCTATAATTCGACTGCAACTAAAATAGCTATAAAGGAAAAAACTTTTTAAGCTAATTTATTATTTATAATTAATTTTAAACATATATGTAACTTTTATATGTTTTTGTAATGCCCTTTTGATACTCTACTCGATGGGTTTGGTTTTTTTTTGTGTAGTACTATTCCGCGCCAAAAACCCGCTTTTTTCTTTTTTTAAAGATCTCATGACACTTGGCTTATTAAGACAAATCTATTAATACCTTAATTGTCGTAATCCATTCGGCCATTTGGAACAAACTAGATACCCAGTATAATTCAATTTTTTTTTTTAAATAAATTTTATCATTACTAACTTAGTATTGATCGCGACATCAGAATCAGCTCTAAAAACCCGAATCAATCCTTTTTTTATAAACTGGCCCACTGCTGGGCGTGGGTCTCTTCTCATTGTGATGAGGGTAAGGCCACGCTGGCCAAGTGCAGATCTTCAAGAACTTTCTATTTTTGCTCGCTTTCGTTAAAAGTCAGTTGCAATACGAACACAAAATATATATACACACACACACACACACACCCAAACACACGCACACACAGATTTTGTGTTTTGCTCTAAAAGGTAGGAATCACTGAATCTCACGACACGGGACTCCCTAGTGTGAGATTCAGGGTCCACAACAAGAAGTTGTATGTTTTTTTTGTTGAAATAAATAATTATTATTTAATATTATTGGTTCGACCGCGCTAACGAATAAACTATCATCGCTACAAAGATCAATTGTTTGATCAATCCCAGCAGTTAGATTTAAAAGGTTGGTACTGACTTTTTCCGCAATTATGTTACAATTACCCCCTTTCGGTAGTACACCCTAAGCATATAACCCTGTAGATACACTACACTTAATTCCGAAAAAAGAAAAACGATCGTAATTATACGTATAAAGATCTTCAAATGGTTTATGAAGACTTTTGCCTCTGAAAGCTGGCTAAAAAATGTATCTCCTTAGTGTTCCAAATTTAATTTTAGTTATTTATTAGAATATGACAACCAATTAGTTGGCTAGACAATTAATTAACCTAAGTAAAACTTATTGGGTTACACGGATTAGAGGTAATGAGCCAAAAGGAGCTATACTACTCTTCTCCTCTTTTTTTTTAGTTTGCGATTTTCTCTGAAACTGATGTTTGCGGTGATAGCTCAGTGGCTAGTACGGTCGGTTCACACCACGACGGGCGTGGGTTCAAATCCCAACAATTAGGCTTCAGTTGCCAATGAAGGAAAAGATCGTGAGAAAACCATAGCGTGGTGGTAGGATATATTCTCGTATTCGGCTAGATAGTTACCTCCCTCAAGTTGAAAATCTGGTACCAAGCACCTAATGGTGTATTCCGGCAGCCTCACTTGAGACCCAGTTTCATTCCAGGCTAGGGTTGCTTTACCATCTTCGACCACAACGTCATTAAAAATCAGGTGAGCTGTGGTCAAACTCTTAATTTGACAAACATAAAAAAAACTTCAAAAAATATCGATTTTCATTTCGTAAATTACAATGGAGGTAAGCATTGATGCGAATTTCAACCTTTTAAATCTACACCTCAGAAGCAAGTCCTATGTGAGTACTTCTTGGTAAAACTGTAAAATATAAAGTGGCTAAAATAAGCTCCTTTCAACTTAGCACCGTTCCGCGTTACCCTATATCTTAAAGCTACTTAGGCTACGAAATTACTGAAAGATACCTTTTGACATGTCGACCACTTTGTTTACCTTCATTAATCTGAAATGTAATTAATTTCGTTTTCTTTGACAATTACCTTTATTTGTTGAATTATTTGGCTAGAGCTTAGTATTTCTCTGTGGAATTTTATCATGATAAAAGGAATTTGATAAAACGTAATAACAGAGATATTTCATCCATAGAGATGCTTATAAACTAGTCATTAATACGATCATAATAAAGCTACTATTATTAATATATCATCATCATCATCAGCCATAGGACGTCCACTGCTAGACATAGGCCTCCTCCTGGGGGGGTTTTGCTAATACTCGCCTCGATTGGCAGGCGGGTTGGCGAGCGCAGTTAGGTGTGATTGTTCAAGGAAGACGCTGCTGCCCATCTTCCGGATTACATCCCTTAGCCGACTCCTACGGCAACCACGGGTAGAGAGTGTGGGGTGGGGTACTATTCTTACGCCAGCACCACCACGGCAATACATAATTAACTTAAAACAAATATTTAAGGGTGTGGCCAAACATGTAGCCTGTCAAATAAAAAAAATATCGTATCTTTCTCGGAACACAGAATCCGCCAAAGATGTTTACATTCTCGACGTCGTAACAACAAATCCGAAATTGCTGATCTGAGAATTCTAACCGTCTTAAAGGCATTATTATCTAGCCTAAAATCAATTGCTATTAGAGATCTCTAAACTAAATAAGCCTTTAAAATTCTAGGCTCTAAAACAACGCACTTTAGCAAAGCCAAATTAGTTTAGTCTTTACTTAAACTAAAGAGTGTCGAATAGAAAGGTCGGACACCTTATGGAATCTTTTGGGATTACTTACAATAACTTTTTACCTAAGTTATTGTATACTAGCTGCGCCCCGGTGTCACCCGCTTTTCCCACGTGAACACTACATTTTTCCGGGATACAAAGTAGCCTACGTGTTAATCAAACGTGTCAGCTACTTCCATACCAAATTTTATCAAAATTGGTCTAGTCGTTTGAGCATGAAGAAGTAACAATCATACAAACACACTCACAAACTTTCGCCTTTATAATATTAGTGTAACTATTGAGAGAAAGCTCGGGTCCAATAATATTTGTAAAAAGATAAATGAAAAGTATGTTTTTATACTTTTGCTTAGTATTATTCTTTCGTAAGGTAAAATAGTCTATAACCGGTACCGGTAGGTATTCTATTCTCACTACAGTTCCTTGAAAAAGGTCACTATATTTGACCGAAACAAGAGACGAAGTATCCAAGCTAACCAAACGTGAGTAAGTAAAACAAGAATTTATCAAAGCCACGGCATTTTCCACTCAAATGTTCGTACCTGTTCTTTGCTAGAAGTAACCATATTTGTTCGAAACTATAGTGGCAGTATCCGACCTAATCACACACGAGTAAGCCCTTATAAGTTGAACAAAATGTGTCTAAGCGATGTTAGTTTTCACCAGCGTTGCCAAATTTATTTTTTTGCCAATTCGGGGAACTATTTGAGTGAAAAAAGCGGGATTCTTTCGTCAAAGCGGGACGTAGTAGGAAAACGTATTCAGAAGTTTTTAAATATTTTTATTTTTATTTGAGTTCAAATTACGTTTACGTGACAATAGATAGCCATAGAAAATGTATTTTAATAAAAATATGTTATTTTAAATCTGATTTACCCTATCGTGACGAACCCCTCTCTCTCCCGCGCGCTTATCTTCATTACGCGCCGGGCGGGCGGCCAGTCCACACTTGTCTGTACAATTGCTGTAACGCGCTGCCTCAATTGCTGCCAAATTTTCGTACTCGTTCAGTCAAACAAACAGTCAAACGGTGACCGTTTGTCTGAAACAATAGTCTGAGTATTCCACCTAATCAAACGTGAGTAACGCCGTATTAGCAAAACAAGAACGTTTCAAAGCTACGTCAATTTCCACATATTCGTACTACATTGCAATATTGGTCACCGTACTTGACCGAAACTATAGTCGGAGTAACCGACGACGTACGTAAGTGTGTGAGTAATCCCGTGTAAGTAAAACAAAATAGGTATTTTACTGCGTTGTTTAGTTTTTTTTTTTTTTTATAACGATTAGGCTTGCGTTTGACCGCCATCTCGCCTGATGATAAGCGAAGATGCGGTCTACGATGGAGCACGCTCGCCTAGAAGAAACCGATTTACTCGCGACTTGAAGGCACCCAGATTGTACCTATCGGGGAACACCCACTCGGGCAGCGAATTCCAATGTTTAGCGGTTCGTATGAAGAAGGTGGAACCAAACCGCTTAGTATGATTATATTTTCTTCTTTCTTCAACATTTACCCTTAAGCTTGAGCTTGTTCCCATTCTGTTTGCACGGCTGAACGGATTTGAAAGCAATTTAGTGCGTAAAATACCTTTTACACCATGTTGACATGGACTTTTTATTTGGAGAATATAAACGGTTACTATAAGGAAGCGGCTGAGAACGCAGGCCGCTACCAAGAAGTAATATTTCTTATCTTTAATACCTAACGGAACAAAAGTGGCCATTAATTTATTTTAATCGCACACGATCCGTCACACGATCCTGTAACTGTTTACAATCGACGACACGATAATTCCATTCGAGTACCTACTATTTTCCGATACATGACACAACAATTTTTTGTGTATATGATTTGGCGCTCATTAAGTTGAGACATTCGATGGTTAGCCTTAAAAACCTTGTAATTGCAGTACTACCGGAACCGGAACACAGTAATATTTACACACTACTGCTTGGCTATATTTGACAGCCCTGTTGGGTCATTAGTAATATGTCCGCCTTAAGAGCCGTAGGGCGTGGGTTCGATTCCCGCCCAGAACAAACATTTTATGGTATACAAATGTTTTGTTCTGTGTTTGGGTGTTCTGTATGTATTATAAATAAGTACTTACAAAAAAAAAGTATTTATGTATTCTATCAGTTATCTGACTTCCATCACACACTCTGCTTAGTTTGGGATCAGATGGCGCTGTGTGTAATGTCCTACGATATATATAACAATTGCAGAAGACTAAAGAAGACAAAAGAGAGTTAAATCACACACAAACATTACAATGTACACATCCAAAGAATAAGATTCAGATTTGCTCAACTTGCTGGCAGTACCGCCAAATGTTCTTTTCTCTTCTGTTTTTTTGGCAATACACTTTGTATATTCTGCAAACGTCAAGTTGTCCATTTGTGTCAAGCGAATAAAACCCCCACGTAGTTTTTAGATAGATGTCGCTGTATCTATGAGTGATGTCGTTACCACTTATCGTGTCGTTGACAAATGCCAATGTCGCCGCCTGTAAAGACATACTATACGGGCCCAATCAATCATGTAACACATTCATCGAACGGCCGATTACTCTCGAGCGATCGCATTTCGAGCTGGATTAATGCGTCTTCTTTACTTGGAAATATACTCAGATAACATCACCGCTAGCGGGGTTTTCCATAACAGTTCATAAGATTCCATACTCGGAGGATGTCAAAACACTTTTTGCTAATCCCATCACCTCCGCCTCCGTGCGTCAAAGATTAAAAATAATATAGGCCCAAAATAAGTAAAGCTTGCAATATGGAACTAGATAACTGATATAATATAGCAATGATAGCCTAGTGGTTAGCGCGGTCGGTTCACATGTCGAAGGGCGTGGGTTCAAACCCCAACAATAAGCTTGAGCTGCCGGTGAAGAAAAACATCGTGAGGAAACCATAGCGTGGTGGCTAGCTACTACTCTCAAGTTGAAAATCTACCGCCAAGTATCTAACGGTGTGGCCCGGCAGCCTAACTTGAGAGCCAGTTCCATTCCAGGCAAGGTGTGTTTACCATCTTCGATCACACCGTCACTTTACATCAGGTGAGCTGTGGTCAAACACTTAGCCTGTCAACCATATAAATATTTAAGTATTCTGTCTATTGTCTGGTTCTCCCATAGCACAAGCTTTGCTTAGTTTGGGGCTAGATGTCGCTGTGTGAAATATCCTTTTAAATAACTTGACTTTTTATTTCGAGTATTTAAGTTAAAGTTAAGAAGTTACCACCACTGACCGGACTTTACCATGACTTACTTGTATGACTATAACTATAATTCAAACTTATTTAACTTGATTTTTCACCGTATACTTGAAAATGTCAAACCCTATACTGGCAAAATTTACAAAGTGCTATGCCAAAAACAGAGAAAAACAAAAAAATATACAAGTTAAGTAAGTGTGAAGGTGGAGACAAAGATAACTGAACTGTTTACGTGCCTATCATGTATTATTTCTCAGGCGACGCGTACTAGACAGTGTTATTGGAGATAAATGAGTCAACACTTCACTCGCTTGCTGAAACTAAGCATCACTCGCTTTTACGTGCTTTCACTAGCTGGAATATAAAAGCAGTGGTAAAAAAATCGAATAACTATGATGATATTAGAATAACACTTTTATTATATATTGAAGTCACCTTCTACATCGCACACATTTACGAGCTTTCACAAGTCAGTAGAAAATAGTAGTAAAAATATAATGGCTCTGGCGATATTCGAATAATACTTAAATTGCATGCTGTAATCACCTCTATATATGCATACGCACACGCACACGCACACGCACACGCACACGCACACGCACACGCACACGCACACGCACACGCACACGCACACGCACACGCACACGCACACGCACACGCACACGCACACACACACACACACACACGCACGCGCACACACACAAGGACAAGATAAATAAGCTTAAAATAATAATAATAATTTCTAATAAAAATACCACCACGACAACAAAAAAATACATAGATATTGTTTTAGGATAAGATTGTCCAAATAATATTTCTATCTATAGACTCGTTTCAAATTTAAATCGCATTTTTTCTACCGATCGAAGTTTATATTACTATTCGACTATTATTTCCTCTCGCTTATCTCTAATCTACTTCTCTCGCTTTTACGCCAGTGACTAACCTTTTACGAATAATTTTACTGCGACATGTAACAGCTTTGCCTAGAGCCCGCTGACTTTGTCGCAGACAATAAATCTAAGGGTAACAGTTTTTTCATTGTTACGCTCATCGTAACTTTCTTGGCACGAAAACATAATTTTTTTCTTCAACCGTCAATGTTAACGAAGTACCTACATATATTAAAACTTGCGTGAGAACATATTTACACCTAACCCTTATCTGAGTAACCTGTTTTCCTCGAATACAGGATTTGGCATTTTTTAAATCAAGATAGCATAAAACGCACTTTATCACATCACTTCATTATCAGCCATAGGACGTCCACTGCTGGATATAGGCCTCCTCCTGAGAGGGTTTTGCCAATACTCGCCACGCTTGGCAGGCGGGTTGGCGAGCGCAGTTAGGTGTGATTGTTCAAGGAAGACGCAGCAGCGTCTTCCTTGTAATCCAGAAGATGGGCAGCAGCCCATCTTCCGGATTACATCCCTTAGCCGACTCTTACGGCAACCACGGGTAGAAAGGGTGGGGTACTATTCTTACGCCGGCACCACCACGGCACTCACAGTAATGTAGGTACACAGTAATGAAATGAACAAAACGCTGTCTAGATAGATAGTAAGAGATAACGCCTGTTAACCCTTGCAGCGGCATTCAGGACTTTTGAGTAACTAAACAAAGTCGAAGAAAGTAAAGAGCGGATGGCTGTTTTAGCGCTCATTGCTTTGAAATATTCGATATAACGGAAACAATTATATTACAATTACAATTAATGATTACACACTATTTTGTGGCGCCAGAATATCTGCAATGTTACTTATCTAAACAGTTTTCTAGGAAAATAAAGATATTCTGCAAAGAAACTTAGTGGGTATTCCTATGGAAAGTTTCTTCCGATATTTATTAGAAATGCAATAGTTCTAACTCACAGCTTCGCTTCTCCTACCAATTTGTTTCCTCTTTGGTAAAACTTTCTTATCACTGTACCATGCTGATTAGTCAATACAGAAAGACAACTCGGAATATATGACAGCGATAGTAGCGATGATAGCTCAGTGGTAAGCGCGATTGGTTCGCATGCCGAAGGACGTGGGTTCAAACCCCAACAATGAGCTTGAGCTGCCGGTGAAGGAAAACATCGTGAGGAAACCATAGCGTGGTGGTAGGGTACTTTCTAGTACTCGGCTGGTTAGCTACCACCCTCAAGTTGAAAATCTGGCGCCAAGCATCTAACGGTGTGTTCCGGTAGCCTCACTTGAGAGCCAGTTCTATTCCAGGCAAGGTGTGCTTTACCATCTTCGACCACACCGTCACTTAACATCAGGTGAGTTGTGGTCAAACACCTAGCCTGTCAGCTATAAAAAAAAAAAAAAAATGAGAGGTTTCTAATCGTTTTTCTGCGTACGATTTATAAACAACTCATTGCCTCTATTACTCAAACTTCTATGACTTTTGGAACTCGCGAGAGAGAAAACAGTTGTTTCATGGAAAATATCTACCCCAGGCAAAAGGTGCGGTGAAATAGGGGGAAGTGTTGCATTATGAATCTTTTAGAGGCACGGTAAATCATCCGAAAATTGGAACGAATTCCTGGATTCCGCACCTGTTCGGTAAAAAAATAACATTAATAATCCGATCTAAGATTTTTAAATGAGAATTCTTTAAAAATTGATTCATTTTTTATCACAACGATTACAATAAATACGTTTATGAACACTTGGAATTCTTTAAATTTTCCTTCCCTGGTTTTATAATCTATGTCTTGTGATTTACGAGCGTGACTTGTACGTATTCTTTACGCGTAAGTTTCTTGTAGCTGGTTTTAATAATGTCTAATATCGCTTTCGTTATAATATGTGACAAATTAAAGTACATTTACTGCGCAAATTTAGCTACAGTAAAAAAAATTAGTTGATTCAGGCGTTACTTTGTGGAAGTTCATTTTAAGTGTTCAAGAATTAAATTTTATTGTAATTCCGCATAAAAGTCGTTTTGGCGACGAGGATTTCATTTAATTTGGATATCATTTTAAATATTTATCTAACTTGAAGACTTTTAAATATTTATAAGAAATATTTCTTAATATCTAAAAAGAATATATGTATGTATGTATATGCATGATATGCATTGTTTAATATAAAAGACTCTTTGGTCCTACAAATTCCACAAATACCATAATGTATTTGTGTGCTGTAAGACATTATTTATTTATTAATTAGCGTAAGACAAGTGTTTTACTTTTTGTTTTATTTGTTTCCTATTTCAAGAATTTTATTTTTGGTGTATTTCCGCTTAAAAGTCGTTTTGATTACAATAGTAACGAGGATTTAATTAAAACTGAATATAATTTTAAATATTTATTTAATTTGAAGATAATTTTATATATTTTTCTTAAATATTCCTTCATACCTAAAATCGGACATAAATTGAAAAAAAAACTAATTAAAATAACAGTATAATTTTTTTTATGGCTGACAGACTAGGTGTTTGACCACAGCTCATCTCATGTTAGGTGACGGTGTGGTCGAAGATGGTAAAGCACACCTAGCCTGGAATGGAACTGGCTCTCTAATTAGGCTGACAGCAGATTTTTAACGTGAGTGGTAGTTAGCCAGCCGAGTACTAGAAATTACTCTCATGATGTTTTCCATCACGGGTAACTCAAGCTCATTCTTGGGATTTGAACCAACGCCCCTCAGCCTGCGGTCTGAATGCGCTAACCACTGAGCTATTATCGATACGAGGTAAACCCCAGCTCTGAAAGTCTTGAACGGATGGCATGAAGCTATAGGTCAAAAGTCAGATAGAGAGGTAAACGCTAGACCTTTACTATCATAAATCACTACTTCTGAGAATCATGAGAGAATCCCTCCGGAGTGTCACATGAATCTAATAGACGTGTGAGGGTAGCTATAATAAAGCTCCCTGTACATACGCGATGGAATTGCGCTGCATTGTTTTCTGAACTTTATAAATCAGAATTGTTAAGTAATTTCATAAATTAAGAAAATATTTTTAAAAACAAGCTTTTATCTGGGACTAAAAATTTAAAAATAAATTCCAGTAAGTATTATTTGACGTGCGGGTACTTACCTATATTCTAAAAAGCTTGAGGCAAAGAAGTATAGTAAGAACCTAACCTGTAACCTGTAACGGGTAGTGGCTCAAGCTTTTAAGGATATAGGTAAGTACCTACACGCCAAATACTTACTATAATTTATTTATAAATTTTTAGTTCTTTGTTCAGGTAAAAGTTGGTTTAAGAAAAAGATTAATTTTAATTTATTTTTAACTTTTTAGTAGATAAGTATTTTAGAGATTGCTCCTCAAGACGAATCAATCGAGCCCAAACTCAATGGGTTTATCTTGTTGGCCATCTTCCGTCTCCATCATCAAACCAGCTCCATAATACCATATCATTGTATTGTCACCGAAGAAACATAAGTACACCAAATTTGAGTCTACCGGACATCGGGAAGTGGGTCAAATTTAACTTGCAAGATTCCGCCCGAACATAGCTATACATACATACAGGTATGTACATTATTATACATTGCAAGTTAAATAAAAGCTTGTAAAACAATGTCTTACTTGATTTTGTTCCTACACCATACCGTTTCTGCAGTTTATGCCAATCATTATCCAGATAGGTGTCATAGTGAAACGGCCTTAAAGCGAAGAGTCTCAACAAACACCTTTAGGAACATTCGATAACGCTAATAGAAAACTCACTAATAGCGTTATCGCTAATTCAATGTTACTACATCTGGGCCCTCTTACCGTTTCTGCAATTTGTCCTAATCCTTGTCCAGATAGTAGTCATAATGGAACAGCATTTTAACGGAATGCCTCAACGAACACCTTAAGAGGCTTTTGGCTTGGCTTATAGCTCAGAAGATTTAACAAGATAATTTACGAAAAAAAAAATTCATCGATATGAATGTTATCGATACCGAAATATATAAAAAATGGATTTACGCCCTTAAACTAAGACTAACGTAAATTGGCAGCCATTTTTCATATATCCCAATCCTAACTTTTCTAATATTATAAAAGCGAAACTAACTTTTTCGTCTTCAACTTTTATCTGCTTATTACTTTTTCAAGATTAAGCGGCCGAATGGAACATAGTAAAATTTTAAAAACTTATAGGATGTTTTTTTAAAGACTGAAATAGGTTGATTTTTTCTCAAAAACAACCTCACTTGAGAGACAGTTCTATTCCAGGCTAAGTGTGTTTCATAATCTTCAACTACACAGTTATTTAATATCAGGAGAGCTCTGGTCAAACACCTATATTGTCAACCATAAAAAAACATCCGTTTAAATCAGTCTTTAAGGTTATTTATTGAGTAAGAGGCTTTACACGTAATACTATCTATAGTTTGCCTCTGACGTTGATAACATAATAATAAATGTCGCTAAGATAACCCGGATTATATGCCGGATATAAACGTCGCGGGTTATAAGAAAACTTACCAACTTTCTTTTGTTCAATCATCCGAAAGTATTCAGTGGGAAAATGGAAGTTTGAGGCTCGCAAACAAACGGATGATTTAATATCCAACAAAGCGTGAACCTGATCATATAATATTACCTTGATGTTTTGTTCGACGTAGCTGAACAATAATTTCAAAAAATCTTGCCCTACTACTTAATTAATAATTGGTATATTTTCTAGGTGGAAGTTGGAAGTTTCAGTAGCGTAGTTAGGAGATCGGCTTTTAATTTGATGGTCCTGGATTTAAATCGTGCGTGCCGTAGAAAATATAGAGATATATGTATTCTGATCAAAGAACCAAATATTAGGTATGCACTGCTGGCCTGCCTTAATATTACTTAGTGTTAGATCTCCTTAGAAAGAGGTCATCTAGGTAGGTACCACCACAGTACCAGATATTCTGCCGCCAAGCAGTAGTATTGTACACATTACTGCGTTCCGGCTTAAAGGATAATTACAGGGCTGTTGAGACTAACCATCTAATTTCTCAAAGCAATGAACACCAGAGCAGCGATGTCCGGAACTTTGTTTTGTTATTCAAAGTTCTGTGAATCGCTGCAAGGGTCATGAACAGGTGGTATCTCTTACCACCAGGAGAGCGTTCCGTTCGGCCTACTACCTTCAAATGTTTTTTTTTTTTTAATTAATATATTTTTGATAATAATTGTAATCCGATATAATTATTAGACGCTAAGATCGAAGATAGCAAACAGATCCAGACTGAAATGAGAATTAATTGAAATGACAAAAAATAAGAATCATTATTCAAAATATTATTTAACAATATTTTGTCCACAAAAATCTTTGAAGAACATCTAGGTTTCTTTTTAAGCAATTAAATCGGTTCACTCAGCCAAAATTGAATCTAAAAAGTAAGAATCTCTCGTGCTCGTTTCAAAGCTTAAAAATCCAGCGTCAATGCAGCGCTGAAAATTACGGTTCATCGAAGTTCGAAAAACATGACTTTTCATTTACGCTAACTGGAAAATAGAACATGATTGAATAATGAAAGAGTAGAGTGTCGAAAATACGAATGAAAAATGGAATATTGCGAGAGTGGAACGTAATTCGAGAGTCTCACTGAGAACAAAATGTCGAAGGTATTTCGGGAATATATTTTGTTAGGAAAGTCGCAGAGTGCAAGATAAAAATTCACGGGGCAAAGAGATTGCACTCAATTAATGGAAAGAAAAATAAAAGACAGTCGTGGCATATTATACTTTATTTCGTACATTTAGGTCATTTAGGTTGATTAAGCAACTAACGTGGAACGTCATACGAAGACGTATCAAAAACATGTTTGTGCTATAATTAGTGACGTTTAATTATGTCATAGTTTTGTCCACATTCGGTGGCCTTCTTCACGGAGGTTTTTTAAGCTTGACAAACTATGTGTTTGACCAGTGCTTACCGATATTAAGTAACAGTGTATTCGAAGATGGTAAATTCACCTATATAGCCTGCAATAAAATTAGGTACTTTGCTTCAGATTTTCAACTTGAGAGTGGTAGCTAGCCAGCCGAGTGTTAGAAAATAGCCTATTACCATGCTATGGTTTCCTCACGATGTTTTCCTTTACCGGCAGCTCAAGCTCATAATTATGTTTGAACCTACACCCTTCGGCGTGTAATCCGACTGCGTTAACCACTGAGCTATCATTGCTACGAATATTCTTTTTTTATTCGTTATTTAGGGAACACAGACTAAGGCAAAATTTCCGCAACTTCGCGCGTAAACGAAAAATATACCTAAAAAATATTCTTTAAAATAAAAGTGAAATCTCTATAAAAAAGGCAATGGGCCGTCCCTTTATTTTTTCGATCTTACTAAAAAGTTGAACAAACACCATCGTTTCCTACCGGTGGTGCAGTAAACAACGCTGCCAAAACTTGTTGATGAAATCAAGGAAAAGTATTATATTTTCCTCGAGATGTGTACAAACCAACAAACCTTGGTAGCATTACCAATAGCTTTATTTTTTGATGTTGAAATAAATAATGTGCGTTCATACGCATAAAGACATTGTTTTCCTTGATAAAGTACTTATGTACATTTACAAATATACACACTGAATTTAATAGCATGTTTTTTTACATGCTTTGCGGAGTCACGGTCTCACCTAATAGAAAGCGACAATCTAGCTGAACAATATTCCAGAATAAAATGTAATTCCTTCACTAAAGTTTATGTAACGTCACATCATATCACATCATCAGCCATAGGACGGCCACTGCTGGACATAGGCCTCCTCCTGGGAGGGTTTTGCCAATACTCGCCACGCTTGGCTGGCGGATTGGCGAGCGCAGTTAGGTGTGATTGCTCAAGGAAGACGCTGCTGCCCATTTTCCGGATTACATCCCTTAGCCGACTCTTACGGCAACCACGGGTAGAGAGGGTGGGGTACTATTCTTACGCCGGCACCCCATCAGAGGGCGGAAAAACTAAATTACTAATAAGATTGTAAAACGTACGTTGATATGTTACAAATGAATTAATCAATATTTCATCTAGCTGAACGTTGTAGAGCTTACGAGCTAATCTTTAGAACATGGTGTTCTAGTAATTACCTGAATTTGCATACTAAGGCGGCAATAAAGGCACTAAATAACTGGAGATCGGATTAATCTCGTTTAATAGCTTTGCAACTTAGGTAATATTACTATAGTGGGTCACACTAAGCAAATTGACCGAGGCTATTTGGATTAGACTATTTAAACAATTTATAGCAGAAAATTTAAAATGAAATAATTTTAGGTTTTTTGCAGATTGCCAAACAAAAAGTTACATAACTAAAAAAATGAATTTTATGTAAACAAATATAATGTTAATTAATATATGACATTTTGTTAAATAAATATTAACAAATTATAATTGACTGCCCTGTTGGTTCATATGGTAGTGTCTGCTTCAAGAGCCGTAGGGCGTGGGTTCAATTCCCACTCAGGACAAGCATGTTGTGGTATAAACAAAAATGTTTGTTCTGTGTCTGGGTCTTCTGTATGTATTATAAGTATGTAATTACAAAAAAGTATTTAAGTATTCTATAAGTTATTTCACTGCCATAGTACAAGCTTTGCTTAGTTTGGGGTCAGACGGATCTGTGTGTATATAAATTATCTGTATGTATATATATTTTATTTATATAAATAAATATCGTAGGACATTACTGTCCTACGATATTTATTTATTTAAATAAAATTATTAATTATAATAAATAAAATGTCAGTCATTAATTGACTTATTTTAATTTGTGTTTAGCATATTAATACAACGGGGCAATGTTAATCAATGTTGGGGCAAAAACTGTAGTGGTATTTTTTTTAGATAATTTTTGAATTTCAACATTTCTAGCCAAAAAAACGGCGAATGAACGCCGCAAAAAAATTAAAAGCTGTTTCATATCCACTTCACTTTCTCATTTGAAATTCGCTTTAGAAATGTTTCATTCAATAAGATATTTCAAGCCCAACCTGACCGACCTAGTTTCATCGAAGAACCGTAGCACCTGACGCCTGTATAGCAGATAAATCTTTACAAGCTGATTTACATAACTCGCAAAACTTGCGTAAAAGCTCATCCTACTATCGGACAGCCAGAAGCTCTAAAAAGCGACATCGCTTCGTGGTCTATACTCCAAAAACTCGAACTTAACGGTTTGATATACTTTTTTGTAATTACATACATATAATACATACAGAACACCCAGACACAGAACAAACATTTTTAACCACAAAATGCTTGTCCTAAGTGGAAATTGAACCCATGCCCTACGGCTCTTGAAACAGACATACTACCAATGAACCAACAGGGCAGTCAAAATATCAATTATTAATTAACATTTTATTTGTTTAAATTTAATTTAAATTAACTTTTTGTTTGGCAAAATGCAAAAAACCTAAATTGATTTTTATTTTTTATTTTCTTTGGCAACAGTTTGTTTACCTAGTTATAAATAGTTTAAATAGCCTAATCCAAACAGGTTCAGTCAATCTACCTTCATTGTACGAACCAATTCCACTGTATTTACAATGGGATTTGCTGCCCGAGTGGGTATTCCATGATTGATACAATCTGGGTGCCTTCAAGTCGCAAGTGAATCGGCTTCTTCTAGGTACTTCGTACTACTTCGTAGGTACTCCATCGTACACCGCCATCAGGTGAGTTAGCGGCCAAACGTCAAACAGATATGGATGACGATTTTTTATACTATTGAAATAGAGCAAAACTAGATTTCAAATAACCGGCGGTAATCTAAATATATATAACTCAAAGGTGACTGACTGACTGACATAGTGATCTATCAACGCACAGCTCAAACCACTGGACGGATCGGGCTGAAATTTGGCATGCAGGTAGATGTTATGACGTAGGCATCCGCTAAGAAAGGATTTTGATTAATTCTATATAATATATAATTTATCTTTGAACTCAATTCTAAAGTCAGCCCGTACGAAGTCGCGGGCGTAAGCTAGTCTTTTATAAAAGCCAGCAGGTGCGTCACAGACACGTGCATCGGTCGGTAAACAAGCTGGAGTTAAGGAAAATCTATAACCCGACTGCGATTAAAATAGTTATAATTAAAAGAAAAAAAAAACTTTTTAAACAAATTCATTATTCCCAATTCAATTTAAACGTATAACTTATATATATTTTTGTAGATACCCAACTTGATAGGTTTGGTTAGTTTTTTATTTTTTTAATTAACTGATTACTATTTCGCGCCAGAAATCCACCATCTTGTTTTTTTTTTTTAATCTATCCTCTATGGACACTTGGATTATTGAGACGAATTTAACAATTAATTGTCGTAATCCATTCGCCCGTTTGGAAGATACGAGGTAATAAAGAACCTTACATTCATACTACATACAGAATACGCGCGAAAAACATAACCCTTCTTTGGCAGTCGGATAAAAACACTAAATATTTTTACATAAACGATATTAAATACAATCATCATCATTATCATCTCAGCCGTAGGACGTCCACTGCTGGACATAGGCCTCCCCCATTGACTTCCATAAAGACCGGTTGGAAGCGGCTCGCATCCAGCGCGTTCCTGCGGTCTTTATGAGATCGTCAGTCCACCTTGTGTCCGTCCTACGCTGCGCTTACCGGTCCGTGGTCTCCACTCCAGAACTTTGCAGCCCCATCGGCCATCAGTTCTGCGTGCTATGTGCCCTGCCCACTCCACTACAAAACAAAAACAAATACAATACAAAAACAAAACAAAAACAATTTCTGTATTTTGTATAAGTAAGTCCATTTCCATATTCATGTACCCGAACAGTTACGAAACCATTCTTTCCAAGATTCCATAGCAATTTCATTTTTCAGAGTACTTACCCATTTATAAAGAATTTTCCTTTTTTAATACAAATCTGAGGCATTCGGCTGCATTCTCAATTTCAATAAATTCTATCATCAATTTTCTAAGCAAACAAGTTGTACAGCGAACCACCTCGGAGTTTATTATTTTTGTAATATAAATTGATTATCGTACACTTTTTCATTGAATAGATTTCGAGCTAATGAAAACAAAATTGATGCAATATTAAACCGATAAAGTAAAGGTGTTCAAATTGTGTGTTGTTTTGTGTGTTACTTGGTGGTAGATCTAGCCGCAGTACCAGTTATTCTGCCGCCACACAATAGTGTATATTTGCCAACACTATTTGCCGTGGTGGTGCCGGCGTAAGAATTGTACCCTGTACTCTCTACCCGTGGTTGCGGTAAGAGTCGGCTAAGGGATGTAATCCGGAAGATGGGCAGCAGCGTCTTCTTTGAACAATCACACCTAACTGCGCTCGCCAACCCGCCTGCCAAGCGTGGCGAGTATTAAAACTTGTTTAAAACTCTCTTAAATAAATAATTATACAGGGTTATTTGCAGTTTAAATATTCGGAATCGGTTTCTTCTAGGCAATTGTACTCCATCGTGGACCATATCTTCGCTTAACATCAGACAAGGCGACGGTCAAACGCAAGCCTGTTTGTGATAAAAAGGTGAAAAAAGATTTAAGTGACACCATTTTTTTAATTAAAAGCAATGAAACAAATGAAATGGTAAGAGATAAGACCCATGACTATTGCAGCTATGCGCAGAACTTTAAGTACCAAAACAAAGTCTAAGCAAGGCATCGCTGCTTTGGCGATCATTACTTTGAGACATTCTATGGTTAGTCTCAATAGCCTGCAATTTCACTAGCTGCAATACCCTTCAAATCAGAACACAGTATTGCTTTACGGTAGAATATCGGCGGTACGACCTCATTCTAAGAAAATCTAAACCATCAACCAAACGAATCATCTCTATTTTGTATCTATATCGTTATCGTGTTTTCCACTCTTGACCTGGAAGAGATCGCTCTTAACGACAAGGCCGCCACTTGTGGCACTAGTTCATAATATTCTTTTGTTTTCTATTTTTGGTGTGCACAATAAAGAGATATTCTATCTATCTAGATTTTTATAATCAATTTGACATTGTAGTGAATAGAATTGAAGCGCGCTAGGAGGCTTATAGGTAACGACACTCTGGCTAAGTCTCAGTTGCAAAGCCTTGAGCACCGATCTAAAGTCGCTTGTTTGTCTATCTTTTATCGGATACATTTCGGAGTGTGGACTTTGGAATTGCATAATTTAGTTCCACCTGCCCATTCTTATTACCGGACGGCTAGGCAGACACGGCCAAAGCGCCATCCATATAATAGTGGATATTCCCCACGTACAGATTAAACGCTTCGATTCCACATTCTTCATACGTACAGCGAGGATATGGAACTCTCTGCCGGCGTCTGTTTTCCCGCGATGTACAACTTGAGTGTCTTCAAATACAGAGTAAACAGGTTTTTTCTAGGTAAGCGTACTTCATCTTACACTACATCTTGTTTAACAGACAGGGCGTGGTCAATCGCAAACTTATCTATATCTATACTATCTATACTAATATTATAAAGAGGAAAGATTTGATTGTTTGTTTGCATTAAATAGGCTGCAAAACTGACGAACCGATTTCAAAAATTCTTTCACCGTTAGAAAGCTACATTATCCTTGATTAACATAGGCTAATTTTTATCCCGACATTCCCCACGGGATCTAACGCGGGTGAAACCGCGGGGCACAGCAAGTTTAGAATAAAATAAAAAAAAGAATCACGCTGTAGTGAATAGAAAAGGCTTCACAATTCGCTGATAAAGCAACCTTATAAAATTCTGCCCATTCGTTTTTATATAAACACGTTGTCCGTAATAACAAGGGTCTTTATCAACCTGTCAGACAAAACGAGCTTCCCAACAAATGAAATTTATTAAAATCATTCATAATCCCGATGCGGCAAGAAAATGTTAACAAAAACAGAAATTGTGGATGTTTTATGAATAAATTACTTGTAAAATGTCTAAGGTATACCTACTGTAGATTATGTGAAATTGAGAGTAATGGTGGGAAAAACGATACTGGATATAATGGATCAACATTATTGTTATTTCAATGTCTTATGTATTGAAAAATGGAAGAAAATGTATTGTAAAGGTTAAATCAATAGAAAAAATTACCTCACAGGTTTTGTCTTTGGCTATTTTTAATCTCTAATCCGACTAGTCAGCTTCACATTTTATGCACTTACTAAATACATACCTTGAACACTCAAAATGAACTTCCGCAAAGTAACGCCTAAATCAATCAATTTCAAGGCATATATTGAGTTTATTTCCGCTTAACAGTCGTTTCAGTTACAACAGTGATGAAGAGTTAAATGACAACAACTTGACAACAATTTAATAAACTTATCCGAAACTTTGCTTAATGTTTGAAACTAAAATTTGACATGAACTTAAAAGACTTGACTGTGTTGACTTTTAACGATTGTTAAGCGGAAATAAACTAAACATATATCTTGAATACTCCAAATGAACTTCCGCAAAGTAACGCCTGAATCAATCAATTATCATTATGCTTGCCAGTGTCAAGTATTTAATATTTACGAGTATATTTTTTGTAACAACTAGACTTTACTTTGATCGCTATCTCGCCTTACGTTAAGCGAAGATGCGGTCTATGCTGGAGCTCGCTTCACTAGAAGAAACAGATTTACTCGCGACTTGAAGCCACCCAAATTGTATCTGTCAGGGAACACCCACTCGGGCAGCAAATTCCATAGTTTAATAGTTCGCGCGATGGAGGTAGAATCGAACCGTTTAGTTCGAGTTTTTGGAATATCTACCATGAACCAGTGTCGCTTTTACAGCACCCGAAAAATTAACCTTTCCAAGTTGCCTAGGAGAGATCGCTTTTAGCAATAAGGCCGCCAGTTGTTACACCTATTAATTAAGTTTACATTCGTAGTCTTCTATATTGTATAATAATTTTTGGTAACAAATTATTAAAAAAAAAAAAGGCTGTCAAACGAAGTTGGCGAATTACATTTTATTTATTCCTATGGCGGGTGTGAGATAAAACAGCGTTCTAAGCTTTTAATTTCAATTGTGTGAACGTCGTCCTTCATATATTGTCACCTATCCCAAAATTAAATCAAACCCACAATCCCTAAATTAATTCATAACAAAGTTCCATTAAAATTGGGGAACATGACCTTTGCAAAGGGTTCATCTAATACGATGACTTCCGTATCGACCTTGTTTTTATAAACTTTCCCACTGCTGGGCGTGGACCTCTTCTCATTGCCAGAAGGGTAGGGCCGTAGTCTACCACGCTGGCCAAGTGACAAACTTCAAACATCTTCGAGAACTTTTTGTTAAAGAACTCACAAGTTTCCTCAAGATGTTTTCCTTCATTTTTTGAAGTCCGCGGCAATGCGTTACTTAGAAAAGACAGAAAGAGAGAGGCGTACCGTGGAATTCGAACCCAGGACTGCTAGATTGGAAGCCAGACGGTCTCTCAACTAGGTTGCAGAAACTTCGAAAATATGATGAATAAATATTGAGCTTCTACATTTACATTAACTGCCCTGTTAGCTAATTTGATACTACATCTACTTCAGAAGCTGAAGGGTGTAGGTTCGATTCCCACCCAGGATAAACATTTATTTGACTATGAATGTTTGTTCTGTGTCTGGATGTTCTGTATGTAATATAAGTATGTATTTAAAACAAAACATTTTTTTTTATCAGCTATCAGGTTCCCATACGAGTAGAAACTTTGCTTAGTTTAAAGTCAGATACCGCTATGTTAAATGTCCTACGATATTTATTAATAATTACTTCTTTAGCTTTAAAATGAGGTCGAACGTCTCAAAGTAATTAGCTTCGAAATAGCGACGCGACGTCCAGAAATTTGTTAAGTTACTCAAAGTACTGGACACCGCTGCAATAACTGTTACCATCAAGAGAGCGTTTTATTCGTCTCTCTTTTTTTTTTTTTTTTTTTTTTTTTTTTTTTATGTTGTCTGGATGAAATCGCTCTAGGCGATAAGGCCGCCCTTGTACACCGTTTATTTGTTGTTTCTATGATAATTATTATGATAATAAAATACCTGTTTCTATGTTGTATTTTTTGTTTTGTTACTTTCTTTCTCTTTTTTTAATTTTTGTATGTATTTTTATAATGTTTGGTGTATAATAAAGTTGTATTGTATTGTATCGTATTGTACTTTAAAAAAAGATTAATAATTTTATTGTACATCCATAATTTCACTAAAACGTTTATTTTTATGATTCCGCAACCGCAAAGTGTCACTCATGACACACACACACACACACAAGCCACACTCTTATTAGTATTAAATTTTGATTATACTCTTCGTTAGTACGTTTATTTTATTAATAAACCTTGGTATACAAAGGGTTTGTCTATTTTAAACCCTTTTAATTTTTGCTTTGAATTTATAGAGGTAAACATTTTTCAGGGCAAAATTATTCTTGGTTTTAAAAAGCTCTTTGTGCTTCTATTATAAAGTACCTACTTCAGAGATAATGTTCTATAGAGAGGCTCGAAGACGCGAAGACGAAATGGAATCGATTTTAGGTATTATTCAGTACATTTTTGCATACAGAGGTAATACCGGTTCCTGAAGACATAGTCTCAAATTGGACTACCGTTTTAAACGTCGAAGTTCAATTAAAATAACGACTTTTTCCAGTAGTTGTGTGTAATAAAAATACTTACATAGAGCATATGCAAATATCATTGTTTGGTTACATACATGTAAAGATAAACTATGTTAAATGTTAACATTACATATAGTGACTTCTCGGCAATTGAGTCACTTTCATATCATATCTTGAGGTAGGTCACTTTCTAGTACTCATCTGGCTAGCGACCACCCTCGAATTGTAAAAATGAGGCTGCCGGAACCTACAGTTAGGTGCTTGGCGACAGATTTTCAACTTGAGTGCGGTAGCTAGCCAGTCAACCACCACACTACAGTTTCATCACGATATTTTCTTTCAACAGGTCAAGCTCATTGTTGCAGTTTGAACCCACGCACTTCGGCGTGTGAACTGACCGCGCTAACCACTGGGCTACCATCGATACAAAATATAAAATACAATTATTTTTTTTCGTAATAGATTGCAGCACAAAAAGCTGCCTTATACTTATTAGCGGAGTATATGTAGATCAGTGGTAGGAAAATAGAGAGGTTTCGTAGCGAGGACCTTAAAAACATCTCTGCGAATATCAGCATATCTGTGGTATCTATCTTTTTACGTTGAGCAAGACTTTTGTATTTTTGCTGTATTCTAAAGCCCAGTAACAGAAAAGACGCTGGATCTTTTCTCATTTTATCAGATATCTATTTTCCAGCATATGAAATGAAAATGAGGCCTAAATTATGGATATAGTAATATAATCCTCAGTAAAAGCCGCTTATATTTTTAATGGGAATACTTTATGAATATTAATGTTACATATTAAGTAGGAAGCCTACGTATACTAGCAGTATATGTACAAGTAGGTAGTCCAACATTTTAGTAACCTAGTCATTTACATTATTTAGTCATTTAGTAATTTTAGTAAGAATATTCCACAAGGTTAAGCAAAACGGTGGAATTAGCTTTTTTTCTCTCTCAGCGCCATCTGACCCCAAACTAAGCAGAGCTTGTGTGTTGAAAGTCAGATAACTGATAGGATACATAAATACTTTTTTTTTTAATACATACTTATAATACATACAGAACACCCAGACACAGAACAAACATTTGTTTATACCATAAAATGTTTTGTCCTTGGCGGGAATCGAACCCACGCCCTATTGTTCAGGCAGACAGTACCAATAAGCCAACAGGGCTGTCCGCTCTAAGCGTAGGGATATTGTTAATCTTAATTGAATTTTATTATGTAATTTAAAGAACACAAAATAACGTCGATGAAAGTTACATATAATTATCCCATCAAATGAATTGTTTGTTTCGCTTGACTCAAAGTGCCGAACAAATACTGGATGTTTTATGCATAAGGTGCAATGCAAATAATTAGCATTATATAGGTGTTCAACATTCTTCTGACCAATTATATTAATTTTATCAGCATAGTTCCTTATCATTACCAACATTTAAAGTATTATCGACCAAGCGAAGCGATGGTCTTAGTGTTAAGTCTTTCCAGACAAACAGCTTACGTCCGCAGCTGTCTTTGATTTTTATCTTGTAGGAAACTAAAAAATAAATTAAATTATGTATAATTAATCACAATATAATATTATAAATGGAACGAAAATAGCTTATTATAGCTTAAAATAGCTCGTATACCCTTAACAGAGGCTACTTTTACCGGAAAAAATATTTTTCCTGTAAGATAATGGGTGGAACTGTGGAGCATACCTAGTATACCATACCTGATATAGCACCATCCCCATAAAATAAAATATTTTTCTCTAACTAGTTTTTTTTTAAATATTCTAAATATCGAAAACGGCTCTAACGATTTTCATGAAATTTAGTATGCAGGGGGTTTCGGGGGTGATAAAACGACCTGGCTAGGTTTCATTTTTAGAAAACGTCGTTAATTATAATATATTCATTCAATCAAAGTTTTATTAACTGACTTCAAAAAAATAAGGTTCTCAATTCGTTTTTTTTTACTTTTTGAATTCAGTGGTAATAAACAAAAAAATATAACGAAATTAAGAACCTCCTCCTTTTTGAAGCCGGTTACAAAACATAGCTGATCTGAAAAGCACGGCAACGTCACTCAAATTAATGTCAACGTCACATTTTCTACAAAATCTGTTCAAGTTTAAATTAGTACACTTAAATGAAACCGCCATAAGCGTTAAACTAAGTTACCTACTAAGTGAGGTCCTTAGTGTTGCCAAGCGGCGACCGCAAAGCTTTAAGTTGTTACATTTAATTAATTACGGACAACGAGCTGTAACTTAATGCTTAGGAGCTCAACTTAATTCCATTTATTGGCCACAGGTGGCTCTGTCTGCGGTGGGTAATAAACAACTGATTTCGTTTAAAGTTCTGCTGGAAATATAAATCAAAATTACTGTAATAAGTGTCAAAATTCCGTATGTTTTATCGGGCTATTTGATACAGCACATCATTCTACATCTTGTAGCTAAGCAGGGCACAAATTTAACAAGCTCAAGAGTTTAAAAAATCTGTAACCAGATTGCGAATAACATAGCTAAAATTAAAGTAAAAAAAACTATTCGAAGCAAATGTATTATTCCTAATTTAATTTAAACATATAACTGCAATATATTATTGTAATTCCCCTTTAATTTCCTTTATTAAGATACCCTACTCGACAGATTTGGTAAATTATTTTTCCTTCACCTTTGATCACTTTGATCACTTGGGTTATATTGGTTATTGTTATTGAGACGAGTCTAACAATACCTTAATTATTGTCGTAACCCATTCGGCCATTTATAAGAAATAAGGTAATAAATAAATTTATATACATACATACAAAATACGCGCGAAAAACGACAGACAAAAAATGGCAGTGGGATAAAAAGATACGCAACATTACAATAATCTGATTTCATAATATTTTTTTAAATCTGTATGTTAATTTTTAAGTGGAGTTTTGGAAGCACACTCGTGCTTCTAATTCGGCTCTTCATGAATGAAACACCACTATTAAAACTCAGCTGTTTGTATTTAATGCCTTGCTGAGTTTCTTGCCGGAGTCTTCTCAGTTGAAGTGTAATTACGAGCCGGTGGTAGATTCAAACATGTAACTTAACGTTCATAAGTGCCTTACCAAACTGAATAAATGACTTTTGATTTTGATTTTGATTTTTATACATACTTTACATACACATAGTCCTAAAGTACCTAAATGAATTATGTTTAGTGTGAAATAAATTTGCAAAAATTTTAAGCTGATGCCAAGACTTTGTTTCTATAGTTGGCGATAGATAATGTTTAAATGGTTCGTAAAAAATATTACCACGAGGTAGGTAAGGTATTTCTCGAAAACTGTTGGCAAAATTTCAAAGCATAGTTTTAACAAAATGTGAGTGCTACGGTACATTCCACTTAAAGTTATGTACGTTGTATTTCAAGCTATTACTCTCTGTCTAAGCTATAACATAAGCAAGCCCAAAATAAAGCCAAAACGAAGCCAAAAGTCGAACCCGAAGTGCTTTGGTTCTGATTTATTGAAAATAGATAAAGAAAACGGCCTAATTTTTAAGTTTGTAAGATTTTCGTATATTAAGAGTACAGCAGACTTTTGGACGATACTGATAGGTTAGCTGATCTTCTTCTTCTTAGTCGGCATCTTCATTGCTGAAGGTCGTGTCTAGTCCTTAATGAACTCGGTGTAGCATGCTCCTTGTATTTCTGTTCTCGCTGGTTAGCTGATCATATTATTATAAAAGCATGTGTTAGTGTGTTTGTATGTTTTTTACATATTCACACTTAAAAGGCTGGAACAAAACAGAACTTATTCGGAATATTCGTAAAACTCAGATGCTTGATTCAAAAATAGAGACTCGAATATAAATAGAATGAAAAAAACGGTTTAATTGTTTTATGAAAATTGTTAATCATCGAATTATTTGAAAATGCATAAAATCAGGATCTTTCAAATTCGAATTTAAATGAATATTAAATAAATTGATATGAATAAATGCGAATACAGACTAAAATAAACTCTTCGACAAAAAAATAGACAATTCCAGAGGGCATTTCTGAATATTATAAAATGAGCGCCAGCGCTCAATACGTCTTAGTTGTTGTCAGGCCGTAGGAAACACAACTGGAAATCTGCCTTCTTGCAAGTTTTGAGCACAAACTAAGTTAAATTGTTTTGTTTGTTTGCATAATTGTAATAGTGTAGGGCATTAGGCCTCACGACGATCCTAGTACAATAACAGTCTGACTCTTTTGTAATTATAATCTCCACCTAACTTTACCTACCTTATGAATAAACAGTGTTTACTCGTCCTAAGGTAATCTTTGTAATTCTTTGAAAATGTATATTTTTTAAATGTGGCACGTAGTGTATATATGTATTAGGTACGTACACATATTGTATGTAATTAGATGTCAAATAATTTGTCCAATGGCTTTATTTCCTTTTCACAGAGCAATTGAACTTGTTTGGTATGGACCCGTCCATTAGAATAGAACAGAACAGAACAGAACAGAATACAACTTTATTGTACACCAACAAACGACATATTATTATAACATACACAACACTTTTCTAGAGATGATAGCTTAGTAGTTAACGCGGTTAGTTCACATGCCGAAGGGCGATGGTTCAACCCCAAACAATGAGCTTGAGCTGCCGGTGAAAGAAAACATAGTAATCCGTAGCAAACCAACTAAGTAGCTGGTTAGCTGCCACCTTCAAGTTTAAAAAACCGCCGCCTACCGCCAAGCACCTTCCGGTGTGTTCCGGAAGCCTCACTTCAGAGCCAGTTTCATTCCAGGCTAGGTGTGCTTTACCATCTTCGATCACACTGTCACTTAACATCAGGTGAGTACAAGAACCAAGTTAAAAAAAATCCGTTTTATCATATTATACAGGTTAGGTATTGGGTAAAAACATACTACATAATTTTCATGACAAGTTTTTCACTAAAGGAGTATGGTCAAAGGTCATTAAACCTTCAGAGTAGGTACTTTTAGGGCAAACTTAACAATATAGCCATAACAGTTTACAATGCGTGCTAGAATTGCGTGACAATAATCTATTTAATTTGGCCCTTTGTTCTCAAACCTGGTTTAAGACTACAAAATAAACAACGAAAAACTTTTAGCGTCTTTGAATACTAGGGTAGGTATTTGTACGATATAGACACATAAACTACTACTTACTTACTTATACTGTTGGCCGATGGGGCTGCAAAGTTCAGGAGTGGAGACCACAGACCGGCAAGCGCAGTGTAGGACGTCCACCCACTAGTTAGACAGATGACCTAATAAAGACCGCGCTGGATGCGAGCCGCTTCCAACCGATCTTTATGCAAGTTAATGGGGGAGGCCTATGTCCAACAGTGGGCATCCTACGGCTGAAATAATGATAATAGTGATGTTGAGACACATAAAAACACCGCCTCTTCTTTGGGATGGATCAGCCAAGACCAGCTTAATGTATTGGAGTCTATTGAGAAACGTGCTAGGGAACTCATTCGCTTGTTTAGAAAAAGCTTCAAAGCCTTGATCATCATATAGTTAATAAATGAATATTAACATAACCTGGCGTACTTTTTGGCATTGATTCAACTTGCATTGCAATACTTGGAATTTCAACAAAGGCTCTTTGGTCAATCAAAAAAAAAAATATTCTAGAGAAATGTTTAAATTGACTCACTTTTCAAAAGAACTTTACGGTTGATCTGATAAGACGGTATTGGAACCCATGAATAACAAAATTCACCCTTGAACTATGGTTAGTAGTGCTTGGATACATTTATGCCGACCACTCGAAACAAACAGATGATTTATTTTTGATTGCTTAAATGTCATTTCTCTCGGTTTCAATTCTGTAATCCTTTGATAGAGGCCCGAATTACACAACAGAAACAACACGGCAAAGTCACAGCCCTTTAGAAGGGTCAATTGTTAACGTAAACATGTCTTTAAATTTGTTTCTATTGTGGGACGTAGCTCAGAAAACTGATGTTAACAAAATTGGGGAATCAAATTGAAAGTTTTCTTTTTCTTTGAAACTCCCTGTAGTCCGGCCAAAACGAATACGACAAGTCAGGACTTACAGGCCACATCACTATGGTTAAGCTGTAATAGGCGGTCAGAATAGCCAAAACTCAAGGCTAGATTGGATTGATTCGGTACGAAACGATGTAAAATAGCAACGGTGACAGCGAAATTGCGACTGAATTATGTGAAGGATAAGTACCACCCTTATTTATAATGTAGATTGTAGGTCAAAATTCTAGAATTCATTACTTTTACCTATTCTTGCAATACATTTTAGGAACAGCTATATTTTGTTTTTGGGGTTCCGTACCCAAAGGGTAAAACGGGACCCTATTACTAAGACTCCGCTGTCCGTCCGTCTGTCTGTCTGTCCGTCTGCCACCAGGCTGTATCTCATGAACCGTGATAGTTAAACAGTTACTGTTGAAATTTTCACAGATGATTTATTTCTGTTGCCGCTATAACAACAAATACTAAAAAACAGTATAAAATAAATATTTAAGGGGGCTCCCATACAACAAACGTGATTTTTTTGCCGTTTTTATAGATAATGGTACGGAACCCTTCGTGCGCGAGTCTGACTCGCACTTGGCCGGTTTTTTTTACTGATAGTAAACATTATTTTGTGGCGTGGTGGTGCCGGCGTAAGAATAGTACCCCACCCTCTCCACCCGTGGTTGCCGTAAGAGTCGGCTAATGGATGTAATACGGAAGATGGGCAGCGGCGTCTTCCTTGAACAATCACACCCAACTGCGCTCGCCAACCCGCCTGCCAAGCGTGGCGAGTATTGGCAAAACCCTTCCCCAGGAGTAGGCCTATGTCCAGCAGTGGACTTCCTATGACTGATGATGTGATGCACTTATTAAAAAATATCAATTTTCGATTAATTAATTATGTCAATTACAAAATGTCTCAGTTCAAATACTTTGAAATGTTGTTGTCTTAATTAACTATTCTTTGTCTTAACACCAATAAATTATTTTATAGAGTAATAAATATGTCTTTTCGATTAAAAATGATTTAATTTTTAAAGGTTAGTAACACTAACAAACAAATAAATCGTTTTACATCCATAGCATTTGAAATAGTCACATTTTGCACGCTTCATGTCTAGAATTTCAAAGTTTCAAGGTCAAACTTCGAGGGGTTTGCCCTCCAAGGTCTGTTAGACCGTAAAGGGGGTAATTTATGTAACTGGCAACATAATCAGTAATCACAGCTTGGAGTAACGGGTGTTTATTAGAAATGATTGAAGGGTTGAAAATGCAGGGTGCGAAACTAAGTGCTTAAAATCTAAATACTGTGTTGGAGATTTGCCAATATATAATGAAGAATAAGAGCTGTGTACGTCAAAATAGGCTTTACATCACGTTTTTAGCAAAATTTAGTACACCAAGCAATAAAAAATAAAGAATCTTAATTTTATTTTTGGTTAAACCATTGTGTTCAAAACAAAAGTTAAATTTTAGGAAAAATTTCATTTCTAACTTAGAAAAAAAAAAACCTAATCATAGCGTGTATATGTTTATAAATATATGCATATGTGTGTAAATATGTATATACATCATTAGTATTTCAACATTGAAATACATTTTAGTATTTTGACATTGAAACAATTTTGTATCTATATATGTGTGTATATAGATATTAAATTTTATATAAATACTTAAATATTTTACACACTTTCGTACATAGACATTCGTTTTGTACCTATTATTTTCATTAGTTTTGAATTTCTTAATTTAATAGCGTTACAACATCTCCCGTCTGTTCTTGTGCTGTAACGTGTTGGTTACCCTGAAAAGATATCTTTTTGCGATAAGGCCGCCATTTGTGGCAGTAGCTCATAAGATTATTTTATTTTCTATTTTTGTTGAGCACAATAACTTGTTTCTATCTATCTAATCTTGAGAAATCTAATAATCCTACTTATTTTTTCGCTCACTCTCCATTATCTGTTATCTCGTACTGAGAGAACGTCCACAGAAATAGGCTACAGATATGATTGGCTAGAGATTGGCTAAGATAAAAAATGAAAACAACTATTATTACGTTAGTTAGTTACAATCAGTTGTGCCTAGCTGAAATCAGTTTCACGGTCGAATTCCTATCGATAACAAATTTTCAAGTTCCACAACTCAACTTGACTCTGATATAATTTCTATTAAGTAAAGTTTGGAATTCGGTCTTGACTCTAGACTTGACCTTCACTTGCCATGAATAACTTGAATATGTTAAATCAGAAAGCCGACTCACGACACCATACTTATCGAAAAAAGTCAGATTAGAAATTCAAAATATGAATTTGTAATCTGGCTTTTTTCCATATTCCGAAAGCCTCAGAATACGAAACCTTTATTATTATTTTATGGTTGTCAAACTAGGTGTTTGACCACCGCTCACCTGATGTTTAGTGTAGACGATGAACGCACGTAGCCTGGAATAAAACTGGCCCGCAAGTAAGCCTGCTACAACATAGAGCATAGCGGCAAATTTTTTACTTGAGGGTAGTAGCTAACCAGCTGAGTACCATAAAGTACTCTACCACTATGCTAAGGTGTCCTCGTGTATTCCTTCATCAACAGCCTAAGCCTTATCCTCTTTTTTTTGGCATCGCACTCTGTGCATTCTGCCAGTTTCAATGTTTCTTTATTTTGTGTGCAGTCTTCAGTTTTCAGCTTCTTTATCGTCAAAGTCCAATCTTGGTCAAGTCCAGTCCGTGCTAGTCAAATAAATAAATAAATATTAAATAAATATTGTAGGACACATTACACACAGCGCCATCTGACCCCAAACTAAGCAGAGCTTGTGTGATGGAAGTCAGATAACTGATAGAATACATAAATATTTTTTTTTTTGTAAATACATACTTATAATACATACAGAACACCCAGACACAGAACAAACATTTGTTTATACCATAAAATGTTTGTCCTTGGCGGGAATCGAACCCACGCCCTACAGCTCAGGCAGACATACTCCCAATGAGCCAACAGGGCTGTCAATCTAGTCATGCTTTAGTAAAGTAGTAGCGACTTTACTATAAGTTTCGATGGAGTTTTGGAAGCAACACGAAATGTCATGTTTCACCACATTAAATCACTTTCCCACACTCGCGCTTGTTGCGGTTTAAACCAGCGTATGAACCGACTTTTTTTTTTTTTTTTATGCTGACAGCCTATTTGTTTGACCACAACTCACCTGATGTTAAGTGACGGAGTGGTCGACGATGGTAATGCACACCTGGTCTGGAATGGAACTGGCTCTCAAGTGAGGCTGGCGGCAGATTTTCTACTTGAGAGTAGTTAGTAGCTAGCCAGCCGAGTACTAGAAAGTACCCTACCACCATGCTATGGTTTCCTCACGATGTTTTCCTTCACCGGCAGCTCAAGCTCATTGTTGGGGTTTGAACCCACACCCATCGGCATGCGAACCGACCACGCTAACCACTTAGCTATCATTGCTACAACATACGTACACACATATATTTATCACTAGGATCGGCCTCAGGCCTTGTTCCTCGTACATTATTAGCTTTTCAGACCATTTAATTATTTATTAGCTCAGTCGAAAACATCCCGCCAATTTTTGCCGACAAGATATTTATAATTTAATGGTAGCCCCACGATTGTGTTACTCACTGGTGTAGGTTTTGTAGCCAGAAAAACATGAGTGTTCTATTTGCTGTATATTTCACCATAACCTGCGATGCAGTTATATCTATAACTTTTAGAACATGTTTCTTTGAGCCAGTAGGTACCAATACAAAGCGATCCCGTGACTTCAGCCCATAAAACGGTTTATTGAACCAGCGCCCTTTTCAGACTTAGACGCGATAAACATAGGGTGTAAATGTATGCAAATGCTGGGGATATCGATTTTTGGGATAAGATTGCAATGCGCATTTTTTTTGTTTATTCTTCTACCTTAATATCCTAACATGCTTATCATGAACAAAAACTGTTCCATTGCTGGGCTTTAACCTCTTCTCGTTATGAGAATGTTGATAGCAGTCTACCATACCGCCCAAGTGCAGGTTCGCAGACCTTACAAGGCTGCGAGGAAAAAAATTCTAGAACACTTGGTCATGTAAGTCTTTCTTATTATGTTTTCCTCCAACTGCAATATGCGAATAACTTAGAAAAGACAGAGGTACCATGGGATTCGAAACCAAGACCTCTAGATCGTAAGTCAAACATTCTCCCAATAAGGTTGCTGATACTTCTGTATGTATAGGTATATATTCAGTAGATATTAACAAAAATGTACCCCTGTTCTGGCTCTTTTCAGCGCGGGAATGCTGCCAGCTTTATGGGCTTTAAAGGTTTATAGACCTTGGGACAGGTTACAGTCAGGGAAGGTGAATTTTTTGCGTCAGAAATATCACTACATCATCATCACTACATAGTATAAAACAAAGTCGCTTTCTCTGTCCCTATATCCCTATGTATGCTTTAATCTTTAAAACTACGCAACGGATTTTGATGCAGTTTTTTTAAATAGATAGAGTGATTGAAGTGGAAGGTTTATATGTATAATACATGCATATGCACCACATTAATATCTACATTGCACCCGTGCGAAGCGGGGGCGGGTCGCTAGTAACTTATATATTATTCGTTATGTCATATTTTATTTGGTGGTAGAGATCCAAGGAAATCCTTGGTAGAATGTCGTCTAGGTAGGTATCACCGCAATACCAGATATTCCACCGCCAAGCAGTAGTGCGTTAACATTACCGGGTTCCAGTTTGAAGCGTACAGAAGCTAGAGAAATTACAGAGCTATTGAGACTAACCATCGAAAGTCTCAAAGTAATGAGCGCCAAAGCAGCGATGCCCTGGACTTTGTTTTGCTCCTCGAAGTTCTGTGTATTGCTACAAAAGACATGGACAGGCGTTATCTCTTACCTTCAAGAGAGCGTCTTGTTCCTTGAAGTACAACCTTTGTTTGGGGCTAAAGAACGCTGTATGAAATGTTCACCAACATTTATTTACTTACTTAATTATTTACTGGGCAGTTACGAATTAGTTGGCTAATTACTATCTCATCTCGTTAACATTACGTTCAAGGGCTTCATTACTCTACCAACCCTAAGACCCTCGAGAGTGTTTTGGGTCCATAATCATCTTAGAAGGTACTGTGAGTGAAATTGTAGAAGTACCCTCATATTTGATGGATTGGTTTTAGGCCTGATTTCCGCCCTAGACTGCATTAGATAGAGCAATATTAACACGCTTCCAGTTACTAATGTGAGCGTATTTTAGAAGCTCAGTCGATTACAAAACTTATATTGCAAGGCACAGTGTCGTGTTTAGCGTAGCACAAATGTGGTTCCACATCGATGGTGTAATTTGTACCTACGATTCATTGCACAGAAAATAAATGATTAATTGAATTAAAAGTATGGAAATTGACGTGGTCTTGACACATTTTTGTTTTATTTATGCGGGATTACTCATGTTTAATTTTATCGGAAACTCCGACTATAGTTTCGGCCACATCCGAAACAACGGAACAACGTGAGTAATCCCGCATAAATTAAACAAAAATGAATTTAAAGTATTGCGTTAAAACAAGACAACAGTACCATTTATTATTTTATTAAATACTAGCTGCACCCCGCGGTTTTACCTGCGTGGTGATGGATGATAATGATGAAAATTATTGTATGTCTTATTCCAAGGCCTAAAGTATCTACATGCAAAATTTCACCCAGATCCATTGAGTAGTTTACGCGTAAAGGCGTAACAATCAAACAAACTCACATTCGCATTTATAATATTATAGTTAGAAAGTCTTGATACAAAATTTATACATTAAACGTTAATTACAAAGGGCGTGAGTTCGATTCCCACTCAGGACAGTCATTGTTGAGGGGCATAAATGTTTTAAGTATGTATTTACAACAAAAAAAAGTATATAAGTATTCTATCAGTGTCTAGTTCCCACAGCTTAGTTTGGGGCTAGATGACGCTGTGCAGGATATTTATTTTAGTATTATATTTTAAATTTTCTATCAAGAAAACGTATCGCAATCGTGTTTCCAGATATTGTTCTGAAAACACAATTCCGATACATTTTTTTCTACCCTTTTAGAAATATAATCAAGAATAATACATTTTTTTTGCTCCTTTAATATGTTGGATACATGTTCGTCGGCATTTTTATTGGGAAACCATTTCGCTACCACGTTAAGGTCAACAATTTTGAAGGCATTTTTATTTTTTGACTTAACTGAACTTTTTGATAATGTTACTGTCTTTTTCATTGCGACCGGACTCGAATTATTGTTTAACTTCACTAGAATCATCATAAATTACTTGAAAAAGGCAAATACACTAAATACGGTGCCAAAAATAAAAAAAGTTGAAGAATACTTGTTTCGCGTATGAGGCGACAGATACGAAATACAAATATTTACCTATTGATAACACAGGGCTGTTGAGACTGACCATCGAATGTCTCAAAGCTGAATCTCTGGAGTTTTGCTAATCAAAGTTCCGTATATTGCTGTAATGTTCATGGACATGCGTTATTTCTTACATACCATCGGAAAAGGGTCACGTTCATCTCATTCATTTACATTTTTTTTAAATACTTATAAGTATACTTTTCAAAAGATACTAACAAAATCTAGTGAAAATGTCCCTAATATTTTTTTTTTCTGTAACAGTTACGTGACGAACGAGACGCTCTCCTGATGTTAAGAGATAACGCTTGTCCATGACCATTGCAGCGATACACAGAACTTTGAGTAGTAAAACAAAGTCTAGGGCATCGCTGCCTTGGCGCTCATTACTTTGAGACTAGATGGATAGTCTCAATAGCCCTGTAATTTCGCTAGCTGCAGTACCCTTCAAACCGGAACACAGTAATATTTACACACTACTGCTTGGTGGCAGAATATCTGGTACTGCGGTGGTAGCTACCTAGACAACCTCCTGCTAAGGAAATCTACCAACAAGTAAAAAGAATGAATGAAAAAATTAAGGGGATCAATAATGAAAGTCGCTATGACCCATATAGGGGGAGATGAGGCGAAATACGAAACAGCAATGCAATGACTTCGCTTCGCTTGCCGTCACGCGATCGCTGGCGTCGCAAGCTTACTGCCAACTATTTATTGCCTCTAGAATTGTATAGAAGTGGCTTTAAATTGTAACAAGAAAAACAGGGTTTTTTTTTAACACATATACATAAGTCCGCGTTTGACCACCAAATCGCCTAATGGTAAACGATGATGTGGTCGAAGATAAAGTACGCAAACTTAGATAGCTATTCACTCTGACTTTGAAAAGATCTAGATTATATCTCTCAGGAAATAAGAAAGCCGGCAGCTTGTTCCATTCCTTGGTCGTACGGATAAGAAACGTTGAGTCAAAACGTTTGGTACGTACCCAAGGAAATTCTATTATACTATGTACATATTGGTGGTAGTGGGCCGCCTTTCTACTTCTCCTGTAGTAAAAGGGGGATGGAAGTACAGCTCAGTAGCACATTCTCCAAAATGAATCCTGTAGAAAATTTAAACCTACTATAGTAGGTTTAAATTTTCTTGCTTAAAGCTTGCTCACTTTTAAGTATACTTAAAAGTGAGCAAGCTTTTTTGTAGCGATGATAGCTCAGTTGTTAGTGCAGTCGGTTCGCATGCCGAAGGGCGTGGGTTCAAATATGAGCTTATAATGCCCAATAATGAGCTTGAGCTACCGATCAAGGAAAACATCGTGAGGAAACCATATCGTGGTGGTAGGGTACTTTCTAGTACTCGGCTGGCTAGCTACCACTCTCAACTTGAAGATCTGCCGCCAAGCATCTAACTGTGTGTTCCGCTGCAGCCTCACTTGAGAGCCAGTTCCATTACAGGCTAGGTGTGTTTACCATCCTCGACCACGCGATCACTTAACATCAGGTGAGCTGTGGTCTGTAGGTCAAAAAAAGAAGATTTTTATGCTAACTTTTCATCAGCAATAAGTCGAACATCACGCCGCTCTACTAAATCAAAAGCTTGAAGCTTCCACACACGACCGGACTTGCGCTTGATACAATGCAAGCAGCTGCCCCGGTGGGAAATATCGCCAGGCGTTACTTTTTATTCATTATTTGTAAATAAAATACTACTCTATGAAAAGATTTATAGTGAAAATAAAACATAAAAAAGACGAATCAAGGGTCACTGCACAAAAATTATACAAACTTTTAATTAAACACTTATAATATTTTTTTACTATATCTAGTGTTTCCTTAAATAATGCAAGGATTCTAACGATAGCACATACTTTTGTAGCGATGATAGCCCAGTGGTTAGCGCGGTTGGTTCGCATGCCGAAGGGCGTGGGTTCAAACCCCAACAATTAGCTTGAGCTGCCGGTGAAGGAAAACATCGTGAGGAAACCATAGCGTGGTGGTAGGGTACTTTCTAGTACTCGGCTGGCTAGCTACCACCCTCAAGTTAAAAATCTGCCGCCAAGCATCTAACGGTGTGTTCCGGTAGCCTCACTTGAGAGCCAGTTCTATTCCAGGCTAGGTGTGCTTTACCATCTTCGACCACACCGTCACTTAACATCAGGTGAGTTGTGGTCAAACACCTAGCCTTGTCAGTAATAAAAAAAAAAAAAAAAAACATCCAAATCTGTCATTTAAAAGTTATCGTGGAATAAGAAAATTACATACTTTTGTAAAAATGAAACGTTAAAACGGAGTTTATAATGAAATATACAAATTTAAAATTAGAACGCGTTTCTAAAAATATTTCGAATAACAGTGTTGTTACTGAAACTATCGATAGTTTTTTTTTTATATACATGCGTGAATCCTGGTAACATTTATACTGATTTTTCTGGGCAGTCGAGTAATAAAAAAAAAAACTAGGGTATCGTCGACTACGGTGCAGAGCACAAACTGCCGGTAATTACTAGTTAGTGCTACATATTGAGGAAACTCCTGACAATGCGGGCCGTGTCAAGGATCACTGCCTTTTGGATATGATCCTAGACCCAATCGCCTAGCGAGTCTCTTAAAATATCGATCGAGACTCAATACTCAATACTTTATTGAATTTGCTGTAAAAATTTAAATTTAATATTTACAGGTGCAGAACTTATATAATATACCATATCTAGACCTAATACACGACCTTATTAGGGTATGGCAAAAAATTAGAAAGTACAGAACGTTATATTTCTAGATCGTTTATCTAGATTAAATTAAAAAAACGTTAATCATCATTAAAAAAATCGTCAAGGGCTTCCTGGATAGATTTTAACCAATAAATAAAAGAACGTGTATGTTTTTTTTTTCATAAGAAATAAGTGATGATGCGGTCTAAGATGGCACACGCTTGCCTCGAAAATACTGATTCACTCTCGACTTGAAGACACCCAGATTATATCCAACGAGGAACACTCGCTCAGGCAGCGCATTCCACTGTCTAGCAGTCCGCACAATGAACGTGGAATCGAATCCTTGTATGTTCTTGAATGTTGTCCTTGTATGTTTAAAAAGAGAAATCTTATGGCACCTTTTAGATTTGTACTACGTTCCACGTTACCATACATTGCTATTTAAATCAAAAGAATTCCATAAATCAAAAAAACAAAAAAAAAAAAACAACCAATAATAAAGTACAACAAGTAATAAAAGAAGTAAGTACCCGAAATAATTCAACGTGAAGGCTTCTTTCTTACAAAAGTTTTGTTTCTTATATAAGAAGTTAAGTTAAAGCACTGCATGTAAACAAACTTTTAATTTGGACAATCATTTTTATCGTTGGCAATAAACCGTTATACATTTAAACACAGGACAGGGACGCATTAAATTTTGTTCATTATACTCTGTATTCGGACTTATAAAAATTCTTAATTATGTGAATTCCTCTGGGCATCTGTGGGATTTTAAATTAAATAATATTTCTTCAATTTTCTCACTATACGTATCTAGAAGAGAACAAAGAAAAGTGTGTAAAACGGCCAACAAACCTGAGTCATAATTCTGTAGATAACTTGGTGGTATATTTCCTTAGCAGGAGGTCGTCTAAGTAGGTACCATCGCAGTACCAGATATTGTGCAAACATTACTGTGTTCCGGTTTAAGGGTACTGCAGCTAGTGAAATTACAGGGCTGTTGAGACTAACCATCTAGTCTCAAAGCAAAGTGCTGTATAAAAAGCTTTATTTTGTTACTTAAAGTTCTGTGTATCGCTGCAATAGTCTTGGACAGGCGTTATCTCTTACCATCAGGAGAGCGTCCAGATCGTCTCATTACCTTTACATAAAGAAAATAAAACCTTAAGTTCGACTACCCTTAATTTTTAATATTGGTCTATTAGTATTTCACTTTATTCTATTCGACCCATCGAAATCAGAAAGAACTCTATTCCCCTTGCTTTTCTTCCCCATTTTTCCCTTATTGCTTTTGTCTTGCCACTTCTAAACCACTCACAGTCCACAATAGCAATTCCTTGGTCGCTATAACGACGGACAACCCCACTGTTTACGAGCCGAAGTCTGCACGAGAATAGTAACGCACCACCGTCGAAACCAAACGGTCACAAGGCACCGGCCGAATGCCGTAAGCAGTGCTCGAAATTGAAAAAAAAATGAAACGTCATAACTGAGTTTACAATGAACCAATCAAATTTAAAATCAGAACGCGTTTCCAAAAATGTTTCGAATAATAGTGCTGTTACTGAAAATGTCGATAGTTTTTTCGGCACGCGAACCGAAGCAGATAAATTTAGCGAATCAAGGGACGATTTCTGGAATGTATATTACAAGATTTCGAACTAAAAGAATAGCGGCGTATCTTGGTATTCCGTATGCGCAACCACCGGTCGATTTTCGAAGGTTCATGTCTCCTGAATACACCGATTTGCCACAATGGGAGGGGGTGAAGAACGCGACCATGTTTACTCCTGATTGTATGCAAAGCGATCCTAAAAAGGAGGACGTACAGAACCCACTGAATAAACACGATGAGTTGTTTATGAAGTTGCTGGATTCTCAAATGGAGGAGCCGAGGAAAAAGGAATATTCTGAGGACTGTCTTTATCTCAACGTTTATGTTCCTGACGGTGAGTGACTTTTGTTGACTTATTCAGTCGGTTTGGGAGTTTTCGTGACTTCGGTTTGAATATGTATGGGAAGAAAATATTCGGTCATTTATCTTACTTACTTTAACGCAATGAGGTAGAATCAAGTATTTGTTGGTTTGGGTAGTAGAATTTATTTATTTTGTTTTCAACTACTAGAACAATAAACAGCTATAAACAAAACATAAATAAATCGAAAGAAATAGCATATTGACTGCACTGTTAAGTCATTTGTTAGTAGCTCTGCTTCGTGAGTTTTAGAGCGTGGGTTCGATTCTCACCCAGGACAAATATTTGTGTGACGAACATGTTAGTTCTGTGTCTAGGTGTCCGTATTATAAGTATCTATATATATTTATTTTAAAAAAAAGTTACAAAAGTATTTTATCAGTTATCGGGCTCCCAAAGTAAAAGCTTTGCTTAGTTTGGTGCTAGGTGGCCCTAAGTAAAATGTCTTTCGATGTATATTTATATTTTATTTAGGCAATTATAGATAATCAAAAATAACAACAGATAATTTTAACAGAAAAAGAAATGTTAATAGATTAAATTTAATACATATAAGAATATAGATACAGAATAAAGTGCGAACACAAAACAGAAAAATAAACAAAATAATTCATTGTTCAACAACCGTCACCGTCACACTTAAATCTAAAGGCTAGCTGTCACAACTCATCTGATATTAAGTGACGGTGTGGTCGAAGTAGTAAGCATACCTGTAATCGAACTGACTCTCAAATGAGAACACACTGAAATCTGGAACACACCGTTAGATGCTTGGTGGTTTCCAACTTGTTAGTGGTAGCTAGCCAGCCGAGTACTAGAAAGTACCCGACCACCATGTTATGGTTTTTCCTAGCTTATTTAGCATTACTATAGAAGTTTATTATATTTTAAAAACCTTTAATATGAAATGAAATTTATTTGGCAATTAACACTAATAGAGAAGCATTGTAACCCATGCTAGGAATGAACCTGTGCTACGGCATAACAATACCCTCCGCCGGACAAGAACATCACTACATACACGTCATAAACAAATATAGATTAATCTAGAAAAAAGAATAGGGATATTAGGGGAATGAGTGTGTGCGCGCGCATATGTGTGTATGTGTATGTAATACCAATAGCAGTAAGCTAATCAGTTACCAAAATAAAGGAAAGTCCCTATTATGATTATTTTGCTAAAATATTTCCCAACATTTTGAAGGCATTTTTCTCCTTCATCCTTAACAAGACACGAGTGAAAGGAATAATGGGCAAGAAAAACCAGTGATGAAAAGTTAACGTTCATTTTCCCGCCTCTTTTCTTCAAACACTAAGAGCCCTTATTCGGCATCTTTGATAAATTATCTTTCTTATCGATCACATAGACGTCACTATACGATGGGAGAACAACTTTTATAGACTAAAATCTCAGACTAAAATAGTTCGTTTTCTAAAATTATAGCTAAACCTTTTGATGAAATCTTAAGTCAATCTCCGTTTAGAAAAGATCTTTGCCGCTACGAAACAAAGTATTTAAGCAATGACATGCCCATTTGACAGGTCAATGTTTCTTTTTCTTCTTCGTAAGTTTTGGCGTCGCACTTTGTGCATTTACCCGTCTCAACTATTTTTTAAAACTTTAATGTATCATAAGTTAAATTAGTCTAAGTCACACGAAGTAAATTTTGGTCGAGTCGGGTCATGCCCTTGTAAAGTAGTGGCGACTTTGATAGTTCGATTTAGTTTTGAAAGCAACACGAAAAATCACGTTTTACCACATTTTATTACTTTCCTGCACTCACACGAGTAATTCGACATTTGATGAATAAAACACAAGTATTTTTATAAATAAACACTCGATAAAAACAAAAGTACAATAAAAATTTTTTATCTACATGCTATTTGGTACTTAGGTTTATTCTTATATGTATGTACCTAGTGTAACTAAGTTCGTACGTAACATATGTATGTACTACATTCTACGTGTATAATTATTTTATCATATTTATGCTTTTTAAGGCATTTATAATCTATCTAATACTTTTAAACGAGCAATTCTTGTATATATGTATATATATATATATGTATATAAATATATATATGTATATATATATATATATATATGTATATATATAATCTGAGTCTCGGAAACGGCTCCAACGATTTTCATGAAATTTAGTATGCAGGGGGTTTCGGGGGTGATAAATCGATCTAGCTAGGTTTCATTTTTAGAAAACGTCGTTTTATCCGTGTTTTAGCCGAGCAAAGCTCGGTCAACCAGGTACTATATATTTAATTATGCAGTACTGTTTACTTATTTTTTAATTTGTCAACCATATTTGCTGTGCCCTCTGACCTGCCTGGAAATAATCGCTAAGACCGTTGTTGAACTACTGCTACTTAATGTTTCTGTTCTAAGATATTTAGGTATGTTTAATGTGTTGGTGTACAACAAAGTTCTATTCTATTCTGTTCTGTTCCATTCCGTCGCATTCCATTCTATTATGATATTCTATTCAATTCTCAGTTTTGGAAAATAATATAATGCGACGACGCGACTTCTCCGCGTTCCCGCCTAAAGTCGGAGGTCATTGTGTTAGTATTATATAAATTATTCACGACATACCGCCAAACCAATAAACATCCTTCTCACATATAAAAACCCTTCTCTACATACTTGACGTGACGAATAACTGGCAGCGAAAAAACAAAGCGATGAAAAGTTAAGGATCATTTACCTACTTCCTTTTTGATGCGAAAGGATTGAACGACTTGCGAGATTTCTACATACTTAGGAATAATATCGAATATATTCGATGTGCTATTTTTTTTTTTTTTTATGAAATCCCTATTTTTGAACAGAAACATTAAATTGAAGCTGAGATGGCGAATGGTCAAATGTTATATTTTATCGGTACTGCTGTATGGGGTAGAGGGGTGGACCTTAAATGGTGCAACAGAAAGAAAGTTAAACGCATTTGAGATGTGGATATATAGACGAATGCTCCGAATCTCTTGGAGGGACAGAGTCAGGAATGAAGAAGTTTTCAAAAGAATGTTTAACAAAAAACTTGAACTGCTTATTACAGTAAAAAAAAGAAAGGTCGCATATTTTGGTCATCTACGCAGACACACAAAATACAATTTGCTTAAAACTATTATTGAGGGGAAAATAGAGGGAAAGAGGGTAGAGGCAGAAGGAGAATAGCTTGGTGTGACAATTTAAAGTCTTGGACCGGTGCTGCTGACGCCGCTGTTCTAAGTAGAGCAGCTCAGGAAAGAAACATATTTAGAAAGATGGTCGCCGACATCCGTTAGGATACGGCACAGGAAGAAGAAGTTATTTTTTTACTATGAATGCAATAAGTATGATATCAGTACAAAATGTATGGTATGATTAGATAGGAAGAGTTTTACTAAAGCTTTAGTTAAAATAGCCATGGCTCATAAATATGCCACGGAAGATTTGTTTGAAATGTGAGAAACTTACACCTGTGAGAACTAGTTATTACGTAATCGATAATCAAATGTATGAAATAATAGTAAATTGTGTCACAAGGAACCAAAATAATGTATTGATGGCGAGAGCGTTTGTTTGAATCCAAAGCGAAGCGAAGGATTCTAGAGTAGGTTATTGAGCGTATAGCGAGGGATTCAAAGTACGTTTGGAGGTTAAATAATTTTGGTAGCATGTAGCACACTCCGCTATTCATCCCCCTCTATGAGAAAATATATTTTTCACTTGATTTGTTTGGTAGTAAATAGTAGTAGTAGTAGTTGGTAGTTATGACAGTTTTAGCGTTTAATTTTACACTATGTTCGGTTCCGGCACTCAACATTATAGCATAGTAAAAATAACTTTGATAGTGGCGGATCTTATACTAAATTTTTGGGAATCAAATTAATATTGTCTGTAATATTTTGATAAAAAGTAATAAAAAAAAAATAAGAAGTCCCTGCGTATTTGTTTAAATTTTGTTTAAAAGGCGCGCTTTATATTACCGGCCAGGACTTTATCGAAGCGAATTGAGTACAAAGACGTTCAAGGAAGACGCTGCTGCCCATCTTCCGGATTACATCCCTTAGCCGACTCTTACGGCAACCACGGGTAGAGAGGTGGGGTACTATTCTAACGCCGGCACCACCACGGCAAACATTTATACGCTGCCCCCTCAGAACCCGAAAATATAATTTGATTCCACTGTCTTTGTGCAGATCGCTCACGAGTGGAACTTTTTGCTCAGGTGATTTTGTTATAGATAGATATAATCAAAATATCTTCAAATTACAGAGAATCAGTTTCGTTTGCGCAAATGTGCTCTATTGTAGACAGAATCTTCGCAAGTGGCGGTCGAACTCAGGCCAAAAAAATTATGGAAAATCAGGAAAGTTTTTTTATGCTCGAAGACCTCCGACATGGTTTGATGGACCTACAATTTAAGTGATGACACGGATGTGTTCAAACAGAATTGCCACTTATAGTCACCCATCTAAAAGCTGAAAGGATCGTCTGTTGCTTAACATCGATAATCCAACTCTGAATTTACTCTGAAATTCATTCCTTCTACATAAGCGTGCTTCATCCTAGACCACATCGTTGCTTAATATCAGACAGGATATAGTTCAAAAAATTAAAAAATTCAGTAAACTATTCGTAGTAAGTGCATTGAAAACAGAACAGTACCTAATAAACAAATTGGCACAGCACCGATATACAATTATATACAATAGACACTGAAAAAGTCCAAAAAACCTTTACCAAACGACAGGTTTTATCGATTATATTAACACTTTCACAGCACTAGAGGGAAGATACAATTTATTGCGACAATTTCTCAAGACAGTTTTTTGTTTATAAGGCGTTGGCAGAATGTAAGAACAATTTGTCTATGGATGAAATACTTTGTTTCCCGAGAATAACCTATTATAATATATGAAAAAAAAACGATTTAATACAATTCGCTCTCAAAATAAACTTGCTGTTTTTGAGTTGAAATTTCCATTTCTAATAAGAAATTGAACAAAAAAAAACTAAACAATAATCAAAATGTTGTTTTGACGATCTATTTAATTTTTAGGGGAACAAAACGGGGTGTTTTTTTTTTTTTTTTTTTTTTGTGGGAAAGTAATATTATGTAACGAAACGGGCCTTTCATACATTTGTGTCAGAAAAACTCCGCCGAAGTTTGTAGTGAAGTCAACACTTCTTTACTTGGGACTCGACCATGACTTGCTTTGATTACAACTGTTTAATTTTTTTTTTGCACTTGTATTAACTTATAATACGTAAAATTTTATAAATACTTGATACTGGCAAATAAAGAAAGTGCTACGCCAAAAACAAAATTTTAAATACACATCTTAACGAAAAAATAGCAGCAAACGCCAAAAAAAAACTAGATTTAGTTTACATACTGAATATTTGATTCAAATAAGTAAGTACGATTTACTTATAAACCTATACTTACTACAGTACTGACAAAATGGCGGCATGAGAAATCTTTCATTAACCTACTTTTATACGTTGTACGATCCCTCAATCTGATAAAAAGTCATTTCGGGCCACTGCTTACTGTTACTGGAATTGACGAAGTTTTTCGCCTTGCTGAGGAATCGAAATACATTAGAACTACTTTACTATATCTACGGTAATGCCTTGGCGGAGTATTTAAGTCTCTAAATACAGTCGGTGAATTTTGGCGGGACTGTGGTAAAATCACGTCGCTATTGTTTTCCGAAACTTGTATTCTTTCAAATGTTTGTATAAAAACAGTAATGCTTTATTTGAATTTTTTACTTTTTTTTAAAATAAAATACTTGAAAATATCGGAATACTTGACACAGGCAAATGCACAAAGTGAGACGCCAAAAACAAAGTAAGAAAAAAAAAGTATAACTAATTCAAATTCCGTACGAACAATAACTGAATTTTCTAACTAAAATAAATCAACAAGCAATCCGAAATTGCTTAGGTATGTGGAAATAGGGTCACACAAATTATTACCTTTTTTGTCGAAAAATTTAGGGTCAAGTCTATTGCTCGTAATTTATAAGACCTTAGAGGTAATGTTCCGATGGAATACTTAAGTGAAATAGGTTTGATAAGTCCTGTTAAATGTATTTGGTAAAATAAATGGATCTTTTCGATACTTATAACGTTTATCGAATAATAAATACGCCTCGCAATTTCACCGCTTGTAATTCCCACAGGATCTACTAGTTTTTCGAGATGAAAAGTGGCCTTGTTCAGTTACCAATCCTATCTAACGATATCCGAGCCAAATATCACGTTATTTTATTGTTATTTTAGGACGAACCTCAACGAATTCTATGTCCCTAGCAGAGAACTTCAAAACTTCAAGAAATGTGGTCAAAACGGCCAATCATTCTGGGTGATTGAATGACATGTTCGTGAACAATGTTTGCGTAGGTATATATCACTAGACAAACATATAAACGTACAGTCTGTAAATATTTTAATCAGCCTTTTTCAATTTAGTTAAGGGACTTTTGTGACATCCACATGGCAGTCCCATCGTATTTTCTATAATGTTTTTTTACAAGTAAAAAAATAATAAAATAATACTTATACACACATTCACTGCCCTGCATGCACACTAAAAAAGCAAGGCATGATCACTTGAGGCGACTCACACAAATGAAAAGCTCCCTGGCTGCTTCAGAACAGGGGTCGAACAGCGTTTCTATTACGGTTCTGAAGAGACAAATAGGAATATAATAATAAATAGGTTCTGAAGAGATAAATAGAGCAATATTATTAACCCTGCAATGGTCGCGCAACATACATACATAATCCAGTTGTCAAAAATCTTTAAAAAACGAGTCGCATCAATTACTGGTGCTTCTATTTGTATTGATACTTGACAAATGCCCTTTTTTACTGTATTATTGACAGGTTAGGTATTTGACCACATCACCTCATGTTAAGTGACGGTGCAGTTTAAGATGGTTAGCACACTAAGCCTTTTTTTCTTCTTACTTATATGCTTGCGTTTGACCGCCAACTCGCCTGATGTTAAACGAAGATGTGGTCTACGGTGAAGCACGCTTGCCTAGAAGAAACCGATTCACTCGCGGCTTGAAGGCACCCAGATTGTATCCAGCCTGTAATGGAACTGGCTTTCAAGTGAGATTGCCGGAAAATATCGTTGCCTTTAGAGTTTCACAGATGACAGTCGCACGCGGTTACGTCATAGGGACACGAAGTCGACAGAGTATAATTGAATGCGCGACCACTGTAGGGTTATTAGGATCTTGCGGCTTAACCGCTGGATACCGTATTATAAAAAAAATATTCAGAAAAATATTATTTCAAGAAAAGTACAGTTCCATATATTCTTAAACTGTGTGAACCAATATATTCAAAAGGTTTAAGTACATGCCACAAAATATCGCCGTCGGTATAAGAAGGTTAGGTTATAATTAGTTTTCGTGCCACCGTTCTCAGTAATATATGCGTATTCAAATTATGAGACGTGACAACCCTGTCACGTGTGGTGTTTTAATTTGGAGATTAAACTCTGGAAATAATTTATATTTCGTTATTGCTTTCTTGATTTAGGGTTACCAACCGTCTAGATTTACAGTACTGGTCGGATTTTTAGTGTCTTGACTTTGTTTGGTTGCCTTTCCGCTATTAGAAGGCTGTATACTCATGGAGAAAACACATTCTTTAGCGATGGTAGCTCAGCGGTTAGCGTAGTCGAATCGCACCCTAGAGGGCGTGGGTTCCAATCCCAACAATGAGCTCAAGCTGCCGGTGAAGTAAAAGATAGCAATGAAAACGTAGCATGGTTTTGTTTTTTAGCTCACCTGATGTAACGTAACGGTGTGGTCGAAGATGGTAAAGCACACGTAGCCTGCAATGGAACTTGCTCTCATGTGAGACTGCCGGAACACACCGTTAGATAAAATTTATACTTTGCGGAAGTTCATTTTGTGTGTTCAAGGTATATATTTAGTTTATTTCCGCTTAATTTCATTTCAGTTGCCAAAGTGATGAGGATTTAAATTTAACTAATTTTACAATATTTATAAAAAAAACTTATCCGAAACTTTACTTCTAAAACTAAAATTTGACATAAACTTGAAAGCTGAAACAAATTAAATAAAATTCATCATCGGCCGTATGACGTCCACTGCTGGACATAGGCCTCCCCCATTGATTTCCATAAAGACCGGTTGGAAGCGGCTTTAAATTTTAAAGCGGAATTAAAATAGTATAACCTCTAAATCTTCATCACTGTTGTACTGAAACGACTGTTAAGCAGAACAAAACTAAATATATACCTTGAATACACCTTTAGATGCTTGACAGGTTTCCAACCTGAGGCTAGCCAGTCAGGGCCGGATTTGGGGGAGGGCAAGCAGGGCTACTGCCCTAGGGCCTCCACAACAGAGGAGCCCTCACAATAGAGATAAAAAATATATCCAAATTTCGATAAGCCTCCGCTCCGTTGCCTAAGGGCCTCCAGACCTCCAAATCCGGCCCAGTACCCAGCTGAGAACTAGAGAATACCCTATCACCACGCTCTGGTTTCCTTAAGATGTTTTCCTTCACCAGCAGCCAAGCTCATTGTTAGACTGGACAGTCAGTTCCCATTCCAGGCTAAGTGTGTTTACTGAACACTTTACATCAGTTGAGCTGTGGTTGAACATCTAGCCTATCACCAGTTACAAAATCACGCTGACGTCATAATATAAAACTTTCCATAAAGTTAGTCGTGCGGATTTACAAGTTTATATAACTTTCAAACCCTCATCACACGCCACGCTGATATTATTATAAATGCGATATCGATCTTTATATTTGTCTTTTTTCTTACCGCCTTTTTTAAAAGTTAAAACGACAGTTCTGAAATTGTTTAAAGACAGTTATGTTTCTTGTAAAGAAAAGCAATCAAGTAAGCTAAATTGTTTCCATATTCTAGAAAACGCAGCATTTTTACATAGCGCCATCTAGCCCCAAACTAAGCAAAACTTGTACAACTTACGTTTGCAACCGCCATCTCACCTGATGTTAAGTGATGATGCGGTCTAAGATGGAGCAACCTTGCCAAGAAGATACCGATTCACTTTCCACTTAAAGACACCAGATTATATCCATCGGGGACCACCCACTTAGGCAGCGCATTCCACTGTGTAGCGGTCCGTACAATGAACGTGGAATCAAATCGTTTCGTTCAAGTTTTTGTAACGTCACTTTTTTGAGCTTCTGGCTGTTCAATAGAAAAAATGGGCATGTGGGAATTAGACCATGTTACTACCACACATAACTGATAGAATACTTAAACACATACAGAACACCCAGACACTAAATAAACATTTATGATCGTCACACACACATCGTCACACATGCCGTGGTGGTGCCGGCGTAAGAATTGTACCCCACCCTTTCTACCCGTGGTTGCCATAAGAGTCCGGAAGATGGGCAGCAGCGTCTTCCTTGAACAATCACACATAACTGCGCTCGCCAACCCGCCTGCCAAGCGTGGCGAGTATTGGCAAAACCCCCCCAGGAGGAGGCATATGTCCAGCAGTGGACGTCCTATGGCTGATGATGTGATGTGATGTGTTCGTCACACAAATGTATGTCCTGAATGAGAATCGAACTTACGCCATACTGTTCTTAAAGGAGATATATTATCAAATATGCTAACAGAGTCAGAGTCAAGTATTGTGTCTGTTACATAGCATTTAGTTTTATAATCTTCCTTTTCCAACTGTGAGAATACAAACATCCTTGATCCTTAAAATCACTAAGGTGACCTAGGGTTAATCGCTATGAACACATGTGTCCGTAACGCGCCGCATTTAGGTATTTTATGTGGCGGGATTCAAGTTAAGTTCACTAATCTAATCTTATCTAATCTATCTAATCTAATACCTTTAAACGAGCAATTATTGTATATATGTACATATATATGTGATCTGAAACTCGGAAACGGCTCCAACGATTTTCATGAAATTTTGTATGCAGGGGGTTTCGGGAGCGATAAATCGATCTATCTAGGTTTCATTTTTAGAAAACGTCATTTTATCCGTGTTTTCAGGCAATGAAAAACCGAGCAAAGCTCCGTCAACCAGGTACTTAAACATTAATAAACATTGACACGTTCTTCAAATAAATTCACAAGCAATCTGAAGGCTTGGGTTAGTATTAAGTTTATTTTGGTAGAAATAAAGTTCATTGTTACTATTGACAAATATAACGAGCGCGAATGATTTTATCAAATTTCGTTTGCCCTCAAGTTCAAGGGTCTTTTTCCAAAGATGATCTAACAGTGCTTGTGCAAAAATGCTCGTGTTTTTAACGCGAGGGGAATATAAAAATGACAAGTCAATAGGTTTTATGATCAACTAGTTGCACCCCACGGATTCACCCGCGTTTTTCGGGATGAAAAGTAAAAAAAAGTTCCGAATTCCATCCAAAACAATATACCAAATTTCAATATTTTGCAACGGTGATTACTAACCATCAGGCAACTCGTCTGCTTGATTGCGACCTGTGGCATAACAAATATGGTTTCCTATTTGTAATATTTGTAAAGTTGTCAAAGAACAAAACTAGTTACATTTATAAATACCGCAACTCAAGGGAGTTTACCACAGAGCCGATACGTAACTAAGGGAAACTTTAATTAAAGGAAAATGTCTTTTGAACGTTCTTGGTATTAGTTATTTACAGCTTTGACTGTATATCTATAACTTTATAGCGATGTTAAGGGCGGAAGTACGATTGCCGTGGGAACGCACAGATGTCGTGTGTAAGCTACTTACAGAGTGTATGATTACTTCTTCGCATTCAATAATATCACTGGATATCGGATGCCGCATCCATCGCGACCCAGGTGTATTAAATGATCACCTCCACTACCCATAGCCACTAGCCTAACCAGATTTAAAACGTTCCTATTCCTATTAATGCGGTGTCAGAAACTCTTTTTATAAACGATACTCTTTTTTATTTATTTTTTGTTTTTAGAGTTCCATACCTCAAAAGGAAAAAAACTGAATTCTTATAGGATCGCTTTGTTGTCCGTCTGTTTGTCTGTCAAGACCCTTTTTCTCAGGAACGCGTTGAGGTATCAAGCTGAAATTCATATCAAATACTACTCTACTGTCCCTTGGAGCTGTGAAAAAATCTAACTTCTAAGCCAACGCAATCAAAAGATATAGCCGTTTATGCTGCTAATTTTCGACACTCGCAAGGGAATCAAAACCTACAGGGTAAATCCCGTGAACTCAGAATCTTGAAATTTGGTACGAAGCAACGTCTTATAGCACAGATAAAGGAAAAATATAAATTACCATTAAAAAAATACCATAACTTTTACTTATATACCTACAGGTTTGTACGGAACCCTCGGTGCGCGTGTCCGACTCGCACTTGGCCGGTTTTGTTTTTCTTTTAGATAACACAGAACCCTAACACTAGGGCTGGTCACAATTCAAAACACGACAGGTGAACAAAAGCCCAAAAATTACTAAGATAAATTATCAACAAGAGAATTATGTAGAAAATAATTATGAAGCAGTCTAAATTATTTTTTTAATAAGCGTGGGAGATTATGAAAATTATTTTCTTGTCCTGTTTGGTATTCTTAAGGGACGATATCCATCCCCTTATTAATAAATTCTGGGCATTCCGTAGGGTCGTTGTAAAATTAAAATACTCTTTGGGCAGAAGAAATATGTCGGTTTCATCTGAACATAACCATGATGCTAACGGTGTAAACAAATCTGTATTAAAATGCAGAATTTCTCGGACTTTTTACCCGACTGCCAAGGAAGGGTTATGTTTTTCTCGCGTATCTTGTATGAAACTTCTTTATAACCTCGTATCTTCCAAATGACTAAATGGATTACGACAATTAAGGTATTGTTGGATTCGTCTCAATAACCTAAATGTCCTTAGATGGTGGATTAAAAAAATCAAGATGGTGGATTTCAGGCGCGTTGTACCCCACCCTCTCTACCCGTGGTTGCCGTAAGAGTCTGCTAAGGGATGTAATCCGGAAGATGGGCAGCAGCGTCTTCCTTAAACAATCACACCCAACTGCGCTCGCCAACCCGCCTGCCAAGCGTGGCGAGTATTGACGAAGCCTCCCCCAGGAGGAGGCCTATGTCCAGCAGTGGACGTCCTATGGCTGATGATGTGTGATGTGATATAAGTGATAATATGCTGTGATATATAAGTGATAAGTAAAATTTGTTTAAAAAGTTTTTTTTCCTTTAATTATATCCAATCGCAGTCGGGTTGTTTTATCTCTTTTTTTATGGTTGACAGGCTAGGTGTTTGACCACAGCTCATCTGACGTTAAGTGACAGTGTGATCGAAGATGGTAAAGCACACCTACCCTGGAATGGTACTGACTCTTAAGTGAAACTGCTGGAACACACTGGTGCTTGGCAGCGGATTTTCAATTTGAGGGTAGTTGATAGCTAGACAGTTGAGTACCTACTAGAAAGTACCCTACCACCATGCTATGATTTCCTTACGGTGTTTTCCTTCACCGGCAGCTCAAGCTCATTGTGCTCACGCGTCGGTGTGTGAAGCGAACACAATACGATTTTATAACACAATACGAAATTTATTTACTTGAGTAAATGTAAATGAATTCACAACTTCATTATTATTCTGATGTCGAGTACTAAACAAGTTGTATACACTGCTCTGCAGTTAAGCTAAACGAAGTGATTGTTCAAAACATGGCATCTAGTGCGTTGTACATTTATATGCGTTCCACATGCTGACGGCTGACGACATGCGGCCGGCTAAAACCACGGCTAAGCCAAGCTTTCGCGGCTTGTTATGACAGACGTGCCAACAAACAGTGAAAGCTATACAAGCATGGATAAGCGTAGCTAAATTTGTGGCTACCAACATCCTTGTATAAAATTAGCGCCGTTTTAGGTAGATTTTATTGAAGGAAGAATTTTGAAAAGACGTCAATGACTAGATGACTTTGTAACTGGAGTTTTTTTTTCTCTTTCTTCTTGGCATCGCACTCTGTGCATTCTGCCAGTTTCAATGTTTCTGTATTTTGTGTGCAGTCTTAATTTTTTAGCATGTTTCCACGTGAAAACTGCATTTTTCGAGATAAAAAGTAGGTAACCTATTTGTTAATCCAGGTCCATTTGTATGTCAGCTGACTAAACCTCTATATCAAATTTCATCAAAATTGATCCAGCCGTTTGACCGTGAAGAAGTAACAAACATACAAACACACTTACAAACTTTCGCCGTTATATTAGTGTGATGATTTTTTTAAACCTCGTCAGACGCTTTTGCTAGATAAACTAATGAATAGAACTTAGAAACAGTAAAAGCTCACTCCATACTACGACAGCTCATAATACAGTTATAAAGAAAACTTATAGCAAGTTTATAGCAATCAATTTGACGGATGGTAGCTCTTTCAAACCAACAAATAAAAGAGTTCCGATTAAAAAAAATCTAGTACTCGGCTGGTAAATTACACAAAATCCTTAAAAAAAAGTGTCATGTAGTCATAAATAATCAAACAAACAAAGTTTAATCGATTTAAAATCCATTTTTTCTTTTATGTAACAGTAATGAGACGAACGAGACGCTCTCCTGATGTTAAGAGACAACGCCTGTCCATGACTATTGCAGCGATACACAGAACTTTGAGTAGTAAAACAAAGTCCAAGGCATCGCTGCCTTGGCGCTCATTACTTTGAGACTAGATGGTTAGTCTCAATAGCCCTGTAATTTCGCTAGCTGCAGTACCCTTCAAACCTGAACACAGTAACGTTTACACACTACTGCTTGGCAGCAGAATATCTGGTACTGCGGTGGTACCTACCTAGACGACCTCCTGCTAAGGAAATTTACAACCAAGAAAAGCAGCAGCAGCTGGCAGCATTGCCACGCTGGAAGGCAATGCTAAGCTTTTGACCAAAGTAGATGCCAGCATTCTGGTCACCTGAAGCCTCCTCTAAGCTTGGCTAAGTCCCGATACATAGATCGCGAGCGGCCGGCCCCCTCGGACCTAAAGTTTCGGCCTCTAGATTGAAATTCGCCTTATCAAATCAACGTTATTTTAGGAATCGTTAATTTTTACTGTCCAAAAGACATTTACTAATACGAAGACGATTCCCTTGGCGCCTACGGATATTAATTAATCGTCTATGCTAATAGGGACGGGAAATGGAAAAAATATGCAGAAGCAATTAACGACTGTTCCGGGTCGATATACTGCTTAATGCTTTCTAGACAGCTGAAATAGTTTTTTTACAAAAGCTTTTATTTACGACTGACATACTAGGTGTTTGACCACAGCTCGCCTGATGTTAAGTGACGGTGTGGTCGAAGATTGTAAACACACACCGTCTGGTCAATCACGTTGCAGGGACAGGAACCCGTACTTGCAACCCAGGTGTAGATTTTTTTTTAATTGTTGTCTGGCTAGGTGTTTGTCGACAGCCCACCTGATGTTAAGTGACCATGATGTCGAAGATGGTAAACACGTCTAGCCTGGAATGGAACTCGCTCTCATGTAAGACTATCGGAACATATTGTTACGTGCCTAGCGACAGATTTATAACTTGATGGTGGTAGTTAGCCAGCCGAGTACTAGAAAATACCCTTCCCTCCATGCTATGGTTTCCATACGATGTTTTCCTTGACCGACAGCTCAAGCTAATTCTTTGAGTTTGTCTAAGCCCTTCGGCATGTGAACCGACCGCGCTAAATACTATTTACTCAAAATTTCTTTTGATCATAATAAACATCACGAATAACCAAGTCATCTATAGAATAATCACGCTCTCACTGACAATGCCTCTGTGTATTGTAAGTGTCCATAGACGGCGGTGACCACTTACCATCAGGTAGCTTGTTTGCCACTTTTTCACATAAAAAACCTTTTGTGCGCAATCTTTTGGTTTGATATTCTCTTCTAAGTACATAGAATTCTGTAGATGGGTTATTACAATAGGTGTATGAGCATAATTTTATCGTCGACCTAATGACCGAGCAGTAGTAAACTGGAAACAGGTCAAGCTGTCGCTTGACTCATACTTCACAGCGTTATAATTACCTACGTGCCGCGATAAACAGCTCAACAAAGGCGTATATGACAATGTTAGAAGTTGGAAAATATGTTCTAATGTAGCCAAGACATCTATACACGAAATAATGAAGATTGACTAAAAGCGCCATCTATCATTTTGACAGCCCTGTTGGCTCATTGGGAGTATGTCTGCCTGAGCTGTAGGGCGTGGGTTCGATTCCCGCCAAGGACAAATGTTTGTTTGGTATAAACAAATATTTGTTCTGTCTGGGTGTTCTGTATGTATTATAAGTATGTATTTACAAAAAAAAAAGTATTTATGTATCCTATCAGTTATCTGACTTCCATCACACAAGCTCTGCTTAGTTTGGGGTCAGATGGCGCTGTGTGTAATGTGTCCTACAATATTTATTTATTTATTTATTTATTTATCAATTTGATGCTACACTTCTACAACGTAAGACAAAAAGCTTGAAACACTCACGGAAAGTGCTGCCATCTAGACCCACGTAACATTACGAAATATTTCGAATATTGTTTAGTGTTATTGGTATGGGATAATGTATCTACATATTATTATATCTGTGTGACAGACAGGCTATAAGAATACAAGAATTTGTAGTGATGATAGCTCAGTGGTTAGCGCGGTCGGCTTACACGCCGAAGGTCGTGAGCTCTCAAATGAGGACGTCGGAACACACTGTTAGGTGCTTAGCGACAGATTTTCACCTTGAAGTGTGGTAGCCACTTAGCCAGTCGACTAGACTGAAACTACTTACTAGAAAGTATCAGGTCATGCTATGGTTTCCTCACAATGTTTTCCTTCACCAACAGCTCATACTCATTGTTGAGGTTTGAACCCACGCCTTCAAGCGTGTGAACAGACCACGCTAACCACGGCTATCATCGCTACTATATATACCTGTTCCTTATCCTACCAACTACCAACCAACCCACTATACAGGGTGTCCCAGAAGTCGACGACAAGCCGAAATAGGCTGATGCCTAATCATAATAGTTATTAGAAAAATAAAAAACGGCCAAGTGCGAGTCGGAATCGCACACCGAGGGTTCCGTACAAACCTGTAGGTATATAAGTAAAAGCTATGGTATTTTTTTTTTCAATTGTAATTTATGCTTTTCGTAATTTTTCTTTTATCTGTGCCATAAGACGTTGCTTCGCATCAAATTTCAAGATTCTGAGTTCACGGGAAGTACCTTGTAGGTTATGATTCCCTTGTGAGTGTCGAAAATTTACAGCATAAACGACTGTATCTTTTGATTGCGTTGGCTTAGAAGTTTGAGTTCACAGCTCCAAGGGACATTACACATGAGTATTTGATATAAATTTCAGCTTGATACCTCCACGCGTTCCTGAGAAAAAAGGGTCTTGACAGACAGACGGACTGACAACAAAGTGATCCTAAAAGGGTTCAGTTTTTTCCTTTTGAGGTACGGAACCCTAAAAATATATAAAAAAATATAAGTCATATACTTTTCAAATTATATTGCATTTATTTAATTCGAAAATATATAGGTACATCCTATGATGATTTTTGAATTTCTGTTGCTTTAAATCTCTACTTTTTTTCAATTTTAATTTTCTTTTGTTATCCTGATTAGTGCTTGGAAGAGGATGTCACTTTTTGCCGAACCAAGCATTCAAAATTAATACTTCGCCCAACTTTAAATGACTGTACTGAAAAAAAAAATTACTACGTAAAAGTATAATTAGGTTTTATTAAGTGCTAGCAGTAAAACGCGTGACTGAACGGAAAACCCAAAGAGGCGTAATTCCCTATACTTCGCACCCACACTTCGATCAAATTACTCATGCCAGAAGGAAAATGTGTGCTTTAGCGAAAATGGGTAATTCTGTGGTGGAGGGCAAACCGCTTCTTCGTTTTATCTTTTAGATGTTACAGACTTGAAAAAATATTATTACGCTTGAATTATGAATTGGGAATTAAAGAAATCGGTAAATACGCCAATATAAGCTGTAAAAAAATGTATGATAAATAATATGTATTTGAACCATTCCAGCCTAGGCGAGAGTTTAACATGTACGATTAAACCGTCAGTTAACATCAGGTGAGCTGTGGTCAAACACCTAGTCTGTAAACCATAAATAAAATAAAAGAAAAAGCTAAGTATTACCCTTGTTGTCTATACATTTCTGCCATCAAATAAGATCGTGTAATCCTTTGCAATACAACTCTAGGGACCTGGACTCCACCAACTGTGTGATTTTGTACTGAAGATAATTAATGATGATAAATAGATAACTCTTTATTATCCTCAGCAAGATTTCAGAAAATAAATAATGGGTTTGCGAACGACCATGCTGCGAGTTCCTTGGTACTTTCATTCGGGTCGGTTCATTGGACCACCATTACTCTCAATTCATCGTTATTTACCGGTTAAACCAAAGACGCTCGACGCATTCATTAGTCGTATCCTGTCCAAACACAGCACTTTACGAGAAGTTTCTGCCGCGTTAGTCCCACGTCGGAGCTTGTTCTTTTGTTAAATAACTCTAATTTTCGCATAATCTTCACGTTAAAACTGAATCTAAAAACAATTGAAAACCAAACAATTTTTAAATTTAATTTGCCCCTTCGGGCAGGCTATTGCTGTAAAGCCATACTGCCTCGTCTTCGGCTTATGCAATTCATTTCTTACATCTATAGTTATAGTCAAAGTGTAGTCTTGGTTAATTCTAGGCCGTGCCAGTCAAATCCAGTCATGCCTTAGTAATGTAGTGGTGACTTTACTATAAGCGTCAATGGAGTTTTGGAAGCAACACTAAAAGTCATGTTTCCCAAAAACACTTTCCCATACTTGCGTTTGAAATTCAGCACTTTATGAATAAAACACCACTATTTTCATCCATAAACACTAGAAAAACACTGGTCTAGAAAAAAAAAATACAATGGGGCGACATGACTTCCGCGTTCCCGCCAAAACTCCCAAGCAATCAAATGTCGAGCTTTTAAATAAATAATGTTATAGTTTTTTTCACATTGCAGGTTTAACTTCTTGTCGAAAAATGGTCTGTGCGTCAAAAAGGCAATTTCACATTTAAACATCTTCTTTATAAACTACATATAATCAGATTAATATCATTAGTCATAATCTAATTCATCAAAACATTTTTAGTCGAATAAAAAGAAGCAAGCTTTTTATTTATTTCACTTTCGGCAGTTTACGTGTTTGATCACAGCTCACTTAAGTTATGGTATGGTTAAAGATGGTTAATAAACCTAACCTGGAATGGAACTGGCTCAATTGAGGCTGCTGGAACAAACCGTTAGATGCTTGGCGACAGATTTATAACTTGAGGGTGGTAGCTAGCCAGCCGAGTACTAGAAAGTACCCTACCACTACGCTATGGTTTCCTCACGATGTTTTCCTGCACCGGCACCTCAAGCTCATTTGAACCCATACCCTTCGGCATGCGAACCGACCGCGCTAACCACTGAGCTATCATCGCTACAATTATAAAAGGATCGTTTCATTTACACGCAGTAAAGATCAAAAGTATATTTTAGCGTGGTAGCCAGCTTAGTACTAGAAAATGTCCTATCCACCCACTACAAGTTACGAAAAAGACAATCCTAAATCATAAATCATTTTCGCCAGTCGAAAGCCAGTGTTAAAATGTACTTTCTATTCGGGGAAATAAAAGTAATTAATGCAAGAATACCGTGCCAATACCGTTGACCAGTTTGACATGGCTTAACATAACCTTAATCTAATTCTTGACCCAAATTCTTATAACTGAAACATTTCAAACTTCCGCAAATGGTGCAGTTGTTTGCATAAACTGTAATTTTCAAGTTAGGAATTAATGCTAGGCAATTGGAGTAATTTTTATGTGATTATGGCTACCGTACGTGTTCTGTGCTATCGTTTTATGTTAGGCACAAAAAAATGGTTTCTTTTAATTTACTTCATACAATGGAAAGATTTTGAATTCTTTTGCCAATTACTTTTGACTGTTTAATTATTTGACCACAGCTCAGTTAAGTGACGTTGTGGTCGAAGATGGTAAATACATCTAGCCTGGAATGAAACTCGCTCATTGAGGCTGCTGGTTAAATACATGGCTATTTTTTTAGTGGGTACCAGCTAGCCGAGTACTAAAAAGTATCCTCGAAGATAGTAAACATAGCTTGGGATGGAACTAGTTCTCAAATGAGGCTGCCGGAGCACACCGTTAGATGCATGGCGTCAGATGCAGATTTTTACCGTATTTTTTTGTGGTTGCTAGCTAGCCGAGTTCTAAAAAGTACCCTACCACCATGCCATGGTTTCTTTACGATGTTTTCCTTCGCCGGTTTAGGCTCATTGTTGATATTTGAACCCCACGCTCTTCGGCGCATAAAACCTCCGCGCTAGCCAATAAGCTATCATCACTCAAGAATTATATAGTAAATAAACGATAGTCTTATACCGGGTGTTTGGTAGAGGGTTAGACAAGACTTTTTTCATATATATGAAAAAAGCATTTTTATGCAATATTTTTTATATGGTTTATAAACTAGATGTTTGACCACAGCTCTCCTGTTGTTAAGTGACGATATTGTCGAAGACAGTAAAAATGGAACTGGCTCTCAAGTGAGGCTACCGGAATACACCATTAGGTGCTTGGCGGTAGATTTTGTAACTTGAGGGTGGTAGCCGAGTACCTTCTAGAAAATACCCTTTGCATAGTGGTAGGGTACTTTGTAGTACTCGGCTGGCTAGCTACCACCCTCAAGTTGAAAATCTGCCGCCAAGCATGTAACGGTGTGTTCCAGCAACCTCAATTGAGAGCCAGTACCATTCCAGGCTAGGTGTGCTTTACCATCTCGACCACACCGTCACTTAACATCAGGTGAGCTGTGGGCAACACCTAGCCTGGCAACCTTAAAAAAACCCTACTACCATACCATGATTTCCTCACGATGTCTTCCTTCACCGGCAGCTCAAGCTCATTGTTGGGGTTTGAATCCACGCCCTTCGGCGTGTGAACCAGCCGGGCTTACCAATGAGCTATCATCAATACGTCATACGCTACAATTTAACATGCTAGCCCCTCTGATTATCCAAGATACCTATTAAACATTGTTTTCTGTTCTCTGCAGACTTCAAAGTGGAAGGCTATCCAACGCTGGTGTGGTTTCATGGAGGAAACTTTGTCAGGGGAAGCCCCAACAGTATAAATCCTTTTCAACTTGTGCTTAAACAAAAGGTAAGTACATACAACTTACGCATGTATAAAGTTGTCAATTACATACTTATTATAAAAAATTACATAACTTTGGAAGTAGTCAATTGTAATTTATTAATTAATTATTCGTAATTTCATTTTTTTTGTTCATTTATCTTTATTGACAATAGACAACACTTTATTTATGACATTAAAAAAGCAAACAGAAAAAATTGTTATTAAAAAAATCTTAGAAGAAATATCTTCATCTCACAAATTGAGCTTAACTCAGCATAATGCCGACTACAGTACACAGCCGGTGCTGGTCTTTCTTTGTTTCCGTTTATTGTTTTTGTTCTTGTCTGTATTTTATTGTTTTTTATTTCTCGTGCACACAATATTTTTCTATCTATCGCCTTTTAACTCTTACAATATAATATAATGAGAGACCTTTGCCGAGCAGTAGAAATATATTATGAATTAAAAAGCATTTTAAAAACAAGCTATTAGATAAAATGTCGTGTTTATGCTGTTGACCGTTGCTATATTGTTGTTCGTTCTTTAGTCTGGAATCTCAAAATCAATAAATACTTATTATATTATTGGAAATTTTATTTTAAATAGGTACCTACCTTTTAGTACCTACATTATGAGCAATGTATGTAAATCTGGCAAAATGAATTGTTCATTTCATTATGTAGCCCTTTGATGTATGTATTTATCTTGACTTCTCAAGCGAATACCTGTGTTAATATCCAACTGATGGTCCGGACAATCTTAGGATGGGTGACCGTCATTGCAGTTCTTCCAGAACGTTACCACAAGTCAGATGACACGTTAAATCGTTTGTTCTAAATTTCCATAACAACAATCGTCATGCCAAGTCAGATGCCTTTGGGCGACATATTAACTTTGACATTAAGGCCTGCCACTCCAACTTTACGAATTTAACTAGTGAAAAATCTCTTTCTTCCAGGTAATATTTGTCTCAGTGGCATACAGACTAAACATCTTCGGCTTTTTCTCAACCCTGGACAACGAAGCGGCTGGCAACTTCGGCCTAATGGATCAAGTTGCTTCTCTTTACTGGGTGAAGAACAACATCGCAAGCTTTGGAGGAGATCCAGATAATGTTTGCATATTCGGCCACGACGCCGGCGCCGTCAGTGTTGGCCTACATTTAGTCTCCGCTTATTCCGCAGGGCTCTTTCAGAAAGCTATAGCAATGAGCGGAAACGTCCTATCACCAGACACTGTCAACATCGCTAGAAGAGAACTGGTTACAGTCGATAAAGTAGCCAACGCTTTCAGCTGCTTTCGAAAACCTACATACCAGTTACTGGATTGTTTGAGAAGAGTCAACTACCAGGCTTTACTGGATATCGGAGAACCTCTAGCTGATTGGAAACCCATCGTTGACACTGGCTTCAGTAACATAACAGGCCCTTTCCTTCCTGATTTTCCAAGCAAATTGTTTAATGATGACACTTTTACACCTGTTCCACTGTTAACAGGCTTCACGAATATGGAAGATGCTTTACTACTTGACAAAGGCGAAAATGAAGATTCCGGAATAAGTCAAAGAGAGTTCGACGTTATGAGAGAAGAGATCATACTGTCGGATATAACAGTTGATAACAGCTCATGTTTTACCAATCAACATCATATTCAGGACGCTGTTGCGTTTTTCTATAAACCAATACCTCCCACTTCGAACGAAACAGTTTTGCGAAAACTGTTTTTAGATTTCTACACGGACAAAGTGCACGGAGCGACTACCTATCAACTAGCGAAACATGTGAGCAAACAGGCGCCTGTTTACCTCTACAGGTTCGATTTAAAGCCGTTTTCGGATATAGCCAACGAGGGCGTCCCAGACTGGATCGCAGTCCCGCATAATTTCGATTTAATTTTCACTTTCGGCATGCCGTATTTGGCCTTACCCGAAGACTTAGGTAAATGGGATTACAGAGATAAGAGTATTTCAGAAATAATAATGAAAATGTGGACCAATTTCGCTTGGTATTCGAACCCGACAAATTCGGGCGTTATAATTGACTGGAACGCGTTTGAAGTGGAAAAGCCCGGATTTTTTATAATCAACCGTCAAAATTTTACAATGAGCACTCCACAGTCTATAAATCTGAAGGCGTTCGAGTTTTGGACAGACTTCTACCCTAAAGTTGTGGAGATTGGCACGAAATGTTGTAAAGAAAGTTACGAGGACTCAGGGGCGGATTCAATTTTAACTCAGAGAATGATACATAGTTTATTAACTTTATACTTTATTTTAATCGTCTTGTCATAAATTTGAAGCGGAGAGAGCACTTTTGGCGTTATTTTTGTATAGTCTATTTGATGATTATTTTGGTTGAAAGTTGTAATAAAAATATTTCTTCGGGTGGATTATCCTGTAAATAAAGCTACCAAATAAAATCAACCTGAACGTGTTTCGATTGTAGGAGTTCATTTAAGAGATCAACGATCTAAAAGTCAAAACGCACAAGGTACAAAATATGAAATGATGAAATTTTATTGATATTCAGTTTAACTACTTGGGTATTTGATGGAAGAAAAATAAAACCATCAAATTAAACCATCTAATTTTCCAAATTAATGACCACCGGAATAGTAGCAATGATAGTTCAGTGGTAAGCGTGGTCGGTTGACACGCCGAAGGGAGGCGGGTTCATACCCCAACAATGAGCATGAGCTACCGGTGAAGGAAAACATCGTAAGGAAACCATAGCATGGTGGTAGGATGTTTTCTAGTACTCGCCTGGCACCTAACGGTATATTCTGATAGACTCACTTGAGCCAGTTCCATTCCAGGCTAGGTGCTCTTTAATATCTTGGACCATACCGTCACTTAACATCAGGTGAACAGTGGTCAAACACCTAGCTTGCCAAGTATAAATAAAAAAGTAGCGATGCCTTGGACTTAATTTTGTTACTCAAAAAGGTCTAGCTATCACTGCAATGGTCAGAAAGAGCAAGGTTAAGTAGCCAGCCATTTTTAATACGTTATTTAACAACAGGTAAGCTGTGGTCAAACACCTAACCTGTCACCTACCAAAAATATAAATGAAAAAAACATTACAGAACTCGCATTACGCCAAATGGAGATTAAAAATTCACTACTCAAGACTCTTCAGAAAACAAAATTTAGGCAGATAGGTACTTATTTATGTAAATCAATGGATACATATTGTATTGGGCACTTTTGGGGTTAACTCTTGAAAGGCTCAGCTGGCTTCAACCTCAAATTAGGTTTGAAGTCAAGAGTCCGCTCCGAAGTCACGATTGGTCACGTTCATCTCTGCACTCAATCGTATCGACTGAAAATTTAATTCAGGTTTGAGTGCATGCCGCGTTAGAGACTTGTTTTTCTACTTAAAAAATAGATGTGAATAACAGCTTTGTGAATTCTATATATTTACCTATGTTTTTATTTTTTTTATTTAACAGTAATGGGACGAACGAGATGCTCTCCTGATGTTAAGAGATAACGCCTGTCCATGACCATTGCAGCGATACACAGAACTTTGAGTAGTAAAACAAAGTCCAGAGCATCGCTGCCTTGGCGCTCATTACTTTGAGACTAGATGGTTAGTCTCAACAGCCCAGTAATTTCGCTAGCTGCAGTACCCTTCAAACCGGAATACAGTAATGTTTACACACTACTGCTTAACGGCAGAATATCTGGTACTGCGGTGATGCCTACCTAGACGACCTCCTGCTAAGGAAATCTACCACCAAGTATAATATGTATGACAGCCCTGTTAGCTCGTTGGTGGTTTTTTTTTAAATATTTAATATATCGACATTTGGAGACCAACCTGATGGAAAGCGACGGCGCAGCCGAGGATAGAGCACGCCGATCTAGAAGACATTTATTCACTCTAGCCTTATAAACGTCCAAATTGTAGTTTAAAAAAAAACAGGAAAGCCGGCAATGAGTTCCATTCATTGTCTGAACGCATCAAGAAAGTAGAGCGGAATCGCTGCGTACGAATACTGGGAACGTTCACGAGGAACAGATGATAGTGTGCCGTTCTTCTGCTTGTCCTGTGGTGGAACGGAGAGGGTGGGATAAAGTCCTGAAGCTACACAGACATAATAGACAGACGCTATGCTGATTTGCGGCGGTGATCAAGACTTAGCAATTTTTTGGTGACTAGATCATTACAGCGTCTTACATAGGACGTGTACTAAACTACTTATTATAATTTGACAAAAAAGACTGAGAATTTGAGAAAATAAGACGCTTCCAACAACACCTGTATTTGGAAGCGTCTTATTTTGTGACGTTATGTTTTAAAATTAGAAAACTCTTTATTGTCGCTTTATTGTGTTCTTTGTGGTTGTCTTCTTTGTTTCTATTAATTAATCTTGTAATTTCTCTTGTAAGTTCTTGTTATTTAAAGTTAAATCAAAATTAATTCCTAACACTCATGAACTTAGGTTAACCTCGACGAATCGTTGAGTCAAAAACAAAGTTATCATTTTACGACATTTTCTTTACAGAGGAATACGATTGCATATTTTGTTCAGGTTTTGCATAACAGAGCTCGAAGATCTCGTGTTGGGAGGCCATTAGTCATGCAACAAACTCTTCAAACGTCATTCCTCAGACGATTACTGTAAGTAAAGCTTTGCTGAACAGTATTGGTTGCGACCCCGTTAGTCTGGTTGCTTCTACAACCTTATACGTTTATAGCACTTTCTGCTCTAGTTTTTAGTTGCCATTTTCTAATATACCTATTCGCGGAGCTCTATGATGTCTACTGTGACGTCTTTTAATGCATTTAATATTGAACACCTACCAGTAATTAACTAGACAAAAAATGTCACCACTGCCAACAGATGTCGTCAAGTCATGCGTGCATAGTCATTACTACTGTTTATTGCGTAACTTGACATCTGTTAATGGATAATGGTAGTGCCCTTAAACATTTTTGGTAATCCCACAGGAACCTAACTTTTTCTGATATAAAAAAATATCCTATATGATATAGCTAATAAACTATGTGTGTGCCAAATTTTATCCAAATCCATTATGCTGTTTTTGCGTGATTGAGTAACAATGATGGAAAGATATATACGTCTGTATATACAGGGTGTCTAGTGACAGATTTCAAGGTTTGAACAGACACAGTTTCTGAATGCAACACGTGAGAGGGGGGCAGAGGGCGTCGTTGAAAGCGCGAGCGCTGCGGATTTTTTAGTAGCCATGGAACAGCGGAGTGGTGAATATCGCGCTTTCGCTGTCGAAGCGTACATTTTGAATGGTTTTTCGCTGTCTAAAGCACGCCGTCGATTTAATAACGTTGTTCACATCATGGACCATCAATCAACCTAATTCAGTCATGGGTAGCAAAGTTCAAAGCTACAAGATTAACATTAAATATACCCAGGTAGCCACGGTCTTACCAACGGTAGCCACGGACGAAAATGTTGAACGGATTGTCAGTCACAGAAACCATGTTATTATTAAATCCCCGTTTATCACTTCGTGCAAGTTCATCGGTATTTGGAATTAAGAAATCAACTTTGCAGGTAAATCACTCAAGTTCCATATAAAATTCAAATCGTTCAAGATTTACACGATTATGACTTTGCGATAACAAAAACTTACGCGTAGGAGATGGTGTCGATATTTCGTACTGCTACTCGGATGGGCAATATTTTTAGTGACGAAGCTCACTTTCACATCGGAGGGTATGTGAATAAGCAAATTGTTTACTACTGGGATGTCCGTAACCCAAGACAAATGCATCAAGCCTTTACATAAACCTGAAATTACAATCTGGTGTGCAATGTCTGCATCTCCCATCATAGGGCCTTATTTCTTTGAAAATCAACGTGGCCAAACTGTAACTGTAAATTTGGAGAAATACATGATAAATGACTTTTTAGACTGGAACTTCAGAATAGTCCATACTTCAACCGAAACACATGGTTCCAGCAGGACGGAGCCACAGCTCATACTGTCCATGTATTCCGTGCGGCATTTCTTCGTTATTTCTAGAATAAAAATGTATCCCGAAACGGTACCATGGCCACCTAGGTCACCAGATTTAAACCCATGTGACTTTTTTAGGGGGTTATTTAAAATCCGTTGTTTACAAAACAAATACAAGCACTGTGACACAACTTTAAAAAAATATTCGATCCGAAGTCAGCAGGATTCCCCAGTCGCTCTGTAAACACGTTTTAGAAAACATGCATGCTAGACTCGAAGAGTATGTCAGACTCGGTGGCCGACATTTGAAGAATGTGGTTTAAAAAAAATTAAATCCGCATTTGTTATTTTCTAACTAAAATATACATACTTTGTATTAGAGTGTAGTTTTTTTTTTTTTTTTAATTTTTGAACCTTGGAATCTGCCACTGGCCACCCTGTATATCCGAATCAGCCATGTTTTTATTTTAATTTTATTAACTGTCCTGGACACGGGTCGCTTCTCATTATGAGTAGGGTAACGCCATAGTCACCACACTGGCCAAGTGCGGGTTGGCAGACGTAACACATCTTCGAGGACTTCTTTTTTTTTTAATTTGTACGCCTCTTCAGGCATAACATGAAGCTCATAAATTTTGTTACGGACATCATATATCTTACTCTTACATCTCTATCTCTATCTCTGTCTCTATTTCTATCTCCATCTCTATCTCTATCTCTATCTTTATATTTAAGAACTCTCTGACATGTTGACGAAAGAAGGAGAGGACTTATGCACTTCAGTGAATTAAATGATTCCATCAACGATAATGAGTAAATAATGTAAATATAATGAAGTTGGTGATTAGGTATTTCATATTGTATATGTACCTAATCTAGTGGTAGGTACGACGGGAAGAGTATATTTCCCCCTTCCCATTGGGTAATGGGGTACAGCTAGACCGAAGATCCTTATGTGAAATCAATTTGATGGACCTAAATAAATCGCTCGAAAATTACCCCCTAAATCGAACTCCCGGATCCGGTCCTGTTTGTACCTAATACCTGATGCATGTATCTAGGTAATGCATGATTCACACGAAGGTAAATGACTAAGCTATTTATATTAATAGCTTATAAGAATGATGCGCAAACAATATTTTATGGTCACCTCGATGGAACTTCCCGTAAGCAATTAAAATCTAGGTCTCGTAGTCATTTATTTTGTAGCGATGATCAATTCAATTCAATCAATTATTGATAAATGGCCTTTGCGAAGATACTTCACAATTCTGCCAGTAGCGATGATCGCTCAGTGGTTGGCGCGATCTGTTCACACGCCGAATAGCATGGATTCAAACCTCAACAATGAGCTTGAGCTGCCGGTGAAGGGAAAACATCGTGAATAAACCATGGCACGGTGGTAGGATATTTTCTAATACTCAGCTGGCTAGTACAAGTTAAAAATCTGCCGCCAAGCACCCATCGGTGTATTCCAGCAGCCTAAGAGAGCCAGTTTCATTCCAGGCTACATGTAAACAAGTGGCGGTGTGGTCTCAGTTTGAGCTGTGGTCAGACACGTAGCTTGTCAACCATTAAGAAAAAGTTATACGTATACAGTGGGACGTTTAGACACAAAGCAGCATACGAAGGATTTTCGGAGAAATCCGTGGGTTTTCACTACTTGCCGTCTCTTCCTGGGCTCAAACAGACGCGGCCTGCGACACCAGGCCTGGCGAATCAGCCAGGCCAGGTCAATTTAGCTGCTACTACAGTTTTTTAGTATTTTTACAGTCCTTTTTATAAGCCGTGTTACAATCAGAAGCCGCATCCATGTGCATGCTTAATCACGATATTGACCCGTAAGGGGAAAATTTTATAGAGAATTGGTAATTGTGATGTGATCACATCATCAGCCATCATTTAAGACGTCCACTGCTGGACATAGGCCTCCTTCTCGGGGGGTTTTGCCAATACTCACCACGCTTGGCAGGCGGGTTGGCGAGCGCAGTTAGGTGTGATTGTTGAAGGAAGACGCTGCCGCCCATCTTCCGGATTACATCCCTTAGCCGACTCTTACGGCAACCACGGGTAGAGAGGGTGGGGTACTATTCTCACGCCGGCACCACCACGGCAAGCGCGTATATTATAAAGGAATGGATAGAAAATATCTTAAATTGTTCATATTTACTGCAGCTTTCGAATATTGGTAATTTGAGTTTGTGTTTTATCTTATATACTTTTGAATAAAAATGTCTCATTTATTTAAATTAATCATACATATAAGAACTTAAGTAAAAAAGTTTTATTCTTAAAAGTTCTTTTGAGTGCGCGGGCGTGTGCGCATGAGTGAACATTGTCAGTCTTTTTTTTTTATAGTTGATAAGTTGTGTTTTATTTTTATGGTTGACAAGCTGGCGTTTGACCACCTGACGGTAAGATACTTTGCGCAAGATTTTTAACTTGAGGGTAGGCAGCGGAGTACTAGAAAATACCCTACTATTATGCTATGGTTTCCTCTCTATGTTTTCCGTCACTGGCAGCTCAAGCTTATTGCCGGGGTTTGAACTCATGACCTTCGGCGTGTAAGCCGATCGCGCTAAACACAAAATTAAATTACTGCTCTTTTTAATGATTTTCGCCAAGCACCTAATGGTATATTCTGTTCACTTGAGTTCCTATGTTTTCCATCTTTAATCTCACAACCTGATAAACCAATGTTATGGTCAAACACCTAACCTGGCACTCATAAAAAACAGTATTTATTTCCTACGTTAATACAGTAATAATGTGATACAGGTTTTGAATTTTAAAAATTAAATCAATATTACAACAACTGAACAATTTAAAACTGTGTCAAAGTAAGGACGTGGACAACGGCAACCACTAATACAGTTAATATCAATTAAATACATAAACGCGTAAACTTATCGCGATAAAGTGTTAAAACAATAAGACTCCTTTTCGTCAAAACCCAAGTTTTCCTCGTTCATATATACTATATTTTTTGTTTGCTGTGCCAGGCAAAACCAGTCGGTGAAATACCGTTGTGAGAAACGCTTGTGTCCAGAATCGAGTTGCTAAAAAAACTAAAAGTTTACAGTAAGTAATTTTAGTATAATTAAATCAAACTTTTCTTATAATAAACTTATTTCGATAGTTATTCGACGATAGTTAAGTAACGTTTATCTATTTTGATTCAAAATATATTATTTTATTTACATTGATGTAAATTATAGATAAGTAAGTTCACATTGTATGTTACAAGTTAACTAAGTTAATGTCAAGTTATCATTTTATTAGTCGCTTTGTTTTGTTGTAAATAGATTGTTCAAACTTAATTACTTTGATACTTAGGTAATATAAGAATACATACTAGGTAATATAGGTTACATTACTGGAAGTATATTTATTTCAATATAATTCGGAAAGAGGTACATGATCACACTAATACTACTATGTACTACTTTTACTTGGTGGTAGATCTTAGCTGGAGGTCGACCAGGTACCGCCGCAGTACCAGATATACTGCCGCCGTGTGTACTGTGTTTCGGTTTGAAGGGTACCGAGCTGTTAAGATTAACCATCAAAAGTCTCAAAGCAATAAGCGCTAAGGCAGCGATGCCCTAGACTTTGTTTTGCTAATCAAAGATCTGTGTATCGCTGCAATGGCCATGGACAGGCGTTATCTCTTACCATCAGGAGATCATCTCGTTCGTTTCATTACGTTAACAGATTTTTTTTATAAAGGCGTAAGTGTGTGTATGTTTGTTACTTCTTCACGCTCAAACAGCTGGACCAATTTTAATGAAATTTGATTTGGAGGTAGCTAACATCCTGGATTAATACGTTAGCTACTTTTTATCCTGAAAAAATGTAGCGGGTAACACCGCGAGGCGCCGCTAATATTTTTTTTATCAAAATTTTTCTAAAAACTAAAAATTTATCATGAAACAATTACATACATTAGATAGATAGAAACTCTTTATTGTGCAAACCACTTATAGCAGTACTCATAAGCTTATGAGTAATCAAGTGGCGTCCATATCGCTAAGGCCGATTTCTTCCAGGCAACCAAGAAACAACATAACAAGAACTTGAATAATTTGATGACATGCAATAATTTATAAAAATATAACAATTTTTTTTAAGTTTATTTTTTATAAATAATTACTAGATGACCGAGCTTTGCTCGGCTGAAAACACGGATAAAACGACGTTTTCTAAAAATAAAACCTAGCTAGATCGATTTATCGCCCCCGAAAAGATTTTCGTAAAATTTAGTATTCAGGGGTGCATACTAAATTTTACGAAAATCGTTGGAGCCATTTCCGAGATTCAGATTATATATACAAGAATTGCTGGTTTAAAGGTGTTAGATTAGATAGATGAATAGTTACAATACATCAACAAATATTTTTTTTTTTTTATTTCATACCTATGTTGTCTAATTTTTGCATGTCCACAGAAAATGGTGGTACTAACTTTTTTGGTACTATCTTTTGCAACCCTTTCGTTGGGTCAGCGACCTTTCTTCGCAGGCCAGCGCCCTATAGGGTACCCCGAAGTCACTACAGAAGCGTTGGCTGACCGGTGAGTTATACCCTACATTCCTATATAAGGTTACACGGAATGGTACTAAGCTGAATGGAGGTCTTTATATTCATACTACTACATTTAACTAATCACGAAGCCGTCGGTGTGTTCCGGCAGCCTCACTTAAAAGCCATTCTAGGTTGGATCCATCTTCCATGGACGAGGCCATGAATGGAGGCAATCTTCGATTACACCGTCACTTAACATCAGGTCAAACACATAGCTTCTCGACCATTAAGAAATTACATTTTTCTATGGCTTATTTATATGATTTCAGGGTCGATCCCATAATCTTTTAATAATTGACAATGACATCCTCGATGGTACAAGAGGTGCATCGAATACGGGCTCCCCACTCCGCGTGTTTATATTGTGGGTAAGTATCAACTAAACCCCAAAATTGTAGGCGCCAATTCGGCTTCTTTTTTCAAGAAATTGACGGTCAATGTTGGGATTCTACTTATGTACCGTAAGGTTTTGTCTAAGAACGCAACGAAGCGAGTAAACAGACCCCCAACTTTGACCGGCGATTACTCGAGAACGAAGCCGAATTGGCACCTACGATTTTGGGGTTAGGTTGGTACCTACCACCAAAGTTAGAAAAATACCTGTGTGAACATCTTCGCGATAAATAGGCGCCACGATTGGGAAGAGGCGGTGCGGTGTGGGCAGAGCACTCGGGGTTAGCACGTTAAGCTGTAAACTGTAACTGTATAAACCGTAACCTAATATGAAAAGAAAGGTCCACAAAAAAAAAATGCCTTGCTGAGTTTCTTGCCGGAGTCTTCTCAGTTGAAGTGTAATTATGAGCCGGTGGTAGATTCAAAAATGTAACTTAACGTTCAAAAGTGCCTTACCAGGGCCTAGACTGAATAAATGACTTTTTGATTTGATTTAAGCGACTCACGCTGTCATTGTTTTCTGTTATGTAGGTAGGTATAGGTTAAAATTTATTAAAAAGTTATTAAATAGTCACAGAAGTTTACGTGTGTCTTATAGATTTAATGTTAGCGAAACTACGAACAAAAAAGATCGAGCGAAGATTCGTTCGTAGATGCGATGTCGACATCCCTACACGCGCTTCGCGATAAACCTGCGTGAATCAACGCTAATATGGAAGATGTTCTACTTACTTGGGGCCGCGCGCTCCAAGTTCTTTGCCAACACTATAAGCTCGCCGAGTGGGAACCCGTAATGCGATATGCCTCTCGGACCGTCCCCTCGTCAGTTTAACTACCGCCCCGCGTAACATTATAACGTTATTAAAAAAATGTAATGAGGTCATTGTTTTCAACTTTGTAAACAACTTTTACAACGGAAACTGCCTTTGAAATCGCGAGAAAAAATCTCGCTCCATACATTCGATCAAAGGTCAATGAACTTGTTCTATAAAACAACTGATTTCACGATTTCAGAGTTGTGCCCATAGTAAAAATTGTTCATAATAATGAGTACAATAATCCCCTTTCGGCTTAGTATAACCTAAGCTTATAATCCTGTATATTTTTATGGCGAGAAAGCAACATAAAATTTTCAATACTCGCCACGCTTGGCAGGCGGGTTGGCGAGCGCAGTTAAGTGTGATTGTTCAAGGAAGACGCTGCTGCCCATCTTCCGGATCACATCCCTTAGCCGATTCTTACAGCAACCACAGATAGAGAGGGCAGGGTACTATTCTTACGCCGGCACCACCACGGCAATTTATATTATTTATTTATAAATATAAGGTATTATCATTATTATTTGTTGGCTGTATTTATATATGTGTGTATATAAACTCGTTTTAGTGTTTTTTTTTACATATATATTTTGATGCGCTTCCTCATCTCAATTACTCTGGGGATGACAGGTAGACTTTAGCGTAAAGTCCATATATTATAGTGTAGTGACATATTATAGTTGTAAGTGTGCAATAAAGAATTAAATCGTTTTGATTCCTAATATTTTATTCGCACAGCAAGGTTGTGGAACTCTCTGCCGGATTAGCTGTGTAAGTTACAATATGGATGTCTTTAGATCTAGAGTAAATATGTTTCTTCTAGGTTAGTGTGCTCCATCTTAGACAGCACTACTGCATCAGACAGGGTGTGGTCAAACGCGAACCTGAAAAGTTACTCTAAATTACAACTATTTCCCGATTTCAGTTTCGGTGAAGTCGACGGCACGACCCAAAGACTGCCCGTCGAAGCCAACGGTGACCGTGACTTGGTAGATCGCCTCAGCAAACTGCCTGTCGACAAACAGCCCTTCTGGTTCATCAACTGGCAAGCACTAGAAGCACACCGACAGAATCCTCAAACCTACCCTCAGAAACCAAACCCATTTGTAGACCCAATACAGAGCAATGGCGGTTCGAACTCGGCTAATTTTAATGCTAATAACGGTAACTTTAATCCCGGAAATGGAATTCCTAATTCTGGAAATGTAAATCCTAATTCGGGAAATGTAAATCCCAATGCTGGAAACTCTAATTCCGGAAATGTTAATTCTAATTCTGGAAATAGCAATTCTAAATCGGGAAGTGTCGCAGCAAATGAAAGTGATTTTGGGTTTGTAAGTTCCAATCGATTTGGTGTGGAAGAGCATCCAAATAATCAAGATCCAATTGAAAATGCTTTCACTAATTCTAAATCCGGTAGTGTCAATTCTAATTATGATGGAAAAGTTTCGAGCGATAAGAAAAAAACCCCTTCAAAAGATATTAAGGATCATCATGCTTTCCATTACTAAATAAACTTTATAATTACACTCGATGCTAATAAGAATAGTCTCCGATAAATAATAATTATATCCGATAAGGTTTATTACGACTGCTGGTATGAATTGAGTCTTTTAATTCTCATAATAAGAGTAATTTATTTTCCTGGGCATGTTTATAGACATAAGTTAGTTATAAATAAAAACATTTTATAAATTAATAAAACATTTTATTGACTTTTAAAATAATTTAACTTAATTACTAAGCGTAACCTTAGAAATAATAGATAGATATCATAAATTAAAAATGACAATAGCGAAATGCAAAAAAATCATAATAGTGATAATATTATGACTCAAAACCACATACTAGTAAAAAAATTTACAAAAATACAAAGTTTTTTGTTCGACATCCTAATTTTAAAACCAGGACACAACCCTACAAACTGGAAGGCTTTTCTACCTATTATTTTACATTTCTTTGGCTGATGGTAGTGCCGTCACAAAGTTCAAAACTCTATCTCACATTGCGTATTAAAAAAAAAACAACCCTTCCAATGTCAACATTACATACAAGCCATAAACAGTAGTAAAAAATCCAAAGACAAGTGCAATGACACATTCTTTTTTTTTTAAAAGCACAGTTTTTTTTGGCAAGAACTTTGTGAACGCCGCAATCAAAACGCTCTCCTGATAATAAAAAATAACATCTGTGGATGACCATTGCAGCGATACTCAGAACTTTGAGCAACAAAACAAAGTCAAAGACATCACTATAAATCATTCAACAGTCCAATGTAATATTGTTAACTAAAGCCTATTGGCAATGCGGTACCAAGTACTTAACTTCAATAGTACTTTTATCGTTTTTTTTTTAAGTTTAGATAATGCTATAAAAGAATTGGCATCTCAATAATATCATATCTTGCAGTAGTGTACGCTTTTCCAATGCGCTCCAATTTTATTTTCAGCTAGAATACTTCAATATACAAAACCATTAAAAAAAACACTCATTTTCATCAAACATTCTTAAAATTATTGCATTGATATATCAACACTCGTTTATAAATTGAATACATGATTTGGAAAAAATGCATTCATTGCTTTTTTTCCTAAAAAGTTCAAGCTCATTTTGTTAAGAAATCATCCACTACACAATTTTCAGATTAAAAAGAAAAGTCGATAAGTATTAGTAAAATTGTAGGAAATCTTTTTAAAAAAGGAACATTTTTATAATAGAACCAAACCGAACAATCAGTCGACAAAAACGCTATAGCTTTAATTAATACGATTTAACCTATTAAAATACGGTACTCAAAATCTCACGCTGTAAAATACATGAGCAAACAGGCTAAGTACAAGAATCACAAACATTCATTCCTTATGAAAATAGGACACGACTTTGGTATATGACCATAAGTAGCGGGTTAACAAATACATATTTCGGATAACTTTTTATGTACATTGACATATAATGGTGCAGTGTTACCAACTTTAACCCAAAAACTACCATTTTGGAAATCTTAAATACTCTAAAAATACTGCAGTCTTTATTTATTGGATTAATACGAGTATATCAACATTTCTCGTAAGTTTAAATCTATCGACCAAATTAAATATTAGTATTTAATGGTTTCAAAGTTTTTATTAGAGTGTTAAAATTTAATGTTGTTTTGCGTGGTGGTAGGGTACTTTCTAGTACTCGGCTGGCTAGCTACCACCCTCAAGTTAAAAATCTGCCGCCAAGCATCTAACGGTGTGATCCGGCAGCCTCACTTGAGAGCCAGTTCCTATCCAGACTTGGGGTGCTTTCCCATCTTCGACCACACCGTCACTTAACATCAGGTGAGTTGTGGTCAAACACCTAGCCAGTCAACCATAAAAAAAAGTTTTTTTTTTCAGAGACGTACATACCTACTCGTAGAATAATAGAGTATGTTAAGAAAGAAAATAGAGCAAACGATTATAACGCCACGTGCATTTAGTTTTTTTAATCTTTTTGTTAGAATGAAACATAGTTTAAGAAAAAAAACCAGTAATGATAAAGATGAATAAAGTTGTACTGAAATCAAAACCAAAGAACACAAATAAAGACAAATAAAAAAAAGACACATAGTAGGTGAAACATTTAAACTGTACGCATCTTACACACATAAACAATTAAGTGTATACCTAGTATACTCGCGTACACTCACACACACACACACACTCACAAACACAAGCAAATCGAGTGAAGCGGCGTCTCTTATGGCATGAAGGTATAAGAGAGCGTCGTGCCGTTTGCCGTCACGGCGTACAAGTTGGTTTTGATGGCAAGGTGCGCCAATAAATGTGTCACATCGAAAATTTAGCTAGGATTATTTACATGGGCGATATAATTTTTTATATGCGTATTTCCCATTTTAGTTATCAGTTACATTTTTAGAGGTTATTAGTTTAGTTGGTAACACTGCGTAACTTTAGAGAGTACAAAATACTAGTATGTTACAAGCTACAAACCAAACCGTGATACACAATCTGGCCGAATATAAAACAACTGAATTTAGAAACAAATTGCAACGAAAAAAAAAAACAACAGGAAACATCATTGGCTCAAAACTTTTTTTTACCGTGTGACTAAGATCATTGTACATACTGCCAGTAGTGTTGCTAGGTTATATTTTAAATTAGCGGAAGAATTTTGTTTCGTTACTGATGGCAATCTGACGCTTTTGTAGTGGCAAGAATTTTCTGAAGTGTCGTTGTCGATGAGCTCCTTGAATTCCGGATAGTTTTGAATTTGGATTGGCTGAAACAAATATAATATAATAATAAATCGAAATTAGTCAAAGTCCTTATTCATTACTCCAGAACTGATATTTTTAGTGCATATATTTAAAAAATCGTATCACGAAAATGATGAAATGATGTCATTTTATTTTATTAATAAAAACGTCATTAATGACCTATACCTATAGTACAATAACGCAGATTGCCACTTCTTTGTTTTGAAGTTCTCTTCTTGGTCATAAAATTTGTTGTTGAAAACAACTTTTAAAATTTACCCAACAATTAATTTGAGCTGCTTGTGAAGGAAACATCGTGAGGGAAGACACTATCAAGTTGAACATCTGTCCCTTGGAACCTAACGGTGTGTTCCGGCACCCTTACTTGAGAGCCATTTCTATTCCGGGCTACGTGGGTTTACAATCTTCAACCACAGCGTCACTTAACATTAGGTGAGCTGTGGTATCACTTAGCCTATCAACTATAAAAAAATTAAGAATTATCAGCCTTGTTGGCTCATTGGTAGTATAAACTTTAAGAGCTGACGTAGGTTCGATTTTCAACCAAGACAAATGTTTTGTGGTTTCAAACAAATGTTTGTTCTATGTATTTACAAAAAAAGTATTTAAGTATTCTATCAGTTATATTGACTTCCATAGTACAAGCTTTGCTTAGTTTGGGGTCAGATGGCGGTGTGTGTAAATGTCGCGAACGTAAACCAATTATTTATTGGTTGTTAACATCAAGGTGTTCCTTATACATATTGTCACAGTTTAAATATGTACTTACCACGCCCCAGGTGTCGTCCCGTTTCTTGCAAAAGGTCATGTGCATTCCATAGTAGAGAGACTTCTCTATCTGCTGCGTGAGTAGTTCCTCCTGCCATGGCATCTCGTTCAGGTGGGCCATGAATGACTTGTTACGGAATTCAGACGGCTCCCAGATTACAAGCTCCTCTGGAACGAATAGTTTTTGTTTATGTAAAAGCAATGAAACAAAAATACTTTCTCCTGATGGTAAGAGATACCGTCATGACCGTAGCAGCATTACGTAGAATTACTATAAACCCGAATCTGAATCAGCCGTTTTTTAGGGTTCCGTACCCAAAGGGTAAAACGGGACCCTTATTACTAAGACTTCGCTGTACATCCGTCTGTCTTTCTGTGTTCATGAACCGTGATAGTTAGACAATTGAAATTTTCACAGATCATGTATTTCTGTTGCCGCTATAACAACAAATAAGTACTTATATTGATAACGGCAACACGTAGACGCTTGAAATATTCACAGAATAAATAATTAAATTTAAATAAAACAAATATTTAAGCTCCCATACAACAGACATGTTTTTTTTTTTGCTGTTTTTATAGTTAATGGTACGGAACACGTCGTGCGCGAGTCCGACTCGCATATGGCCGGTTTTTTATTATAAAATGTCTTACTGCTAGGCGCGGGCCTCTTCTCATAATGAGAAGGGTGAGACCATACACGCTGGCCAAGTGCGGGTTGGGAGACTTCACATTCGAGAACTTTTTTTATAAACTTTCGGACATGTAAGTTTCCTCACGATGTTTTCCTTCACCGTTTGACGTCAGCGACAATACAAGTTTTTATACTAATGCTTGGCGGTAGAATTTCTGTTTTTTTTCTATAACAGTAACGAGACGAACGAGACGCTCTCCTGATATTCAGAGATAACGCCTGTCCATGACCACCGCAACAATACACAGAACTTTGAGTAGTAAAACAAATTCCAGGGCGTCGCTGCCTTGGCGCCTATTACTTTGAGACTAGATGGTTAGTCTCAATGGCCCTGTAATTTCGCTAGCTGCAGTACCCTTCAAACCGGAACACAGTAATGTTTAAAACTGCTTGGCGGCAGAATATCTGGTACTGCGGTGGTACCTACCTACCTAGACGACTTCCTGCTAAGGAAATCCACCACCTAGTAAAATATAAATAATATAATAATGCAATGCAAAATAATAATGCAATACTGCAGTGCTGATGATTGTTATTGCGTGTATAGATTTGGATTCATATTTCTTTCTAAAGATTATATTAGATGACCTATAATATGACTCTCCGAGTCATCTCGATACACATCCTGCAAAGCCCGACTGGCGCCCTGTTAGCTCATTTGGTAAGTTCAGCTTCAAGGAGGGCGTGGGTTCGATTCCCACTCAGGACTAACATTTTTGCGACTAACATAGATGTTTGTTCTGTGTCTCCGTGTATGTTCAAAATTAACAAAAAGAAAACAGACTTAATATATATTTTTTTTTATTAGATGTTTTTTCTCTCATGGATGCCATTGTCAGAAACACCACACGGGAAGCACCAGCTTTCAAATAAAAAAAGAATCATCAAAATCGGTTCACCCAGTCGAAAGTACTGAGGCAACAAACAAAAACAAAAAAAACCAGTCGCATTGATTACCTCCTTCTTTTTTGAAGTCGATTACAGGCGTTATCTCTTACCATTAGGAGAGCGTCAAGTTCGTTTCATTACTTTTAGATAAGAAAATTAAAAAAAAAAACGTGTTCTAGAGTGGAGACTGCGAATCGGTAAATGCAGAATAGGACGCCATGAGACTCGATGGAGTGACCATATACGATACGATATAGGACAGCTGGAAGCGAAAAGCTGAAGATTGAGCTGGGTGGCGTGTCTTAGTAAAAGCATACCTATGTACAGCAGTAGACCATGACAGAATGAGGTGGAAGACACTTACTCATGAGGCCAACGCCTTGGTCATCTCCTTGTATTTCTATTTGCGGTTCGAGGGCGGGCACCTTCGACTCTTCTTCGAATTCTAACTGAGGTTGCGGTGGAAGATTCTCGTAATTTCTGGAACATTAAAAAAATATTTCGGAAAAGTTCTTTGGTACAACATCTAACGTATGTTTTCATTTTCGTTTGTATGTGTTTACAGTTTTTGTGGTACTGAGCAAAACTGGGAATTCGTAGACTGTGTTAGTGATATTATAGCAAACCAGTTTTAAATTGTTCTTAATTTCTCACTGACGTGAATGAACTTTGAGAAGCTGATGTTAACGCGTTTTTTTTTAAATGATTGACAGTCTAAGTGCTTGACCTCAGCTGACTTGATGTTAAGTGACGGTGTGGTCGAAGATGGTAAAGCACACCTAGCCTGGAATGGTACCGACTCTTAAGTGAGGCTGCCGGAACACACCGTTAGATGTTTGGAAGCAGATTTCCAACTTGAAGGTGGTAACTAGCCAGCCGAGTACTAAAAAGTACCCTACCACCACGCTATGGTTTCCTCACGATGTTTTCCTTCACCGGCAGCTCAAGCTCATTGTTGGGGTTTGAACCCACGCCCTTCGGCATGCGAACCGACCGCGCTAACCACTGAGCTATCATCGCTACAAAACTCATGACTAGTTATCGTGCAATGTCATTTGCAAAGACTTGCAAATTAGGATATTTGTCATCTCACAATTTAACACAATTACTGTATACGTAAAATACTTTATAATCTTACCCAGATGATAAGAAGATGTTCTCAACCTGCATGAAATTGAGTCCATAGAATTCCTTGACACCGAAGGTCTCGAAGAACTCCTTGACGGGAGTCATGGAGTAACAACCGGCCAACGCCGTGCGTGGATAGTATACGATGAATGATAGACACATCTCCTGGAAAATTGAGAGTACATATGTTAACAATTTATGTATTATATCTCAAATCGAATCGAATATAAAGGCGAAAGTTTGTGAGTGTGTATAATTGTTAATGTTTCACACTCAAACCGCTGGACTTATTTTGGTAATCGGCACCCTGGATTAACACAAAGATTAGATCGAGTTTGCGTTTTGACCTTATGAGTCCTGCCAAAATACGCCAGCATTTTGGTTGCGCTTCGTGTCATAAAAAATGTGTCAGGGTGTAAAGTTACCTGTGTCGCCGAATATCCGCCCAAGATAGGTTTATCTCTTGACGTACTGTCGTAAGTACATTCAGTGATCAATGTGTCGCCTTTCTTGAATTTCCTTCCGCCTGGTACTACTCGAGATTGTTGAAAACGAGAATCGTAGGACTTTTCCTGAAACGTAAATAATATTTATTATAGCGCCATCTATGTAATAAATGCTTTAAAAAAATCAGTTTTTTGTAACGCCATCTGTTGGCACTTAGAACTACAATAAGAATAAAATATTAACGCCATCTACCAGCAAAGTAGAAACTAAAGCGTGTGTTTAGTTTTACCGCCATCTGGTAACAGTTGGGCTAACTATTTTGCCACACATTTTCAATTCAAGAACCAATGGTTGATGTAATTAAAGGTAAAACCACTAGATGGCACTATTTGACAACTTGTTACCAGAACAGCGGTTTTTTGCAATAATAGTTTCATTTCTTACTTACTTCAGATATCCTAGGAAGCTCTTCGTTTCCTCTAATATGTTTCAGAGATATTTTCCGAGCAGTTCCATGGGCGTGGAGCAAAACCGAAACAATATTGATACCTTCTGCTGGCATTGTCTGAAATGGAATAAAGAATGTTTTTATTTCAAACATTTTCGCCAAGTTGCTAATTTTTCAAAATACTCTTTCATGAGCTTTTTTTACCTGTTCTGTGCATTCAGAGCTGCAAATACCGACAGTTCTGTACTGGCGTTGTTTAGGAGGTATGACGTGAAGCGCTGAAACTCCGATTCCGGCGCCTAACAAAGCGGCGTCGTGGGCTCGAATAGACGGGGTGTAGTGCAGACGAATTCCTGAACTATCTAGAACTGGTAATTGAACGTCCATTAGGTAAGGCAGTATTTTAGTCATGCATATTGTACATTTTCCTTAGGGCCAAAGTGATGACACTGATGACTGAGTATGAAATATCTTCAATGGACCAATTTTACTTGCATGCTATACAGCTAAAATAGAGTACCTGATATGTATTTAAATTTAAGACCACATTATTGTTAATACCTATTTTGCGAGAATAAATGAATTTGAATTTGAACTGATGTAAATGACAGTCTAATGTATGACGAAAACCAGTTTTCATTTACGCTTTCCCACTTGCCATATATTTTAATTAAGTATGTACTAAGTTAATCTTGCAAATTAATTTTCACAGATGAAAATGTATTTTTTTTTATTTTTTTTTAATAATTTTATAGCAAGTCCTGTATATTAAAAAGCGCCTAAAAATCGGAAGACGTATTTTCACATAGCGCCATCTAGCCCCAAACTAAGCAAACCTTGTGACCATGGGAACTAGATAACTGATAGAATATACTTATATTTTATGTACTTTATTTTGATAATAATATTCATAATACACACGGAACATTGAGAAAAAGAACAAACATTTATATTCGTTACAAAAGTAATTGTGCTTCGTGAGAATCGAACCCACGACCTTCAGCTCAGGATTCAAAGTAAATAGGCGGACAATAATTGTATTCAATGAATATTCAAATTATGCAATACCTTCGTGAAGTTCCCGATTATCATAATGTACTTCGAGCATGTAGTAAGATACGCCTCCTTTCTCGCCTAGCGGAATGCCAACGTTTTCGGGCAGAAATTCGCCTGTAAATTAAGTTTATTAATTAACCTCTCTACACACTAATATCAACTTCAACTTTACGGAAATAAGGAATATAATTCTGTGAAAAGGATTAAGGAGTCTGAAGGATAATAATCAACTTCGTCGAGTTTAAGAAGGTAGGATTCGACGTTACATTCTTTGCTAATTGGTTGGTATGTTCTTTACGAGGTTTCCTGTCTTTATTATAGAAGGTATTTTTCTTTCGTATTTTTTTTTGGATTTATACAATAATGGTTAGATATAATTTTGTGAAAAAGCTTATTTTAGCAAGCTATAAAAACACATCATGTTATTTAATTAGTCAAAAAAAGTAAACGTCAATGTCATTAAACTGAAATAGTATGTAAAAATGACATTAACAATAATTAAATTTGTGACATTGCGTTTTTTTTTTTTTTTCTTAAAATATGTACTTATACCTTTTAGCGGAAACGCGGTAAAATACAAGCGCGCTGTATCGTTTTGCAAAACCTATTTCATGTTGTTTCGAAAGCTCCGTGTAAGCTTCTAAATCAACACTGTTGTTACTAGGCCATGGACTGTACTTGACCGTGACTTATATTATCCAGCTTTGACTGCATATAAATACGTCTTATTTTACTTAATTTTATCATGAAACCCTTGAAAATATGCACCGCACTCATTCATCGCACTTTTTAGACTTTGGCACAGTGCAAAAAGTGCGATGCCTAAAATAAAGAAAAATGAAAAGTTAGATCAAAAGATTCTGTATTTAAACCATCACTCACAAATATTTAACTCCATTATAAATTACACACCTGAGAGTTTTGGCGGGAACGCGGAAAGAGTCGTGTCGCCTCATTGTATTTTTTTCGAAGTATAAGTGTTTTTTCGAGTGTTTACATATAAAAATAGTGGTGTTTTATTCATAAAGTACCGAATTGCAAGCTCGAGTGTGGAAAAGTGATATAATGCGGTAAAACATCACTATTTGTGTTGCTTCCAAAATTCCATCGAAGCTTAAAGTCGCCACTACTTTACTAAAGCATGACTAGATTTAACTGGCACGGACTCGACTTTGACTATAAAGATAAAGAAGCTGAAAACTGAAGACACAAAGTACAGAAACATTGAAACTGGCAGAATGCACAAAATGCGATGTCAAGAGGAAAGAGGAAAAAAATACACACCTTTAGATCCCATGGCCCAAGCAGCTATAGGAGTCGCACAGGTTGCCCATATACTGGGCCTTTTCGGCCCATAGTAACCATCACCCGTGGCCCATTCGTTCCAGGTATGTTCATCATCATCTATGGCACATTCGTACAGTACCATGTGGTGTACAGGTGAAGCAGCATTTTTCTCAACAACCGGTCGTCCGTTCTTTATAGGTCTACTATCAATCAGAGGTTCGTAGCCGATGATGTGGTGCTTTCGGGGAAGATCTGGTGTTTTGAAGATCTTGCACCAAAACAGTGTTGCCATTATGTGCGGAATTGTAAGCTGCAACAGACATATTATTTTCAATCTTTTGTTTTAATGTAATCGTTATAAGATATAGATTTTGCCGTGGTGGTGCCGGCGTAAGAATTGTACCCCACCCTCTCTACCCGTGGTTGCCGTAAGAGGCGGCTAAGGGATGTAATCCCGAAGATGGGCAGCAGCGTCTTCCTTGAACAATCACACTTAACTGCGCTCGCCAACCCGCCTGCCAAGCGTGGCGAGTATTGGCAAAACCTCCCAGGAGGAGGCCTATGTCCAGCAGTGGACGTTCTATGGCTGATGATGTATGTATGATGTATTTAAGGGGGTTTCGATACTATTCTTTTTATGTCAACATATTGAAAGTGATGATAGCATGGAAGTTCAAAGTCGCTCACCAAACTATGAAAAAAGCTATGCTTAGTGTTTCCCTGAGAGATCATATGAGGAACTAAGTAATTCGCTAGAGAACTAAAATCATCAACATAGCCCAGCGTATTAGTAAGCGGAAGTGGTAATGGATAGCGCATTTCTGCTGGAGTACCGACAATCATTGGAGTAGACGTAGTCTAGACTGGAGACAACGTAGGACACTTTGAGGCTCGATGAAATGACGATTCTTATTCGGAATGAGGGTGATAAGTTTAAGATGAAGTGACGACATACAAAGGACGGATGGCAGTGGCGGAAATTGATAATCCGAAGATCGTGATAATGGCAACTTTGCGTATGGGTTAACATTCGATTTGGATGCTACTGGGTGTGAGATCAAATTGCAATGATGAGCTTAGAGAACGTGACATACTACGTGACTCGTTCATGGGGGGAGGATCTTCAAAATACCCGCTTGGTTACAGGATAGGAAGGGTTTTAGTCACGTAGTCGATATCCTCTAGGGAAATCTAGCACTTTTTTGAGCTATAATCAAATATGGCGTCTTGCACACACTCTTGGCGTCATGCGGCAAGCGGTGTATTAATAAAGACAAATTCGGTTCCCAAAAAATGATTGAAAGCTATATTTATGGTTTACTACTTAAAAACTATAGGGGGAAACCCTTGGCATATACTACGGAAAATAGGGGTAAAATGGGTCACGTAGTATGGGAACGTTCCCTTAAGGGCGTAACATAGAGGTGCTTTCTAGTACTAAACTGGTTAGTGTGGCAAAAGTGTGTGCGTGTGATTACAGTTTTAGGTAATCATACTTACGTTAGTTAGTTTAACATCCCAATGCTTCAGAGGTATGGAATCTGGCTTGGATACAGGTTGAAGCAATCGCAGGGGTCGAGAGCCGCTCTTCATGTGTTTCGGCAAATCACCGTCTGACCCGGGCGGTCCCAGCGCCCAAAGAATTTGGGTGGTGTCATCCTGCGGAAAAAGAAAATATTGGTGTTGTAACAAGAAGTAAAATAAATTACACGTATACTGGCATCAGGCCTGTTTTTAGAAACTATCTTACAGCTGAGCCCGGACCTCTTTTTATTATGAGAAAAACGAGGCGTACACCGGACTTGCCAAGTGCGGTTAGCATACGTCATATCTTCGAGAACTTTTAAGAATTCTCGGATATGTAGGTTTCCTTACGATGTTTACCTTCACCATTTGAAGTCAACGGCAATATCTACGTAACTCGGAAAAGACAGGGATCTGAACCCAAGACCTCCAGATTGGAAACCGGTCTCCCAACCAGACTGCTAAAACTTCCAAACAGTTATTGTGACACGTATACATTCTCCTTAATTTGTTCACTCTACCCACTTACAAAAACCAATCAAATGGATCATCTACAGTAGCGGTCGGCAACCTTTTGGCAAGCAGGGATTGTGATATTAACCGTAGAAGCTTAATGTCGTCATATCATATTCCGTAGAATAGATAGAAAAAACAAAAATGCTATTAAAAGATTATTAAAATACAGGCAACTTAATTCATAATTATAATATTTTCTATCTAGAATCTATTATACTTTAGATATTTATGACTAATTTACAAAACATTCACGGGCCGCATGCCGACCGCTGATCTACAGGGGCATATAGCCCTGTATAGATCGATATAAGTCTAGACACAATTGAAACAAATTCTCAAGATCACCGCCATTCCACAGAATACTCGGCATACCAATAAACAATACCTATCTGCAATATAGTAATGTACGAATATATGTCAAATATACGTCAGTAATTCTACGTGACATTATACATCCCTGTCCAATGTCAATACATTCTGGCTCCGTACAGTCTCTCACAGTATCTTGTCAAATTTAACTAAGATTAGAGTTAGGAAACCACAGATATGGAATCTGAGAAAACATTGACGGTAGTCCAAGGTTATTGTTATTCTGAACAACCTTAAGTTCATTGCTGGATAGAGCATCCAAAGCGACGTCGGTAGTAAAATTTGGCGAAGCAAGGATGGCAAGGGAAGGTGAATGTTGATACATAAATGTAATGTAATCAGTTGACATGTACGTATTTTTTTGTTTGTTTGTACATATCATTTTGTTAACCCAGTGCGTCTTTTTTTTAAATTACTGAATAGGTTCGCGCTTGATTTTAAGCAACGATATGGTCTAAGTTTTTTTTTCCCCTTGGGTTGATTTTGTGTGTTTGGGGAGTCAGTGCTTTCGGCTTACACCTTCTCCCCACCACACTTGTGGTCTAAGATTTAGCACGCTTACTTTGAAGGAACCTGTTTACTCTTGATTTGAAGATACTCATATTGTACTTCTCGGGAAACAATGTCTCCGGCAAAGAGTTCCACATCCTCGCTGTGCGAATAAAGGATTTGGATTCGAAGCGCTTAATGCGCACATGGGGAACGTCCACCATATACGGGTGACGCTTTGGTCGTGTTTGTCTGACCGTTCGGTAGTAAAAAAGGGCAGGGACCAAGTCGTTTTCATAGGTGCTGAAAATCAGCGCTGCGGAGAAATCCCCAGCACAATTTTTGCTGAGCACTGTTTTTTTTTTTTTTTTGATGCTCTATCTAGACTAAGGGTGGCGAACCATTGCCACGCGTGCCATTGATGGCACGCGACTCAATATTTTGGGCACGCCACCCAACAAAACTCAGAGCAATTTTTTTTTGTTAATTTGTTTTTGTTAATTGGTTGTGTGTTAGTTGTGTCGTATTAAGTTTTAACATTTTCTCATTAATCACAAAGCCAAAATTATTTACCGGCACGTCTATGGCCTCATTAAAAATTTCTTTAGAAAATTGGCACATTGGTCCATAAAGGTTCGCCACCCCTGCACTAGACACTACAGCGGTGATCCTCTTACTGATCTTTAAAATTTGTCGCTATATATTATGTTACTTTAAATATTTTTATTTGTGTTGTCTGTGGTTTTTTAAATACGTTGTAGTATATAGTGTCTTTAAAAAAAATGTCGTTCTTTCTTAATCTAGGGCATAGCGGCTTTGGCGCTCATTACTTTAAAACATTCGATGGTAAGTCTCAACAGCACTGCAATTTCCATTACCTGCATTACTGTTTGTTCAAACCGGAACACAGTAATGTTAACACTCTGTTCCACGGCAGAATTTCTGGTACCTACGCGAGCTTCTGCTAGTCTTCCACCTAGTAAAAAAGGTTACTTACACCAATAACGAAGTCTTGTTTATCGCAAGTGTCGAGGGGCCTCCGAAACTCCACTGTCGTGTGAGTTTCGTTCTGGTAGCCGGATATCAGCTCGTAGTTATGCACGTCATCGGCCACAACTCGGTCTTCAGAAGTAAGACCATGACAGTCCTGCAAAAAAAAAAAGGTTTGTTTACTGCCCATAAATACTTCGTAAAATCTTTGTATATAAAAATTTCGTGTCACGTTGTTTGTCCGCGATGAACTCAACTACTGAACCGATTTTAACCAAATCTTGCACACTGTGTGCAGTTTGATCCAACTTGAGAGATATAGATAGTATTATTATTTTTTGCAAATTGTTTGTTTATATACGACAAAGAGGTATGTATAATTATTTGTGAGTTCCATAAAATTCTAATAGATGGCGGTGAAAGGTAATTCATTAACCGGATTGAGTAAGTATCCAATAGATGGCGCTACGTTAAAAGTACAAACGTTTCATATGCGCTACAATTTATTTCACGTTACACGCGTGTGTTCAATTTGGCCACAGCAACGCGTGGCCGGACCTGCTAGTGAAATATAATAATTGTATAGTTGAGTATATACTTTTTTAAATGTTTGATAAGCTAGATGTTCGACCACAGCTCACTAGATGTTTACTGTTCGAAGATGGTAAAGCTCACCTAACCTGGAATGGAACTGGCTTTTAAGTGAGGCTGCCGGAACACACCGCGAGAGACTTAGTTAGATGCCAGCCGAGTACTAGAGAGTACCCTACCTCCATGCTATGGTTTCCTTACGATGCATTTGCTTAATTTCATTGTTGGGGTTTGAACACACGCACTTCAGCGTGTGAATCGACCGCGCTAACTACTGACCTGTCATCGCTCAAATGGCTACCTACTCTTTATATTATTATCTGCCCCCGTACTCAGAGCTACTTATTGCGATTCCTGCGCATAATATAAGCGATCATATATCGTATGCCTGCGCAATAAGGTTTCCAATCGCATAGCTTTATCGCGAGCTCCTAAGAGATATCACAAAAAAGTATATATAGCTATTTCGACAAATTTGATTGACATTGACAATTGACATGAAGTACCAGTACTTATGCACATCATAGCCTCATATAAACTCAGAGTCCGAGTAACGTTTAAAGTAAAATTATCCCGATATTTGTAGTAATAAAGCGAAAAACAACTCGTACGTGTATGGAAGAGGTTATTATGGCTGCCGTTGTCTTGACATTGACAGATTTTGTTTTGGTTTGCCATTGCTTTTTTAGGCACTGAAAGTAGGTAATATAGCCTACTATGTGACGTAATTAGAGGTCAATTGATGTCAAGTTTATTTTATGTTTTTCATTAAAATAAAATCTCATTTCATAGTTTAAATGTAAATTCATACAAATAATGTACAAGAATGTATAGTATTTTTTTTCTTTTCATGCCTAATTATCATAGAAATAAAGTGAATGGAATCGACAAGCCATCACCAACATCTTGAATCACCTGGAGTTTAATTCAAAGAACGAAGAAACCTTTTAATTTCCGAAACCTCAACAGCCTCAATAGGCACCCATCCCATTCAAGACGAAGCCAAAAACAACTTTTCCCATTCAAAACAAGGTAAATAAAGAAACGACGTTTAAATAAAAACCCCGAACCGATTGAACTTTACACATCCAAACAAAAGTTCTATATTAACCTTTCCATTGGAAACGATCCTAAACCTTCGGAATACATTTCACTTTATATCTAAAGGACAGAAGACACCCCCGCGGAAACCCAACAACGGACATCAGCATCGAAACCAAATGCCAACTCTAACTATATAATATTATGGTTAAAAATGTATTGCAAAAGAAATGAAGAGATTATAAGGCAAAAGCAGATGATGCGACATCAAAAATAGAACAGATGTGACTGTAAAGATAAATAATTGAGTTTTATTATTATTATTTGTGGGGGTTTTTTTTCGCGTTTTGCCGGCAGATGTCGGGCGCACGTGCCATGTTTGTAACTGTTAGTTATTCTGTGACCGCCTTATGTTCAAACACCTGGTGTTATATTACCGTACATGCATTTTTTATGGCAACTTTTGAGGTGTTTTTTCTTAGGACACTATTTTTACCCGACTGCTGAGGAAGGGTTATTATGTTTTTCGCGCGTATCTTGTGTGTATGTAAATTTCTTTATAACCTCGTATCTTCCAAACGGCCGATTGAATTACGACAATTAAGGTATCGTCAGATTCGTCTCAACAAACCAACCAAAAACAAGATGGTGGATTTTTGGCGCGAAATAGTAAAACGTTAATAAAAAAAGAAAAACCAAACCCATCTAGTAGGGTATCTAAATAAAGGCAATTAAAAGAGGATTACAAATATATATAAGTTATATGTTTAAATTTAATAAGGAATAATAAATTTGTTTAAAAACTTTTTTCTTTAATTGTAACTATTTTAATCGCAGTCGGGTTATAGAATTTTTAAACTCTTCCGCTTGTTATTTATTTTATATAAAAATAATGAGACGCACAAGAGGTTCTCCTGATGATAAGAGATAACGCCTATCCATGACCATTGCAGCGATACATAGAAATTTGAGTGACAAAGAAGGTCTAGGGCCTTGCTGCTCATTACTTTGAGACATTAGATGGTTAGTCTCAACAACTATAACTTCGCTAGTTGCAGTACCCTTCAAACCGGAATACAACAATGTTTACACACTACTGCTTGGCGATAGTCCTGCTAAGGAGATCTACCAACGAGTAGACTACCTTTGTTTAAAAAAAATTGTAGTAGACCCAAAAACATTGACATTAATTCTTAACATTCCTTCTAATAATGTTTAATACGTAAACTTTAAACTGTCATGCCAAAATACGAACTAAAATAAGAAAAAAAAAATGTTTAGAGCCAGTATCTCTCGTGGTGATGCAAGGATTCTAACGATACCGATACATCCAAATCTATTAAGGTATTTAAAAGTAATGATGCAATAAAGAAACTTACGTACATGAATAGGTGAAAACAACATTGCACTCTTTTGTGGGACAGTCGTGTAATTATTTTTTTCATCTACTTGTGAAAATATTGCCATACCTACTAACATCATGTTTTTTTTTTTAATTTGGCCTTGATTGGCATCGAACCCCCGTTCCACAGTTCTTGAAACAGAGCTACTACCAAATGAACTAACAGGGCAGTCAATTTATATTAGTATTTTAATTTACATTTTAAAGGACTTTCGTAACAAGTGACAAAAAGAGATAAAGGCTGTCTAGAAAAGGGTATTTCTATTCTTATCCTTGTCCAACCCTTTGTTAACAAACGTTTTCATATATCTAAATCATATAGTATAGTCTGGGTAACTGAACCTAAGTTGGCAATACGCCAGGACATCCAATGACACGTCAGGGCATAAAGTTAAGCTGAGCAATGTGGCAATATCTTTCAGCATTAAAGTTGGGTTAACTTCAAGTCGCGGGTGAATCTTCTAGGCATGCGTGCTCCATCGTAGACCGCATGTTCGCTTAACATCAAGCGAGATGGCAGTCAAACGGAAGCCTATATTAATGGCTCATTAGTTGTATGTCTGCTTACAGAGCTTTAGGGCGTGGGTTCGAGAATTTTGTGGTATAATAAAAAATGTTTGTTCTGTGCCCAGACATGTGCCATTGTTCTGTATATATTCTAAGTATGTATTTACAACAAAAAAAAAAGTATTTAAGTATTCTATCAGTTATCTGACTTCTAGTAGCTTTGCTTAGTTTGGGGTCAGATGGCGCAGATTGTAATGTCCTTTCGCCATGATATTGTAAACACCTGAGAAGAAACAAAAAAAATAATTTCTCGAATCGGTCAAGCCGTCTTCGAGTAATATGGGAACATACATTAAAAAAAAGATTCCGACGAATTGAGAACCTCCTCTTTTTTTTAAGTAGGTTGAGAAGGCCGTACATCCAAAGCTTATAACCTTGTGTACACTTTAGACTCTAGACAGAATTATTGATTTCTTGCAAGATTTTATAATTCGCAAGATTGAAAATTATTTACAGTTGGAAGCGGGAAGCCAGTCACCGTATTTTAGATGTAATCTCGACGTTCTCACGCTAAGCAGTAATTAGTTTATTTTTATTTATTCAGTGACTTGCGCAGATTTTATGATACCTCGTTTAACAACTTTCGTATCAAATCATTTTGCTTGCAAGCGACCTGCGTCGGTTTCGAGCAGATTTAGACCTTAAGACATTGACAGGCTTGTTGACTCATTGGTAGTATATCTGCTTTAAATCTGTAGGGCGTGGGTTCGATTCCCACTCAGGACAAATGTGGTACAAACAAATGATTGTTCTGTAAGTATTATAAGTATGTATGTATTAAAAAAAAAGTATTCTATCAGCTATCTGACTGCCATAGTACAAGCTTTGCTTAGTTTGGGGTCAGGTGACGCTGTATGTAATGTCCTCCGATGTAATTTATTTAATTATTATGGGATAGAAGTTGCACGTTGTCTAGCCAGCTTGGCCACGCGCGCGCGTTCTCGTTACTTGATAGTATTCTGTGTGTTACCGTAGTGAGCTAAGGGATGTAATCCGGAAGATGGGCAGCAGCGTCTTCCTTGAACAATCACATTTAACTGCGTTCGCCAACCGGCCTGCCAAGCGTGGCGAGTATTGGCAAAACCCCCCCAGGAGGAGGCCTATGTCCAGCAGTGGACGTTCTATGGCTGATGATAGTATTCTGTGTGTAGCAAATGTGCCGAAGCGGATCTAAGTTTTTTTTAAATGATTGACAGGTTAAGTTTTGAACACAGCTCACCTGATGTTAAATAACGGTATGGTCGAAGATAGTAAGCACACTTAGCCTGAAATACAACTGGCTGTCAAGTGAGGTTGCCGGAACACACCCTTAGGTGCTTGTCGACAGATTTTCAACTTGAGAGTGGTACGTTGATACCTATACAGTTACGTTAATTCCAGCAATATGGCGTAAAGGTTATGACAAGAGTTATTGATGGCACAAAATTCTCTAAATGACAGTGAAACCTGCATCAAAATAGTGCATAAGGAAACATAAGAACTGAACTGATAGTCTATCTATCAGATTCTTTTTTTTTCTATTTCTGGTGTGCACAATGAAGAATTTCTATCTTTTTTTTTATGGCTGACAGGCTAGGTGTTTGACCACAGCTTACCTGATGTTAAGTGACGGTGTGGTCGAAAATGGTAAAGCACACCTAGCTGGAATGGAACTGGCTCTCAAGTGAGGCTGCCGGAACACACCGTCAGATGCTAAGCGGCAGATTTTCAACTTGAGGGTGGTAGCTAGCCAGCCGAGTACTAGAAAGTACCCTACGACCACGCTATGGTTTCCTCACGATGTTTTCCTTCACCGGCAGCTCAAGCTCATTGTTGGGGTTTGAACCCACGCCCTTCGGCATACGAACCTACCGCGCTAACCACTGAACCATCATTGCTACAAAATCTATCTATCTTTCTACCTATTCTACTCATAATATTATAAATGGATGGAAGGATGTTTCTTTCACGCAAAAACTACTGAACGGATATGGATGAAATTTGCCACACATATAGTTTATGGTTTCGATTAACATATAGGATACTTTTATACTGCAAACTGAACAAACTTTTTGTTACATTCCGCGTGGACGAAATCGCGGGTAACAGCTAGTTTAACATACTTCTGGGTAACGCCGTGGTCCACAACGCAAGCCAAGCGTGGTTTAGCAGACTTCCCACGTCTTCGAAACATTAAGAACTGTAAAGAATGCAAGTTTCTTCGCAATATATTCTTTTACTGTTTAAAGCTAACGGCAATACGCACATTACTTAGAAAAGACAGAGGTGCGTGCCGTGAGATTTGAATTCCGTCTCAAGTTTGGCAACAAGACAACCTCTTAACAGAAATGGTTCCAGTAAAAAATATATTAATTTTTCCGATTTCATAGACAGTTAAAAAAAATATGTTAGCATGACAACTTAGATGGTTGTAGCATGTTTTCATCAAAACATAAAATAGATCGATTCACTTACGACTTGATTGATTGATTGATTAATTAACAATATTATTTCCATACCAAAAATTGTACAGTTCAGAAGAAAAATAAAATAAACTTAAAATGTAGGTATAGGTAACTTACGACGACCTTATCGCTAAAAGCGATCTCTTCCAGGCAAACTCAGGATAGGAAGAATAATACGGGGTGTGTCAATAACGAGAGTATACATAATTATAGGAGACTACATAACTATAACATTAACATACATTCCGATAATAATATTATTATATTCTAATAATAGCTACAATAACTAAAATATAGTAACATATAAAATTAATATTATGTAAATATAAAATAAATATAATACGTATAAAGCTACTAAACACAATCAAGAAACGTGATTTTTTTGCCGTCTTTATAGATAATGGTACGGAACCCTTCGCGCGCGAGTCCGACTCGCACTTGGCCGGTTTTTTTTTCAAGGTAGTTTTGAAAAATTTGTTATAACATTTTTTATTACTTTTAATAAAGAGTATATTTACGGTGAGTTTGAAAACGCGACGACCAAAAATAACGAAGTTTCATAAATAAATTTCCAACCCCTATTTTGCACATTTACAGGTGGAATATTTAAAAATCCTTTCTTAGTGCACACTTACGTTACCTAAGGAAAAATTGTGATAAATTTCATACTTCTAGACCCAGCGGTTTCAACTGTGCGTTGATTGATCAATCAGTGATTCAGTCTGTCGGTTTCTTCTTTTATAGATATAGATACATGCATATGCATCACATTCGTATCTACATTGCACCCGTGCAAAGCCGGGGCGGGTCGCTAGTGTCAAGTAACTTACACTGTCAGGGAATTTAATGAGCCTGCAAATGATCGCTGACTATCAAACGCTATCAAGTCTTTTGCGCAACATTACAATGTGAATTTTGTATTCAAGTTCAAGCGGAAGCATTAACATTCTTTCTACGTACAAAAGAATAAGTTTTGAGAATTCAGTTGATGGGTCGTGCATGGGAATCGAGAACACAATAGAATCCACGTCAAAATCGTTCGCGAATAACGTAACATATTGGATAATGGCTCTTATTCCTTGTTAATAGAACTTATTGAGTAACCAGTATATGAGAGGAGTTCAATGAAGAAGCAACCACCAAATCTTTTGAACATATCCGACAGACATTTGTAGAGAACTTTAGTTTCGTCAATTTTACAACTGTAAATATAAGTTGGTTAGTTTTTAGCTAACTGAGATGGAATGCGATTTTGCGCAAGATAGAATTGCATTTGAGCCGGTTCTGTGATAATATCTGTGAGATATACACCCGTATTCATTTTTTGGATTTTGCGAAACTTTGCAATGCAACTTTTAACCTTTTTGTAGACTACTTGAACTTATATTTTTTTGTTTTATCAAAACACTGCTTAGTAAAACGTATGTCATTGAATCGATTTTTTAACCCCTGATATAAACAGAGGGATCACATCATCAGCCATAGAACGTCCACTGCTGGACATAGGCCTCCTCCTGGGGGGGTTTTGCCAATACTCGCCACGCTTGGCAGGCGGGTTGGCGAGCGCAGTTTAGTGTGATTGTTCAAGGAAGACGCTGCTGCCCATATTCCGGATTACATCCCTTAGCCGACTCTTACGGCAACCACGGGTAGAGAGGGTGGGGTACAATTCTTACGCCGGCAAACAGAGGGATGTTATCTATCTAATACCTTTAAACGAGCAATTTTTGTATATATTTTATATAAAAATCTGAATTTCGGAAACGGCTTCAATGAAGTTTAGTATGCAGGGGGTATCGGGGGCGATAAATCGATCTAGCTAGGTTTTATTTTTAGAAAATGTCGTTCTATCTGTGTTTTCATCCGAGCAAAGCTCGGTCATCCAGGTACTCAGTTTAATGCGAGCATTTGTGTCTGTCTGTGGCATTGTAGCCCCAAATGGCTGAAAGGATTTTGATTTAGTTGTACTTATTTGAAAAGATAAAGTATTTTTAGCTTAGATTGAAAAATCTGTTTAGCTGTTTGAAGGTTATCAGCTCTTTTTAGTCGAGCTTCTTCCAAAGGTCTGATCGAGTCGAAATTTGGTTCGAAACCTTATACCATTGCTTTGTAAGAATACTTAGTTTCATCTACAATTCAACATTTTGATTTCTAAAGGTTACTGATCTCAATAGTTAATGTTGCATTGCATTTTACCATCAGCTGTTTTGTCACCTGGCCTTTTTGATGGCTCTTCCACACTGCCTGCATAACAAAGTTTTTATTTTCACATTAATTCTTGTCGCGTTACTACATACACATATAATTAAAGTGCAGGTGTCTGGCTGTCTGCCCGTATGCACCTTGCCACGAATGAATTACGTGCCTTATGTTTCAGCCGCACTACTTTGTCGATGTCTGTTTACCACAGCCTTTTACTGTCCATTCTTAAACGTTAATGTTAAAGGGTTGAAATAAATGCCAGCACTTAAACTAAGATACTATATTTTTGCATGGTAGCATATTTTCAATTTGAAATAGAAATACAGAAACAGAAAAAATTGCAACATGGTTCAATGCAAGATTCAAATTATATGCTCATTATATAAATGCCTTGAAACATTGACCCCCGAGGAGTTATTTATGCGGGATTATTTAATTATGTCGGATACTCCGACTATAGTTTCGGCCTTCTTCAAGGATATAATGCAGAGTACAATGCGCGCAGTCTTGTCTTGTTTGCACTACCGGACTACTATAGTCTGAGTATCCGGCATAATTAAAACGTGAGTAATCCCACATAAGTAAAACAAACATATGTCAAAACCACGTCAGTTTCCATAGTAAAATAACATATAATGTCTGCAGGTACATATTAGAATTTAGACATAAATCACACGTCACATCATCAGCCATCATTTAAGACATCTACTGCGGGACATAGGCCTCCTCCTGGGAGGGTTTTGCCAATACTCGCCACGCTTGGCTGGCGGGTTGGCGAGCGCAGTTAGGTGTGATTGTTCAAGGAAGACGCTGCTGCCCATCTTCCGGATTACATCCCTTAGCCGAATCTTACGGCAACCACGGGTAGAGAGGGTGGGGTACTATTCTTACGCCGGCACCACCACGGCAAAAATACATAGATTGGATTGCGAATTACGACGATTAAGGCCAACATCAATTGAAGAAAGATTAAACTTGTTTACGGTATTGGAACAGTTTTTACTTGGTTTAGTTTCTTAGTGGTAAATATCCTTAGCAGGAGGTCGTCTAGGTAGGTACCACCGCAGTACCAGATATTTTACCACCAAGCAGTAGTATGTAAATATTGCTGTACATTAAAAATAAAAAGTTTTCGAAATCGTAAGGTATCGGGTTGGTATTACTTTGTCCACTTTTAATAATGCCGCTTGCATTATGAAGCGTGTCAGAATGTCTTGGTATCACATTGCCAAATTTCCAGAACGTAGGTACTTGTTCGAGTAAGTAGTGTCAGTCTGTCGGATGTCTATTATGTTACATGATTTAAAAATAAATGTTTTCATAATTTGTTGTATTAATTACGATCTTGCTGGTGTGATGTTTACGGAATTCTTAAAATTCCACACACTTACAAATTGTCCACTTACGTACATTACCAATGACATTAAGTGACAAATTCGTCTGGGTCAAATCAAATCCACCGGATGACCACGGTCCAGACGTTTAGTCATAAGGTGACCCAAAGGTGCCTCCGATCATTTGGTCATATAATCATATTTCTCAACCATATCACGGTTATTTCGTGCGAGCTACTTAAAATCCCTTTACCGAAGCAGCATTCTAAATGAAGTCAGTTACAACGGCTATACATATATATCACATGGTTATGTGGGTACGTTGTTTGAATTGGTAATAGGTTGCAAGGATTCATATACTTTATCTGTATTTGGGTAATTAGGGGTTTATGGAAAGAAAGAACGTTTTAAAAACAGGCTATTTGACTAAATTTGGTAAGGTTGTTATACTGTATCTTGATATCTAGTTTACCTTAAAAACTAATGTGGTGCATAAGCATATATTATACACACAAACCTTCCTCTTGAATCACTCTGTTTATTGATGGAAGCCATATTAAAATCCGTTGCGTAGTTTAAAAGATCTAAGCTTACAGACGGCGGGAAGCGACTTTGTTTTATATTATGAAGATATACTTATATAACTACCTAGTTATAATAGTTATAACTACCTAGTTATAATACATATCTAATAATAATATAATTATATTATTGTTATTACATATGTATTATTATAAGACATAAACATAATCTAGACCTAGGCAAAATTATTATAATTCCCTAGGTACAATTATTATAATTACCTAGTTATAATTATTGTAACTAGGTATTTATATAAGTATAATTAAGGGACTCTAACCATGATAAATATTATAATTAAATGTTATCTTCAGATCAATACACTTTCTATTTATCTTCAAGCTTTACTGATTAAACCCTGATTGGACAGAATCCCAGATTGAGCTTCCACGCAATTAGACATTCAAATGTGGCTTTAAAGATAAGGAGTGCCTCGAACTCTAAACAAAACGAGATAAAGTTAGACACGCATCGGATATTTAGATTAGATGGAGCATTTAAATAGTCGAAATTGAAAGCCCTCTGTGGTAAATGATTTATGAAAATACGAGCGGAGAAATGCAAATTCGCGTCATTTTCATATTAAACACGTCAAAGATTGTTGCAACTTACCAGAAGCGAGTGACTGATATTTATAATCAAAGTTTGTTTTCTTACCTATTGTACTGTTTTCTCTCAAATGTGTTTAAAAAACGTTGTATGACACACGTGCGGAAATTGGTATTTACAAATCGTGACTATGGTAAGTTACATTCGTCTACTCGTTTGTAAAAACCAACATACCACACTAGTATCATTAATAACTATTATGTTTCCCCAAGAAATTTGAGCGATCTCTTCATAACTATATACTATTGTACAACATAAAATAAGTAATAAAGACACTTATTTTTGTGAATTAAAATATTGAGAATTAATAATTCTAGCCTTGCATATTTCTAAATAAATGTATTATAAAAAGTTTTTTTTTTATGTCTGACAGTCTAGGTGTTTGACCACAGCTCACCTGATGTTAAGTGACGGTGTGGTCGAAGATGGTAAAGGACACCTAGCCTGGAATGGAACTGGCTCTTAAGTGAGGATGCCGGAACACACCGTTAGATGCTTGGCGGCAGATTTTCAACTTGAGGGTGGTAGCTAGCCAGCCGAGTACTAGAAAGTACCCTACCACCACGCTATGGTTTCCTCACGATGTTTTCCTTCACCGGCAGCTCAAGCTCATTGTTGGGGTTTGAACCCACGCCCTTCTGCATGCGAACCGACCGCGCTAACCACTGAGCTATCATCGCTACAAAACTATCTTGTTCAGTCGAGTGCTTTAGTCACTCATGTCTCACAGCGAAAGACAAGCTCCAATTTAGGTTGTATTTTGGCAATCGCACAATTTTCGTTCTATTTTATTTGGTGTCTCTGTTTCAAAACTTGATGAGGGTTGTGACGTTGATAAGACAGATCTGACCGAAGTAATCATGTACCAGAGTATCCACAAGTCAAGAAATATAGGCCCTAACGTTAACACTAATAGGTATAACCTAGAACAAAATGTATGAGTTAGAATTTATACTAAAACTATACATATAGTTTTATCATTTAGGAAGCCCAATAATAAAAGCTAAATATTTCTCTAATACATATTTCACGACCAAACTTAGATCATTAAAAACGGGTTGCCCGATGGCAAAAAATGCTGAATAATTTAAAAAATCTATAACTGCGATTAAAAACCAGAGGCTTAGCAACTGCCGTATCAGCCGTATCAATAATACGGGGCCCCCGTGCTACAGGGGCCCCAACAAGAGAACAATAGACATACCTCACGTGGAGCTATGAAATGAAAGTCGGGTAGAAGACCCCCCAAGACTCGCGCAAGAAAGGGTTCCGTACAATTATCTAAAACAACTGCAAAAAAATCATGTCTGTTGTATGGGAAAACTCAAATATTTTTTTTATTCTGTTTTTTAGTGTTTGTTGTTATAGCGGCAATAGAAATACATAATCTGTGAAAATTTCAACTGTCTAACTATCACGGTTCATGAGATACATACAACCTGGTGACAGACGGACGGACAGCGGAGTCTTAGTAATAGGGTCCCGTTTTACCCTTTGGGTACGGAACCCTAAAAATGAACACTAAACTTAATCAGTCTTTTTGAGTACAATTAATTTAATGAAACCGAACGTAGAAAAAGAAAAACATAAGTACATAAATTATCTAAATATACATATATATAACTCAAAGGTGACTGACTGACTGACTGACATAGTGATCTATCAACGCACAGCCCAAGCCACTGGACGGATCAGGCTGAAATTTGGCATGCAGGTAGATGTTATGACGTGGGCATCCGCTAAGAAAGGATTTTGATTAATTCTACCCCCAAGGGGATAAAATAGGGGATGAAAGTTTGTATGAAACTTTGTCAAGTTTAAACCGATCGGGCTAAGACTTTGCATGCATAAAGCTACTATGACGTAGGCATCTAGCGCGGGTGAAACCACGGAGCACAGCTAGTATTCAATAAAATTCAAAGTGATAACGAAAGTGCTCTTGACCTTTTACGGCCTTTGACTCATTTCAACAATTTTAATAAGGAAAGTTACGATGTTTTGTCGTCAAATACTTTCTTTGGTCGATTAATGAATGTTCCTACTCCACGGAGGTTAGTCGGTTTGTTTATTCAATCAAAATACTTCTGAACAGTCTTAAATCTCGCTTGACCTTTTACATCATTGGCAGCCAACTTTACGCGAACAAACACAGAACTTTTCCAATCACCATTAATAAGACACTAAGTTTTTATTCCAAGTTCGGAGGACCAGAAGGCGCCGACTATGGATTCCAATCGTGAGGAGGGACAAAAGAGTAAAAATGTAAGGAAATTTTATTCATTCTGATCACGCAGTGGATTTATTGCATCCATGGATTTCAGTGTGGTTTAAGAGTAAATTTTTTATTTTTATACGTACTACGCTGATATATTATGTGAATGGTAAACATTAGGCATGATACATCAAGTTTCAGCGATGTCAGCTTAGAGGTTAGCGGTCGGTTCCGAAGGGCGTCAGTTCAAATCAAACCCCAACAATGAGCTTAAGCCATAGCATGGTGGCACCCTCAAGTTGCAAATCTGCCGTCAAGCACCTGACGGTGTGTTCCGACAGCCTCACTTGAGACCCAGTTCCATTCCAGGCTATGTGTGGTCTACCATCTTTGACCACACCGTGACTTTAACATCAGGTGAGCTGTGGTCAAACACGTAGCTTGTCAACGATAAAAAAACGTCATCAATATACATATGTATTTACTTGGTGGTAGATTTCCTTAGCAGGAGGTCGTCTAGGTAGAGGTACCACCGCAGTACCAGATATTCTGCCGCCAAGCAGTAGTGTGCAAACATTACTATGTTCCAGTTTGAAGGGTACTGCAGCTAGCGAAATTACAGGGCTATTGAGACTAACTATCTAGTCTCAAAGTAATGAGCGCCAAGGCAGAGATGCCCTGGACTTTGTTTTACTACTCAAAGTTCTGTGTATCGCTGCAATGGTCATGGACAGGCGTTTTCTGTTACCATCAGGAGAGCGTCTCGTTCGTCTAATTACTTTTACATTTTAAAAAATGGAAAAATCTCAATTGGAAATGTTTTAAGTTAACATCTAGGAGTACAGTCAGTCTTTTTCATCGACATTCAAAATGACATATATTGAGTGTAGTTTTTCAAATATTTTAAATGTTTAGTGGATATGTTTTATATTACACTACACATATTAGTTATAGTAAGAATAGGTATACTAAGCTATCCTTATAAGGTAGATATATGCCACCGCGGACTTTTTTGTAGATCTATAAAAGAGGAATACACAGTACATTGTTTTGTTATATCTCAAAGGGATTAGGCAGCGTTTTCGATAAAAGCTCCCAGGTGCTTGACTTTTTCCGACACTTTCAACAATTATTTATCATCATATTTCAACCAATTTACACAAAACCTTGACAAATTTTATACGTAAACCTTCCTCATGAATCTATCACTATCTATTGGTGAAACTAGCATGATAATCCGTTCAGTAGTTTTTAAGTTTATCGTGAACAGACAGACAGGCAGACGCGGCGGATAACTTTGTTTTTTATAATACGACTAAACTGAAGCACAGACTCAAGGCATGTCACTGGGTATAATATGACATACATACGACCAAAGACACAAACAGCACAGATAAATCTGTGCATAATAATACAAAACTTAATAATTAGCACAAGAAAAACTTCAGTAATAATATAACAAAGCCTATATTTAGAAGCATTATGACCAAAGTACGAATAAAGCTAAAAAGGTCATGTATCCTCAAAATTAATGGTAACACTACCAGGAGCTCATAAAACAAAAAAGGTGCTCGCTTTTCCTTTTAAGTACGGTGTACGTCTAATAAATTACCAAAACTATGACGAACAGCGACGCGGGATATTTTTTTGGAGGTATTACTACATCAAGCCTTTAGGGCCCGAAAGCATCGATATAATTTCACTCGATGGATAATCGTAACTCGATGACGGTATCGATTATAGATTAGTTCCACTTCCTGCTCGAAATGCGGTGATTTTGAATGTGTTATGGATATGAAACCTTTGATTAATTTTGTATGGCATGGTTATATTTAAATGTTCAATGATTGGAACGGATTGCTATGAATTTCATCTTTATGTCTTTTATGAGTATTTTTGTATAACAATAAGGCTCAGTTATGATGGCCGCATTGAAATCTTAATTTTTTTGATTTGGCAAAGAGCGTAACAGGTTAGGTTAGCGTGATATCTAGTAAATGGCAATACAGAACTATCGTCTTTGAACTTTTCACGACAGTCCAGATTCCAGATCTAAATAGCATCGGTTCCTATCACCCTACACCAGGTTGATAGGCACCGATATCTTTGAATCTCTAACCGTGATTAAAATGGATTTTGCAACAGCATGCGTTTTAGATTTCTATAGTTTTTGTTTGTTCAAGGTATATTTTTCCGCTTAAAAGTTGTTTTGGGTACATCAGTGTCGTCGTCATACAAATTGTATATAATCAAGTTAGAAACATTTTAAATTAAATATTTATTACGATTGATATACCTTGAACACTCAAAATGAACTTCCGCAAAGTGATACCTGAATCAATCAATCAATAATATAATAGTTTTTGATAGAAAGGTAGAATAGATATACTTTGTCATAATTAGCTTCTTGATAAGCTCAAAGTCGCACAACGAGCTATGGAGAGGGCTATGCTTGGAATTTCTCTATGAGATCGAATCAGAAATGAGGAGATCCGTAGACGAACCAAAGTTACCGACATCAAATTTCCTTGCTTAGAGGTCCGCACTGTGAAGGTGGATTCGAATCGTTTGATTCGAGTTAAGGAATATCTAATACGAAGCGATGTCACTTTTTGGAGCTCCTAGCTGTCCTGGTTTTTCGATTCTGGCATTGTTTGAAATCCTTTATAAGTGGCATCTATCTTCGTGGATCAAAATCTATTAAAGTGAGGTATTGAGCGCGAGCAGTCGTTTATGCTAAATTGCTAAGCAAGTGCTGATATGTGGGCGTTCACTACACAAGTAATTTATTCGTGACTCAAATGTTTCGCGAGCATACCTTCTAGAATTTGATGGCATGCGCTGGTCTCCCGTCCGGAAACGGCATTTACGTACATGATCCAATTCTCAGATTCAGACTGCATGTAATCTGAGTTCTCAGTAATGAAACTCATGTACTCGCGCATGTTCTTACGTATTTATTTCATTATCATGTTCCTGACAAATTGACAACGCGGTTTGACCTATAAAAATCTTTTAAGTAAGAGACCTTTATGATAACATCAAGCTTTACTGGCAGCGGCTCAAATGTGTGGAAAAAGCTGCGATTACAGTAAACGACGTTTTTATCCAACCCTTCAGGAAGCTTTAGTATCTAGCGCATGTGGCGGTGTTGCCAGACGCGTGTCATAAATTGATGTGATAAAAAAATCTACATTATTGATATTATACTACTTTATGTGTACATCTACCATAGCCGTACTTCGCAAAGTAATATATTTGATTTGACTATCATTGAAAAGCTAAGTTGCCATAATGATGCAAATCAGTATGTCGTAGGTAGGTACTATACTTACCTACACCCAATTGATAGAAAACAATTTTTTTATTATTAAAATATATAAAAATGAGTCCGGGGTTCATTCTTTTACGTGTATTAATAATAATCCCTTGGTCACGCCATAACGTGAGAACGCCTTTACCGATAACATTCTTTTTTTTTTTAATTTTGAGTTTTTTTTTTAATAAATTACTAGTCATTAATAAATTAGCTGCTCGTTACAGTGACTAGGTTTTTTTTAAACCATCATAATTCGAAATACATCTTTGCTTAAAAAAAAAAATATGTCCCATTAATAGACATTTTTTTAATTATTATCAAATGATTATTATAATACATTTAAAAAAATTGTGCCCTTACAGAAAAACAAATAACCAGAAATTTTAGGTGAAAATTCCGGATCTGGTAACACTGCTTTGCAATGTCCTTAGGTACATATTGTACCTAAGCTTATGTCGAAGCGGGTGACTCATGTGTACGTGACTGTACTGCATTTATAAACTGCTGGTAATCTCTGATGCGTGTGACACCGGCCCTACATTAAAGTACACTCGATCACAACACCATTACGAAATTCCCGTAACAACACCTAGTGGTACTCGACGCATACTAATTTGAAAATGGGAGGCATTTTCTGGTTGCCATTGGTATAATTTACGAATAGAATGTTTCATTTGTATTTGTATTGTAAAAGTTACAAGTTATGTTACTATTACTTTATTAGTTTGCTACGTAAAAGACTGTGCGGTAATAGAAATTCTATAGAAATGCACGGAATATCAATGTAAATACTACTTTTTATTATCTGTCTAACTGCGACCCGCGGTGTTACCAGCTATTCCCACGTGAACACTACATGTTTTTCGGGGAAAAAAAATACATACTTATAATACATATAGAACTCCCGGACACAGAATAAACATCTATGTTAGTCCTGGGTGGGAATTTAACCCACGCCCTTCACCTCTCAAAGTGGAACTTTACCAAATCAGCCAACAATACAATACAACTTTATTATACACCAAACATATACACACAAAAATTTAAAACATAAAAAAAGAGAAAAAAAGTAACAAAACAAAAATACAACACAGAAATAACAAATAAATGGTGTACAAGGGCGGCCTTATTGCCTAGAGCGATTTCTTCCAGACAACCTTAGGATGGAAATTAACAGAATAGATATTTAGGTTGGTGTAAAAAAAAGTAAATAATAATGATTATATAAAATGACAGATAGAGAATGATATATACATATATGGCAGTCAATCGTGATATTTAATGTAGATTGTAGGTAACAGAAAACAAAATTATAAATTTCTAGCTACGCCCCGCGGCGTTACACACTACATTTTTCGGGATAAAAAGCCTGTGTTAATACAGCGTATCAGCGTTTAAGCGTGAAGAAGTAACAAACATACTCACAAACTTTCGCCTTCATAATATTATTGAGATTATTTTAACAAGGTTCATGTTTTCATACTTATTTCTATGTAAATACTCGAAAAAACGTAGGTACAATTCGCGCTCTTTTTTATTTTTATCGTTGCTATTCAATAAAGTGTTGTATTACGCATCTAATTTTAGAAACCATTCAAGTATTTGCATTTGCAATACAATACTCGACTGGACAAGTTTTATAATTGAATAATATTCTAGATGTTAGGTCATCTTCTATTTTGGAAATCAGATCAATAAACTTGAACGACATTTTCGATTTTAAAGCTTTAATTTACATTTGGTATATGTTACGTTTATCTTAAGTACTAGACCCGCTTCGCACGGCCGCAATGTAGATACTAATATGGTGCATATAAATGAATTATACATATAAACCTTCCTCTTGACTCATTCTGTCTATTGATGGAAGCCGCATTAAAATCATATCACATCACATCATCAGCCATAGGACGTCCACTGCTGGATATAGGCCTCCTCCCTGGGGCGGTTTGCCAATACTCGCCACGCTTGGCAGGCGGGTTGGCAAGCGCAGTTAGGTGTGATTGTTCAAGAAAGACGGTGCTTCCCATCTTCCGGATTACATCCCTTAGCCGACTCTTACGGCAACCACGGGTAGAGAGGGTGGGGTACTTATTCTTACGCCGGTACCACCACGGCACAAAAAATCTGTTGTATAGTTTAAAAGATTTAAGCGTACAGACGGCGGGAAGCGATTGTTTAATACTATGTAGAGACATAAAACTTAATAGACAGGTCTTTCAAGGCATAACACTGTTTGATTCTCTGCTTAGCATTATCCGACAATCTACATAACCGTCATTATGTGATTAATCGTGTGTTAAATGATTAGTAATAAATGTTAAATTAATTTACATAATGAATGCATTAATTAACAATTCTCAAACACTTTCGCGCCCGTCTGTACCTCACGTTTGCTAAGCAGGGATTCTACGCAGGAGTGGTTAACCATTTGTTACGTTTCCCCTGGTAACTAGCACCTAATCTGTGCCCGGGAAAGGTTGTAAGGCTTTCCCGGTGAGCCGACGGATATATTGCAAGGTTTAATAGATTGTTACACCTTAGTGGTATTTGGTTAGAGAATGGGATACGTTACTTTGGACATTTAGGTTCAAATTTATGTGACAAAATAGGACTTTGAATAGAAATATACGAGGCAATGTTAGGCAGAATTTAGATTCGATCACGCTGCTTGTTCTGAAATCAATTTATTATTGAAGGTTTTTTTCAATATTCTGATACGGTAACAATTATGGACGGGAATGGATTTCTGATAAATCATATCAAGTAGCTTTGACGGCTGATTAACGGCTAACCGAATTTTGTGAAATTTGGCCCTATTTTCTTTCGATAATTACAACAATACACAGTACGAGTTTTGGCGGGAACACGGAAAAATCATATCGCCGCATCAAAACTTGTGTTTTTTCCAGTGTTTATTTATAAAATAGTGGTGCTTTGTTGGTAAATTGTCGAATCAAGTACACGTGTTTAGGAAAGTGTTCAAATGTTTTGCATCTTTTGGCGTTATTCCTAATCAATCTCCATCGAAGCTTTTAGTAAAATTGCTCCTATGTTACTAGGGTATGACCAGACTTGAATCTGACGTACTTTAGATGAATGATGATTTTACTTGTTTCTTCACCAAATATTTGAATCTATTGAAATACTAGACATTGACCAAATACAATTCCAAAAATAAAGAAAGAAGAAGGATCGACGGTACAATTGACTGGGTCTAATATACACTGGACTAATTTCGTTAATAAGAATGAAATTCCGAAGCCATTACAGCGCCATCTAATTTTTGTAGTGCAAATGTACTGAGACGAACGAGACGCTCTCCAGATCGTAAAAGATCTCGCCTGTCCATGGCCATTGCAGACACAGAACTTTAAGTAGTAAAACAAAGTCCAGGGCATCGCTGCTTTAGCGCTCATTACTTTGAGACTTGCGATGGTTGGTCTCAACAGCCCTGTAATTTCGCTAGCTGCAGTACCCTTCAAACCGGAACACAATAATGTTTACACACTACTGCTTGGCGGCAGAATATCTGGTACTGCGGTGGTACCTTCCTAGATGACCTCCTCATACGGAGATCTAGCACCAATCTATCCCCAAACTAAGCAAAGCTTGTACTGGAAACCAAATAATTGAACATACAACAGGAAGATATACCTAGAATAAGAAATATGATAAAAATGTTTGATTAATGTGGCCATTTAATATTTTGTATAAAACGGGACATTTTCAATATTACAACGACACGGACACAATAATACTTATTTACCTACCCATGGCTTTGCAAACGGATGAGTTTTTTTCAGATATCAAAAATTAATTAATTAAAGAAAATACTTGTTCTACTTGTTATTTGTTCTAGACGGACACTAAATATATTCTATCTAAATGTTAAAGTTTGCATTATTCAGATCGTTAGCGTGGTATTGAATACTACCAACCAGTGAATCTTCGGACACGTCTCTCGCAGAAACCCTAATAGACTGGAAAAGCTGATGGTAATGGGTCAGATTGACAGGAAAAGACCGCGCGGTCGTGCACCTAATAAAGACGCTCACTGAACAATTCCTAAAGCTATTATCACCGCCGATGACAGAAACACGCGGAAGAGCATGGTACACCGAGTGACCAACATTTAAAACTAAACACGACCTTCAACAATGAAGACGCTGACTAAAAAGAAGAAGTAATAAAGTAAGCGATGATAGCCCAGTGGTTTGCGGGGTTGGTTCACACGCCGAAGGGCGTGGGTTCAAAACCTAACAATAAGCTTAAGCTGCCGGTGAAGGAAAACATCGTGAGGAAACCATAGCGTGGTAGTAGAGTACTTTCTAGTACTCGACTTGCTAGCTACCACCCTCAAGTTGAAAATCTGTCGCCAAGCATCTAACGGTGTGGTACGGCAGCCTCATTTGAGAGCCAGGCTAGGTGTGTACCATCTTCGACCACACCGTCACTTAACATCAAGTGAGCCTGTCAACCATAAAAAAGTTAGTATTTACATGTAATTGAAATATTCCAGCTACAAATTCCAACAACAAAGCTGCAGCAATTGTTGTTTGAGACAAAGCATAGCATTCTAATTCAATTCATAGAAGCGTGCACAGCAGACCAAGTAGATTCAATACTGTACTCATGTGATAAAGTAGTAGATACCTAGCTATGTATAGATGTTATTTGTGTAAGTAGTATTGTTATCCTTTGTTTTAATGCCAAGTTTTATCTACATACGGTGAGTATACTGTTTATTGCGCAATGGTGCAGTGTTAACTTGAATATGATTAGTCAAAAGCCTTTTTCTTAGGAATATATACCAAGTTATACTCAGGTCTACAATCCTTTGGAGCTGTTAAAGGATCAAACATCTAAGATTTTTTTTAGGTAAGACAAACAAGACGCGCTTCTAATGGTACGAGATAACGTTTATCCAAGACCATTGCAGGGGTACCTAGAATTTTGAGTAGCAAAAAAGTCCAGGGCAATGCTGCTTTGGGGCTCATTACTTTGAGACTAGGTGGATAGTCTCAATAGCCCTGTAATTTCGCTAGCTGCAAGCCCTTCAAACTGGAATACAGTAATGTTTACACACTACTGCTTGGCTGGAATATCTGGCACTGCGGTGGTACCTACCTAGATGACCTCTTGGTAAGATTATCTTGGTATTACTACCTTTGTTCGGTCCAAGCAAGCAATACCTAGAGGGTAGACGGAAATTTGCTCCGTCAATTTGTCACATTTGCAACCGTCGATCGAGAGAAGCTCTGTCGTTGCAGTCGAGATCGGGCGTACGTTACTTTCCCTGCTCACGGCGCGCGCGCATAATAATATTAATCTAGAATCATCGAAACCAGTGTCCGTGACATTGTGCCGTCAAGTTGCGAACAGATTTGGACCATCAACAGTTCTAGCCGTGCTAGAATCGTACGAAGCCCGCGACGGAAGCTGAAGCCGTATAGGCGGTCGTGGATTGAAGGTTGGTGGAGTGTTTTCTTATACCTTCGACAGCTTGCGGGGATAGACTATCCGTTTCCCACCTGGTTATAGATGCACCTCATACAGTCCATTTGAATCATCTCTTTCCCGAGACTGTGCGTGTATCGTACAACCGTAATTAAAAGATAGAGTTGAGAATGCCACAATTTTGACATTCAAGGGAATCAAAACCTATAGGGTACTTCCCGATACCTAGAATCATGAAATTTGGTAAGAAGCAATGTTTATAACACAAATATAGGAAACGATCATGAAACTGTAAATTTGTAGTAACATAATTTTCTTTTGCGATATCAGTTGGTAAACTGACCCGATCTATTTCCTATGTATGGGGATAACAGTTTTCCAACGGCAAAGTTAAGTTTGCCCTCACAATCCTGTTTTTCTTTTCGTTACAGTAATGTTCGGTGCTTTCATAGTTCCCTCTATTTCCATGATGGCCAAACTATTCACATACCTACAAGTTTGTGCGGAACACTCGATGCGTGTCTGTCTCGCACTTTTCATCTTTTATTACAATTTTATAGCGATGACAGCTCAGTGGTTAGCGTGGTTGGTTCGCATGCCGAAGGGGTTCAAACCCCAACAATGAGCTTGAGCTGTCGGTGAAGGAAAACATCGTGAGGAAACCATAGCGTGGTGGTACTTTCTAGTACTCGGCTGGCTAGCTACCATCCTCAAGTTGAAAAATCTGTCGCCAAGCATCTAACGGTGTGTTCCGGCAGCCTCACTTGAGAGCCAGTTCCATTCCAGGCTAGGTGTGCTTTACCATCTTCGACCACACTGTCGCTTAACATCAGGTGAGATGTGGTCAAACGCCAAGCCTGTCGTCAGCTATAAAAAAAAATACAGTCTATTAGAAAAAAAAACTGCAACAATTTTATTATTAGTCTGCAGACTTCACATCTCCGAGCCCGTTCTAGACGTAAAGATGGAAAAAAACGTGAATAATTTAAAACGTTAATTTATTCTACATTACTCAAAATGTGAATGAAACCACTAACATTTATTTTGAATAACATTATAATTAAATAAAATAAGTTGATAATATGCTGGGTTACACAGAACGGCAATACCTACTAAGCCAAAGCTCTTCCCTCAGATATGGTTGAGGAGGGCGATGGTTGGCACATGCGTCATACTCGTGATCAGGTGCTTGCGGATCGCTGCCCTGCTCGCGGTATACACTCAAACTAGTACTTTAAACCAAAATTAAGATTCATTTTACAAAAAAAAAAGTTTACAAAGTTGTCGAAGTTACAAACGAACGAAAAAGTTTACAAACGAACCACAGTGTCTGTAGAGCGTATATTTTAAATAAAAAACTGAAAGGAAATCTTTGTAATCATTATGAACAACTTTTACTACGGGCCCAACGCTGAATCGTAAAAAAATACCAACTACAAGTATTCCATACATTATGTCAAGGTCAAACGTCATTTTTCTATAGAACAGCAGTTTTTTCTTTACAAATACAAATATTTTATTAATAACACCAGTGTTATAAGTCAATTCCGTAATATCATTTTAAATATACCTATCATAAAAAAAATGTTTTAAAACACTGATTACGTAAGTCAATGATTACAATAATAAAATGTCAAAATAAAGTGTCAATATGCAAACATGTCATTATAAAAAAAATTGACCATATAATAAAATGTCAAAATCATAATTACTAACTAGTTATTTAATCATCTTTTCTTTCTTTAGTTCGAAATACTCGTCAACGGTTTAACAGCGCTACAAGCTAGTGCTTCTTTTTATTGCTGCGAAGATCAAACGCGCTGTACGCTTTTTCGTTTTATTTATGCGGGATCACTCAAGTTTAATTTTATCGGTAACTCGACTATAGTTTCGGCCACATCCGGTGGCCTTCATCACGGGGACAAAGCTGAGACAACGCGCGCGCGGCCTCGTCTTGCTTCGCACTGCGGGCAGCCGCGCGCCTCGCACGTGAAGATAGCGGTTGATGCACGGGCGAACTAAACGTGAGTGATCCCGCATAAATAAAACGAAAATATGCTGTACGCTCCTGCGTAGAAATTTATCTATGATTGTGTGGGTGAATAGGGCTACCTGGTAAATAAGCTCACACTGCAACTGAAGATCTCTAAAAAGCACGAGATGTCAGACGCCTGAACCCCACATATGCCACGAAATACAATTTCACGGTTAGTCGTCAAAAAAATGTGGCTCACTGTCATAAGTACAATGACCTCCTTTCGGATTATACCATCGTTCTGCGTAACCCTTAATAATGAGTAACCATATTTAAATACAGATGAATACCTAATATTTATCTAAATCCTAAAATATGAAGTCCTCAATGAATCTAGTAGGTATCACTCGTATCTCTTGGCTAATTATAATTTGTTATACAAATCTGCATAAAATACTTTTTAAATTAAATCATAAATTTAAATAACTAGTATAAGTTGTATAATTTGCTATATTATTTTAGAAGATCTTTCAACGCATTTTACTTACAGCTTTCATCCCTCATTGAATTTCCATCAAATAAAATGTATGCCCTTCAAAGTATTGCGATTGTTTAAGATGTTCTTAGATTACTGCGCTTGGTAAGTGGAGAACGCTCTATACGAACGTGAGGTGCGAGTTCAACTCCAACTCAGTACAAATGACATCTTCAGAATCCACATAACAGATTAAAAAAAAAAAAAAACTGTTTATTATGGCATCGTACTTTGTGCATTTTGTCAGTTTTTTGCTTCGATATTTTCAAGTAAACTTTTTATTGTGCATTGTATTCGTAGCGATGATAGCGCAGTGGTCAGCGAAGTCGGTTCACACGTTGAAGGTCGTGGATTTAGTTAAAGAAAACATCGTGAGGAATCCATAGCCTGGTGATAGGTTTAGTTAATTTGTTTCATTAGTGTATTACTATTTCGCGCAAAAAATCCACCAACTTGTTGATTTTTAAATCTACCCTCTAAGGTCACTTGACTTATTAAGACGAATCTAACAATACCTTAATTGTCGTAATTCATTCGAACGTTTGGAAAATACCGAGGTAATAAAGAAATTTACATACATACATACAAGATAAGCGCGAAAACATAACAGTTAGTAAAAAAAAAAAAAAAACCTAAACATAACTGTTAGTCTTTTGTTTGTTTGTTTGTTTTATGTTTTTCGGTGTGTTATGTACAAAATAACATTATTTTCTTTCTTTCCTCCTTGGCAGTCGGGTAAAAGGAACAAGTTGTTATTCGTTACCTCCCCTGCAAAGGACATTTTTGTGGAGGAATTAGGTGTGTCGCTGGAATATTGCACACATTTCTGAAGTCTAAAACAGTACCTTCACTAACCAACCATACATCTTGCAATAACGTTTCCCTTTCACAATCCGAGACCCACCCAAACTGCATTGCGATACTCATTATGAGGCTACGTCTTAGCCATCTAATGCTAATTTATATCTTCACATTCTGCCAAGGAATTGCTCAACAATTAATAATAGATTAAAAAGCGCGTACAACAATGCAGATTTATTAATCGAAGCCGATAAAAGAAATAGAGTTTGGTAATGGATAATATTGGCTAAGATAAAGCGAATTAATTAACACTAGTGTACGTCCGCGACTTCGTTAAGATAAAGGATAACTTAAACAATGTTCCATATATACCAAATTTCAGGTGAATACATCCAATAGTTCGTTTTTAGGGTTCCGTACCCAGAGGGTAAACCGGGACCCTATTACTAAGACTCCGCTGTCCGTCTGTCACCAGGCTGTATCTCATAAACCGTTATAGTTAGACAGTTAAAATTTTCACAGATGATGTATTTCTATTGTCGCTATAACAACAAATACTAAAACAGAATAAAATAAATATCTAAAAGGGCTACCGTTCAACAGAGATGATTTTTTTGCCGTTTTTATAGATAATGGTACGGAACCCTTCGTGCGCGAGTCCGACGCGCACTTGGCCGGTATTTTTTATATAATACCACAGGAACCTAGCATTTGATATAAAATTATATACGTATGTTAAACCAGGTTATAAGCTATACGTGTGCTGAATTTCATCCAAATCAGTTCAGCCGTTTTTGCATGATTGAGTAACAAACTACAAATATTCAAACATACAAACTTTCACATTTATTATATTTCTTATATATAATCGAGCTTCTGTCTGTCCGATAGAAGAACGGGCTCGATCGCAAGGCAGAAATAGCTTTGATTCCGTTTGACCACAGCATCCATTACATTCTACTATCCTTGGATTTCTCATTCGGGTCAAACATACCTAAATCGAAAGTTGGGACGGATTCGTCAACTTCGAATGGATCCCGGCTTAAAATGGCTTCCAAACTCATTAAAGCATTGAGCTATTATACTCGTACTTTATCGGTGCCAGGGTTTAGGAGGATCAAGCAGCTTAAACACTCCATGGCCAAGTTACACGGGGTTATAAGCGTAGGCTGTACTTACCTGAACGGACGTTGTATTCATTATTACGAGTAAATTTTGCTACAAAAAGCTTTTTGCGTTTTATTCCACATTTTTTATTCGCACAGCGAGGTTGTGCAACTCTGCCGGAGTCTGTGTTCCCTGTTAGGTACAATATGGGTGTCTTCAAATCTATAGTAAATAGTTTTCCTTTAGATAAGCGTGCTCCATCTTAGACCGCACTACTGCTTAATATCAGGCAGGGTGTGGACAAACGCGAATCAATATTGAATTTAAAAAAAATCTAATTTTTCACCATCATTATGGGAACAGCCTTGTTTTACAACGGACTAAGCATGCCTTTGGCCTCGATTTCATCTAATGGAAAGCAACGATGTGGCCGAAGATGGAGGACTATATGCTTTTTTACCGTGGTGGTGCCGGCGTAAGAATAGTACCCCTCTCTACCCGTGGTTGCCGTAAGAGTCGGCTAAGGGATGTAATCCGGAAGATGGGCAGCAGCGTCTTCCTTGAACAATCACACCTAACTGCGTTCGCCAACCCGCCTGCCAAGCGTGGCGAGTATTGGCAAACCCCCCCAGGAGGAGGCCTATGTCCAGCAGTGGACGATCCATGACTGATGATGTGATGATGTGATATGCTTTCAAGTCGCAAGTGAATCGGTTTTGTCTAGGCGAGCATGCTGCACCGTAGACCGCATCTTCACTTAACATCAGGCGAGTTGGCGGAGAAACGGACGCATACTTGTAATAAAAAAAAAAAACGGGATTTATCATCATCATCGCGCACAAAATACAATGTATCCAGTTTTGTTTATTTACCTTGTCGTGAGAAAATAGCCGTGGTCGCTAGCTGACAGCAGTGAAAAATGAGGGTGTTGAGATCCTACCCTCATTTGAGTCTTATAAAAAAGTTACGTTGTCACCACGACACACTTTTTTTTTTTTTTTTTTTTTTTTTTTTGTCCAGGGAAAATACTTAATGTATGCCACCGGCCCTGGGGCGGGCACAGTGGTTATGTGGGACTCTCCGTCCTAATGACGGCCTACCCACTAAAAACCCTGGAGTGTTCCACCTCGGCGCTTTGTGTCGAGGCTGCGGGCACGCTTTCGCACTCATCCGCGGCCTCGACAGCGCATGTCCTCTCGGACACCACCTCGGAGCCCAGGCTCCCTTGCCACGATGACGATGTGTCGGAACACCGGACACATCGCGATCCACCTCGGAGACCAAATCAGCAAAATGAGCGCCGGACGGCCCCACGTCCGCACGCCCTTGGTCTCCATACGACGGGTCAGATGAGTGGCCCCGCCGCCTACCACTTTGGCCGCTGGGAATGGGTATCGCCCGCAACACCGGCACTCCTCCCATCCCGCAGCCCCTTCTCGTCAGAGTCGCTCTGGCATGGCTCTCAGCACGGCCCCACAGGGTAAACTACGCCATGAGTAGCCCCGGGCCACCACCACGAGCCCATGTAGACCGCCGCACAGCTAGCGTCCTCTTCGCTCCAGATACGACGATCCCGAATGGCAAAACCCGTGGTAGCAACAACCCCAGGCCACCCCGGCACAGCCCCCCCGCAAGACCCCGCGGATTGCCCACCAGAAACGACCCGACCACCAACACACCCATCTGCGTCAGGTGGGAGCCCCCTCAAGAAAATCTCTTGATGAGACTACCACCCGACTGCCCCACAACAGCTCGAAAGTTCGAGCCCACCACTCCGCTCCTTCACAGTGCCCTCAGCTGATCAGAGGGACACGTAAGGAGTCCTTTGTTTCCGCGTGCGCTCCTCCAAAAATTGGAAGAGCGCACGGAGAAGCTCTCTACCGTCCGTCACCGGACCACCTCCTGGTGCCAAGCACCCCAAACATCCGTCGCAACAAGCCATTAAAAATGTCATGTCGCGACCCACCTCGGGGGCCAGAGCATACTGGCGCCAGACGACTCCATGTCTGAACGCCAGTGGCCCCCATGCAACGGGTCAGGTAAGTGGCCCCGCCGCCTACCACCACGGCTGCAGAGGATAGGGAGAGCGGCACAACGCAACACCGACACTCCTCCTCCCCTGCAGCCCCACCGCGTCCGCCATCAAACGGTGGCAGCCCCGTCGAGGCCGCGGAAGATAGGGAAAGCGGCAACGATACACCGACAGTCCTCTTCCGCCGCGGCCTCCAGACCTCAGCCGCAGTGTCTCCCATACGACACTGCAGCCCGCCTCAGTTGCGGCACCGCCCATACAGCACTGCAACCTACACAGTGGCCGCTTCAACATAGCCCGAGCCAAAGCCCGTTGAAGCAGTCCCTCCTCGGGTTCCGCTTGGTTTCACCGTGGTGACCAGTCACGGTTACTCAGCCCCCCCGCCACGACAAGGCGGGAACCCACAGGGGGGACCACGACACACTACACTAACTATATCAACAGACTGTTTTGAAACTACACCGCGATACAAGCACTTGCTTATGACCAGATTCCACAACGCCGATAACTTAAATCTATATACCCAGTCCTATTATTAATGCTTCCAAAACCATTATCTCCCGATTATTTTGTACAATTCCAGTCAACAGGAACCCGACAACCACAAATTATGATCCATTTTAGGTCTAGTTACATTCGAATCACGTCGACAGAACATAGTTATAGTCTGGCATCCGTCATGGTTCGGTTATTGGACGTTGACACGCCTGACGTCTAACCAAAAACCGCAAACTATTGTCTCGACGCTAGCATCTCTTTTTCGTTTTCTCACAGAGTATTACCTTTTTATCCGACCGCCGAACGAAGGAAATGTTTTTCGAGCTTATGTAAGTAACTCTTTTGGATGGTCTTCACTTCTACAGCCTAAACCGTTTACCGGATTTCAACATACCTATGAGGTGTCATTAGATACAACTTTAAACACTTGACAAATGCAAGGAGTGCGCTGCCAAAAAAAAAGAACTAGATACGACTTATTTGTAAAAGTGACATTGAAAGATTATTTCAATACGGCGTATGCGAAAAAAAAAATAAGGGTTCAATCCCCAACAATGAGCTTGAGCTGCCTGTCAAGGGAAACATCGTGAGGAAACTATAGCGTGGTAGTATGTTACTTTCTAGTACTCAACTGGCTAGCTACCACCCTCGATTTGAACATCTGCCGCTAACCTCTAAAAGTGTGTTCCGGCAATTCCAGTGTGTTTACCGTCTTCGATCATACCGTGACTTAAAATGAGGTGGACTGTGGTCAAACACTTAGCCTGTTAACCACAAAAAACTCAGTTTTACATATTTTCCCGATGGCATCTTAAGACGTAAATTATCAACATTATTGATTATACTTTTCTAATTTTGAAAATGATAAAGAAACTAATCGAGCAACAGACTAAGAATCAGATCTTTTGAATTCATGTATTTAAAATTTTAATTTTAATTATTACAACCCAAAATGTACAAATTGTTCTTGTCAAAAAAAGAAAATAAACAAGGAGGCCAGAAAACACGGCCTAAAAAGAATTAAACAAAGTGGTTAACAGATGTTTACAATCTTGATAAAAACTCACCAAAATATGAGCGTTGCCGTTCTTGTCATTAACCCAAGCGACGAGAAAATCTGCGCCTCTCATGTTCCCAGCGGAATTGAACCCTATTCCAACGTAACCAAGACTCCTCGCTTCTAACCTGAACGTTATACTCGAATCCGAGTTAACCCATCGAAGCACGACGTCACCGTTTTCATCCAATCTCTCAGAATGAGCCCAAATCAACTCTGATTCATAAGATCTCGAATCGAATACATCTCTCCGATGTCTCACTTTGTATTGATCGACTATTCTGCTAGTTTTATTGCTTTTTAACTCGATTTGAAGTAGCTTCAAAGCTTCCGAGTTTTGTGTGGGATTCGATGGTAACTCATTAGGTTGGATATGGTGTTTTTTCGGCAATTTTGCATGACAGAGCAAAAGCACGCTTAACACTACCACTAATTCCACTTGCATCTTGATTACTTGTTGTTTATTGTTTCATCACTTAAATATCTGGAACAAGAAAAAAGAATCAGTTAATATTGCGGTTTTATTGCTAACATAAAAATCTTGAAACTTTTATGACGATATAAATTTACTCAAGCTCGAAACCTATAGATCTCTTCAGACTATACTATAATACAACATATCAGTAACCTTACAACCCCATGCTTAAAAAAAGCGTCAATTTCACATTTTTAACATATGCAACCTAACTTTACATCTTGAAACAAAGTAACAAATCTATCATACGAATGAAGCTCTCATGTTGTAATGCTATAAGTATTTTGTAGCGTACTCTGAAGAAGCCTTAATAAACAATAAAAAAGGTCTAAAATGTTGGAGCACAAGGATGCAGCGAGAAACAGGTAACATTTCCGGTATCATAACCACCGCAACCATAAAAACTCGCCAGACATAACGAGATAAAGAGAACTCGTTCCGATGCGTAGATTTGAGACCTGCAGGTTTCTTTTAAAGAGCGGGAATGACCGGAAGCAAGCGTTTAAATATCATTGCAAATCGACAATCGTTACCGCATTTCTAATAAATCGATAATGTAGCGCTTGAGTTAACGCGAACTTAGTGTAACACATGCAAAATAAAGTTTTGTGTAAAATAGATGCAGACAATATACAATGCCTGTAGAACAGATGCGTGAAGATGATAAACACAGTTAGCCTGGAATGGAACTGGCTCTCAAGTGAGACACACCGTTGGCGGCAGATTTTCAACTTGAGGGTGGTAGCTAGCCAGCCGAGTACTAGCCTACCACCAGTCTTTGGTATTCCTTCACTGGCAGCTCAAGCTCACATCATCAGCCATCAGGACGTCCACTGCTGGACATAGGCCTCCTCCTGGGGAGGGGTTTTGCCAATACACGCCACGCTTGGCAGGCGGGTTGGCGAGCGCAGTTAGGTGTGATTGTTCAAGGAAGACGCCGCTGCCCATCTTCCGGATTACATCTCTTAGCCGACTCTTACGGCAATCACGGGTAGAGAAGGTGGGGTACAATTTTACACCGGCACAACCACAGCTCAAGCTCATTGTTAAAGAATTAAAAAACGTTTCCACCGTAAGAACTGCTGATGTGTGGAACTTGTAGCCAGCGTCTGTGTTTCCAACTAAGTTCAACCCGGGGTTGTTCAAGAAAAACGTGAATAGGTATTTTCTAGGCAAGCGTGCTCCGTCTTCGGCCACATCATCGCTTTATATGAGATGAAATTGTACCTATAGACCGATATAAAAAATAATGAGAAAGAATATACAGCGTGTATAATTTTGGCAAGTTATTTTTATTACTAATTACGTCATTTTGACGGTTAAAAGCGATTCCGTGAGAATCGCGAACAATTAGTAGTCCTAGCCAACTGATTAACATACTAGTCATATTTTGGCGCCGACGCATGAGTCAATGGTCGCGGTTCCATTAATAAAATTGCTCTATTAGGTGTTATTACCGCAACACCTAGAAATTTAATTTCACGGCTTCCTAAAAATTCTCATAGCATTTTTTTTTTGTTACAATACTTGCGAATTAAAACGGAGTATGCATACTTAAGGATATATCTGGGTGTTTTCAAGGCGAGAGTGAATCGGTATCTTCTAGGCGAGCGTGCTCCATCATAGATCGCATCTTCACTTAACATCAGGTGAGATGGCGATCAAACGCAAGCCTATTCATCATAAAAAAAAAAATAGTCGCAAATGGTTGAATGACGACATACAGGCATTCTCACGTTGTGTAAAAAATATCGTGAGATTTGGATTTAACTTGCAAGTAGAGTGGAAAAAATCGGATGCTACGTTGACGCCATCTGGCATCCCCAAGGCTTTTTGAATCTTGACGATATTTACGGCGAAAGTGAATAAATCACACGAGAAAATGTTGTTTGCTTCACACGTATACTCAAACTCAAGTGGTTGTAATTCAAAGAGATCAAATACTCGGGAGCAAAACGAAATATTTACTAAAGGCGCCATTTGTAAAGGTCGGAACATTCAAAGTTAAATACGTCCATCAAAATAATTTATTGCTTTTAATTTGCGCTTTATGTGTCAATCAACCTGTTGGTTTGTTATTTAAAATGTTTAATCGTTTGGAAAACATAATATTACGTACGTAATCAGCCAGGGCGTACGTACATGTAAGGTAATCAACTAAGGCGTACGTACATGTAAGGTAATCAACTAGGGCGTACGTGCATATAAGGTAATCAACTCGGATCTACGTGCATATAAGGTAATAGACTAGGGCCTGGTAATAGACTAAGGTGCGATAAGCGGGAAAGGAGAAGCAGTCACTATGAACTTTAGCTCCTACTATAATCAAATATGCTTTTGGCGATAGGGGCGAGTCTAATTTTTTTAGCTTAGTGATTTTTTTTCAAAAAGGATGGTTTAACGTTGTAGATTTCCAATTTGAGAGAGTTTGATGTGCCGTGGTGGTGCCGGCGTAAGAATACCCTCCCCAACACCCTCTCTACCCGTGGTTGCCGTAAGAGTCGGCTAAGGGATTTAATCTGGAAGATGGGCAGCAGCGTCTTCCTTGAACAATCACACCTCACTGCGCTCGCCAACCCGCCTGCCAAGCGTGGCGAGTATTGGCAAAACCTCCCCAGGAGGAGGCCTATGTCCAGCAGTGGACGTCCTATGACTGATGATGATGATCTTACAGATATTTTATATTAAATAAATATCGTAGGACATTACACACATCGCCACCTGACCCCAAATTAAACAAAGCTTGTACTATGGAAGTAACCTATAGAATACTTAAATACTTTTTTTTTATCTCAATGTTATTTCCCCAGTGTGCTACAGTTCAATTTCTATGAAAGACCTCAGCATACAAGACACTTTTTCTTTCAATTTCTATGAGAACCTCGCCGTTCTCAAGATTAAAAGCGATTTATATCTATAGCTCATTTTTTGTTCGCAAGGCTTTGAAATCAATCGGAGCAAGTCGAATGTAAAAGTTTTAAGTTACACAGACTTGCTTAAATTACAAAATCAACCCAAAACTTAATTGGAGAGTTAAGCGTTCATTACGACTTTGTGAGAAAAACTTGCTTGTATAATGTTTTTCCATACATTTATTTCCATAAATTTATTTATATTTTTCGATGATTATATCTTTTGCATGCAAATTATACTTGTAAGTAAAACTGACATATTGGTATGACATTGACATATTATACTACATTGACATTTATTGTACGTCTGTTGACGTTAAAATATACGTGCTACTTTTCTTTTACCAAATGGCTTGTAACGTCTTATGGGTTTTTATTTACAGAGTTTAATTAAAATAATAATTTAATTAATTAGTAATTTCGTAGCTAAGCTTTCAGCTTAGTAGTTAGCGAGGTTGGTTCACACGCCAAAGGGCGTGGATTCAAAACCCAACAATGACCTTGAACTCCCGGTGAAGGAAAACATCAATAACGACATCCGCAGTACCAGATATTGAACCGCCAAGTTGTAATGTGTAAACATTACTGGGTTAAAGGGTACCTATTGCAGCTAGAGAAATTACAAGGCTGTTGAAACTAACCATTGAAAATTTCAAAGTAATGAGCGCTAAAGCAGCGACGCTCTGGACTTTGTTTTACTACGTATCACTGCAATGGCCATGGACACGGACATGCGTTATCTCTTACCATCACGAGAGCGTCTCATTCGTCTCATTACAATTACATAAAAAAAGTGAGATCGTAGCCACAACCATGCCTAGCCTATAAAAGTATATATTTTTGGATTTTTTAATTGGCGAAATCGAATATATCAAATGTTACTTTGTCTAGGCTCTAAGGCTAGTTAGGTGCAAATGCAAGTCTATTTATTCAGTATTAAAACAATCATAATTAAGAAAATTAAAAAAATACGAATCCCTACTAATAAATTATTTTTTACAAAAAAAAAAATATCTAATGTAATTAAGGATGATGTAAAGATTCCAACGATACCCCACATATCCAAAAAATTCAAAAGCTATGGTGGAATAAGGGGACAAAATGAAATCTGTAGACGAACTAAAGTAACCGACATACCCCAGCGGATATACAAGTTGCAATGGCAGTGGGCAGGGCACATAGCCCGCAGAACTGATGGCCGATGGGGCTGCAAAGTTCTGGAGTGGACACCACGGACCGGCAAACGCGGCGTAGGACGTCCACCCACAAGGTGGACAGACGACCTAATAAAGACCGCAGGAACGCGCTGGATGCGAGCCGCTTCCAACCAGTCTTTATGGAAGTCAATGGGGGAGGCCTATGTCCAGCAGTGGACGTCCTACGGCTGAGATGATGAAGGTGGAATGAACACATATACACATACGAACATACATGAACCCGGATATCAATACACTCCTTTTTTATAAAGGTCGCGTAAAAAAAAGCGTGGTCGCGTCACGGCGTAATGCATATTTATCAACCAACTTTATTACAAACTTACGAAGTAATAACACTCAAATGCATCGCCTGTGAACTTGACTTCTAATTAGTCATTGAAATACGAACCCGTTATGTAGATTACGGTGATTATCTCGAGATGCGAAGTGAATAAGGAAACGAGATTCTTTAGACGGAAAGTCTATTCATCAGCAAATAAAACTTCGGCAACAGAATCAAATAACAATAGAAAATCTGTAATATACCTAGATAAAAACAAAATCAAACTTTACGAATACTCTAATGATATCGGTAAGTAACAGACGATCCGGTCAATCTTTAAATGAGTAGGTGGTATCGTTAGATTCGTCTCAAGAACCCAAGTGTCCTTAAAAGGATTTAAAAGAAATCGAGCTGGTGGATTTTTGACCCGAAATAGTAATAAGTACGTTAATAAGAAAAAAAAAACTAAACCTATCAAGTAGGGTATCTAAATAAAGGCAATTAAAAGAGGATTACAAATATATATATACATACATAAGTTATCCAAATAATAAACGGCCCCCTGCCCGCCTCTCACGTGAAGACAGTGCGAAACAAGACGAGGCCGTGCGCGTGTTGTTCTCTGCTTCGACTCCTTATAGAAGGCCACCGGGTGTTACCAAATAATTAAACGTAAGTAATCAGCATAAGTAAAATAAAAACAATTTTAGTTGTTATTACTGTAAGAGTAAAATTTATTATAGAGTAATTAGTTTGTAGATTTCATATGATAAAGTTTGAAAACCCATAATTCTCAACAGTCTACTTTGATAAATCTTAGACTAGGTTTGCTATTGGTCAGACCACTTTAGTCCAGAATCATTTAGATCTTAACGTTGAGATGTTATTCACTATAGGTGTAAATATATGTACGCCGGAAATAATCCAAGAACCACGTGGATACTTTATAATAAAGTTTCTCACCATTTAACTCCTAATTTACATTTTAAAGGTATATTTATCTCATACTTAGTGACCATCATTTAGGACTATGACCTTTGATATTCTTCAAAAAACAATAAAAAGGAGACGTTCCCACGGAACTTATAGACGAATCCAATTTATAATTCTAGCTGCAGATTTAGTTAACACAAACAATCAATTGTAGATTCGTCGCGGCTGTTTTTGGTGGCCATAAACTTCTATTTGACAAGCTGGGGCTAGATTTAGACATGAATTCGAATCTTATCTTGAGTATGCTAATTCAATGATTATGTCGTGTTATTTATTCGATTTTCGTTTTATGGTGGGTGTTGTTATTGGATTTGAAGAGGTTGTTTTAGTTTGAAAACAATTGCACGTGTTTGACATGTGCAACTTTATATTTTGAGTACAAAATCAAGACACAGAACGTCTTATCAAAGAAATTTGATACTATGTCTGCCCACTATACATTACTGTGTAACAATGAATCGGTGCAGGCGTCTTCGAGTAATCGGGGAATATACATTAAAAAAAAGATTCCGACGAATTATGAACCTCCTCCTTTTTTTCTTCATCATCAGCCTATCGAAGTCCACTGATGGACATAGGTCTCTCCCAAGACACGCCACTCAGCCCGATCTTCGGCTTTTCGCTTTCATCCACCGCCAGCTGCCCTACGTATATCGTCACTCCATCGAGTCTCAGGGCGTCCTACGCTACGTTTGCCAATTCGCGGTTTCCACTCCAGAACACTCCTCCACTCCACTCCTTTTTTTAAGGCAGTTAAAAAGAATAAGAAAGATATAAAAGTCACAACAATGAAAATCTAAGTTAATCTTCAGAAACAATATTTACCGATATCTATAGACATTTTCAAAAGGTAAATCTCGGGAAATCAAGATCGCAAATCCTGAATACAAGTTACCAATACTTGAATCACGTCTCGAACGAGACAAACTTTTAAACAAAGTAGGAATCTGTCACGTCACTTGCAAAGCAGAAGAAAGTAATCTACGTGCTTGAACGTAGGGATTTACTGGGATACCTAACGTGAGCTTAGGGTTACCAGACACCAGAACATTTCAGTCTGGAAAAGGTTTCCATACGATAAAATCTATGACTGTAACATAGACATTCTATAGGACATGCATAGTAAGTAATAGTTTCTCAGTTTTATTTAGATCTTTTACTATTCATAATAAACTATGTAAGCTCAAAGTAGCACAGAGCTATGGAGGGGGCTATGCTCTCCCTAAGAGATCGAATCAGAAATGAGGAGACCCGTAGATGAACTAAAGTTACCGACATAGCCCAGCGGATTAGCAAGTTAAAGTGGCAGTGGGCAGGGCACATAGCACGCAGAATCGATGGGGCTGCAAAGCCCTGGAGTGGGGACCACGGACCAGCAAGCGCAGCGTAGGACGTCCAAACACAAGGTGGACAAACGACCTAATGGACCGCAGGAACGCGCTGCTCGCGCTGGGTGGAGGTTTATGGAAGTCAATGGGGGAGGCCAGCTGTGAACGTCCTGAGGCTGAGATGATGATGATGATTTATATACTATGTACATATGTGCTCAACATAACGGAGTGATTGATTGGTATTATTGTTAAATGAAAATCAAGCTATACGTTAAGTTTTATTTACAAACTGAGGTAGCCCTACTTAATAAGAACTTTTATATAAGTATCCCAAACTTCATATAACGCGAACTTATTTAAAATTCCCACGTCTCGTAAAGTTTAAAACTAAATTCGTGGAATATATAACGCCGTGTCAAACGAGGATTCTCTCACGATATCCGAAACGCATATTAATATTAACATGCCTACAACTAAACGTTTTATTGTCGCGGTCACTGGAAATCCCAGTCAGCTGGGCATGACTTCTTTTACGAGTATTGAATACCAAACAGGTCAGTAAATTTTATGACAACAGATTCAAGGAACTAGATGAAACACGCGTGCTGAAAAGTTTAAAAAACAATAACCCGACTACGGAATTAATACACTCGCAAAATAAAGACTAATCTAACGACATATCATTTATTAAATTGGCTCAGCCTTTTAGTAATTACGAGTGAACATAGATATAACAAAACACTTTGCGACATTAAATGCAAATAAATATAATAAAACGTAAAAACTTCACGATACGTGAGATAAATAGCAAACACGGCGAGCGGTGCCTACGTTGATATTTGTTGAAATTCTGATGTATTCTACATAATAATAAAGTTCGCATTTCATTGAACCGTCGCCGCTGGTAGAACGTGTAAGGGACACTCGAACAATATGAAACTCAGACTTGATATACAGAGTAACAATATATATTTATTTTTACAATACTACACTTTGGAGGTGCTGTTCGCTTTACTGTCGAACAGAAAGTAAGTTCGCTGTCGTAGCACCCTCTCCCAGCTAACTTCAGTTGGGTGATGATGCTACGCCAGCGCCCTCTAAGCTAACTTTAACACTTATTATCAATACACTTGCTCATTTTACACAAATTACATTTACATCACTACATCTACAGCTACTATATGTATATACATTGTAAATATAATTATCCCTAAATATCCCTATATATATATTAAATATATTTATTTGAGTATTGCGACAGAGGCGACAACAAACGCACGATCGGCTATTACTATTGTGTCAGAACCAAGATCTTCGTAACTACCATTGAAGTAAACATAAAAATATAGAATAACAATAGTTAAATAATACTATTTCAACTTTCGAAATAAAAGTTTACTTCATCAAATCACTTAGTACATATAATGTAATCCCCCCATGCCCCTTTTTCTATCAGACAGTTAGGAATTAAAAAAGCGACATCATTTAATGGTCCACAAACACGAACGAAAAGATTTGACGTTCATTAAGCGATCTGCTAGACAGTGGAATGCGTTGCCTGATTGGATGTTCCGCGATGGTATACAATCTGGGTGTCTTCAAGTTGAGAGGGAATCGGTATCTAGGCAAATCTTAGACCGCATCATCACTTAAAATCAGGTGAGATGGCGGTCAAACGTAAGCCCATCTATCATAAATAAAAGTGATATACATTTGAATAAAATAATATATGTTAATAACACTTTTTAGTGTGCATAGTTTTGAGGCGTGGTTTTTGCAGTGATAACTTTAGAATGATAACAGGTTTTTTTTTCTACCCATATTATTAAAAGAGGATTCGTTTACTCTCAGTCTTCAATGAATCAAATGCAAGACCTGATTTTCTTGAAATAAGCTGCTTCGTTCCAAGGCTAGACAGTAGCAGTAAATAAGCGAACATTTTAAATGCCACAGAGATAAGGACTGCTTAAGAGGTGAAGAATTATTCTACAAACGTCGTCTCTAAAAATCTTAGTTCTGGGCTGATGCCTGTCTTGTCGCTGACACGGCGAACTTGCAAACTGTAATGAGAATTCTCTTTGAACTTCACACTACCTGTGCTTCCACATATTACCTTCTCGCTATGCAGAAATTCAACGGTTTATTGAATCGCTTAAGAAATACCTCAAACTTCACTGCGTCAAAATACTGTAACTACAGAAGATTTTGCAAACTTTGGCGCAATTAGTAAACGGTAAGTATACTAAAGTAGTGCGAGGAGTGAGGAAAAAATATTACTACGACAAGGTACTGTAATTATACGATAAAATAATTACTATAAAATGTAATAAACTTTATACGATCATGAGAAAATGTTCCAAAAAACAATACTAAATCAATTTCGCAGGGTAGGTATGTTACTAAATTTTGAAAGTATTTACTAAATAATTGATATTCTTTGAGTACTAAAGGTGTATACGCTGCTCTGCAGTTGAGCTGAACGTGTTCGTCACGTCATATATACGTAGCACATAGAGAAATTAATATCTTTATTCAAGCAGCATTTCGCACAAACTTTAAAAATCGAAGATCAATCGTAGAATGTTTCTAATTTGAATGTCACGGACGCGGTTGAGTGCATCTGAATCAGCACGAGTGGGAGCAACGCCCCTCCACCTGTGCTGTGCCACGATCTCGGCTTAGCTGCAGTGTTGCCAACTTAACGGATCCCTGTCAAATCTAGCGGACTTGGGTAAAGTGACAACAGCAAAAAGAAATAGTTAACAGGCGACGGTATTTTTTTTTTTACATGCGGAACTCGATTGACAGATTTCTATTAGTCTTCTTATATTACAATAGTATATTTACTTATGGCTAATATCATTTTTTTATATCTTATATAAACAATTAATGCATATAGAGTTACGTATTGTATTTGCCTAATACTAGTTTATTTAATCGTTATTGTAGCGTATTGATTTTTCAACTTCGCTCTACGCTTTGTTAAAACTATTAAAACAAGCTAAAGAGTTTAAAAAATCTATATTTATATCATCATCATCAGCCTATCGAAGTCCACTGCTGGACATAGGCCTCTCCCAAGACACGCCACTCAGCCCGATCTTCGGCTTTTCGCTTCCATCCACCGCCAGCTGTCCTACGTATATCGTCACTCCATCGAGTCTCAGGGCGTCCTACGCTACGTTTGCCAATTCGCGGTCTCCACTCCAGAACACGTCTACCCCAGCGGTTATCGGTTCTGCGACAGATATGTCCAGCCCATTGCCACTTCAGCTTGCTAATACGCTGAGCTATGTCTGTGACTTTTGTTCTCTGGCGAATTACTTCGTTCCGGATACGATCCCTCAGAGAAATGCCAAGCATAGCTCTTTCCATAGCTCGCTGAGCGACTTTGAACTTTCGGACCATTCCCGCTGTGAGTGTCCACGTTTCGGCTCCGTAGGTCATGACAGGTAGAACGCACTGATTGAAGACTTTTGTCTTGAGACTTTGTGGGATGGATGACGAGAAGACTCGACGTAGTTTTCCAAATGCTGCCCAGCCCAACTGAATTCTTCTGTTGGCTTCACTTTCAAAATTGTTTTTACCTAGTTCGAGCGTCTGCCCTAAGTAAATATATTTTTGAACAATGTCTAAAGTGAAACCATTTATGGCAACCGGTCCCGGAACAACATACTCGTTGAACATGACCTTGGTTTTATCCAAGTTCATCCGGAGACCGATGCATTGAGAAGAATCATTAAGACTGGTCAGCATCAATTGTAAGTCCTCCAGCGATTCAGCCATTATGACGATGTCATCCGCAAAACGAAGGTGAGAGATGTGCTGGCCATTAATGTTGATGCCTCGCCCTGCCCAGTCCAGCGTATTGAACATATCCTCCATTACGTTTGAGAACAATTTCGGGGAGATAACATCCCCTTGCCTCACGCCTCGACGAAGGTGGATATGTTTTGTTTGCTGGTTCTGAACTTGAACGGTCATCGTTGCGGCATCATACAGACACCTCAGCACCTCGATGTATCGCCAATCTACCTGGCATCGCTGTAAGGACTCCAGAACAGCCCAAGTTTCGACCGAGTCAAAAGCTTTCTCATAGTCCACAAACGCCAGACAAAGGGGCCGATTGTACTCCTTTGTCTTCTGTACAATCTGCCGCATGGTATGAATGTGGTCTATGGTACTATATCCGCTTCGAAAACCGGCCTGTTCCGGAGGCTGAAATTCGTCGAGTCTTCGCGCAAGACGGTTCGTAATAACCCTAGAAAACAGCTTATAGACATGGCTCAGAAGCGAAATCGGTCGATAGTTTTTCAGAAGGGTTTTATCACCCTTTTTGAAAAACAAAATGACCACGCTTTTGTGCCATGCCTGTGGAGTACTCCCGGTAAAAAGGACGGCATTAAAGAGTTCTTGGAGCTCTTTGATTAACGGAATTCCACCGGCCTTCAAGAGCTCTGTTGTAATTCCGTCCTCACCCGAGGCTTTTCCATTTTTAAGCTGTCTAAGGGCCAACACGATCTCATCCGGGCTGATGTCGGGCAGATCTTCCGTGTAGTGGCGTGTCAAAGTGGCTCTTTCATCCTCATTGTCAGGTGGGAGATGAGGGGCATGCGATGCATATAGCTGGCTGTAGAAGTCTTCCACTTCCGAGAGAATCTCTGGTCTAGAACTGACGACTCCCCCCGTCGACGTGGTTAACTTCGTCAGATGGCTTCTACCAAGTGGCTGGACGAACACTTTCGACCCCCGATTTTGCTCAATTGATTTTTCAATCAAGAGCGTATTAAATGATCGGAGGTCCCGTCGTACCAGCTTGGTGATTTTCTTGTTTAGCGCCACTTGATCTGATGAAGTTAACATGGGGTTGTCGCGTCGCTCTTCCATTAAGTGTAGAGTCTCTCTCGAAAGTTTTGACTTTTTGCCCTTACGTCGCATTTCGCAAAATTTCGTGCCCTCATCTCGGAGGACGTTTACCACTTGTTCAAGTTTCCGGTCTACGTCATCTGTGGTTTCCAAGGCAGCGAATCGGTTCTCCAGGTTTAACTGAAACTTTTCGGATCCAACCACGGTTTGGAGAAGGTTTGGACGGAGCGATGATTTCATCAAACGGACCCGTTCAAGCTTGATGTTGATATCCAGAGTGCCTCGTACTAGTCGATGGTCACTTCCGGTATGAAACCTAGTGAGCACCGAGACATCTCTGAATACACGCTTTTTGTCCGTAGTGATGAAGTCTATCTCGTTTTTAGTCCGTCCTCCGGGGCTTTGCCACGTCCACTTCCTCTGAGGCTGTTTCTTGAAAAAAGAATTCATCAAGAAAAGCCCCTCCTTCTCTAGGAAGTCGACAAGCATTTGCCCTCTGTCGTTCCTTTTACCAAAACCGTATGATCCTACTACCGACTCGCTGCTAGTCTGTACTCCCACTTTAGCGTTAAAATCCCCCATAACAACGTTGAAGTGGGCTCTGGAGGTCCTATGTAAGGCCTTTGATATGTCCTCATACAGAGTTTCCACTTCTGAGTCTGGGTGAGACTCCGAGGGCGCGTAAACCATAACTACTTTGAGGCTATACCTCTCAGTAAGTTTAATTATAAGGTACGCAACCCTCGAAGATACACTTGCGATTTCCAAAACGTTGTTACAGAGGGTTTTATGGACCAGAAACCCGACACCACCTTGAGACAGCTGGTCTCCCTCCCTGTGATACATAAGATGGCCCGATTCTAAGGTTACGGTATCCTCTCCCTGTCTTCGGACTTCACATAACCCGAGAATGTGCCATCTTATGTGCCCTAGTTCTTCTTCCAAATGCGCGAGCCTATCATCATGCCTAATCGTTCGTCCATTAAACGTAGCCAGTGTCAGTGAGGTTTGGCGGCCTACTGCGGTAACCCGGGGATTCTTCGCACCCCTCGCCCTGCCGTTACCATGACCGCCGCCTTGGTCAGGAATAGCAGGGCGGCCGGGAACTCGGGGCCGTTCTTTTGGGGACTTTTCCATGGGAGGTTTGGCCCATAGTCGCCACGCTGGGCATGCGGGTTGGCGACCGCAGGAGCGTAGCTTCTCGCACGGGTAACACTGCTGCCTGTTACCAGTCTGGAATTTAGCTACGCCGTAAATTGTGATGGTTATCCCGCCATCAATCGGTCCCCTTTAAGTAGGCTTCTACTACAGGCAGGGGATACCGATGCCGTATTCTAATCGCCCCGGCACCAGGGCATCACTATAGGACACTAGGGCAGTGTATCTATATTTATATACATTAGAATATTTAAAATCAGGTGAGTTGAGAGCAAACACCAAGCCAGCTATAAAAAAAAAAAAAATAGTTTTATCAAAATTAATTTTAGTAGTATATTCTATTCATCTAGATGAAATAGGTCGTAAGTTTTAAAAAAATATTCATAATATAATTTACAATGTCAAATATCAGAATAATACAAAACAATTATAAATTATTATTAAATAATACCACTTAAATCTTTTACACTTTATCTACTTAGGAGAAATTACTTTTAAATAGGTATAGAATGTGAGTTAACGGAAACTATTTAAATCAAAATCAAATGTTGTTTATCGGCGAGTGTTTAGTTGTTTTTTTTTTTTTAATTTGTACTTCGAAAGATGATCATATGCATATACCTCACCCGGTACGAAGTAGGTAGGTACCAAAAATTCAGCAAGTTAATCACTATCACCATCACTATCACTACATAGTGTAAAACAAAGTCGCTTTCTCTGTCCCTATATCCCTATGTATGCTTAAATCTTTAAAACTACGCAACGGATTTTGATGCGGTTTTTTTTAATAGATAGAGTGATTGAAGAGGCAGGTTTATATGTATAATAACATCCATTAAATAGTGGAGAAATACTGTTATTTTTGAGGTTTATACCCGTGCGAAGCCGGAGCGGGCCGCTAGTATTATAATAAAGTAGCGACCCGCCCCGGCTTCGCACGGGTGCAATGTAGACACTAATGTGGTGCATATGCATGTATTATACATATAAACCTTCCTCTTGAATCACTCTAACTATTAATGGAAACCGCATTAAAATCCGTTGCGTAGTTTAAAAGGTCTAGGCGCATAGACGGCGGGAAACTAATGGGTATAGTAAGCTTTCCTTAGTAGGTATATGCCACCGAGGGCTTTATTGTAGATCTATAAAAGAGGAATATTCCAGCATGCATTGTTTTGTTATATCTCGAAAGGATTAGGCAGCGTTTTCGATAAAAGCTCAGGTAGCAGGAAAGTTTATGTATATAATTTTTTAAGGTTTTGTGTAAATTGGTTCAAATATGATGAGTGAACACACCGTTAGATGCTTGGCGGCAGATTTTCAACTTAAGGGTGGTAGCCAAGTACTAGAAAGTACCCTACCACCATGCAAAACCTTTGTCCTAGATCGGAACCGTTCAAGAAACAGCTGTTACCGAATTAGCTAAAAAGGCAAGTAAGTATTACGACAATCTTAGCGAAATTACAAAGTCCTTGTTGGCAACACTGCTAAGCTGGATACCAGAATAAACCTCCATGGCCAAGAATAAATTAAAAAAAAAACGATACCAGAATGCGAATCTAATTAATGGAGTGGAGATAGCATAAAGATAGAATTAGATAAGTAAAACTTTAACAAAAAAAACGACTTAATATGGTTTTCTCATGGATGCAATTGTCAGAACTGGACCAAATTCATTTGAAGGCCATCGGATGAGGCCAAAACTATAGTCAGAGTTTCCGATATAATTCACATCATCACATCATCGGCCATAGGACGTCCACTGCTGAACATAGGCCTCTTCCTGGGGGGGTTTTGCCAATACTCGCCACGCTTGGCAGGCGGGTTGGCGAGCGCATTTAGGTGTGATTGTTGAAGGAAGACGCTGATGCCCATCTTCCGGATTACATCCCTTAGCCGACTCTTACGACAACCACGGGTAGAGAGGGTGGAGTACTATTCTTACGCCGGCACCACCACGACAATAAATACCGATATAATTAAACGTGAGTAATCGCGCATATATATAACAAAACATGAACTTAGACGCTATTACGCTAGCTCATACAAAAGACATCTGATATACAGAATTGTCGAAAATGTTCTATTTATTAGACGAATACGAGAAAAAACCCTAAAATGGCCTAAATTAGTGGTAACAATAACTAATGCAGGCAATCAAAACAAAACACAACGCACAACGCCAAACCACTCATTTTGTAAAATGTGATTCACGTTATGAGTCACGCTTGAGTTACAAGTGTATGCTAATTCCCCACACCGTACGAAAAGGTGCTTTCTTTTCTTTTACACACTATCAAAATGTTTGTATTGACGGCGCATTCGCAAATTATACGTAGGTATAACTCAAAGACTAAAAGTACTTTTGAAGTGAAAACTTCTTTAGCCGCGTTAATCGATTTTTGGTAACAAAACTTAGTGATTTGCATCACTGAAATGCTAATGACGTTTAAGTATTCACTTTTGCCATGACTGCCTATTTTTTTTTTTAATAGTGTAATGAAATGAAGTTGAAGTGGCAGTGGGCAGGGCACATAGCAAGCAGAACTGATGGCCGATGGGGCTGCAAAGTTCTGGAGTGGAGACCACGGACCGGCAAGCGCAGCGTAGGACGTCCACCCACAAGGTGGACAGACGACCTCATAAAGACCGCAGTCCTACGGCTGAGATGATGATGATGATGATGATGATGATGATGATGAATGAAATGAACGAAACTTTCTACTGATGTTAAGAGATAACGCTTGTCCGCGATCATTGCAGCTGTATCCCGAACTTTGAATAACAAAGCTGAGTCCAGAGCATCGATGCTTTGGCGCTCATTACTTTAAGTCATGGTGGGTGACGGTGTGTTCTCACACATCCTCACTTGAGAGCCAGTTCCATTCCAGGCTGGGTGCGCTTTACCATCTTCGACCACACTGTCACACAACATCAGGTGAGCTATTGTCAAAGACATAGTTTGACATCAATAAAAAACATTCGACGGTTAAACTTTACAGCTTTGTAATTTTCCTAGCTACCTACTTGTCAAACCGCTAAACACTACTGCTTGGAGGCAGAAAACCTTACATACACAGGCTTGTATGTAAAACTTATCCTGGTAAGATCTATCACTTATTATACCAACTAGCGACCCGCTCCGGCTTCGCACGGGTGCAATGTATATACTAATGTGGTGCATATACATTATACATGTGTTATACACGTAAACCTTCCTCAAAAATCACTCTATATATTGGTGAAACTCGCATGATAATCCGTTCAGTAGTTTTTAAGTGTATCGCGAACGAACAGACCACTGTTTTAATCTAAGTCTTAACAAAAATGTTCGCATTAGTATGAGATGGCGCCACTGGGACAGATAAGACGCGGCGACATAATACATATAACATATATACTGTGGATGATATATTTATGTTTTTTTTTTAAGTTTATGAATAAATTGTCTCTGAACAGTAGCTCTCTGCTTTATATCCTCCTTCGCTAGTAGACAGTTTAACATTGACTTAAATTATGAGTTTGATATGCTCTGAAATATTGCAGTTATAAAACATACCAAAAAATTACATCTCTACATAAAACCTGTTTCAAAATTACGCATTAGATACAATAAAAAGCTAATCTATTTCGCAGCGTTAATAACCTGTTTAAATACCGGGTAATATAAATGCTATTCTAGACTGCTATTTGTCCTGTAAAATTCAAACGAGGTACTCTCGAATCTCCGCGGCTTTTAGCAACACAAAGAGATTGAGTGAAGTAGTGCTTATTTCCAAAGCAATTAAGTATTCTCTTGGGATACTGAACCTCTTCTGCGGTGTGCCACTTCATCTGTATTCATAAGAAGCTAAGTAGCTCCAGTATTAGTGCCACTTATAGATTAGATTTAGCTTTCAAGGCGACACTACAAGATTTTGCCTTTTTAACCGACTACGGAGAAGCAAAAGGAACTGTTTGATGTTTTTGATCGGTATGTGTTTTATATAAAATATAACTTCCTAGCGATCCGCCCCGGCTTCGCACGGCTGCAATGGATGTAGATACTAAAAACCTTGACAAATTATACACCTAGATTTTCCTCATGAATCACTCTATCTATTGGTGAAGTTCGCATGATAATCCGTACAGTAGTTTTTAAGTTTATCGCGAAAATACAGACAGACGAAGGACGACTTTGTTTTATAATATGTAGTGACAAATAGAAAAAGATCTCATTTAAAGAAATCCATTATATATTCAAGAACTTCGTAAATCATCATCATTTCAGCCGTAGGAAGTCCACTGCTGGACATTGACTTCCGTAAAGACCGGTTGGAAGCGGCTCGCATAGCGCGTTCAGGCGGTCTTTATGAGGTCGTATGTCTATCTTGTGGGTGGACGTCCTACGCTGCGCTTGCCGGTCCGTGGTCTCCACTCCAGAACTTTGCAGCCCCATCGGCCATCTGCGTAACTTTGTAAATGTGGAAATGCAATTAATTGATTGATACAACTGGCGACCTTGTCGCTAAAAGCGGTCTCTTCCAGGAAACCTTAAGATGGAAAGGATTAAAGGAAGAAAAAGACGTGGTGTGTCAAAAACGAGGATATACATTATAATAGAGAAATACATAACTGTAACATAAAGAATATTATAATTTAAAATGATTATGTCGAACAAAATTAAAATTCTTTTTATTTTATATGTGAAAGTAACGAGACGATAAAAGATAAAAGATAACGTATGACCATGACCATTGCAGCGATACACAGAACTTTGAGTAACAAAACAAAATTCAGAGCATCGTTGCTTTGGCGCTCATTACTTTGAGACAATAGATAGTTAACCTTAACAGCCCAGTAATTTCGATAGCTTCAGTACCCTTCAAACCGGAACACAGTAATGTTTACACACTAAGGCAGAATATCTGGTACTGCGGTGGTACCTACCTAGACGACCTCCTGCTAAGAAGATACCAACTAAAAAACTATTCTCTCTGTGTATTCCACTCTATTATTTAATATGCTTTATTTCGCTCTCAACGTACGATCGAGTCACAAACAATAAAAGCGGTAAGTCTAAGCATTTGTAATAAAAGCAATCTCAATGATCTATCAAATCAACACTAACGCCGACTCGCGCCCATTAAAGCATGTCCGATGTCCATATAAAAACATTCGCACTAGCTCGTCCAAGACTGTTTCGAAAGACGCCGTGGACCGTAAACATTCCACTGGCCACGAGCATGAGTCGGAACCGCGTTGATACAGATAAAAACTTGACTCCTCTGTACTTGGAGAAAGTACTACTTGATATTCCGTCGAATCTCAAGTTGAAAATCTGCCGCCAAGCACTTAATGGTGTGTTCAGGCAGCCTCAATTGAGAGCTTGTTTCATTGCAGGCTAGGTGTGTTTACCGTCTTCGACCATTCATTCACTTAGCATCAAGCGAGCTGTGGACAAACATCTGATCTAATCTAAAGACAACTAATTTAAAAAAATGCATCAGTTTTTCTTTACTATATTCCAGGCTAGTTATGTACCATCATCGACCACAACATCACTTAACATCAGGTGAACTGTGGTCAAACACCTAGCCTGTCAAACATTTAAAAAATGCAATAGTAAGATTGAAAAACATTTATTCGACACAATACCTACAGATTATTATTATTTTTAAATGCAGAATGGGCCCATTTAAGCACGGCTGCTTTTCAAACAGATCTTGCAAATTACGCGTGAAAATTTTCTAATACGAACTTAAAACAATATAACACGATCTAATCTAGTCGAGATTGAATTGCTAATTTCTAGGCAAGCGTGCTCCAACTAAGACCGCATCATCACTTAACATCAGGTTATAAAACCTGATGTGAAGTGGTGACCGTCATAAGACGGTCAAACGTTAGCCTATTTCTTATTTTTAAAAAAGGTACCTAACTTAACACCACTTTCTTTTTATTGACATTTTTTGGTTTTAAGGTTACTGATGTACACAAAAAAGTTTTTGTCTGTTCATCGCTGAAAATCCACGGACAATTCAAATTTTCATGCTTACATTTTCACGTTGAAGAATGTCAAAGTTTTTTTTTAACTATTGAACAAGTTATAAAATTTAGTAAAGCAATAAGTTAACAATATATTATGTATACATATATTTTAACGCCAGTGAAAATTACTTGAAATTAGATGGAACAAACTCTCTTAAAAAAAACATAACCCAGCTGCCATTAAAATAGCTATAAATAAAGGAAAATATTTTTTTAAACAAATTTATTATTCCTAATTAAATTTATAAATATGACTTATATATATTTTAGTAATCCTCTTTTAATTGCCTTTATTTAGATAGCCTACTTGATAGATTTTGTTATTTTTTTAAAATTAACGTATTACTATTTCGCGCCAAAAATCCACCATCTTGTTTTTTTTTTAAAACCACCTTTAGTACACGTAGGTTATTAAGACGAATCTAACGATATCTATTCGGCCGTTTGGAAGATATGAGGTAATAAGGAAAATATACCCACATACATACAAGATACGCGCGAAAAACATAACCCTTCCTTGGCAGTCGGGTAACAATAGAACTATCGCCAATTAGCATCAGCATATTTTTGGGACTAACCCTCTCCTCTTTTTGATTTAAATTGCTCACTTTTACTACTAAAAAAATGTTTAAAATTTTCCTGTTAATAAATATTCGATTTCCACAAATCGTCTAAACGATTGCCAAATCAAACTCGGCGAATCATTTCAAATCTTAAGCCAGTGTTCAAGCATTCGCCCAGTTTTTTGTCTCTTCAAAAACGATCCACCGGTTCCACTGAAGCGAACCGTTCATGCAGCTGTTAGATACTGAAGAGTCACCGTTAACGGTCGAAGAAAGGGTCGTACCCAGGACGCGCAGAATGGGGCTATTTTTTAAACATAATAATTCGCAAAAATTAGTAACACCAGCTTTTGATAAGAGAACATATCCTGAATAAACCTGCTTATGTCTAGAGGAGTTTGTAGCGATGATAGCTCAGTGGTTAGTGCGGTCGGTTCACACATGTAAGGACTGTGTGTTCAAACCCCATCAATGAGCTTGAGCTGCTGATGAATGAAAACATCGTGAGAAAACCATAGCATGGTGGTAAAATATTTTTAACCGACTTCAAAAAAGAAGGAAGTTCTCACTTCGACTGTATGTTTTTTATGTATGTTACGCGATCATTCCGCCATGTATGAATCGATTTTGAAGAAAAAAAACGAAGTTGAAAATCTGCCGCGAAGTACTTAACGGTGTGTTCCGGCGGCCTCACTTGAGAGACGGTTCTATTTCAGGCTAGGTGTGTGTGGCTAACGCTTGTTGTTGGTTGTTGTTGTTAACGCGGTTGTTAATTTATAATTGTACATTGAAAGGCATGCGTTATAATGGGACAGTCACGAAAATTCAATGACAATTAACGTTAATTTACATAAACAAGTTAGACTTTAAGATTTTCTTACCCCCATACCTGAATACGTCCATAGAAAAAGAGGCTCCGTAGAAAACTAGCCATTCTTTAATTAAACCAGCACGCTTTTGCCTCTAGCCTTGTTTTCGATTCGGCTTGCTACGCCAACGTAAATCGTTTACCGAATTACAGGGATTACTCAACGGCCATCGACAGGTGAGATGGAATGAGCAACAGACACGAATCTGGTACTGTTTCTTTATCTTTACTAGGCGATTCAAAATCTTCCATGTAGTAGGCGTAATTTGATCATACTTATTCGAACTATGACTACATAATTCCATTTACACTCTTCTTGAAATAAATGCTGTCTAAATCTTCACATCACAGGCAATAACTAAAGGTATGTCTACCCAGTTAGAATAATTGAAGTGATAAATTCAAATTCGTTTTTTTATCATAATCCAAATCTGGAATGTCTGCCAGAACTAAAATCTCTACTTGAATTATATTCCGTATTCCTTCAGCCATAGATGACAATGACGTCTTCAACGAACAATTATTTAAATAATAATAGGGGTTTAATATTGTCATTTTAACGCACTGGCCACTTAGAATAAAAATTTAACTTGCCTGATAAGCGTAACTTTTTTCATAAAGTAACATTTTAAATTTAAATATCACATGACATTTGACATTTTCCGCGTTTTTTTATAGCTGACTTTCTAGGTGGTTGGTTGACCACAACTCACCTGATGTTAAGTGACGGTGTGGTCGAAGATGGTAAAGCACACCTAGCCTGGAAAAGAACTGGCTCTCAAGTGAGGCTGCCGGAACACACCGTTAGATGCTTGGCGGCAGATTTTCAACTTGAGTGTGGTAGCTAACCAGCCGAGTACTAGAAAGTACCCTACCACCACGCTATGGTTTCCTCACGATGTTTTCCTTCACCGGCAGCTCAAGCTCATTGATGGGGTTTGATCCCACGCCCTTCGGCATTTAATTTTGACAATTTTTGCATGGAAAAATAAATTCTTAGGTAGCAGTCCAAAAAGCCTTTACGCAGTTAGTGGAGTCCAAGTCCCTAGAGTTCTATCGCAAAAGATTAAATGCCATTCCTATTAGATATGTAATGTGTATGCAACGAGGTTAAATATTTCAATTAAATAAAAATATTTTATCAAAAATACGAAATACGAATAGTACGAAACGGTAATTTTATCTCCTATTATCATCATCATCATCATCCAAAGCCTTCTTTATCATACTGCTGGGTCATGCCATCTGCCTCAGTCCTGTGTCAATCTGGTCTATGTTTGGCCCGCGACGGTGACGATACCGTCGACCCATCTTGCGGCTGGACGACCAACGCTCCGTTTACCTTGCTTAGGCTACCACTCTGTTGCAACCTTACTTCTTTATTCTATAGGCACAAAAAGTTGCTATGAAGTTGCATTACATTGCTTGAGAATATAACATCTCAAAATACACGTATAGGTATGTGTGAACTTGATATTGATAAATTTAATTAACACAAAATCAGTTTTGCTTAGATTTTCATGTCACATTATCAGCTATAGGACGTCCACTGCTGGAAATAGGCCTCCTCCTGGAGGGTTTTGCCAATACTCGCCACGCTTGGCAGGCGGGTTGGCGAGCGCAGTTAGATGTAATTGTTCAAGGAAGATGCTGCTGCCCATTTTCCGGATTACATCCCTTAGCCGACTCCCTTACGGCAACCACGGGTAGAGAGGGTGGGGTACTATTCTTACGCCGGCACCACCATGGCACCATGCAAAACCATGTGATAAATCAAAATTATTGATCTAATTTCCAAGCTAACGAAAGATCAAAAAAACATAGAGCGTCGAACACTCATCAGGATTTCACAAGACGAATTTGCGATTGTATCAAACATTTCGTAAATATCTCAGTCCTAATCTAAAATTCTTATCCGGAGCTCCTTCAATTTAGCTTCCCCTCTTGAGGATAAAGATAATGGGCCTCTATAAAAGCTTTCATTTGCCGAAAAGTCCTGTAAACAGTACTTAAATAACGAGATCTTATTGCTATCAAAACATTAATTAGTATGTGAATTACTTTTAATGAGTATAATATAATAAGTAATTTTATGCGGAACTTCCTTTCGACTTAATACTACATCAAGCCGAAAGTTCTGCATAATCCTACCTATACCTATCTCAGTAACTTTTAATAATACGTACTTTAATGTTAAAGTAATGAGACGCTCTCCCGATGGTAAGATATAACGCCTATCCATGACCATTGCAGCGATACAAAGAACTTTGATCAACATCATCAACATCATCACTTTCCATCAGGTGAGATCGTGGCCAAATGCATGCCTGGTCCATCGTATAAAAAAAAAAAAACGAAGTCTAGGGCACGCAACTTTTACAGTTTTTCTTTCCATAAAAACCTAATTCGGACTATGACGAACGTATTAAAACAAAGCCAAATCGGTTCACCTGTTCTCAAGTGATACACGCTTATCAACGAACAGGATTTCATTTTTATTAATATAGGTTACTATTTTTAGCTTCAATATATCAAAGTGAAAAATAACGTGTCTGTCTGAACAATCGTGGTAATCGGTACTCTACATTTGTTCAGAGTTAGTAATTTATTATTTTCTCAATAGGAAGAGCAAACACAGCCAATCTAAATTCTTGGCAAAGTACGTGTTAAAACATCAGTTGTTTTTATTATCTGATAGCTGTTTTATTTTTTACTAGATGACCGGATCAATTGAGTCATGCGATGTTTATCAATCAGAACCATCGAGTACGTAAGTCGATGGAGAAGTTATAGGAGGCCACCCAACATTTCAAATAAAATTTTATTTTTACCACCTCTGGCTCTAGGCTTCTGAGGCTTCATTTACAAATGTTGCAAAGTCGATAATTCTGTTTTCTATGTTTATTTTTTAAGATATAAGCTCCACAGACACCGCGGTCCGTGACCTTTATCCACTTATTGATTCCATTTTCTTTAAATACTATTAGAGGGAAGTTAGTTTAATTAATCTTAATCTTGGGTTAAAATACTAGTTTGTGTATATATCGCGTGCAGACCAGCGATCCGCAAGCAGCATCCGATCACAAGTATGACGCATGTGCCAGCCATTGCCCTCCTCAACCATATCTGAGAGAAAAGAGCGAACCAACGCACGACGCCGCCGTATCGTGTATTTGTGTGTTGCAAGTTTTGTGTGTTCCTCTTTTACGTAGCAACGCACCAATTAAAATGACTTATGCTAGTTAAAAAATAAACAATAAAAAATATTAAACATTTTCACTTTTTTATATAATGGTTAGCGATGCCGTGATCAAACAGCACCTTCATCGATAAATTCCTATGTCATTTGTTTTTAATTCATATTATCAGAGTATTCATTAAAAATATGTGTCTATTAACTAATTAATTAGCTGTCTCGTTTTCGCTTATAACAATTTATATCAGCTAAAAGTTGACAAAACATTTTAAATGATTGTTTATCAGATATTTATTAATAACATAATGTGTATATGCAATTCATAATGGAAAATCTCGATCACTTCCAACAATGAATCACACAAGTTGATACTTTTCTGGAAAAACTAACCTAAGACCAATTACCGCAGAAGAGTAATAATAATCGATAGATTAAATACAAAATACATATTATAAGTGTTTAGTTAGATTAATTTGTGAACAAAACGATGACTTTTAATGAGCAAATACGCGTTATTTCTCTTCTATTAGTATAAATAATCGATGTTTTTTTTTTGTTCCAATGAATGATGTGAAAGCACTCATTCGTCCCACGTTAATTGCTAATCATAATATTTCTTAGTACTTATAAAAACTGATGGTAATCTAGATAAATCAGGTGCAAAAAGCTCAGTAAAGTGCTTCTAATTAGATTTTATAGCGGGTCTTAACCGTTGTTTCATCATATATCATAGGTAGATGAATCGTTAGAAATTGAATCAGAGTTAGCAATAGATCGACAGAAATATATACTTGTATGTTTTAAAAAAATGAATAGCAGAAAGTAATAAGAAGATAGTTTTGCGTGGTGATAGGGTACTTTCTAGTACTCGGCTGGCTAGCTACCACCTTCAAGTTGAAAATCTGCCGCCAAGCATCTAACGGTGTGTTCCGGCAGCCTCACTTGAGAGCCAGTTCCATTCCAGGCTAGGTGTGCTTTACCATCTTCGAACACACCGTCACTTAACATCAGGTGAGCTGTGGTCAAACACCTAGCCTGTCAACCATAAAAAAAAAAAAGTAATGATATGTGAGAGAATTGCGTTATTAATATGTGGATTCTTAAACAAGTATACGGATACAGACGGAATAAAGCTAAAGTCATATTCCATTAATCCTGTAAATTTACAAGGTTATTCGTTACTGTAGATATTATGTACTAGATGTAAAATAAACGCTTTCATATCAATACTACTAATGAACAAAAAAATGGGAAATCATGAGGACTGCCAACAGAAATGAAAACACTTAACATTTGTCGTTGATGCGAACCCATAAATTTTGCCCCTACCAAAAATTCCCTCAAAGGGGCTGAAGAATTTTTTACTTCAAAAAAATTCCATTTCTAGTCAATTAGGTATAAAATAAATAAATATTACAAGTCACACAGCACCATCTAGCCACAAACTAAGTAAAGCTCGTAACTCTATGGGATCCGGATAACTGATAGATAAACTCTCTATGCCAATATCATATTTAAAAAAAACGTGACGAGGTGTTAAGAGCTCGTTGGAGTTTTTGGCGGGAAAGTCATGTCGCCGCATTATATTATTTTCTAAAACCTTTTTGGAATGTTTATAAATGTATAAAAATAATGGTTTATTCATAAAAGGCTGAATTATAAACACGATTATATCAATAAAAAGTGTTTTTTTTTGGGTTATTTGCACACTAGTGCTTGGCGGCAGAATATCAGGAGCATGTTGGAAAACCAGACAGTCTTGCCATGGTCCTGAAATATTAGCAATCTTTAAATATAAACGTTTACGACCTTTACAAAAATTGACAAGTTTCTAACCAAGCTACTACAATTAAACCCGTGTGAAGAAAGGAAATCGATATATCATTACGGTTGAAATCTATAGAAAAAGTATACGTTACATCTTTGTCTGATTTTTCACACGAGAAGAAATATTTCACATGAAATGGGATCACAGATGAACTTTTGTAGATTTCACAAATTGTAAAGATGATCGTAGCTCACCACACATCAGTGAAAACAAACATCGAATTAAATCCTAAACATCTAGATTGAAGATTATAGAATTGAAATCAGACTACGTCCTTACGTCGCCCTACATTTTGACGTGTGAGAATGTGTTATTTGACTCTTTTTACTAGACACGAGATGTCTTACTCAACAATATATTTATATGCAATAAGCTAAGCATAAACATACCTAAGCTACGCAGGCGTTCAGATTTCGTTGCGTTGTCATTACAAATGGCTTACGACTGCGAATGCGATATATGATACGAAACATATGATACAGAAAGAGATAGCTATAAGTAGTGTATTGCGCTTAAAGTACACTAGTGCAAATCAAATTGCAACAATTGTCTGAATTTATTTGCAACAATTTGTGCGCGCTAGTGCAAATAAGGTTATTAAATCCGCTATATTAGATTTTATTATGACGCCATAAATCATACGACACGAGAAGACCTAAAGCGTATCGACAAATTCCTCTTATATATATGTAAATACATGATAAGTACTATAGGAAATACAAGTTGGACAAATGTGCACTGATAATCATCAAGATATTCTTCTTTTGAAAAATATAAAAATTTGCCCTCACACTTCAGATTAAATAAATAGATTGAAACTTTATTGTGTACACTAAAATCAAATTGATTAATACAGATTAGATTATAACCTTATGAGCTAATGGCTCAAAGCTATCTCTTCCAGGCAACCACGGAATAGAACCAATTTACACATAAGCTCGCGAATTGGTAATAACTTGAGATAGTCAATAGAATGCGAACGTTACGGTTACTGAAGAAATCTCAACTCCCAAACCCCGCTAATTGCAACTTAGGTAACCTTACAAACTCGTAATTCGACATCTATAAAAGTGAACCTATGGCTCGAAACATCGAGATACATACGACGTTGTTAATAAGGAAGAACTAGTATAAATTCAACATTGTTAGGGAATTCTTGCTTTTCCCTACAATGTAACAGCAAAGGTGCATACTTGAGATGTGGAACTATAAAGAAAGACATGATAGAAAACGGACACACTTACTTGGACGTTTTATTAGAAGAAGTCTTACAAGTTTTAGAACACGACAGTTTGGTCTAGCAGGCAAGTTACAAGTATGTGAAAGTTTCACTGGTACGAAGCTACGGACCATTTAGTGGATTTTCATACGGCTACCACGATGAATCCTGTTGCTAAGCCATTGAAATGATAACTTCTTTAGCCGCGTTGAGCGAATTTTGGTAGGGACGAAACTTATGGGTAACTTTTCGGCAATCCCTACGATCTCAAAATCAAAATCAAAAAGTCATTTATTCAGTTTAGGCCCTGGTAAGGCACTTATGAACGTTAAGTTACATTTTTGAATCTACCACCTGCTCGTAATTACTTCAACTGAGAAGACTCCGGCAAGAAACTCAGCAAGGCATTCTTTTTTTGTGGATCTTTCTTTTCATATTAGGTTACAGTTTACAGTTATAGATATTAATACATTATGCTTACTACAATTGTCACTTAGCCAGGGGGATGCAAGTGCAGAGAGAAGCTACTACAATCATATATTCCTGTCTTCCACGTAATGAGCCTCCACCTGATTAACATACAATGAAATCAAAATTTTACTAAGCATTAAAACAGCAACAAAAGTTGAAACTTCAAAATTTTGTTAAACTTTAAAAACAGTTCTAACTAAGATTTCAAAACACAATAGACGTTACTTCTATTGTATTTTGAATTTCGAAATCATTGCTCAAACTCGCTATCGGAACACCGAAATTGCTAAAACTGATTAAAGTTCCAAACAATATCACAAGCCGGACTGAGATTTTGAAGGCCTCGAAATAAATTAAAACGAACTTAACACAAATTACAAGGGATATACGATACGAAAGTCATATCGGTGAGACTTTAACCCTTAAACCAATAAGCATACGTCACATTTCACAATGAAAAGTTATAGAAACCGTTGCTGCACATTGTAAGGGAAATGATCCATTCATTGTTAACTCTTGTACAACTTTGATTTTTGATTCATGCAAACTTAAGCTCTAACCCTTAACATTAAGATTAAAGATAAAAGTTTGCGTGTTTGTTGCGATAAGACTTTTCGTCCGGAATTTAAAACAGGAAAGGACGTTGAAAAAAGGGGCACGGCGGGAACACACCTGTCAGTGTTGCCAGTTTTTGATGTGAACGAGTGAATGGCGGTTTGTTACAATGAATTGTTTGAATTTCGAATTTCAAGCATTTCTTCTGTTCCTGATTCACCTTTCTCCTGAACACTGTCCGATAATCTTTTGTTCAATTTGGAACTTCTTTTTCGATTGTTATACGAATTGAAGCGCAACATCTTTCTTTCTCTCAATTTCTAAACTTCAAATCCAAAAATTACAAAAATCTTGTGACTAATGTTTTATTTTTAAAAATCGTACTCGAGATTTTTCTAGTACATACCTAACTCTAAAATAAACAACGAAATCTATGAACTAAGATGATATTTTTAAAAGAAAGATATGTTTGCAAAACGGCTTACCAATCTGCGTGATTGTTCTGTAGGCGACTTTGTCATTCGTGTCATTTTTTAAGGAACAAAAAAATATATATTTCGTCTTGTGTCGTATTCAATGAATAAATTATTTTTATGGAGTAGGTACTAGCGACCCGCCCTGCTTCGCACGGGTGCAATGTAGATACTTATATAGTGCATATGCATGTATTAAACATATAAACTTTCCTCTTGAATCACTCTGTCTATTGATGGAAACCGCATTAAAATCCGTTGCGTAGTTAAAAAGATCTAAGCGTACAGACGGCGGAAAGCGACTTTGTTTTATACCATGTAGAGACTAAACAAGGTGTATACACCGCTCTACAGTTGAGATAAACAAAGCGAGTGTTCCGATGACGTGATCTTGTACTACTTTAGTACATTTATAATCGTATCACTGAACAAAGCAACGAAAGTCAATAACTAAATGAAATGCCATTGGGAGCTAAAAGTCTGGAATTCGTTTGTGGGCGTATGAATGAATGGACAGAGTTTGTTGACTGATCCGTCAGGCATAACCTTGTGTGATGTAAGTTTGTATTGACAAAACGATAATATATGAGTAAGAATAAGATGAGCTATTACTATAGTATGGAAATCATGAGAATAGCCTTGTATCTACTAGAAATAAACCGTTTTTTTTTTTTTACAACGGATTAGGCGTGCGTTTGGCCATGATCTCACCTGATGGAAAGTGACGATGTGGCCGAAGATGGAGCACGCTTGCCTAGGAAATACCTATTCACATATTTCTTGAACAAATCCGGGTTCCACACCTGGCAACGAGTTCCACACCTCAGCAGTTCTTACAAGGAACGTGGTCTGGAAACGTTTAGTACGTTTGTAGGGAAATAGATGTTTTTGATGATTAATCATGATATTTTATGTAGGTAACTATTTTTTTTTATGGCTGACAGGCTAGGTATTTTACCACAACTCACCTGATGTAAAGTGACGGTGGCACACCTAGCCTGGAATGGAACTGGCTCTCAAGTGAGGCTGCCGGATCACACCGTTAGATGCTTGGCGGCAGATTTTCAACTTGCGGGTGGTAGCTAGCCAGCCGAGTACTAGAAAGTACCCTACCACCATGCTATGGTTTCCTCACGATGTTTTCCTTCACCGGCAGCTCAAGCCGGGGGACGACAGCTAAGGAGATCACCAAGTAATAGTTATATATATTTAATAGTAATATTATGTACTATGATAATATTACAAACCCCTTATGCATCGACACAATCTTATTATTTAATTAGATTTTAGATAACACTTGTTGAAACAACAATAGGTATATATACGCCTACACGAGATATCAATATTTATGACACGAAAGAACAATGAAGCTCTTCTTTACAATATAGACCTATTTAATAACTTAGACAGACAGACAGTATTATCTACATATTATTCCATCTATGAGAAGTAGGGTTGCCAACTGTCTGGGTTTGTACGGACATCGTCCGGTATTACAGTTCGGATACTCCGACTATAGTTTCGGCGACATACGGTGGCCTTTTTCAAGGAGTCAAAGCAGAGCACACCGCGCGCGCTGCCACGTCTTGCTTTACACTCCGGACCGTTGAAGACAACGTAATTAATCTAATCATAGATTTCATTACGAAGCCGTCAATCCCAATGTAAACACTTATTTAAAATGATCGATTTTTGCTTTTTTCGTGGTTGACAAGCCAGGTGTTTGACAGCTCACTTGATGTTAAATGACGGTGGTTCTCAAGTGAGGCTGCCGGAACACACCGTTAGGTGCTTGGCGGCAGTTTTAGAACTTGAAGGTCCAGCCAAGTACTAGAATATACCCCGCCACCACGCTATTGTTTTCTCGCGATGTTTTCCTTCACCGTAAACCAAACATCGTTATCCTCGCAGCAAATCTTTCTTTTATTTAAAAGTAATAACGAAGAACAAAATGACCATAACCATGACCATTTCAGCGGTATCCATAACAAAACATAGTTCAGGGTAACGCTACTTTTTCGTTCATTACTTTGATACATAGTGCGTCTCATTTTTTTTATTTTTTTTTTCATTTTATGATTATAATTTTAAATATTAAAAAATGTATTAGTCTCAATAGCCTTGTAATCGCGCTATAGCTACAAAAAAACACTACTCTTTACATACATAATTGTTACATATTATATTTATACATACTATTTAATATTTAAATTAGATATTATTATTGTCGCCAAGCAGGGTGATGGCAGGTGGACTAAGCGTTGACGAATTGGTGGCCACGAACTGGTAAACGGAGCGCTGGTCGTCTACCAACTTGTTAAATAGACAACATAGCAAAAATCACGGGTCCAACCTAGACAAGACTGGCACAGGACCGGAACGAGTGGCGTGCAAGAAGAGAGTTATGCTCAGCAGTGGGCGATTACAGGCTGATGATGATGATGATTACCAAGCAATAGTGTGCAAAAATTACTGTATCCCGTTTTGAAGAGTAATGTTGTTGTAGCATATGACTATTGACAGTAATACTCCATTCTGCGGTGGTACTGTTTCAGTTGATCTTAAGCTAAATGTAACACCTAATTTTATACACAAAGTTACAAAATTAAGCTTATAGTGACTCAATGGAACTAACCTATTAATCATTTCACTCAATACAGATACTGATTATACATTTCATTACATACGATGGAAAACAAACAAAAAAAAAACAAACTGTTGTGTTTTTGTTTTGCGTACGAAGACCGAAAGTTGGAGAAAAATAGCGGTACTGACAATAGGTGCTTGTTATTTATACTGACTATTGCTGTAGAATAATCCTGCTAATGAAATTCGGCACACGCATATTTAATTACCTGAATTAACATATAGAATACTTTTACATTAGATTTTATTTATTTAATTTTATTCATTGACAGTTTAACAGATTGACAGTTTGACTGATGGACTGATCGGGGATTAATACAAAAAAATATATTTTAAAATACGAAACAATGATTCGCAAAGAAGAAGGTTGAGGTTAGCATGAGTATTTCGTTGCAAGTAATGTACAATTAACTATGTGTGTGCCAAAAAATCATCCAAACATACAACACATCGCATTTATAATATTATTAGGAATGACTTTTCGTAAACTCTGCGAACTGAACAAACTTTTTTAAATTACACGGGGACGAAGTCGCGGGTAACAGCTAGTTACTAATATGAGTAAAAGTAGTTTATTAAATGTGTTTGTTAGTTTGTTAAGGTCAAATCTTACAAGCGGAATTAAAGTCTTATTCCTATTTTCCTACGGAGTTGAAAGTCGACACGTTGGTTCAGTGCACATGACAATACATTTTTATAAGCATGACCTGATTCTACACCTAGAATTGGCTGCAGACGGAGACACTCCTCAACGGTCAACAGTATAAACACCAGTTTTGTAAAGGGAACCATTATCTGTCGTAGAACTATCGTAGAAGCTGAATCGTCAGACTTAGTGTCAGATTAATATGCTGTTCGAAGGCCTCCCACACAGATTACCGGTTATTAATATAGAAATATAGGAAAATCATACGGGATATACAATTTAACCAGTCATCTGACGGTAGCATTCAGAAAGAAATGCCACTCACGGTCACCTATCCAAATCCTGACCGACTGGACTAGTAGGTAATGTAATCTATATAAATAAAAATTTAATCCTGTTCGTTGGTAAGCGCCTTACTTAAACTTGCTGAACCAAGATGTTTTTTTTCTCATTTTCGTTATACTTCGAATAAGGTGTTAGATATGAGATCGAAGGCCTAGCGTTACAACATCGGGTACGAAATACCAGGCATTCAGATAGTTTGATATAAAAACTCCTATAAATTTTTATTAGTAAGTAGTGTAAGTGTACGAAAATTTCAATGTTTTCAGTCCCTTAATATTGTAACAGTCTTTTTACCCTGTCAGTTGGAAGCGAGCTCCAGCCATCATTATCCGACATCTCAGTAATCATTCATCATCACCGGTGATTTGACCGGTTAACTGGCGGAGCACGGCACCCGAGGTAGTTGAAAAGAACAAATTATTTAAATTGGAACGCTACTAATAATATCTCAAGATATTGATTTGGAGTCAAATTGCGGGTGTGGTAATGAAGTTTTTAAATTAACAGTCATTATTGGTGATTAATGGGCTGTAATTGTTGATTCTTTTGTGTCTAACATCTATTTAGATATAATTATTGATTCATTCTGAAGCCAAAATAGTTGGCTTTAATGCGGAGATGAGAGCTTTTTCCTATACATGTACGGGTGTATCTCAGTTATTGAAAATTTAGTACAGGGCTATAAGCTTGGGATGTACTCAGTCAGAAAGATGTCACTGTAAGAACAACTTTTACTATGGTAGCAACTCTAAATAAAAATCATGAAATATATCAGCTGTTCTATTAAAAAAGTATGTTACAGATTGTCCAAATATACAATAAAATATAACTTTATTGTGCACCAAACATAATCACATTACACTTAAAAAAGAGATAATAAAAACAAAACAACATTGACTAGTATATGGTAGTTCAACGGCGGCCTTATCGCCTAGAGCGATTACTTCCAGACAACCTTTGGATGAACAGATATGATATGATATGAAATATAAGAAGTAGCTGACATTGTTCGTTTGTAGAAAAGAGTGCTCATAGTAAAAGTGGTTCATAATGATGAATTCAAGCTTGTAACCTTGTCAATTATAGTATAATGTACATTCATGTTTAACGAATGTTTATTGCGTGCAATAAATCAATAACCTTACCACAAATACATAACACACACACACACACTAGCACATTACTATACATACTGCAGCTCGATGCTAAGATGATAAACGCACCTGGTCTGGAATGTAACTGACTCATAAGTGAGGCTACAGGAATACTCTGTTAATTGCTTGGCAAAGATATTTAACTTGAGGATAGTAGCTAGCCACCCGTGTATCCTACTACCATGCTATAGTATCAACTACTAGTCGACAGCGTAAATAGCAACCTGGTGGCGTTGCCACGTTGAATGGAAATGTCTATTATATTTTCAACATCAGGCTTTGCAGAAATTTCATGACAGTCATGCAATGTAACTAATGTTAATATCTAATCCAACATAATAATATGTTACCTATTGTAGTATAAACCAGAAATCAAAAGTAACCCTAAGTTGAATTTACATAATGTTAAACACACAATTATGTAAATTGCAAATTCTCCTGTTAATATTTCCGCTGGTTGTAATTTTCAACACGCAAGTGTTTGAACTTGCAATAAGAAAAATTAAACGGTAGCTCCGATTAACACAACCTGGTTTTGTTTTATCGAGACGAAAGGATATCCGCTGGAGCAATAAGAGGGGTCATTACGTGTAAGTAATTTACATTTTTTTTATATGTCGTTATTTGTAGAACTGTTAACTTGATCGCAAAACCTGACAATGTACAATAACGCAACGAGACCAACGCAATTTGATCGGATAGCAATTTTGTAACTGTACTGGAAATATTCACTGTCAGAAATACGATACATTAAAAATATGAATCAGCGATTTGTAAAATTATGCCATATATGCAGTTTTTAATTATTTTACCTATGACTATCTCAATCTAGGTCAAAAACATGTTCACATAATTTATTGCCACGCAAAGTCATTTCCAATAGGTATATCTAATTACATTTTTTTTTTAATGGATTATGTGCAGTTTTTACTGTTTCTAAGCATAATAATATAACTCACTCTCCTTAAGGTCGGTTCACACGCCTAAGGGTGTGGGTTCAAACCTCAACAGTGCGCTTGAGCTGCCTGTGAAGGAAAACATCGTGAGGAAACCATAGCGTGGTGGTGGTATACATTCTAGTATTCGGCTGGCCAGCTACCACCAAACACCTAACAGTTTGTTCCGGCTGCCTGGCTTGGGAGCCAGTTCTATTCCAGGCTAGGTGTGCTTTACCATCTTCGACCGCACCATCACTTACCTAATATGTGGTGAGCTGTGGTCAAACATCTAGGTAGTCAATCTTAAAAAATCTATTCTTAATTTGTGTCATCGGCAGAGCGAAATTACGAGTACAAATAAAATTAAGTACAAATAAACTAGTTCTTTTTGATATATGTATACTTAATTATAGGCGACAGTCTATATGTATCCAATCTACCAAAATTGACGCACTTTGTCAATAATTCAGTGGACAAAATCCGAAAAACCTTCAGTAAACACCGTTTAATTAGTTCCACTTAAAACTCAGCCTGAGTGAATCAGGGGCAACCACTCATAAAGATACGAAACCTGTTAATCAGCCACTTCCTGTGAAAAAGATTAAAATTTGAAAGAAGTAATTGGTCCGAATAAATTCAAACTGTACATCATTAAAAACAAGATTTGTACCGTTTGAACCTGTTAAGTATGAGCTTTTAAATAACAGTCAAAATCAAAGAACTATCAAAACTGTCTTTTCTCAAAAATTGATTTGAAAGTTTGAAGGAATTTGAATTTAATAGGCTTTAGGAAAACTAATAATATAATCATTAAGATCTCATCCGTCTCAATTAATAATAAAGCACATATTAAGATTGAGAGAATTCCGTATTGAATTCGAAAATGACATGACGCAAATATGGAAAGAAATAAAGAAATATAAAGATATTTTAATTTTGTAACAACAAAAGAAACAAACACAAAGACAAAAGATGATTCCTCGGCATAATGCTGGTTATATTAATTGGTACCACCAGTGTTGGTCTTCTAATGAGCCCTAGTAGTTTATCGCTGAACTACTCATAAACAATAACATAACAAAAACAAAAATAACAATTATTTTCTCCCGAACCAATAAATCGTATACATGATTATATTATATTTCACTAATTAATTATTAATGCTAATGTGTCTTCGGTGTATAAAATTAACAAAAGAAAACCAAAGACAATATTTGGCAATATCGATTTTTTTACCAATTTTGTATATCTACATAACAAAACAATCAGGAAACTCTTATATGAAATTATAATATAAGTAAAATTTATCGAGTGATAATAATTCGTGTAAGCTTACATTTTTATCTAAGCCATGTGCAAATCTCTTGAGTTACATCTGTTACGTCAGCACCAACAAATTCACACGCTTCCTATATCTTGAATAACAATTTCCTCTCTTGAAACTCTTGTCGTTTTAAGTTTATTTATTTCATTATTAGATACATACTAGACTATCTAAACCTTATTTAAAACAAGAAAATGAAAAGCAATTCCTATTCACCAAGTTTTGTGCATGATGACATCCTCGAAAATAGAATATTAGTGGGCCACTCCTTATTGAATTTGCTTATAAAAGCAATTCGTCAAATTAAAAATAATTTGAAATTCGCTTTGAGTTTCTTTAGAACCCAAATAGCATTTTTAATCATCAATTACGATCATAAATATGATATTCGTTATTGATTGGTTGTAGAAATATAAGTACCTTTTTATAAAATACGTATATTTCATAATAAATTATATGTACATAATTTAATTTTTGGCTAAGTTATCTGCGTTAACAATTTTATTTGTTCCATATTTGTTAAGCAGTACTAACACGTAATGTCACTGATAATAATAATTCAACTAATTACCACAAACAATACTCTTTTATTAAGTCAACATCCTACTAACAAATGTGGTGGATCAGTCAAGTTCAAGACATGAATATACCGGTCACGACATGTCTTAGATCTTATGTTATGAAATAAACACATGAGTCAGTGCAAGTGCTGTCAATTACAAAAACTAAAGTACAATTTGGAACCTTCTCACAATTATAAAACAAATAACTTTGCTGGAAGACATCGTGTATGACGTATCTGGGGATTATTGTGGCATAGTACTCTAAACATTTTAATTTTTTGTATTCAGTTTCACAGCATGGCCTTTATTACTTGTTAATTTATGAACCCCTTTATAACGTAGGTAATGTACAATATTTTACTCTACACTTTAGCTAGTGTTGATATTGTTATACCCTGTGAACATCTGTGAACGCAATTGAGAAGCTTTTCATAGCATTAGCTAGATGGATTTTCAAAATTGTTTATGAGCTATGGTTATATTTATTTTCTTTAAAAACAAAAGTTTCAGTTTTTCCCAAAATTGTTAATCATACAAATACAGACGTAGATCCAACATTTCTCAAAATTAACAGAAATGACCTTCAGCTTAGGGCCGGAGGGTTCGTATCGGACCCTTCCATGCATGCTACTATTATTAACGTCTGGGTTTTTCTAAACCCTTCAATTTGGGAAGCTACCCAAAATGCAAATTCACTTTTCACCTTGTGTTTACAGTTTCACATACTTACGGAACAATTTTCTCTTTTATATTCGACGCCTTTGGGATAGAATTTCTCTAGTGTGTAAAGAGGATAATATAACGACGTCAAATTAGTTGCTATTTTTAGAATTTCGGTTCGTTAATCTTATACATCTTTATAGGAACGCTTCTAAGGTGAGAGTTTTAATGACATCCAAAAGCGTCTTTTATAACATACCTCTGGTACTTTGGACCTGATTGTCTCAGTTACGAGAGATGCTATCAAAATGTACGCTGATTACGAAGGATCACATTTAACTGCCACTTTAAAGGGAAGAAATCAAATCACGACTCCAGGTTTAGAGCTTGAATCTTCAATATGACCTAATTAAATTTTGATGCCGTAATTAAATTTAGATACAGCGAACTGACACTTTCTTAAATCTTGTATTGAATGCCAACTATAGGAAGATTCTTTAATATACTTACCAAAAAAGCTTGATTTAGTCAAAATCACAAAATCTAAAATAAAAGATGATTGGAAAATGAAACATAAGTGTTAAAAATAAAGTTCTTTCAAAGTTTTTTTTTTTTAAATATAATCATAGATATGTAAGTCACCAGTACCATATTTAGATAAAAATCAAGGTAATTGTCACTTGTTAGCTTTGTCATGCATATTACTATCACTTGAGCGACAGCTAGTGTCACAACAAGATCTCAGTTTTTCAGTGCAATGATGAAAACGTTTAAGTAAGTAATCGTATCTGACTGAGATACAAATATAATATCTTTGCGTTCATTCATAAGTTTTTTTACAAAAGCAAAGTTCTCGTAACATGATCCTTGTTATCATTAGCACCTTTCAACTCCCACGAGTGTTACCAAATACGCATCCGTATGGGAAATAAGATGTTTGGTTTCGGCTCCTCGAAGCTGTCCATTTACAATACAAAATAACTAGGTAGTTATTTTCGTCTAAGGTTTTGTTTCTTTTTGGAGACTGCGTGTATTGTTAGGCCTATAATGGGATTGTTTGATGTTTTGTCTTCTAGTTTCTTGAAATTATATGACTCTTGCTGTTTCTTTTTATTTAAACAAAAAGCTTTATTTTAGACTGATACTTCAATAATAAATTTTTGTTTAACATTTTGTTCACTTGATAACGGAGCAAGAAGTTTTTCTTTGTTGTCTACAGTAGTTATGCGGTTGTAATTTATTTTAACTGTGGCAACTGGTTTTAATTTTCCTGTTATCTATAATATTTTGTGATTACTCGTATAGTGAACTGTACTGCTGCTATCGAACTAAGTATTTATATGCGGGTGAAATCAAGATGCGGGTAAACGGATGCATTTCGAAACTACATTCAAAAATAATTTAGAAAGAATTATGTTAAACATTTTAAAACTGGATTCTTAGTCATAGCAACACAAATACTATATTTAGTTAAAACGATTTTAAGTTTAGGTATGCGGCATCATGAGCGCTGCAGGGTCGAGGCCGCTGTGTCAATGGTATACGTAGAATAATATGACCATGATGTATGTAAGTAAACTTGTTTTAGTTTAAATATTGGAAATTATTGTAGATTTATTGCTATTAGGTAAAGCAGCACATTTTTATTTATTATATTAATAGTGAATGTAAAAACTTGTTCCAACTCGCGCAAAAACTCGCGCATCTTTGCGAAATTCATCTCATTTGATGTGATCTGTTTCGTAAAGATGAAAATATACATACATGCAGTCATGCACCTCTAAACAAAATACGAATTCAAAAAATCTAACACACATACACTCTCACACACACACTTCAGACTGACACACACTTTCATCTCGTGCATACTTACTGCTCGAGTTTGATTACTTTATTGTTGCATGTTTTTATCACTTAAAAATAATAATAAATAATGTTATTTGTAACATTTATTATTTTATATCTATACAAAAGTAATGGTAAAATAACTTTTATATTGTCTCTTAAGTAAATTGTCATCATAAACCTGTACTTTTGTACTTGTGTTAAAAAGTAACATTTTCTTACGGCCAAACACACACCCTAGTGAACAGGAAGTCAATGTTTAGCTTATCTAGATGCCACGACGAGTATCCGTGCCTCGTTTACCTGCCTTTTAACAGTTTTGTTCAACTTTTATTTAATTAACCAGAGAGGATTCTCTTAAAAGTTTCGACGTCGTAACCTGACAAGTAGATCTACTTTATATTTTATCACAAACAGGCGTTTGGTCACTGTTGCTAGGCTACGTATTCTATGAAATCCTATTTATCTAACGGATTACTTAAGAATTAAGAAGTGTATACAAAACGGCCATCTAATGTACACGATTGTTCTGTAGGTGACTATCGTTCGTGACGTTTTTATGGTAAAAAAATTATGTTAACTACATAAACCACGTACTATGTGAGCATTCACTTAGTGAACAACTGTGGAGCAGGTGTACACCTTGTTCACTAAACGAAAACATATTTTTTTTTAATGGAATTATTTATAAATTTCTTTACATGACCTTATAATACGAAATTGAATCAGTAATTTTTTCTTATATCATAAAAACGTCACAATATCACAAACGACGAAGTCATCTACAGAACAAATTGGCAAATTGGTTGACCGTTTTACTCATACCTACTATATTGTGATGAAGTTCTCTTGTAGCTACATAGAATTCGTGATTTATATTGCTGACGTATTGCAAGATAAATCGCATAGCTATGGTAGATCTAGATAACCTAGGTTTTTTGCCGAAAATCAGAATATGCTCAGATCGCATTAGATAATTCACACCTCATATTATGCAATATGTAAATTTATATCCATTTTATAATATTATCTACCCACGTAGACCTAGATTCTGGACTTTAAAGTCTACGCTGGTATCGGTAGGAGGCTATTAACTATCATCAAATTAGGCAACCGATGAATACCTTCCTACACGATTCTGTAGGTATTTAAATAGGTGGCCAGCTCATCACACGAGCTGTTTAACTATCTTTGGCACGGGTTCAATGAACGCGATTTCTGTAATCAGCACAATATAGGTAATAGAGATTTGTATTTGTTTTAAAGAATTACCTAATGACCTTACGAGATCGAAATGACAACTTGATTTTTTTAAGTTGTCACCTTAGTTAATATTTTATATGAGCATTACAAAATAGAAAAAAGTATAATAGTAAACATTTAATGTTGCGCAGATACCTAATTGGTGGAGTCTTCTTTGACCTATAATGTTTGCTCGTCATGCGCTAACTATATTAATGCACACAAATTACTTAATCATGACACGTCTCTTAAATAAATTAGAGTATTTGTGTAAGTAGCTCCCGTGTGTCAAGCAAAATTGTGGCACCAAATTGACCTTACTCATTTTATACGCATCGTTACTCTATTATTTTAAAATAAAATTTCCGGAAAAAGTCACACATGTAGATTGAAACGCATTCTCATAATCAATCATCATTACAATCAACTATTGACGGGATACGTTTAAATTAAATATCTAGAAATCTTTAACAGCTATTTAGAAGTGGCTCGTCAAATGTCCATAATTATAATCATTTAATTTAAAAAAAAAACAATTAGGTAGTATTTGACACTCGACAAATGCTATTATAACATTGACAAATTTTATTTAATCTTAAACAGCTTGACATTCTAATTTAATAATACTATGTTTTTTTTTACGTGAATAATAATTTTATTATGGCATTTGAAATTTACTACAACATTTACTATTTATCATGTCATTTACTCATTAATTAAAAGTTTTTTCCGAATGTAATTATATATAATAACATCTTTGAATATCAATAAACGTACTAAATATTGTATGCCCAAAACGGTATAATGTAGGTAATTATATAATATTATCTTAAATACCAATAAACGTAGTAAATATTGTATGCCCAAAACGGTAGCTCTTGATACCTAACTGATATTACCAACACGTATCTAATACACGGCCTACAATAAAAGATTTTTCTGTATAGATTGTGCATAAGTTGTAAGTACCTAATAATTAGGTGATAAAAGCTCATGCGTCTTCATTATCAGTAGGTTGGTACCTAGTTCTTTATATTTATGTAGATTAACTAAGCGAACACAAGTGTATCAATATCTTAATTTAATTACCGTACAACCAATAAGTACCTTGTTATTTTCCTGGTACATTTTAATAGGTATTTTACAGGTAAACGTTTAGTTTATACTATAAAAATAACACAATAACTGTGAATCAATTTACTTATTATTTATATTATCATTGACGGAGATAAAAACTTGTTTGTGTTAATCCAGAGTATTACATGCATTATTGCGTGTGAATTGCAAATATATTGTTTATTTTTATTTTTTATTTTAGTTTGATTATTACCGGTATTATTTTACTTAGGTACCGGTATTCTGCATCGGTCCTACTGACTTCGTAGATAAAACTAAAACAGGCTGAAGAGTTAAAAAAAATCTATAACCCGATATATAGCGATGATAGCTCAGTATTATAATAATATATAGATAAATTATATAGCGATGATAGCTCAGTGGTTAGCGTGGTCGGTTCGCATGCCGAAGAACGTGGGTTCAAACCCAACAATGAGCTTGAGCTGTCGGTGAAAGAAAACATCGTGAGGAAACCATAGCGTGGTGGTAGAGTACTTTCTAGTACTCGGCTGGCTAGCTACCACCCTCAAGTTGAAAATCTGTCGCCAAGCATCTAACGGTGTGTTCCGGCAGCCTCACTTGAGAGCCAGTCCCATTCCAGGCTAGGTGTGCTTTACCATCTTCGACCACACCGTCACTTAACATCAGGTGAGTTGTGGTCAAACACAAACTTTATTTAGATACCTACTCTACTTGATATGTTTGGTTATTTTTTTTTAACTAACGTACCTATTATTATTTCGCGCCAAAAAACCACCATCTTGTTTTTTTAATACTTGGGTTATTGAGATGAATCTAACAATGCCATAATTGTCGTAATCCATTCGGCCGTTTGGAAGATTCGAGGTTATAAAGGAATTTACGTACATACATACAAGATACGCTTGAAAAACATAACCCTTCATTGGCAGTCGGGTAAAAAAGTGACTAAATTCCTAAAACACCCAGATGAAACCAACACCAAAAAATAATAAGAATATGACTAGAAAAGAAATTCTTAAGTTACCTTTATGACTATTACCTACATATTCTTATAAAACAAGTGACTAATTAAAAAATGAATAAATAGGTATCTACCTACGTATAATAAGGTAGTTATAGCTATGAGTCAATTTTACCTACTTATTACCTACCTAGTAGGTACATGAGTCAATTTTACCTACTTATTACCTACCTAGTACTTTGGTCAAGACATGATTCATGTTTAGGTTCCTGCTGGATTACATTGTTGTTAGCAAAAAACAGTAGGTAGGTACATAAATAACTGTTATTGTTAATGATAACTATTTTAAGTAAATAGGTCATACCTACTTAAATTCCCAGACTGGCGTGGTATTTGATAAGACTCGAAAGTCCAATTTTGTTAGAATCCTTTTTTTAATGGTTGACAGGCTAGTTGTTTGACCACAGCTCACGAGATGTTAAGTGACGGTGTGGTCGATGATGGTAAAGCACACCTAGCCTGGAATGGAACTGGCTCTCAAGTGACGGTGCCGGAACACACCGTTAGATGATTTGCGGCAGATTTTCAACTTGAGGGTGGTAGCTAGCCAGTCGAGTACTAGAAAGTACCCTACCACCACGATTTCCTCACGATGTCTTCCTTCACCGTCAGCTCAAGCTCATTATTGGGGTTTGAAGCCACGCCCTTCGGCATGCGAATCGACCGCGCTAACCACTGAGCTTTACCATCTTCGACCACACCGCCACTTAACATCAGGTGAGTTGTGGTCAAACACCTAGCCTGCCATCCATGAAAAAAAAATCGGTTTGTAAATGACAGAGCTCTGTGATAAACAAAAAAACTATTTACAAACCTCCTCCTTCAAAACCTTTTTTGAAGTCGGTTAAAAATTCGTTTTCCTCGTTCGCTGCTTATAAACCACGTAACGGATTCTGATATGGTTTTCATTTTACTATGGAAACTGACGTGGTCTTGGCACATTTTTGTTTTATTTTTATGCGGGAAACTATAGTCGGAGCTTCCGATAAAATTAAACATGAGTAATCCCGCATAAATAAAACAAAAAAGGTTTTCATTGTTATTTATATACATTTTTATAGAAAGTGTATATATAGGTACATTAATGAAAGTATTATAATTAGAGAAAATAAATGTTTTGTAATCAAATCGCCACAGTAAATTGCACCCGTTTTAATGTACATATACTTACATAAAGCTAGAAGTGTTTACCATCCTCGATCACACCCTTGAGTGATCAATAAATGTGCCCTGGTACCTAGAGCTTAACTTAAAAACATTTAGTGTTAATCTATGCTTAGAATAGCCTCATATCCACGCATGACATTTAACGTCCGTCGGCGAGAAGTTAACTGCAATTGCAATACTTAAAGAAAAAGCATTCGCCTGTCAATTATTTAAAAAAACTGCTTGTTTTGTCTTTAAATATAAACCTCCTTTTTTGGAAAGAGATCGTTTTAAGTACATCAAAATTAATTTATTTGCACATAACATATTTAACATATTTAACTTAGGACATATTAAAATGAACCCATTGGCCCCGAACTAGTGTTAACTGTATTTCGGAAACCAATGGCTTCTCCGGATATCTTAAATCAAGCCCAAAATGCCAGAGGCAGTCTTAAAAACTGAACAATTTTTTTTGCGTGTGTGTGCGTGTGTTTATGTGCTTATGCGTGTATGTGAATGTAGTTGTTCAATTGTGCATTCATGATTTTATGATACATCTAACTCAGAAAGCATATGTTCTAAACTATCATAATAGAATGTATTTAGCTAAGCAATAAGGCCGTTGCACTACTGTTGAATGTTTTATTAAATTTTTGTAATGGCGGAAATAAAAAGATTTATATCCATCTTCTATCTAATAAAAAATATCATCATGTTATAGAATTAAGTAGTTATGCAGTTAATATGTATATCCTATTATAATGATTAGTAACATTACGAATTTACGAGCGTCTGGGGTTTGCGATTTCGGACGGGTCAACGACCTGTCTTGCCACCCTGAGAAGTCCTTTCCTTCCCTGTCTGGTTACAAGAATAAGGAAAATACCTACTCCCTTAAATTAACCTACCAAAGTAATTTACAGGCATTTGGTATTCTTACATTGTTATTAAATACACATTACAAACCTAAACCTACTTAGCTATTGTCGTGTTCAAAAGTTAAGTGTAGTAATAAACACAAACCTCTATAAAATGATAACACAGAATAAAATCTGTAAAAATTCTATTTTGTTTTGTATGTAAACAAAAGTAAAAGATGACAGACGAAAGACGAAACAAGCAAGAATCGTCTTAGAATAAAACCTATTTGAAATAAAATTAATCAAAGCCAATTTCTACATCCCGTTCCCTTCGTCGAGGATACAATAAAATAATTCAAACAAATTCCTCCCGGATAAAATCAAATCAGTGCCGGTGCCGGTTCAAGCATGCGAAAAAAAAGAAAAAAATTGTTACTCACTCGCAAAATTCGCTTCGTTGCACAACCTGTATCACTTGTAATAACAATTCGTATGTTTATGACGTAAATTCTTAGTCTATTTTATTTTATTGGCACGATTATACACTTCTTTCTATTTGTTTTCGTTCGAATTTTGAATGTGTCGAGTGTCGTAAAGCGGACGCATGCGCAGAGCGACACTACCTCTCGTGACAGCCAACGCAATATTACTGAATGAATGAGATTTGAAATGAATGAACAAAACGCTGCAAGACGGGAATGAAAGAATCGAACGAGTGAAGTGAGCAAAGCCGGCCGCCGATCCGGCGGGGAACATAATGAAAGAAAAGTATGGATACGTTTGAGTCGGGTTAGCCCTTAAATGTATTATGTAGGTATTATGAAAATAAACTTTCATATTTTTTTTCTATCAACCGTGCTGATACGAACACTATGCGGAGAAGACCAATGAGAGAGTAAAAGAGGGGGAAATTTTATTTATCCTCTCTTTTTCAACAAGACACTGTTATAGTAGCATAAAACATAGAAATACATAAATATTGAATGTCATTGTAACAGTGCTGTTTAGTCCTATGATAAGTAAAGCTAGTATGGAAACCATATAAGTAATGGAAAACTTAGAATTTTTATACTTAATGTAAATATATACCTTATCATAAATTTTAACTACATTTAGGACATCTAGAGAGAACAAACATCTATAATCGTCACAAAAATGTTCGTCTGGGTTAGAGTTCGATGCCCTACAGCACAGGAAACAAAACTGCAACCAAACGAACTAATAGGGCAGTGAAATCCTCATGAGTGTCGATTTCTAGAAAATGCGCGAATAATAATATTAGTGCATTTAAATTATATAAATTATTAGACAACTGGTTATGAATATGAAACAAGAAGTGATCATCGTCTTTGGAAACTGGTTGCATGACGTATTTTTTATTTACTATTTTCATACAGCCAGTTATGTAACTCAGTAATAAACTCTTTATTATTTATTAACTTAAAGCTCTATATTCCAGTTTTTGGAGCACGTTTGTTACTGCAGCTAATTATCAGTCTAATGTTTCATCTGTGACATTTTATCGAGTAAATATATGGCGATTAAGTAAGTTCGTGTATTTAGATTTTTTAAATATTTCTCATACCACTCGAATACTAAATCCAATTTTGTCTTAAAAATACAATACTAAATTTTGCCATCATACATGTATATACAGCAGAATCTCATGGCAGACCTTTAAAACACATGTTAGTGTAATAATTTATTTAAACGTTAACATAAATATTTTAGGTTACAATTCTACTTTTACTAAATATATAATCATTTTCGAATATATTATAATAAATTTTGGTAAAAATTTGTATTATTATAGTAAGTAAGAACGCAAATCAAAATTGCTAACATTTGGCGAATATGTTACATATTACTGTAAGTTTTAGAGTTTTACGGAAAATAAAATAAAATAAATTAATAAAAACTGTCCAGACTATGTCTATGTTTGTACTTGTAATTTCATTACTCGTGCTAACTGGAACATAAGTCTACTTTGATGTACTTAGCCAAGGAAAACCTCCCAACTTCAGATTATTTTTTCATCCTCTTTTAGTTTCCAATTTCAATTGATGAAATGTGAGTGCAATCAGCAATCAAAGAAAATTGACATCCATTTCCTCTGAACTCATTTTTGTGCCGTAAAGGAAAAAAAAAACAAAATACTCAAGCACACACCTCGAAACACATAGTTGGAACAAAGCGATGGCAATTTGGAGAACGGCAGCTCTCATACGCCCACATAGACACTTTGTTCCTTTGCACTACGAACCCTTGAAAAACAACTAATACGATTTTCAACCTAAGCATCTCTACCTAAAAGCTATATTCCTTTCAATATTTCTTTGTCCTGCGATACAGCAAAGGTGTGAGGGTAGCTCTTTTATTTTTCAAACAGGATATCCTGACTAGGGCGTCCCGGCCATTTCCGAGCATACGGTTCATTAAGGAGTGACGGTTCTATAAAAAACGCAGTAGCACGTGTAGTCTCTACACAGGTGGCGCTGAAAAAAAAAACAGTTGACTGAATATGAGTTGCATGAAGTAAAATATCGAAGTTAGTAAATATTTATGTAATGTTATTTTTTATATAAATGTAATGAGACGAACGAGACGCTCTTTTGATTGTAAGAGATAAGGCCTGCCTATGACCATTGTAGCGATACACAGAACTTTGAGTAGTAAAACAAAGTTCAGGGCAACGATGCTTTGGCGCTCATTACTTAAAACTAAAAAAAAACAAAACTAACTATAACTATAAATTAAAAAAAGATAAATACAAAATAAAATTACTAATGTATAAAACTGACATAAAAACAGATTGATAGACACAACGATACACTGTAAGGCACGTCTTCGTATCATGAACTGAACTATTATGTATCTATCACTAAGTAACTATTGTTTCTTGAGGAATGTTTCATTAATACTGATCGAGGTTGAACGGTCACGCCAAGATGCAGACCGATATCATTTATCTGGACAATTATACTATTCTTATGATTAATAAAGTTTTCCTTATTAATCTACCAAGGCAGGAGAATTTCAAGTAAAAAACAAACCTTACAAATAAGACCAAAAAAATAATGTCACGCAAACCTTTAGACAAGAATGCTCTTCAATCGCAGACCTCAAAAAAAATCTCTGAAGAGTGTAAACAAAGAATCCTTACACCCACTTGGGAAGGCACAAAAAAGGCAAACCAACCCTTGAAAACTCCTTCTTGAAACGCAATTATTAGTTCCTTAATGGGATTTATGGATGTTTGCCTTTGCGGTGCTACTGAATTTTAATAAAGCCAAGTTTTATTGATAACAACTTACTTTTCTATGTCTATTAATTCTGTATCAACAGTTTGAATGAAATGTAAACTTTAGAAATACATAAACCGACAAATTATTTTGGAAAACTGTAAAACATTCCAAAACAGTTTCAGGAATTATATTCATGTTTTCTGTCGTGATCGAGTCTTTGTGTCCTGTGAAATGACGGTCATGCCAACCATTTCGTTCAAATAATCGTTTAAGTTTTCTACTTTATCCATTGTTTCTGTGGCAGCTTCTGTAAAAAGTTTACCCTTTATGGAGACAAATGGTTACATTACCTCATTACTATGTCATCGCCTGCGGTAAGTTAATGAACTTGTCAAGGTCAATTCAGCCAAAATTTTACGCCGGCTTTGTGTCCACGAGTTATGTAAATTGAAATAGACAATTAGGTTTATGTGTGACCGGCATTTAACGAAGACAGTTTAAATTTAAGCCATGCTATGACGCCCTTTATTTACGTTTCCGGATTACATGAAGTCTCTTACCGCTCCATTAGTTAGGTTTATTGTTTCCTTTGTGTACAGTACTTGCAGAGACTTGTAGTAGCAGACAGTGTTAATATCACAATTTAAGTGAGAGAATAACAGTTTTTATGAAATGCCCACTTTTACAAATTTAATTGAAGCCTACTTATTAAATTATCAAATACTGATTATAAATACAACAACCTTTGACATTCCACTATTGAGCCGACCCTCAAGAGGTGATTGTGCGATTTTATATCTTAATGCAATTATATAGGCTGGCTTACGCGATTGAGTTTTTTTCTCCGGACAAATATTTCTGCATAATGTTTTCTTTCACAGAAAAGTCAGTGATATGAGTTTAAATTTAAGGGTACTCATATAAATTTCTAAGAACCCATTGTACTAGACCAGAGATCGATTTCATAGCTCATCACAATTGTGAGACACGTCTTATCTTGCTGATAAGAAGCTGTCACAGCTTTGATTTTAAAAGTCATCACTATAGGGGTAAAATATGGCATGGGATGATTTTGAGCACTTATACTTGTGAAACTGAAAGCCGCAGGTTTCCGGTACTTTTTTAATACCCATGATATACGATATAAACTTAGGTACATAAGTGAATAAAGTGTGAAAAACTTTTCTTGCTTTCACTCTTATAAAACATTATTATTCATAAAATTCTAAGTTCGAGGTAAGTTGATTTTTACCTGTTATTTCAGCAATGGTTCATTCATAAAATTCTTTTGTTATCAGGGATAGTAAACCGGAACAAGGCATGGAATTCTATGAAAATGTATTAATGTATTCTACCACCCTATTTTAACAAAATGACATGATAGATGGACTGAGTACCAACTTAATATGATCGTTGACCATAGATTTTAAAATAAAAAATTAACACGATAGTAAAATTATAGAGCTCTCATAAAATCAAAATATTGTAATCTGTAAAATATTTAGTTAAATGAATGTCACTACAAATTTTGCGAGTTTCGCCATTATTTCAGTTGAAAACGTGATAAAAATGAGCTTATAATTTCTACCACTGGGTAGTAAAGCTTAATCATATTTACAAGTATGTTTTTCCAAGCAAAACAATGTGCATAACTTATCCTATAAGCTACGCCTTTAGCTTATATAGCTTTTATCCATTTTGTTTTAGTTTTCAGTGATGTTTTAAAACATTGAACTTCAAAGTAGCATCAAATTCTTTCTACTTTGATTTCATAGTATCGTAAATCAAACGTTACCCTCTTTAACTCAGCTTCGACATGATTGTATATCAGAAAATACTTCGGTTTAATCGCCATCTGGCTTCATTTTACGCAATGATATGGTCTATTACGTATAGCGATTGCCTAGTATTATTTGATGCCTCAAATTTTAACCTTAAGCACGTTCATAGAAGAGGAAACACCCATTCAAGTATATCCTTGAAAGAATGCATTATTATAAGAGCTTTCAACATTGTTCAACAATCCACAATCTCTATTACATTGTTCGTAAACAAAAAGAAAAATAAACGGACAACAAACGATTTGCGCTATTTTCTGAGCATCTCCGATTTAAAAAAACTGGTAAGCATTTACAGTTGTCAGAGTCGTTATTTATGGCACTATCAACAATCTTTATTAAGTTACAAAGCTGTTATATTTTGCGGTACATTATCGTGAGCTAAGTGTTTGTTTTTTGATTAAAATAAATAATTTACTTAATCAGTATTGTTTTTTTACTTAGGTATTGTGTGCAGAACACTTCAACAATTTTATGTGCGACGGTTATCAATAGTTTACCAAATAGTATTGTAAGGAGTTTTTATTTATAATAACCATAGATTAATATTGTTTTAATGAGTTAGGTCCAGTGAGTGCTATTACAGGCTATTACAAACTCAGCTTTGATGTTTCATGAGCATGACAAGGTAGAATAAGCCACAGCTCATCCTATGTTGAAAATCAAAAAATGTAGTGTCCTTACTTGACGTAAGGAACTGGTTCTAATTTAAATCTTTTTTTGCGCTTGTAATCCGATAAAACTAGCGAAACTACATCCTACACATACAAATCTCACTGACAGATAAATTGCATCTTAATAATTGAGACTAAATTAAGTTTTTGTAATGACAATATGTATGCTGGTAAGCTTGTATCTAAGCCCCAAATATTCCTATGAACTGATTTTTTTCCTTCGTTTCTGGAACAAAGAGTACATTGAGTATTTAAAATAAAATAACCAAGCAAAATGGAATTGATTGGTGTTTAAATAACAATATAATTGTTTTTATTGAACATAAATAAGTATAATTATAAACTTACAGTAATTGGCTCCTAACTATGATAATTATGCCAAAACTAAAAACTAACACAAAAAATAATCAAGATTAACAAACATTAATTCTTTGTACATAAAAAATATAACTGTCGGAATCAATTTCATGAAGATCTCATTAACTGTTTAATAGTTATTGTTGAACAAAAGATACCTAATATCTAGTACCTATACGTATCTATATCTAAGCAAGACATAAGATCTTTCATCAAGTCTGATGACTGATGACTGACGACTTGATGAAAGACTGATATTTTTTTTTCTCTGTAGGTGGTACTGGCACGGTATGGCAACATTATCACATGTGAGTCTCACTTCTCAACAATCTCATCACATAAAATCTCGCAATGATATTATAAATACAAATATTAGTGTCGTATTGAATTTTTAAGCACTTTTTTGGAATTAAAAATAAATTTACTTATAATATTGGTACTGATTTTAACTTTGATTTCTATTTTAATTTATATGCGTAATTAGGTATGTTTTATAAGCGATTACTCTCACTAGTTAGCTTAAATGTGCGCAGCTTCACAGGACTGGAATTTAATTAAACCTATCTTAAATTTTGGGTGCCTAAGATCAGACTCAGCAGCGTTTGGGGCCCTCTGTAAAAATAAATTCCACCAGTTTCTGATTAATTTTATTGTACTTACCTACCATGTTAAGCTGTACACTTTTTCCCCTGAAAGATTATTATTTTCATTCCTTTTCTTCACTTTGGAACGACTTTCCATTTAAAATATTTGGAAAAAAGATAGTGATAGTGTAGATTCCCTTTATTAACACATAAGTTATTTTATATCTAGAAAAAAAAAAAAACATAAAGTGGATAAAAGCGTGGTTCACATAAAACTTAGCGGAAATTATAAAATTTCAGGCATTTACCTAGAAGGCATAGATGATATCTAGAAAATTGTAGATAAACTTCGACCAAAGTAAAATTATTTATTGTTGAAATAGATAACGGAGTTTTAGGACGAAAGATTCTGGCGCGGCATATCTATAATCTTCTATCATTTTAAGTATCATTCAATTCAATTCATTCAAAGAACGAATGTGTGAATTATATCAACCGCTTTCAAAATTCAAATATATGTTTTTTTTTAATTGCTTATAAGATTATATCACCGCATTGTATTATTTTCCAAATATATTAGGTATTTTCGTATGTTTAAAAAGGTGGCGTTCTATTAATTACCCAATTAGGTACTTAGGTAGGTACCAAATGACGTGCTGATGTGATAAATAATGTAGTTAAATTGAATTTAATTCAAACTTGAATATTTTTTACTCTTCCGGTAGGTATATAACTTACTTATTTACACTGGCTAAAGAAAAAATTGCGATATCAAAAAGGAAGAAAAAAATATATTGAAGTTCTATTAAACTAGTCGTTTTGAATTTTGCTCTCGATTAGGAATATGCAATATGAGAAAGAGGTAAACAAGAATAACCAGGTAAACGAGGTTACGCTTACAACCTTGGAAAAAAATCTAAAGCACGAAGAGTACCAGATCGGTGAATGGGTAGGTTACATACTACCATACTTTAAGAATGCCCTGCCCCGTATTTCAATACCGCAAAGACGTCCTACTAAGCGTAGTTCCGTCTGCACCGAGTCATTTGTATTTCGTTTGTTTCCTGCTGACTTCCGAAAATAGCTCATACTCTCAAATCTTACCATTAAAAGCTAACACACTGCTGATTCTTGTTAAAACAAAAGCAGAGTAGGTCAGAAGAGACGGTAACGTTTTAGCACCTAGGTAAGTATAAACTATAAAATATGTAAAGTAGATAACTCAAAGTATTATCTTTAATCTTGCTTGCTTATTCTTTGTACTTAGGACTGAACTGCAAGCATGGTTTACAATACATAAAAGAAACCCAAGTCTAAAAGTACCAACCCATCGTATACACTAGTGACGTCCTCTGTTTGTTGCATTATGAACTTTATTGTTTTAAAGTACAGTGGCCAGAGATTTTATCAATTATTACATTTTTGTTCAGCTAGTTTCCATGAGATGGCGCTATTTAAGTACCTACTAACGTCCATAATGCAAACCGTTCTTGATAATAAATTATGGTTGATCAATTATTACGTTGTAGTTCCGCTTGGTTGCAAGAGATGGCGCTTAAATAAATTATCTCTTTTTTAATTTATAATTGATGGTCTACTGACGCTTTAAATAATACTGTAGAATTTTTAGTATAATTTATTAAAAGAGCTGTTCCTTCTAGGTACACGATAGCACGCATAATAAAATATAGCATGTTTATCTCAAACCTTTTTTGTCGACTTGAGGCATGAACTTTGTTTATCACCATAATATATTGGATATTTAGATGACGTTATATTTATACGTTATAACAAGAATATTGCTAAAACGTATCCACTTTAGTTATAAAAAGCGTATCCATTTACAAAATAAATATGTATTAAAATTCGATTTGTTGTTTATGAGATACCAGGGAACAAATCAACAGGGTATTAAAACTTATTTTATACACAATGGGATGAAAACAATATTGTTTTACCATTACAAATAAAACTTGTGTTTGACCGCCATTGCCGACGTTGGAGCACGTTCGCCTTGAAACCGATTCAGATTGTATCTCGGCCAACAAATTCCATTGTTTAACGGTTCGTACAATAAAAGTGGAATTGGAACCGTTTAGTTCACGATTTCTGAACACCTTAACATGACACTTTTTAGAGTCATGTTGCCCGAATGAAATAAAGTTTATTTATTTATTTTTATTGAATGTATCTGTGACTTTGCAATAAGTAATCTGTATTTGTTAACATTGGTAAATTCAACAAAAAGTGTAGCGCCTTTCTCTATCTATATTATATATTAATTATTATTATTAGGTAAGGATCTTACATGACATTGTCTTATCATTTCCACTTGCTTCTAAAACAATCAACATTATTAGGCACACCACCGTGTTGAAGGTAAACATTGTTGAAATTGTTCGGTATTCCCCGCTCCCAACTTGAAATTAGAGGGGAACTTCGAAAATTGATTAGTTCCTGTAACCTCAGGCATGTTTACACGTGATTATGGGACAGTATTTTAGGGATAATGTTTATTTTAGGGGGGCGACGACTAAAGACAGTGGTCTCTGAGAAAAAAAAAAAGTTTTTTTTTTTAATTATAGCTCAGTTGTTAGCGCGGTCGTTTCGCATGCCGAAGGGCTTGGATTCAAAACATAATAATGAGCTTGAGCTGCCGGTGAAGTAAAACATCGTGAGGAAACCATACGGTGGTAATACTTTATAGTACTCGGCTGACTAGCTACCAAGTTGAAAATCTGTTGCCATTAAGCATCTAACGGTGTGTTCCGGTAGCCTCGCTTGAGAGCCAGTTCCATTCCAGGCTAAACGTGTTTACCATCTTCGACGACATTGTCACTTAACATCAGGTGAGTTATGGTCAAAAACCTAGCCTCTCAACCATAAAAAAAGAATTGAGTAATAACGTTTCCATGGTAGAGCAAGAAATAAAGAATAATGTGACTGAATTCCTCGTGTTTGCGTAAAATGCAAAACATGCGGTGCGGGTGCGTCTTGTGATCTGACGGTGCGCGGTGGCACAATGGTGGGAAGCGGCAGCAGTATTTCCACTTAAGAAAAACACCAAACTTTATTAAAAGACAACTAAATTGGGCGAAAATACATATGTATACATTGAAAAAGTCACTAGAAGTCACAAAATTATATTGGTCAACAATTTTTTTATGTCTGACAGGCTAGGTGTTTGACCACAGCTCACCTGATGTTAAGTGACGGTGTGGTCGAAGATGGTAAAGCACACCTGGCCTGGAATGGAACTGGCTCTCAAGTGAGGCTGCCGGAACACACCGTTAGATGCTTGGCGGCAGATTTTCAACTTGAGGGAGGTAGCTAGCCAGCCGAGTACTAGAAAGTACCCTACCACCACGCTCCACGGTGTTACTTGCTACCTTTTTTTATAATTCATAATCTTTATATTGTTGGGGTTTGAACCCACGCCATTCGGCGTGCGAACCGATCGCGCTAACCACTGAGCTATCATCGCTACAAGTACTATTATCGCTAAGTTCCTACTAATCCGAGGACATTTCATACAGCGCCATCTCATACTCAAGCCACCTGGGAGCTTTTATCGAAAACGCTGCCTAATCCCTTTGAGATATAACAAAACAATGCATAGTGGGATATTCCTCTTTTATAGATCAACAAAAAAGGCTTTATCTACCTTTTAAGGATTGCTTACTATACCCATTCTTACTAAGAAAAGCGAAGGCGGGCGGGTCGCTAGTTAATAATAAACGTAAGTCTATAACCATGTGAGTATATCTAAGGCCTAGCACGCACTACGTTTTTTTGCCGCGCGATTATATTATTGCAGAAATGTAACGAATGGATTTATATGTCAGTGCGCGACTGCGCGTATTTACAAGAAAAAATCCGCCGCTATTTTAAAATTGTTATTTGTTATATTTGACCGCGATTGCTCGCGATGCGATAGTCGCAATTTTTTTTTTATGTCTGACATGCTATGTTTTTGACCACAACTCACCTGATGTTAAGTGACGGTGTGGTAAAGCACACCTAGCCTGGAATGGAACTGGCTCTCAAGTGAGGCTGCCGGAACACACTGTTAGATGCTTGTTGGCAGATTTTCAACTTAATGGGTAGCTAGCCAGCCGAGTACTAGAAAACACCCTACCATCACGCAAAAAAATAAAATTGCAGTATATGGAGTTGTATGGACCCGTTCCCACCGCGATAATAAAATTGCAAGTCGCCATTGCGCTCTCCAAGTATAAATATGTCGGTGCGTGATTCATTCTGCCTACTAGTATTATCATGTACAATTTAGGTACCTTGGGTCGCTAGCTGCCACCCTCAACTTGAAAATCTATCGCCAAACACTATGGAATGCTTAGACAGCCTCACTTGAGAACAAGTTCCATTCCAGGCTAGATGTGTTTACCATCTTCTACCACACCGTCGCTTAACATCAGGTTAGCTGTCGTCAAACACTTAGCCTGTCAACCATAAAAAACGTAGGGAATGTCCACCATGTACCTACGCATGGCGCATTGCTCGTGTCTGCCTAGCCGTCCGGTAATAAGATGTGTTTGATGCAGGTAAAACCAAATCTAGCTTCTATTAAAAAATCTAACAAAAATACCATGCCGTATTTGCCTCCAGATTTTGGATATCTCGTCGATTTTCTAGATTGTTCACTACGTTGTTAGATGAATTTTTGTTAAGTAGTCAATATATAATTATTTTGCCACTCAATAAAAAGCTTTACAAACAAAATGATTGCTTTGTAGGTTGCTGTTCCAAAAAATATAATTGGAAATAAATATATACAGGTCAAGTGATCTTGGCGTACTTTAATTAAGATGTCACTTCCGACCCATTTTCTAATCAATTAGAGCTCAAATAGGCATGTGAGCAAGGCTACCACTTTGGGCAAGTCATGAACAGTCACGTTTGGGCAATAAAGTCGCCTACATACGGCACTGCCAGCCGTGACCGCCGCAAAACCGCTACAGGCCGCTTAATACGTTTATATTGTCCGCTGAAATTCGCAAGTGATCTGTTACATAAGCGAATAGAAAAAGGGGCACGGTACAAATTAACACGAGTTTAATTTTTAACACAAAATATCTCAATTAAAGTTTGATTTAGTAAAAATAAGAGCGAGAAATCTGAAGAAAGGAAAGCTAAAGCTCTCCGAATCGATTGTCTCGTTCAGGGTCTAAGCGATGAAGCAGAAACCAAATAAAAAAAGATTGTAACTTACCTTGCGCGTCACATTAACAGGCACGTCCATCCTTTGATGTAAAGAATAACCTTCGCAAAAATTTTACGGTACACGATTATGTAATTAATTTGCTATTTTTGTTTTCGTATAGAGAGGACCGGGTAGATATCGCCCGGACGGTCGTCATGGCGACGGGGGGCGCGAGCGGCGCGCGCCGCATCCCCACGGCAGATGTGACCCCGCAACCGCCGGGGCCACCGCGTTGCCTCGTCTAACACCGTCCTTAGCTTTTTGACGTAACGAAAACCGTATTCCACAACACCGTACGATCCCATAACAACCCGTGAAGGCGATACTGCTCCATACTCCGTGAGCTGCAGTGCCTTGTGTCAGTGTGTGTGCGGTGCATTAGTCTGCGTGCAATGTCGCGGGGTGGGACTTTGTGACCGGGGCAGCAGCAGGGGAGGGGCGGATTTCACGCTTGATCATGCCTTTCGGATCAGGTGAGCATTCCTTCAATTTCAGCCGCAAATCACCACAATAAGGGCCGGATTCCCTTGGAGAAGCATCAAAAGAATATGCTAAAGAAAACGGCATTAATGGAAAGGGTTTTTCTTAAAATTACATTATATTAAGCGTGGGTCGGATCTTTGCTTACCTTACTCCCACGTATTCTGAGGATATTGGCGAACTCGGAAAGTTTTATTGAGTTGCGTGGAAAGTTATGCTTTTCTCTTGGGTTTGGTTGAACTATAAGATGATTTTGTATGGAGTTGTCTTACTCTATTAAACGTGGTAACTAGTTTATCTTGGTTTCTCGGTTCACTAAGATATTTTAGATGATAGCTATTTGAGACGGAGTAACCTAAATATACCAGCATGGTTCGTTAAACAATTGGGTTATGTTTATGATTTGAGTTTTGTTGAGATCTTTTACATTTCCTCGACTTGAGGCTGTTTAAATTGCTAATGCGCTGTTTGTTTTGTTTTCATTTTTACGTTTAGGTTTTACTTCATGGAGCATACGAAATTAGTTTCTACAAATAATTATATTAATAAGTCGTTATTTGAAATGTCATTTCCCAAGTAAATACTTATGCAGTTTAAGTTATTACAATATGTAGGTCACTTTATAGGTCAAAGCCTTTGTCAGAACACTTACGTAAGATAACTTTCAATCTTGGGTCAAATCCATTCATAGTTATGGGGGTATCGGCACATTTGTAGGCACCCCAAGGATTTATAGGTCGTTGGTCGTCAATTTAGATTGTTTGCGTATACTTTATGGATAAGTAATTTAGCTTGAGCCGGATTTAGCACTTCAGTCTTCTTAAGTTAGGTTCTTCTAGTTATTTTCTCATTGTTATTATTTTAGCCTATTTTGTCCCATTGCTGGGCAAATGCCTTTCGTTCTCCTTTTCATGCCTCTCTGTTTGGTGCTATTGAGGTCTAATCCTTATCATGAGCATCGAGCTCATCTTTCCA